>FR990089.1:11200000-12400000 GCA_905404285.2 Erannis defoliaria | reverse complement strand
TAATTAAGGTATATGTGGGTTAATGAACATCTGGGATTCTTTTCATTGACGATTTCAAGATTTCAACAATCTACTTATTGACCGAGCGAAGCGAAGGTCTCTGAGTCTAAGGAGGCAAGTCGGCGTTTGTAGGTATGTTTGTATATTTGTTCGACGATAACTTGCGAATCGTCGACCTGATCTTTATGAAATTTTGTAAGCAAGTAGTTCGAGTAAATATCCAGTTCAATATGGGCCGAAAAGGTCAACGGGCTTAGAAGATGTGGAGGTCGCAAGCTCTCAATTCGCTGCGAAAGACCAATGTAAGTATGTAAGAATGTTCATTTGTTCTCTGGTATCTTCTTTTTGAGAAATGATTTGTCTCTATTGATACGCTGGATACGGTGCTATCGTCCGCGTGCAAGCTAGTGCTGGCCTATGCTAAGTAAAATTCAAGTGTGACGTCATAATAATGGCAAACAACTAAAATAAACTATAACAACTGGCATTGCTCGTATGCAAGTTCAAGTCCTGCCAGAGGTCAACATTTTTCTTATTGTTTATTTTAAAAACATCAGTGATTAAGTAGGAACTAAATAAGTAGGAAAAAATTAAGTATGAATTAAGTAGGAAAAAAAACAAACTATAACAAATTCAATAAAAAAACATAAATGATATATTTTACAGGGCAGATTTTTTATGGCCTGAATATTTTTGAGCGAAAAATCTCGAAAGTAAGTACTTAATCAAATGTGCGTAAGAAAGAAAAAGGCGGAGTTTCTCGATCTACATCTTATTTCAAATGCAATATCTCATGGTAACATGTAATCTCTATGTGTATGATGATCTTTGCTTTTTTTTCTTTGATAATTTCTATAATTATAATTATAAAAAAATATGTGATAAATCTGTATCGTAAACTTTTAATTCTAACCTTTAAACTCGTAACTGACCGTACAAAAATCGTCGTGGTGAGATTTCCCATTTGCGACATACTCCACTTATGAGCTTATAACTATTTGACACGATCCATCTAATTAGAAGTGAGGTCCACAACTTTACTGCTACCGGTCAACGTTCAGCCGGTTTCTGTAGTCCACTGGACACGTAGTAACTACTACTAGAGCTGTGGTAGAGGTCAGCAAGGCCACGGAATAAAGGTTAAACAAGCAACGACAGCGGATGACGATAGGTGACCGGTTACGGCCATTTGTGAAAGTCTAGATTGGTTATTTACTTCTCTATGTATATAACAGTATTTTATCTCCCAAGATGGACTCAACGATTTGACGTTATCATCATGAGACAAAAGACGTCTACTGCTGAACGATGGCCTCCCCCTTGGATCGCCATATTGTACGACAACCAGCCATTTGCATCCACCTGTTGCCGTGACTTTCAAAATGTCATCAGTCTACGTAGTGCTGCGTCTTACAGTATGTGGTCGCCACTCCAGAACCTTTCTTCCCCATCGGTTATGAGCTCTTCCTTCGATGGGTTTTTCGTGTGAAGTAGTCCGTTTCATATTCCATTTCGTCCGCTGTCATCTCATTCATTTTCTTCTGGCTATCACACAATTAAGTACGAGTACTTACTGAGGTCCATTTTTATTTTCTTGGATGTCGTGGTAACGAATTGTTGAAATAGTTGTAGCCTATTTGAAAATAGTAGTGCCGTAGGTGTTTGAATCCGTGCGTTCGCTTCCCGGACCTGGGTGTCTTTAGGACACTGCATCCAGAACCACCGGAGGACGGGCAGCAGCGTCCTCATGTTAACGGTGGTAAGCATTCTGCGATCCCCAAGCCGCCTGCCAAGCGGATTGTGGCAAACGCCCCTCTCTCCTCTATCAAGGGGATGCATGTTCGTCTAAAAGAGGGCGTTTTCTGGCTGTTGATGTTCGCTTCCCAACTACAGAGGAGCGGCCGTGGAAAGAATCCTCCTACTCTGTGGAAATAGCTCTGTATGTCTGTCTTCTGTGTGTAAGAGCGAGTGATTTGTGCACTATATATAATATTTTAAATGCGAAAGTTTATCAAGTTTTACAAGTGTGTGTGTTTATGTTTGTTACTACTTCACGCTGAAACAGCTAAACAGATGTAGATGACATTTGGTGTAGAGGTAGCTTACACCTTGGAGTAAAACATAGGCTACTTTTTATCCCAAGAATCACGAGTGAAACCGAGGGGCGCAGCTAAGCAGTATATACTTATGCCAACGATATCCTTCATCTAATTTGAAGAATTCACATTTTATTTTACAGGTCCGTTATTTAAGCAGGGTGGGGCACTTGCATGCCTTGCTGCCAAAGCAGGCAAGTCGCGACGAAAACACCGTATCCTTGGAATCTAATCCGCCGAGCAATCACCCGCCTACAAGGAGTGCTCACTGCTCACCTACTTGCTTTATATGGGGCCTGGCGCCGTGTGTAGTGTGCTACTTAACTCTAACCAATTCTTTTCTTTCTAGGAAATACATTTTTATGCCGCTTGTCATCGAAACTTTTGGCAAAAGAACTTTTATTAAATACTAGCTGATACCCGCTAATTCGGCCTGCGGTCTCGCTACTATGGGTCATAGCTCCAGGTACACAGAATTTCATCCAAATCGGTCCAGCCGTTTACTCACCGCTTAAACCATCCCTGGACTACGAAAAACATTTCAAAGCCAAAATCAGCTGATTCAGCCCAGCCGTTCTCGAGTTTTAGCGACACATACGAACAGCAATTGATTTTTATATATTTTTTATACAATACGATATGAGTATAATCTCCACGCTTAGTCGACGCCGCTGATGACAAAAGCGCTTTATCCACATTCGGATCTATTCCCTTCTAATACCAAAAACGAATACCAGTTTAGTATTACTTTATTATCGTAATTAATTTCTATTCCCAACGAATACCACACATAAACGAATCCCAAAACAGTTTAAATTATGGTATGAGGTACAGTCAGTAACAGTACTAAAAATGCATGTTTTTTAAAATTCGTTACTAGCTACGAAATATTCGAAGGGAGGTCTACACAACAGTGAGATGTTAGAAGCTTAACTATATTATTTTATTTACTAGATACATAATACTTGATTATGTAATATTCTCTCACCCTAAAGGCAAAAACCGATGTTAAGCGCATTACATTAAATATGTCAGGCAAAATTCAGTGGAACGAGACTGTTAGGACGTGACCGAAGTAAGAATTGCGCACGCGCATGTAGGTACAGTTCGCGACACTAATGTGTGACGCTGTGATCTGCGATTAAATGAGCGAGGCTAGTGATCGCCTTCGAAAAGACAGCAGTTTGGTGACCGCGTGTTATCCTGCACTCGACAATTTACTCGCACCATGTGCGTGATCAGATCTAAGGGCGGGTAAATGTCGAAACCGATGGCCAGAATGCTAGGCCAACTTCATCGTTTCCAGCATTGCTGGCGTCTATTTCGGACAAAAACTTAGCATTGTCATTCAATGTGGCAATGCCGCCAGTATGCTGGGTACGCTGCCGACAGGTTTGAGCATTTGGATTGTCTTTACAATTTCATCGGTCTTGATTACAATCCTTTTGTTTTTTTTAGTAAACTAAAAGAGTAGTTTATGTAGTTTGTTGTAGTTAGTAAAGGCTTATATGCCCGTTAAAAAAATGAAATTTAATTAGACATTTCTATCATTATATTGTCATCCGTTAATTTAATTTAATTTCAATCTGTTATTTTCATTTTAACCGACTTCAAAAAAGGAGGATGTTCTATGTTCGACTGTATGTATGTTTTTTTAATGTACTGATTTCTCGGTCAAATGTGGATCAATTTTAGAAAAATAAAAAAATATTTGAATGGATATACTTCCGAGGTGGTCTTATATTAATTTGAAGTGGATTGTTATATTTTTTAGAAAATGTTACTTGTATTTTTATTATTTTATCCGTTATTTTAAATAGTAGGTACCTAACAAACAGACATGCGTTTGCGATTCAGTCATAGAGACATGACTATGTCGAGTATAATGAAAATAGCGTCCGAAAATAGATCAGTTTCAACAAATAATGCACATTACAGTCTGCCAAGTCGTCACTTCTAAGTTAGGATGATTGATGAGGCCTATAGTTAGTTTAACGTCGTTACTCACAAAGGCAGAATAGGTATGTGATAATTACATATGGCATAGAAGCGAAATTCACGTTGAAAGCGGAATAAATGCCTATCATCAGCCAGCAGACATCCACTGCTGGAAGACCCCCTTAATAGGGAGAGGTTGCGGTTGGGGGGTGGGGAAAATCCCCACGCTTGACAAGCGGCTTGGGCATCACAGAATGTTCACCACCGATAACCGAATAAATGCCTATATTAGGCTTTAATTTGATCAAGCGAAGTGATTCGAAGGTCTCTTAGTCCAAGTGGATGAATTGGCGTTTGTTTGTTTACGTATGTATAATATTCGACAATACCTTGCAAACAGTTCATCCGAACTTTAAGAAATATTGTAAGCTAAGTAGTAGTGTGCAAATACAGTTGTCAAGTCCGAGTATAATGCAAATTGTTCAAGGGGCTTGGAAGGTATGGGTATTGCGAGGTCTCAGTTCACTGCGAACTACTTGTTATGTCGTTACGTCTATAAATTGTGCTAAATAAGATCTGCATGTATTATATAAGTTACATAATGTTTGCAATAAAATTAATGTGTTTTTTGTTTTATTCATATTTATTTCAATTCAAAACAAAAACGCCGAAAAACGAAACGTACACACGACAACAAAAATAAACCACATAATACTTAGAATTTAAATCTAAATCTAAATTTTGAGTATTGAGTTTAGTTGATAAATTGAAGGAACACTTCACATTAGTATTTTTATTTGATTTTTATCGATTTTTTGATCCAAACGTGCTGAGAGGGCGGAGAGAGACATGCAAGTAAGAAAGCGGGAACTAATTATTTTCTCTCTTTTTCGCTCTCGTTGGTGCGACGTGGTCGGCATCAACCAAATCCTGCCAAAGTCACGATTAGAGTGGTCGCACATTGATTCGGCACGGCACCCGACAGGCGCCGGACCGACCGAAACACACTGCGCAGAATTAACTGGTGCGAGCGAGACGGGCGTCTCGAGTAATTTCTTGCTTTGTGCGGGACCTAGTATGAAATGTAATGCACGGAGCGCCTTCGGGCGAAACCGGACGGTTTTTCTTACGGTTTTTCTCGTCGTATGTGCCCGGCCTTATGCGACTTTAGTCAGTAGGTACTTGCGAATTTTGGTAGTACGTCTCCACGACCAAACATATCTTGAATAAAGCCAAAAACTTAGAAAAAGTATGCAACCGAAGCATCGGTATAGAAAAAGAGAACAGTAGAAGAAATCTAGGAAAAAAATTGTAAATTTGCGAGGTGCAACGTTAAGCTTTATTTACGGAAAGAGCTTCAGGATTTGATAGGTAACGAAATTTCTTGTTGCAAATTGCGAGAAGAAATTCTCTTCTACACAAACAGCTGTTCTGTCAACTTCAAATTTGACAGGACAATGGCTCAGTCTGTCATCAATATACGTCCAATATCGCATGTCCAACAAAAACCAGGTGAACAAACTTGGGGTCAATGTAATGTGACTTGACGTCATCATTACACCTCACCCGATTGACTGCTTAAAATTCTATATAACTGTGCACGCGATCAACTGGGAATTCTAAAATCTAGTTATACGTAGCCTGATTTTTATAATGAGCTATCAGCTGTCAAATAATGCAATTCCATGTAAACTCTCTTTAATATGCTACGGGGTTAAGCTGTAGCGTAGCAGAATTTACATTGCATCACTATCATTTTCACTAATCACTATCACTAAACAAAATAGTGACACCCGCGTATTTTTTTTGCGCTGCGTTCTTCTAAAGGTGGGCTTAGACTAAACGAACAAAGAGCTAGAGCTAGAATAAGAGCATTCTTTTTTGATCTTTTAGTGTAAACGAAAGCTCGTTTCAGCGTTTACACCAAAATAACAACGAGCAATAATGAGAACCAAGACATAGAATTCTTGCACAATTCGCTCGAACACAAGAACACTTTGAAGAGACCGCTCGGGGGAGCGAGCAAGTCCGAACACGTAGGAACGCTCTATGCTACAGTTCGCGCGCTCTAATGCCGTTTACATCAAGCGAGCGAACATTCTTAGAATATTCGTAGAATCTATGCGAGCAAACGTAGAACAACGAAGGAATGTTCTGTCTCTGTTTACACTAATAGAGTTTGACGGAGAGGGGATAGAATGAGCATTCGCTCGTCTCGTGTAAATCGGCCTTAATCTATGCAACGGATTTTGATACGGCTATCACATATTTTTTTTCATATAATTTAAATATACTTTTTTATGCATTCACGTGATGAGGCGAGCAAGACGTTCGCCTGGTGGTAAGCGTCACACCTGCAGCTGTAGCAGTGCTAGCCTAACAGTAGCAGTGCTAGAATTGTGAACTTGCGAACGCAATCCTGCGCCGCACTGCACTGCGCTCGTCGCCCTGAGATATTAAATGTTAAATCTCTTCAATACCCAGTCATTTCTCTTGTAACATTGCCCTTCAAACCGGAACACAGTAATGCTTGTACACTACTGCTTGGCGATTGAATACCTGGCAAAGGTGTGGTACTTCCCCAGACGGACTCTGCAGTAGAGTACTACAACTACAAAACCTAATTATGTTCTAATTATAGAACGTCAAAAACTTAAGTGCACAACTTCATGCGCAGTTCCGGTTCTATCTAGTTATTGTCTATATTGACATCCCTTATCTACACCTATCTCTACTACCCCCCCCCGTAAATTAAGTGGAAAATCGAGGGTAAAAACTTAGAATTACTGAAAGAGGTCTAACTTATAAAAAAAGGAAAAAGGAAAAAAAAATAACAAGTAAGTAAGTAGAATATAAGTTTAGAGTTTTGGCGGAACACAAAAAAAACATATCGCCGTATTGTAACTATATTCCAAAACCTGTGTTTATAATGCATAGAAATGGTGGCATTTTATTTATTAAGTGCTATTTTACGCGCATTAGTGTGGGCATGTGGGCAAGTGACATAATGTGGTAGTCTTTTCGTGTTGTTTTCAAAACTCCAAAGAAGCTTGTAGCAAAGTTACCACGACTTTACTGGGGCCTGGCTGGACCTGACAGTGACTGCGTGTGACTTTGACTCATTATATCTCAGCTTATTATAGCTCAGTTGGTAGCATGTCTGCCTTCAGAGCTGTAGGGCGTGGGTTCGATCCCCACCCAGGACAAAAATGTATGTGACGTACATCGATGTTTGTTCTGTGTCTGGGTGTAGTATGTATTACAAGTACGTATTTACGAAAAAAATTTAGTATATAAGTATTCTATCAGCTATCTGATTTCCATAATACAAGCGTTGCTTAGTATGGGGCTAGATGGAGCTGTGTGTAATAAATGTCCCCCAAATATATTATTAATAATATATTATGAATAATATATATATATTATATATATATATATATATAAATATATATAATATATTATGAATAATATATATATATTATATATATATATATATATATATATATATATAATATATGTATATATATATATATTTATTATTCACACTGTATCACTCATTTGACTATAATAGGGTAGATGACTGATGCTTAAATCGTTGAAACCAATAGCTTTGATGAAGAATTTAAGTAAATATAGTATGTTTATTGAAAAAATAGTTTAAATCGGTTAATAATGTTCTGATATATGAGCGTTTAAAGTTTTTATTAGAGACAACTCTGTCCCTTTCCCACCAAACAAAAAATGACGTCACGCCTTACTTGTCACAATAGAATTTATATGGCGTCCTGACAAGTGACGTCACGATTTGCTGTTTCGCCTCTCTGTCTAGCATGATATTAAAATGCTTATAAGTTGCTTATTTTTGATCAGATTTTAATTTTCTTTTCATTAATCAGCTATATTTATGGGCCACATTTTAATAGGACAATTTAAAAAAACCAGTCATCTAGCCTATTCATTAAAACTGGAAATATAAAAATCCTTAACACAAAGTTCGACTTCTAATTCTCTTAGTATGAAAAATATATACTTACACTTATTATAGCGTATATGGGGAAGAGCAATAAAAGGGTTTATCTTCGTTACCAATCCAGGAAACGAAGATAAAACCTTTTATTGCAATCCCCTATATAAGTAAAACCTTTTCCAAATATCCCTGATTATTAATTGTTTAGTAAAACTTTGATGGTCGTTGAACGGTCATATAGAGGTCTCAACGTAAACAACCTTTAAGTACCTACAAAATAACATCGTAAAAGTTCGATACACTGGGTGGCACTAGTAACTTACTGAAATATTATGTGCCAGTTTGATCACCATCAGGCGAGTTATCTGCTCGTTTTATAGGTAACAACGAACGATAGCAGCACAAAAAATTACAATAGGTTACTAAAAAATAAATCATAGTAATCTCAAACACTGTTTTAAACTATCACGGTTGTTTACTAAAGTTCTATCTAAGTTTTCCAAGTTCTTGTTTCCCGATGATACCGGGAGCTCGTTTCACAACATAATCACGGTAAATATAATAATAGAACCATAGTAATCAACCTTTAAAAACGGTTTTATTTAGCTTGCCCTGTTTATTGTTTTTATTGTTTTTTTGGTTCTTTAGTCGTGCCTAAAGAAACCACTTTAGCCCGCTATATACGCGGAGCGAAAGGAATCACTTCCTCCCCGCAGCGGCACGTATAATTAAATTAAAAATAATATAAAAATGGATCGAATGGGAACAATTTTTTTTTAATCTCATTAGATTCATCGTGGATCTGGCTCCTGTATCTATTGATCCGTAAAATTGTATATGCACCACGGGAGCAAGTAAAGAAGCCTCAGATCTAATGTTTGTCACATGTTGTGTACACGAGATCCGAGACATTAATTACTTTTGCTCCTTATGTGAGTAATCTACTATTTACCCCCTTCCTTTTGACAGCATGGTCTGATATTTAGTTCCTTTAGTTCTGATGACAAAACTGTTTTTTTAATTAGTTTTTTAATAGTCCACTGCTGGACTGATTGCCCTCGAAGGGCGATTGGACCATATCCACCACGCTGGCCCAGTTGCGGATGGTGGTGGTGTGGCCATTGAATTTTTTCTCTGGATTTATGCAGGTTTTTTTATAATGTTTTCTTTTACCGGAAAGCCAGTGGTATGAGAATCCGT
Organism: Erannis defoliaria; assembly: GCA_905404285.2. NCBI lineage: Eukaryota > Metazoa > Arthropoda > Insecta > Lepidoptera > Geometridae > Erannis > Erannis defoliaria. The sequence continues at coordinate 12,390,799 of FR990089.1, read as the reverse complement.
ACATATTGTTTCAATGTTCGTGTGTTTAAATCATTGAGCTAATATCTATAGAGTCACAAACGTGCAAAAAACATCACCCCGCCAAAACTTTCGACTTTTTGAACGACTTGAACTACGATAAGACACAAGCGCTCAACATTGAATACATTGAACACTATACAAGTGACATAACATCTAAATTTGAACAATTGTAAACTATATAATGCACATATAGGTATGTACAACGGCATACGGATGATTTAGATATTAGCTCAATGGTTTAAATACAAAAATGTAATAAAACACTCAGTCCGTTCCCAGGATCCGTGTAGACAAACACAAATATTTGCTTTAAGTTTTCTACCTATGATATTATATATATAAGGAGGGAGATATGTCTTATCGCGCCCTAAAATGGCCCCGTGAAGACGGCCCTAAGGACTGTCTCGCCTATCTGCGCTCACTAAGCGAGACGCGCGCTATCCCTTTTGCTCTCGTAAAAGTGCTATCATCTTTCACACTCCAGCGCAAGTCGAAAGCATGACGGCGCGGGGGTCATTTTCAAACGTGGTTTTATTACGCGATGGCGCATCCTTCGTAATCTTTGTTTTCTACGAAACTTTCTTACAACATTGCTTTTGGTATTCTTGTCTTAATAATGGGTAAGTTTCATAGCGTCTTTTAGTGAACAATTAAAAAACAGTTTGTAAAGATGGATTCACACGGATACAGGGAGACAATGACTTGATTACACGGCATAAACAACGTCATTTATATTTTTAAACCGTACTCAACGGTTAAATTATTTGATAAACGTGATGAAGTTTCATACGAGACGGATCAAAATAATTATTTCGTTGTTATGTTCGTATTAGAGATAGATAAGATTTTATATATGAAACAAAAATACACAAAACAATCATAAAGGAAATGCGTAACTTATACGATAAGTACAAAGTTGATTTTCGATTGAAGGCATGTGCCATTTTGTATTAGTTCGTACAAGGAGGTCTGTATGGGAAATTTGTACCAGGGCACCTGCGTATAGGAAATACCCTAAGCCTTTATATTAAGGTTTTACTAACTTAATAGTGTTTTGTCACATAATCATAAAAGTTTTAAGTGAAATAAGCGAAGATACCATATTTAAATGGAACACGCTTGCTTAGAAGAAACCGATTCGCTAGCGACTTGAAGAAACCCTGACAGAATTAATCTTAACTTCCTAGTTTCCTCTCGACAATAAAATCAAACTCCCGATATTTTGTTTTTTTTTCCAGATATTTAGATGTAGCGACCGAGCTCCTAGTAACAGGAAGTATTTCGTTTTTTGTATAGGCGCCGGTTTCCAGAGGCACATAAACACGCACCGACCTCGCCGGAGATGTCGAGGACTCCCCAGATCGGTTAGATTCTCTCCAAATAGTCAACCAGATCAACCTACTAGGGCCCCAGGGTACACCCCTTCTGGGGTGCCAGGGCAAGTCTGACCCACTCCCAGCGACGGCCAAGCCGAGGTTCGTACCGCCTGAGGTGCCCTTGAGCTAGTCGCCTTTAACCTAAACTAGGCCTAGCGCCATTTGCGCTTGCCAAAAGTCCGGTGAGGCAGTAGAGGCCAACAGCATCAGACATTCATTAAAAAAAAAAAAAAAAAAGATGTAGCGATTTGGCAACCCTAAACACTACATAAATGAGATGGAACGTCATTGCCCAAGGCGCCATATAATTTCGATATAGTTGCTCAATAAAAAGTCGCCGTGTTAACTTGTTCAGTGGGTAAAGTAGGCGAGGTAAGTGTTATCTACTATTTGACAATATTTAAACAAATTGTGACATTGTTATAAGCTGTGAGGTTTATCTCGCTGGATAAGAAACAATATTATATTGTAAGCTTGTTAGAAAGGATCTAAGTATATCTATAAGTCTGTAGGGTTGGAGTCCTAAGGTGCGGATGAAAATGTGGTAGAGATAAAATTCATGTGAGATTACGAATGATAAAGTAAACTAGAGAAAGGAAACCTGTTGTGTCGACCGCACATATAGGCAGGATGAGAATTAATGGATATGAAGAGATTTGACATCTAATATCTCACGGTGACGAGCGGAGCGCAGTCTGGCGCAGGATTTTGTTCGCAAGTTCACAATTCTAGTACTACTGCTATGAGCAGGTGATGCTTACCACCAGGCGAACGTTTTGATCGTCTCGTCATTACATTACATTTTTTTTAAAAAGCAGGTGCCTGCCTAGTAAGAAAATCGTGAACGTACCCAAAGTTTTGTAAGTTCTTGGTTTTGGTTTTTAATTTATTTATTAGATAGTTCTAGGTTCTAGCTTTTAAAGCGTTCATGTTTTTTTCCTATTAATTCGCCTGCTGATTGCTGCTGCGACGCTTGGGTAATTTTTCGTAGGTAGGTTGTGGTCCCATCATATACCCAGTCTGTCAAACATATTATACTGGCTCGAATGTAAAGTCCCAAGACAATGACGGACATTTATTTTTAATCGCACTTGCGAATAGCATCAAAAGCTCTCGACAAAAGTTGATTAGTACCAGGATTGCAGCAACGCGCGAAGTTGCGAATATGGGGCACGGTGTTTATTAAACCGCTCGGATCGGGAGCGCCTGTCCGCAGAACTTTCACTTTCGGGTACATTGGCCCTATAGTACGTAGTACTATTATTTATTCTGTGCCTATAGTACCAGAGGAAAAGCGATAGCGAAGAAATAATGAAAGTATTAGGTACTAGTAAAACACAAATAATAATACTATACCTCGAACTGGTGTTAGCAGACCTGCGGATCAGAGGGTGAGAAACAGAGTGTGACTCTCTCTCTCTCGTCGGCCCGCTATAATAAGTATACTCATACCTAACTTTAGGTAATAGCACAGAATAAATAATAGTACTACGTAGTAATAACACGTAATATTTTTCTGATTAGTTTACAAATTACGTTCTAAACTTTGGCTCTAAAGCGTATCACTTGTCCCGTTCTCTAGTTTAAATAAATTGCAACTTGCTATCGGACACACCAAGGCTATTTCATTGAAATAACAAATACCTATGTCGATTTTAGTGTAATGAGAGATGAAAGTTAACCGGTATGTATCATTTGTACAAAGCATTCAACCTTTTTTTCATCGCAAAAAAAGCTTAGTCTACAAAGTCTAGATGAGTGTTTTCTGAAACAGTCTTAGTCTCGGAGGAATTAGCTCTCTCTAGTTCATGTCTTAGTTTGAATACATATAAAATACGCTTTAAAAAGAAAAACAACCTTCAAAGACCAAGACTTCAATTTCGACTGTCTACCTGGATGACATCTTCATATTTTCCAGTTAATATTTCAGTAATTTTGATTTAAAAACCAAACTACTTAATCGATATGGGACCATTTCTGACGTATCACCTACCATACAACAAAATAATTTTCAAAATCGGTCCACAATTGACGGGGAAATCGGCGAACATACATAAAAAATAAAATAAAAAACATACAGTCGAACATAGAACCTTCTCCTTTTTTGCAGTCGGTTAAAAACAATAGCTATGTCGCTTAGCTTAATATTTTCAAGCTCGATAAAGAACAATGGTTGTTTTGCAGAATGGCCCAAAGTCTCCACATATCACATTTCAGGACGAAATCAGTCATCGCGCTACATTCATCGATAGTTGCGACTATTAGTGGGAAGGTTCACATTAGAGTACGGCTGGCAACCCAGTTAAACCTGTGAGTATCGACCGAGGTTGGAAAGTGATGGTCCGCGATGGCTTATTATTGCAAGCGTTGTGTAACAGACGGGGTCTACTGTTACAACTCGATAGTAGAAAAAGCGATTTAAGTAGTGTGCCTTGGGAGAGGTGTATGTCCAGCTGTAGATTAAGATAGATGAATGACTATAATTATATTGATGTTTTGGTTTAGGTTTCTAAACTCATGTTTAGAAGCCTAAACGTGTTTAGGCTTCTAAACATGAGTTTTTGCTACCTAGTTTTTCCACCGAAAATCGTCTTATTGAACTTGTCTTACCTACATTCGCCAAGGGCAAAAAATACCCAAAATTTGCAGGAAATCCCCCTGCAAAATAATCTTCTGGCGTCATTACGTGCGCATGACAATAAGACTGTGATGTGATTATGGGCCAGTACCGTTCTGATTCTAGTGTTTATATTTTATCAATTAATGCAATTTATGGTATAAAATACGCAACAGTCTACTGTTGTGTTCACAGCTGTGAGCGACGCAAGATTACAATTGCTGACAGCAACTTTGCTGGTGTTTGACAGCAATTTTTCCACTTATGCACGGATTGAATGCTACGAATGCCCAATAATACTGCAACTTTTAAAGGTTACAGATCAAACTTAAACATTATCGAAATTTAAATGACTTTTCCAGTTATGTAAAAGTCGTTTGTGAAATTAACGAGTCGAGTACCAGTAGTAGGTGTAGTTAACCTGCAACCTTTGCCGATAGGTCATTTAAGTTCGTGCATTGTTTGCGATGCCAGCGCTGTTCCGGAGTTTGAGGTGATATTTAGATGATTTGCTGATAGATATGACAGCCTGGTATTGAGATATGTGAATTGGAAAGTAAATATAAAAACATCGTTATAACATAAGCGCAAAGAAGCTAAGTACTTGATACAGCATAAGTCATGTTAAATAAAGATATTAATTATGAAAGAAGATAGCATAGCAGAAGTAAAGACTGGCTTCCAAGAGAGAGAGCCTACTAGAAAACATAGATAGAGCTTAGCTACAGACATTCGAGGTCGAGAATAGAAGTTAAAAGGCTATAAATACATAGCAAGTGTTATAATCTTGCAACGCTTATAAATATTCATTCATAGTTCTAGATAATGGTATAAATAAACAAAGAATAAATATAATAAAAATGATATAATAATGATATAAATATCAGTGTCTGTCTGGGTGTAGTATGTATTATAAGTATGTATCTACGAAAAAAAAGCATGTATATAAGCATTCTATCAGCTATCTGGTTTCCATAATACAAGCTTTGCTTAGTATGGGGCTAGATAGATAGATAAATTAATTCTTTATTGCTCAAACCAAAGAAAACATACATACTCATACAAACATACACATTAAATAAATTAAATACTAGTGCACAAATGGCGGCCTTATCGCTAAAAGCGATCTCTTCCAGGCAACCTTAGGATGGACAAAAATTATGAACACGAAAAGATGGGGTGTGCTGTAAAGAAGAAATTAGCTAGATGGCGAGATGGCGCTGTGTGTAAACTGTCCCCCTATATTTATTTTATTATTTAAAGGAAAGTATTCTAATTTCTATAAAGAGCTTCGTAATGTCGTTGTTGACAAAACGAACGTATTTTTTTGAGGAATTTGGAATTTAAAGATTATAACACTGGATTTTAAGTTATGGAAAATATAACTAGGGAATCTGAATATGTCTGGAGATACATTTTAATGGCGTAGGAGATCTACCAACCCTGACCGGCCCAGCCTGATGAAATATGGCTCAGTCACCTTTTAAAGGGAGGATTATGCTAATCAAGGAGATATTAAAGACAGAAACAGTAATTATGAGTATCCGACTCGTGCCTAAGTAAAGGTATTCATTGAGTTACAGAATCTGAAGTAAGTGTAAGGAATGCAAGATGCTGCAATTTTAACGCGCAACAAATATTGGTATCGAAACCCCGTGGGAAAACTAAAATCGTGAACCAAAATGAATGGCATCAATCTTGTAAAACGATGATGCCTTAAAAGACATACATTTATTCAGCGATGACTGAAGTTCTCTCTTATATGTTTGAATTTGAAGGTTTATCCACCGACTTCAAAAAAGGAAGTTCTCAATGGGCTCAAAATTTCAACAAAATGATACAAGAAAACTTGGAAAGACACTTCAACAACGAAAGCGAACTGTGATATGAAGCAGTGAAGGTGAGTGAACTGCTTTTTCACAAGAAAAATTTGAATAATAGTGGGCCTTATCTCGCCAGCGTGGCCTATCCTTTGGCTATAGAACTACGTTCTGACAGCTGTCAGAAAACTTCCCATTCGACTGTATGTTGTTTTTTTTGTTACACGATTACTCCGCCATTTTTTTTGTATGGTAGGTCACACTTTAGAGGTGGGTCCATATAAATTTTATCCTAATCGGTTCAGGTTTTTATAATCAAAATAGCTGAAAAAAACATGTCATCCAGATAATCATTTTTTTTTCATAACGTATTATTATTATTTCAATGAAACTTTTGTGAGGCTGAAGCTCTTCTAACCAAACATAGAAAGAGGTTGTAATAGCCCGGAAACAGCTTGAATCGTAACATTGTGTATACAGGGTGATATTGAATTCATAAGGAATATCTTAGGTCATTAAACTCATCATAATGTACAACTTGTACTATGTAACTAACGCTGAAAACGAGAAAAAAAATCGCCTGTCCCACACAAAAAAAAACAATAACGCACGAGGAAATGTATGGATCAGCTGTTTTTTTCATGATTTCCGTTTTGATTTTATAGTAAAAAAAGTTCTTAATTATGTTGAATTCAATGAACCCTTACGATATTTCTCATGAATTTAATAACATCCTGTATTCGATATCACGTCGATACATAAGGTAAATCGCCTCATATATATTATAACAAGTTCATTTGTTCGTTTGCATTTGTTTGTCTTGATAATAATGGTCTTTTTCCTAAAATTTTGAAAGTTCACTCACCAATGCCGGCGAATCAGGCCGCGCGGTTCGGGATCTCGTCTTCCGTAGTTCACTCTCTCCATCAGAAGGTCTAGCGTCGCTCTCCCGTTCTGAAGAGTTGTACCGTCTCTTTTCTTCACTGCGCTCCTGGTACCGGCTTGATTTCAATGTTCTGTCTGTGTACCTGGAAGTGAACATCGATTAGTCCTACTGCTCGAATGGAAAAGCTTTCAGGAAGGGGTTACGACAGGAAAATTACTACTATGACTTAGATAATTACTAGAATGAATTAATAATCTCTGGCTCTAAAGGAGCTAGAAGCTCATGATTAGTTAATAAGGTGCTAGCTTACCACACTTCTCCTTAGAAAAATACGTAATTATTTTTTGTAATTCGATATCCAAGACACTATAACGTCTAGCATTAGTAAGTTACAACTTACCTATTCTCAACTCGTTGGTCATATTCCCTGTACTTCCTTTCCACGTCACTGACCCTGACATCTGGACTCCTGTACCGGTCTAAGTCTTCTCTGGATCCCCTCAGTCTCCTGTCATCTCCCTGGCAGTCATAGTTGATCTTGCTCACCACGATGTCGCTGGGTTCGGGGTCTGTGTATCTTTGAAACGGTTTTTGTATTTTAGTTAAACTGCTAAATACTAACCGTCATATGCATAAAAAAAAACAGCTGTTCCATACATTTTGTCCAAGATCGATGAACCTTTTTGTATGGAACAAAAATGCTGATAAGAAAAAAAAAAGAAAAAGCTGAAAAGCTGATTTATTTTGTGCCATACAAAAAGGTTCATCGATCTTGGACAAAATGTATGGAACAGCTGTTTTTTTTTCGTGATTTCATAGGTTGGGCCCATAGTAAAAGTTGTTCATAATTATGAGTACAATGATATTCTAGAAGGATAACGGTGTTCAAACTAACAGCCGGTATACTTGTCTAGATGGAGCCATAGAGTAAGTAAATACTACGTAGATGGAGCAATGTAAACATATATGACACGTAAAAAAACGGCCCAAGTTGAGACTGTCAATAACTGTCAATGAGCACAGGAGTTTTGGCGGGAACACGGAAAAATCATGTCGTTGCATTCTATTATTTTCTTAAACTTGTGTATTTTCGCGAATTAATGATTTAAAATGGTGGTGTTTTATTCATTGAGTGTTGAATTACATGCACGAGTGTGGGCAAGTGATATAATGTGGTGAAACATGTCTTTTTGTGTTGTTTTCAAAACTCCGTAGAAGCTCATAGTAAAGTCGCCACAACTTTACTAGGGCATGACTTGGACTCGACTATGACTAATTTCGTGTGACTGACTGTGATATCATGACATATTTGACTTGATTTTCATATAAATACTTGAAAAAATCATAAACTTGACACTGGCAGAATGCACAACGTGCGATGCCAAGAACTAAGAAAAAAAAAATGAGCACAGCAACGTGTCGTGATTCAAGTGACACTGACGTAGTTGCTAAGCTTTTTTCTTTTTTTTTTCTTAGTTATTGGCATCGCACGTTGTGCATTCTGCCAGTGTCAAGTTTAAAAAATTTCAAGTTTTTACATTAAAATCAAGTCAAATATGTCATGAATCATAGTTAGTCACAAGAAATTTGTCATAGTCGAGTCCAAGTCCTGCCCTAGTAAAGTTGTGGCGACTTTACTATGAGCTTCTATGGAGTTTTGAAAACATCACGACAAGACATGTTTCACCACATTATATCACTTGCCCACACTCGTGCATGTAATTCAACACTCAATGAATAAAACACCACCATTTTTAATCATTAAATTGCGATAAAACACAAGTTTCAGAAAATAATAGAATGCAACGACATGATTTTTCCGTGTTCCCGCCAAAACTCCGTTGCTAAGCTTATCTACGAAGCATAGTACATATTTTTGGGCCATTTTCGTTCGGCCGAATCTAGACAGGTATATAATCAAAGTTTCAAACCTATTTTACTTAAAACGTGTTTTGTCAAAGCTCTGTCGAATTACGATTTGAGTTTGAAAAAAGAAGACAAAATATTGTTTTACTAAAATTGGTTAGAAATACATTTTAGTGTTTCATGCAATGATGTTATTGTATTTTACTCTATGGTTTCATGCATATGACGGTCAATTGATAAAGAACAAGGGATATATGCCATAGAAATTACTGGGTATGAAGAGATTTATCATCTAATATCTCAGGGTGACGTGTAGAAGAAAGATACTGCTACGGCCCCATGGGAGCTAGGTCTGTTAAAAACGAAATGACAAGTAATTCCAGCATTGAGGACCATACCTAATACTTGGAGGATCTAGCTCTCGTACTTATTCAAAGCCATAATATCTAATTATACAAAGCAGCAAAGGTTTTTGTCCGAATCATGTTCATCTAGTCAAGGACTATATGTCTGTCTTTAAATGTTCTTCATCCAGATAACCGATGTCAAAACTAAAAATACCTTCTGTATTCGGAGTCGTCTCTTGCAAGATGTTCAGGGCTCTTGAGCACCCGCGTGCGAGTCTGCGGCTGGACCTCCTTCTCTTTCTTGCTCTTCTTGGAAGAGTCGCGAGAGAACAGTTGTTTTACCTAAAAAAAGCATAGAATAATATATGTGATTGATTCAGGCGTTACTTTGCGGAAGTCCGTAAGTACTCGAAACGATATTACAGCGGAAAAACACTAGAAATTAACAGAAAAAATAATAATTGATAGAATAATTTATAAAATAATAAAAATAATTAAATCGTATTTTTTTTCAGCAAGCTTTGTAAATAATAGTCATTACAAGAGCATACAAATTACTGTTAATACAAATAATATCTTAAATAATATTAAACTAATAGGGTAGATGACTGATGTTTATATCGTTGAAACCAATAGCTTTGATGAAGAATTTAAGTAAATATAGTATGTTTATTGAAAAAATAATTTAAATCAGTTAATAATGTTCTGATATATGAGCGTTTAAAGTTTTAGTTAGAGACAACTCTGTCCCTTTCCCACAAAACAAAAAATTACGTCACGCCTTACTTGTCAGAATAGAATTTATATGGCGTACAGAGAAGTGACGTCACGATTTGCTGTTTCGCCTCTCTGTCTAGCATGATATTAAAATGCTTATAAGTTGCTTATGTTTGATCAGATTTTCATATTTTTTCCACGAATCAGCTATATTTATGGGCCACATTTTAATAGGACTAGGAGGAGGAATAAAAAATAACCAGTCATCTAGCCTATTATGTGGAAACTACACCAACGGTTTTCTTAATCGTTTTTTTTGGAACTACTACATGGTTAATATTTAAGTAGATTATGGTTAAAATTCTATGATATTACTTACTACTAAGCTACTTACTTTTTCAAGTCCAGTTAGCTTTTTAGCCTTTGGCGGTTTCGCACTAATTTTGTCGTCGAGTCTGCTCGGACTTTTCTCGTATCTCTCCAGTTTTGGATCAAACCGAGACCCGTCATCGGCACTCCTCTCCCTTGAATTGTACTCCTTTTTATACCCATCTTCCCTGTAATTCTTGTACTTCAAGTACTCTGTGTTAGCATAGATCTGTTCACCAGGATAATTGTCTTCAGTGTGTCTTCTTTCGTTGTCCAAAAACATTGACACATTGTTAGCTTCATCGTCACTTTCGTATTTTCTATGTCTCATATGGATTTCTCCACTAGAGTCCTTGCGAAAATCATTTTCAATTCCAGAATCAACAAGACGGTTGTCAAATCTATTCGGAGACCGGTCGTAGTAATCCCTACTGTCTCCTGAATCGTGACGCCTGATTCCATATTCTTCTTTGTATCTATCCTTATTCTTCACACGACGTAAAGAATTGTGATAAGACTCGGAATACTTTGGAAGATTAGCATATTCTTCTTCCCTTTCTTGTGCAATTTCGGGATTAGATGCGTAGTGGCCTTTCTTTTTGTCAATGTATTCGTCTCTCACTTTGTATTTTTGACCAGTTTGCAATGCGTCATGACTAGAAGTGAGAGTTTTCTTTGCTTTATATTTCTTTTCCTTGTATGCGTCTGGTGTCAGCACAGGTTTAGCTGGGTTTGACTCAAGACTAGGAGGCTCATATTCAGGTTCAGGTGGGAACTCTTTAACATCTTTGTGGTATCTTGATTCCATTCTATCTATAAACTCACGTCTGTCTAATTCATCTTTGGGAACCTTCTGAAAAGTTCTTGTTTCAGTATTGTATTTTATCTTTTTATTTTCTGAATCATATTTATTGTAGTCTTCAGTAACATTGCTTTCAGCGTAACCATCTCTTTCTAAAGTGTTTCGATAATATCGTACTGTTTCATTTACATACCTTTCTGTTGCTTTCATTCGTTTTTCAGCTTCATAAATTGGGTCAGTTTCTGTCAAGTATCTAGTCGTAGGTTCATCTGCAACCACACGGTCTCGGTCAAATCTGCGCGCTTTTAATCTAGATTCCAATAGCTGACGTCTGTGACTTAGTTCGTTAAAGTCGAGATCAACCTTAGCCGTTTCGGGTTCGTATGATTTTTTCTTAGTGTCCATCCCATCACCTCTTCCTCTAAACTTATCAATAAAATCATGAGATTCTTCTTTGGGAGATGGATAATCATTGGCATAAGTTGGCTCTAGTTCATCAAAACTAGTCATTCTGTATTCCCTAAATCTTGGTCTTATCGGAGAATCTGTGATTTTGTAACCTTCTAAGCTGTTGAAGTTATTCTCAGTTTCTTTAGTTTTGTAACTGTAATCGTGATTACGATTATTAGTGTATTTATATCGTTCTTCGTAACCAAGACCTTCATCTTCGTCAGATTGATGTCCATATTTGTCTCGAGTAGGTGAGTACTTTTTATTATATTGTTCCGTGTTTTGACCTCCGTCTCTTATTACTTCAGCATATACAACTCCCTTGTCAGTCATTTTGTTTACAGGAGATGGAATCCTGTCAGGACTATTTCTTACAAATAAATTAGCATCTGGACTGACACTTGGTTTAATATAAGAAAACGGCTGATTAACATTTGTACCGTTATTGGTAAGCAAGTGGCCCTTAGGAGTAGATAACTGATCGTCTCTTAATCTTCGTACCATATGACCAACCGTGTATCCACGAGTTAGTGGGGGCTTATCGGGGGGTCGTTGACTGCTGTGAATCATATTGCTATCAGCATCAACGTTTTCCTCAATTTTCCTGATACTTTCCTTGATTTTTTCTTTGACTTCGACAGGTTTTATATCTTTTGGGGTTATAGAATCGATATCATCTACTAAGAGTTTTTTTTTGATTTCTGTTTTATTTTTAGGTGTATCTGTTACCGGAGGTGATAAAGATTTTCCTCTTTTTGTTCTTGCTGGAGGTTTTGGTTCTAAATTTTTAGAAGTTTTGTTGAATCTTGGTGGTTTTTCAACCGGATTGACTTTTTTATTATCTATTTTGATTTCTGATTTGTTACTATCTTTTTGTGCTAGCTTTTGCTTTTGAAACACTTCAAGCGGAGGCGTGTCTTTAAAATAATCTTCCCTTGGCGAACTTTCAATTATAGGTGATAGTTGGTTCTTCTTGTTCCTCAAAGACTTTAAAAATTCTTCTGTCTCACTACCTGACCTCTTTCGAATAGGTTTGGATTGCGTATTCAGCTTAGTATTCGATTTAAGATCTGTCACGTCACTTTTACTTCGTTTTACAATAGCAATTGGCTTTGTTGAGACCTTTACTGGGTCAACGGGGCTTTTATTTCTCTGCTGTTTTCTGAAGAGAGTAGATAGTGATGTTCTTTCTTTTCTTTTTCTTGTGCTTACATCACTAGTGGATCTACCAAGCGGAGTTTTGCCTTCAGGTGTTGTATCGTCACTATTTCTTCTTCCTGCTCTATCGTCTTTAAATTTTCTTCTATGTGGAAGTGAAAAGAACTTGTCAGGGGGATGATCAGCTGTACATGTGACGCTCTTTGCTTGTGCGAGGACCCTGTTAGCTTCTTCTATGAGTTCTTGTTGAGATAAATTGGTAAAAGGCTCCTTGCGGACGGTGGGTGACTGGTCCGTTGAGCTCCCCCTGGATGTACGGGGTTTACCTGAAAACAAAATGACAATATTAAAATTATAGTTTCAAAAACTTACTCTTTACGAGAATAATTTATAATTTCTGCGTAATATAATTGGAAACAAATATTAAAATTCCAATTTTGATATAATCATAAAAACCACATGAATACCGTGTAAGAATGTAGTTAAATCTATAACAGTAAATAACATATTTTCACAGTCATGCCCAGGCAAAAAGCATAAGTACATAAATGATCTAGTCTGTACTGCTTAAATTATGTACATAAAGATGAGCACAGTACCGAGAGTGTTGAACAAATGGTTAGTAAAGTAAATAACATTAATCTTGTCATAATGCATGTTTTTGTAGACCGCAGTTTTTGTCGTAGGTTGAAACGTAGTAGGTTGAAATCCGGTTTGAAAGCACAAAAGAATATCATTAAAACTCGGTGACAGGCACAATATGCCAAACATACTTTTTGTAGGGTGGCACATATTGCCTACATTACATACACAAAAAAATACCATTATTTTGAAATTATTCCGTCTGCAAAACGCCTTTTAGTATAACTGATTTAGTATTTACATGAAAAATAATAAAGATATAAAATCGGTATTATTCTAATTGCATCATTGAAGTCATTAATATTCATGCTTAAAACGGCATTGTTATGACAAAAATCGAATAGCTTAATGATAATAAAAATCATGATAAAATCTACATAAATAATAATAAAAATGTGCTAAAATTGTATGACACACATCGGAATTAGTCTATAGATAAATAATCTATTTTATGAACCACAGTCACCGACATAGCTCGGAGGGTTTGAAAGTTGAAGTGGCAATTGACAGGCCACATCGCTCGAAGAACTGACAACCGATGGGGAAGAAAGGTTTTTGAGTGGCGACGCGAACCGGAAGACGCAGCGTAAGAAGGCCTCCCACTAGGTGGACCGACGACATTGTAAAAGTCGCAGGCAACCGGTGGATGCAAATGGCAGGATGTCATACAGTGTGGCGGTCTAAGGATCTATTTTATAAATATATATATAAAGTTACGATGTCTTCATTAGACTATTGAGTCAGTCTACTGTTGTTGCCCTAAAGCTACGTGATTAAACTGTTTTAATATTTTGTATTATAAAAACTATAAAAAGCTCTTAAATAAAGAACCGTCTCAAAACTCACGCACTGTAATTGGCTGTAAACACGTTTGTAAAAAAACAACCCAAATTCTACTTAGCGATGATAACATCGAGTACGACATAAACCTCACGTTTTTCCAAACAACGACCAAAAAAGAACCTAAAACCGACAAAAAGTTTCGGCCAAAACACACGCTCTCTCGACGAAAGCATCATGGACTCATGGCTAAAAATAAATATGACTGCAACCCGTGAGCCAACGACACTGTTATCAGGCTCTTTTTCAATATAAAATACTTGTAAACTGCCTCTGAGCCAATTAATTACATGAGTGTAAATAATCAAGGATCAGAAAGACTACAGGAACATAAATAAGGGTAAAAAAAGTTCTTACGTAGGTACAGGGTAGAAGTGTGATTGCGCAATTTATGAAGCTTGAAGTTTATAGTTTAAACTTATTACGCTAGTGATTAAAACAAAAATGTAATTCTAGTATAATTCGTTTTGAATATCAATATAAAATTTGTAATGTTACTAATACCCATAAAAGGAGAATATTTAAAGTCAAAAAATCTATACTTCTCTTTTGAGTTCTTAATGTGACTCTAACAAAACAAATGAAACATAGTATTAAGCTAACCAATTATTATAATCTGTGACCCTCGGTTCGTATGTCCCATCTGCTTTTGGCCAGCTTTTAATTAAGAAAGTTAAAATCTTAGGCCAATCTTGTTTGCGTCTTATTTAGAAAGAACAGAACATCTAATATCTTTTGTATTCAGATATCTAATATATCAAATTGAGTCGATAACCTTTCCAAGACAAGAATCTATCTAAGATTTAATAGACGTCTTCTACGAAAACTATCCTTCTTAAACGATTGTCATCTGAATAAAGCTTTAACACAAATTTAAAATACGTTTTAGGAAAGAATCAAATCTAATTTATGATCGGCTTATTGGTTATGATAGACGAAAATAACGTAAAACTGTTTTAAAACCAATTTGAATATCAACTGGCTATAAATATATGTAAAATTAAAGCACCTATTGTCACCTCGGATAGCTTTACCTAGAAAAGATTGATAGCCAATAAATTCTTGATGAGTTTTCAATTGAAAAATTAGGGTTGATATTAAAATATGGATCCTCGATATTTTTCTAGATGAATCTTGAACTTATTTTTCAAGATGAAACGGATGCTTTTTTAGAACGAAATCTAGATTTTGTTAGCTATATTTTGTTAACTAGATAAATAAAACGCAATAACGCAATCAACCGCTAAGTAGTACACTGTGAGTTTTTTTAGTTCTAACTTTTTGGACCAATAGTACAAATTTGTTATTTTTTTTTAATTTGTATTTCTTTTGTGTGGGCTATACAATTCAAAAACGCATAAGAAGAAAGAAGTTTTGTACGATACTTAACTTAATTATACTCTTTTTTCAAGCCAATTTGGTGGTTTTTTCTGCGAATAACTCAATTTTTACTCTTTAATATGGAGAAATGAGTTTCCACTGGCATCGCACTTTGTACATTCTGCCATTGGCATTTTAAAAGTTTTTGATAGTATCAGTAACCAAGATAAGTCCAAAAATCAAAGCTGTTTACACAAAAACAGCCACGGTCAAGTCCAAGTCATGCCTTAGTGAAGTTGTGGCGGCATTGTTAAGAGCTTTTACGGAGTTTTGAAAACAACAAGAAAATATATGTCTGTGTCATCACCACACATATTTTTTTAAATTTCACACAATTTGGCATATTGAACGAAAGTGGAAATTATTTTAGGGTTTCGTACCCAAAGAGAATCCAACTGTACCCTTTTATTAAACCGCCTACCGTGTCTGTTTATCTGTGTCCATCTGTCTTTCCGATCTTTACTGACCTATAATCTCGTGAATCGTAATAGATAGCCGGTTGAAATGTTCACGAAATATTCGTTACTATCGCGGATTACCTAGTACATGTGGTGGTACGGAACCTTCGTTGTCCGAGTCGCAAGATGACTCGTACCTTGACGGCTATTGATTGTAGTCAGTTTCATCCGGGTGGGCGAGATACCGAGGAAATCAAAAATACCTCCCTCTGCTTAGCGCCGGGTGCACGCCTGTCTAAACCGTAAATTGCCTGTTAAATGCGGCAAATGCCTGCTGTCAGATGGTAACCCTAAGCGTACCCAGCAAATTTGCCACCCATATAAAGTACTAGAGGTCGATCCGCGTACGGAAGAAATTCGGCCGGCTCGCAAAATTCACCACTTTTTCACAACCCCCCCCCCCCCCCCCCCCCCCCCTCAAAAACTACCCAAATATCATCACTATAACTTCAAAAACAAAGAACTTTCCATGCAAAATTCCACCCCCCCTTTCCCCCCCTTAAATCGTCCCTGTAAAAAAATATTGAAAACAGCCAAATTATTCAATTCCAAATTTTCGGACTAAAAGTCCAAAAACAAAGGACTTTCATACAAACAAACCCAGGGGTCGAATTTCGTAAAATCCTTGCTTTGTCTCGATGCGGAGGGGTAACCTCCGCATCGAGACGAATACACCTTCCAAATTTCAAGTCTGTACGACCAACGGTTTGGGCTGTGCGTTGTCTATCAGTCAGTCAATCAGTCAGGACAGAGCCTTTTATATATATAGATTTGCCGTCAGTCAGTCAATCAGTCAGGACAGAGCCTTTTATATATATAGATAGATTTATTGCCTTGTCATCTTCATTAATTGAAGAACTATCATTCTTAATTTTGTTGAAAGAATTCAAATAAGAAATTGGAGTAACCCTAAACTTGTTATATCCTATCATCTAAACATGTGATATCCTAAGCATCTAGTATTCTAGTCTATACTGAGAAATCATGACAATAAGGCATTAATGACTATCGCGTTCCAAGTCCCAACATCCGAATGACATCATGAGATAAATAAAGGTAAATATACTTTATAGCCATTCATTTTTTGCTTCCGAGAGGTGAGTATCTCGCGTGGGCGCGAACGTGCGCCGCGTGCAATGATAACTGTAATTTTTGTTAAATTATACAATAATGCATTTAAATAACTTAAAGTGCTCAGCTCACTAGCTGTTCTCCGCGCCACTTTCTACCAAGTGTTTTTTTGAGACTGTATTTTTTTCGGGATTCAAAATACCTTACGTCCAAGTAATAAGTAGTTTTTAATAATCTCCGTCACGCTCTGGTTCTTTCAAATATCTCTATGCAAATAATATTTTTTTCATCTTTGATCTCTACAATTGGCTAGATACTCAAACCGTTTATTGATCTATTGCTGTATGTATAAATGAAAAACATAGTATAAAAATATAAGCTAACAACAAAATCCTACTAATATTATAAATGCGAAAGTTAGTCGATGTGTGTGCAGTGTGGGCGTGTATGTTTGTTATTCCTTCACGCTGTAATAGCTGAACGGATTTTGATAAAATTTTGTATCTATGGAGTCAGCTTATACCTTGGAATAAAACATAGGCTACTTTTTATCCCAACAATCGCGGCTAAAACCGTGGGCCGCTAGTTAAACACATCTGGGGAATTTCCACATGCATAGCAATAACGGAGTGCGATTTTTAACGAAATAAATAAAAATACTCCACGTAAACAAGGAACAAAAAGGACACCAATTTAGATCCCTTAGGGACCCTCGCAGGCTCAATAGGGTGAATTATTGAAAATATCTGTCTCAAGAGTATCGTAGTAAAGCTCAATAATATGACAGACAAATAAATAAACACACAATAGTATTTATTTGGTCTGAGCACAACAAAATATTTTCCCAAATTTCAACGCTACAGTAATCTCTCAATAAAAGGCCGTGGAATATAGATAAACAGGCAGTCATAAATATAGAAACTAAATATAAGGATTCCTAATTTGCTACGGAACCCTAAAACAATCATCATGCTTACCGATCTATAACACAGTCTCGACATCAAGTTCGTTCCAGCGCATCATACACGAATTTGACGAACTCTACGCCTGTTAAAGACTAGACGACTAATGTAAAAGCTAGATTAGATTCTAATCTTCTAACGCCCGTGACCATGACACGATCGTCTCTCAATATTCAGCTAACTGTTCGTACGAGTTCTATCAAGGATTTTGAATGCTATTGTCCTCTGCAAATAAAAATATAACATGAAATTGACTGAATGAATGAGCGGTTCTCTTACAGCCATCTTCCGGTAAACTTTGCTACAGCTACACTATCTAGCGAAGATTTAAAGTTATAATAATACCATGTAAATTCGTGATCTAGAATAGGTTATCAACAGTGAACGGGACAAATATAAATTGACGTACG
The DNA here is from genome assembly GCA_905404285.2 of Erannis defoliaria. NCBI lineage: Eukaryota > Metazoa > Arthropoda > Insecta > Lepidoptera > Geometridae > Erannis > Erannis defoliaria. Next base: position 12,372,607 of record FR990089.1, on the reverse strand, counting down.
AAACTAAAATAAATATAACAATAGGGTAGATGACTGATGTTTATATTATTGAAACCAATAGCTTTGATGAAGAATTTAAGTAAATATAGTATGTTTATTGAAAAAATAATTCAAATCGGTTAGTAATGTTCTGATATATGAGCGTTTAAAGTTTTTGTTAGAGACAACTCTGACCCTTTCCCACAAAACAAAAAATGACGTCACGCCTTACTTGTCAGAATAGAATTTATAGTACAGAGAAGTGACATCACGATTTGCTGTTTCTTCTCTCTGTTATTAAAATACTTATAAGTTGCTTATTTTTGATCAGATTTTCATTTTCTTTTCATTAATCAGCTATATTTAAGGGCCAGATTTTAATAGGATAATAAAAAAAACCAGTCATCTAGCCTATTCTGCAGCGCGAGTGCAGTTCTTGACCATCGTTATATTTGACACTCAAATCGTATATTTGACATTTAAATCGGTAAAATTCGATAAAAATCGGTATATTCTCAAATTCGTCTGATACCGACATGTCAAATTTTGGGACATAGAACGGTACTCGCGCTGCTGAATCGATACAATCCTTTTCTCGCATTTGGAAATAACAAGAAATGTTTCTAAGGTTAGCGATGCCTGATTCGTTATACCTTTAAAATTAGACACCAATGTACATTTTATTTTTGGCATCAAAAATATAAAGTCTATGTGAAATAACTGCATCAGTTTCTATGTAAATAACATAAAACTGTTCTGTTCGTTTTGGATTAATATCAAAGAAAACAAGATAGGAAATGCATCGCCATCTATAAAGGCAACAAAGACTTTTAAAAATGTCATTTTGATAAGGCGCTGTGCCCATCTAAGTTACGTGACACGTGATCCGACAACTTTTCCTAGCGCGCAACGTGAACTAGCGGGTTCCACTTGTCACGCGTTTTTTGTACATAGACTTGCCCGATAACGTGCCACGTCACTGAGGTGGGCACAACGCCTAAAAAACCAGGTTTTGTGCTTTTTGGATGAGATACCTACCACGATGCGATGGTGTTTGATAATTGTCCATTTAAATGATTCTGCATAATGGTGCTATACATTTTGGGGCGAGTAAAATACGATTTCTTGCACTCTTCCAAAATTTATGAACTCAAGTCTCACTGGGATAATATTTTTCCAATTTAAATTTGTTTCAGATTCTTTTTTTTAAAGGATTGCTAATTAGATTTTAACTGCTGTTATGGTATGCTGTAGACCTGGACCTGGGTATGTCCTAAAGGACCTGGGTATGTCCTAAAACTGCATCCAGAACCACCGGAGGACGGGCAACAGCGTCCTCTCAGTTAACGGTGGTAACCATTCTGCGATTCCCAAGCCGCCTGCCAAGCGTGGAGATTATGGCAACACCTCCCTTTAAGGGAGAGGCCTTCGTCGTGCAGTGGACGTCTTCCGGCTGTTGATGATGTTGATGGTATGCTGTAGTATCACTAACATTTTTACTCTACCAAATCGAAAAATGCTTTGGCGCCATCTTGAATTTTCTTTAAATCGATCGGGGGTCAATATTTAACTAAAAATTTAGTTACCAAAAATTAAAATTGACAAAAGGCACGGACCCCGCAATCCGGGGAGCTATGAAACAAAAAAAAACACTCTTCAAAAGGTGTTTTGTCAATAGAAGAACCGTGATAGACAGGTGGACGTATCAAAAGGGCTCTGTAACTTCAAAGCTTCTGAACCAAAAACATATTTGACGACTTTAGACGTTTTTGTCGACAAATTAGGAACTTGATTGGCTTGAAGTCGATGAGGTAGCTACGAAGGCGACTAAATAGTGACAATTCCTAAATAGCATCATTTAAACATCATTTAAACTACAAACTTTAGCAAACTTGTAGTTCTTATGTATTCAATTATTTTTGCATAAAGCAGTGAAGTCTATAATAGAGTGACAAGTACATTGCTTCTAATCTATTGTGTATAGTATCGTTTTATCCATTTTATAGTAAATCCATTGAAACTGACACCATCGTTTCCAGTTGTTTAATCAAGTGCGACCGCGTCTCTTGAATCAATACTCGTATGTAGTCGATACGAATCGTTCTAGACTGTGTAATGTTTTAAGCAATTATTTGAGAAGACAAACGCTGTAAAGATGATTACTTGGAACAAATAAAGGCACTACCTGTTTATCGATTAATGGTAGGTTTATTACCATATAAAAGAAGAAACTACGCATCAATGGCGTTGACAATTAATATCGTAAGTTAGTACAAAGATGAAAGTGATGTGTTACCTTCACAAGGTAATAACTCTTTGTTAACACCACAAAAAGGACATTACAAAAATTTCAGCTAGATGCAAAATGCGATCTTATTAGTAAAAGGAAGTTTAACCGCAGAGAATAAGGGCCTAATGGCGATAGTATATAAATAGATGAGAGGTTTCATACAGGAAATAGGATTATCTTTTATATTGTCTAAATATAAAACGAATTCTAGTCTAGGTAGTATATACTGTCAAAAACCAAACAAGCGAGTAACTGGATGTCTGGCCACTAATTTGAATGTCCTGTACTGGTATTAGATGTCTCTAGATATCTATTAGACAATTTTTACAAAATAATTTATCTTGGTACAATTTCCTATCTTTGTTACCCAAGAATTCAAATGTGTCTTTGCCACAAGGAAGTGGATCAGTCATCAGAAATAATAACAGCAGCCTTGCATAAGGATTAGGAGCTTACGTAAAATTAATCGAGAATCAATGATCCAATGTCGGTGAAGAGTTGAATACTGGTGAAGACATAATAATGACGGAAGAGACTTGACCTTAATACTGTCAATTAGTCAAAATAAATCATCAATGCATAACATGGATAATGTCATGATTATTAATTGAATTGTATTTTTGTTATGTACCTACATTTTAGTGATTTTAGCGACATAGATTTGATTACTAGTTTGTTCAAAGACAATTGTTTGTTAAGTGTAATTGTATTATAACATTATACAATTACAGTTTACTACAAAAGGATATAAAAACAAAAAACCATAACAGAGGATCTCTTAAGGCCATCTTAACGTAACGCGAACAGAACAAGGTGAAATATGAACAGCTTAATACTATTAACATTAACAGTCTGACTATAGCGGATCAACAGGACCAGAGGATGAAAATATTATATTCCTTCTGACTTTCTCCCGTTAGTCATTGATCTGCTGTAATCAGCGCAAATTAAATCGTCATGGATTCTGTCTATTAATAGTAGTGAATACGTTTATCTTCAGAGTGGCCTTTCGTGCAGTATCAATAGAAGCTTGTAGACGCTAAACGTCCGTTTGATATTAACACAAGGTGTTCATTAGTGTGCACTGAACCTTGGCTGCTTCCGTTCAGGCGCAAAAAGTGGTTTACGATAGTTAGCTACCTTAAAATTTTGCTATGGTTATATCGATTAATCACGCTTCTCCAGTACTTATTACACATGCGAACTTGTAGGTGCTTTGAGTTTTATACGGTTGTTTCACAAGTGACAAAAGATCAAACAGAAATAAAAAACTAAAATCTAGTCTTATTCCGGCAGTAGAAACCCGACTGTTAGTTTCCATTCCGAAGTAGCAGTTTCTACCATGTTTAGTTTGGTCACAGTATCACTTAACATTAGATGAGTTCAACCAGGATTCGATGTCATCATCAGTAAGACGCAAAATGGTAATTCTTCACTGTTCCTGAGAATGGCATTTTTATTTCAGTCCTTGGCATATTTAGGCCAGTTCTCTTTGAGTTTGCTTTTTATAAGAGAAAGCAGTGGAAGGCAAAACTGCTTAAAACATAAAAGTATTTTTAGACCAACAAGAACCAGATAATTGATTGCCATTAACAATTACCTGGGTATCATCGTACAAAAAAATGCGCGCATTGTAAACGTTACCTCTTCAAAGGTCCATTTGAAGAATTCTGATAGTAAATGATTTATTACCACCGTATCTGAGCTCTGTAATGTATCAATGAATACAAACACAACTCCCGACTTGGATTCGCAACTACTAGGAACAAGCAAACTAAATCAGTCGATAATTAAGACCCAGACATAGAGCAGATATTCTGTAAACGGTATTTATCTTAATGAAAGAAAGAGAGCAACGGTTTTTATATACTATTCCTGCTGAAAGGACTATGGTACGCACATTGTACACTTGCCATTTTAAATATTGTCAAGTCACAGTCATAGTTTTATTTATACCATAGTTTTCAAATAAGCAGATGGGTTGCCTGAAGCAATTACCGTCACCTAACGATATCTGCAATACCACAAAATACGATGTCGACGTCTTTTGAAGAACTCAATGATAGATTAGCCTAGAATAGTCATAGTCCGGCGAAGTAAGTCACAACTGAATTGAGCCCATATCATGCCAAGTAAAGCCAAGGCGACTTGACACGAGGCTTCTATAGAGTTTGGAAACATCACGAAACGACTGTTTGACCACGTTATTTCACTTGCCTAGGTTTACTAGGCGTGTGTGTCTTTTATAAGTAAATGACAGGAAAGCTAATAACCAATTTCCTAGTACAAGTGAATCATTTAACGTCGCTTCCTACAACCTACATTGTACCCACGCTCTGATGACTTCAATGAATAAACAGTGAGTAAGAAAAACACAAGTGTTTTTCTGTTGACCTCTAAATACAGCCAGTACTTACGAGTACAGAACAAAATCCATACAATGTGGCTTATACAAAAGATGTTTTCGTAAATTTTAAACCCTGTCGTAAAATATTTTGTCAAGCATTTATTTCCTGTAAAAATACTGTAAGATACTGCAATATACAAATGGTTTATTGATATAAAATAATAAGTATCAATAAACTTGAATACTTACGTACAATAAAATGTTTTGCTCACCGGAATAAAATTGTGCAATTAATATTAACTTATTGCAAATGAATATAAGAACATTCGATGGCACGGTTTTATTGATTTAAACAATTTCTACTAGATTAGGGTCTGTAATATAAATCTTAAAAATTAAATATAAAATAAATTAACGCGTATAAAGAACCTTATACAAGTCATAATAATATGATAGTCCGTGTAGCATGATCCATCTTATCCTAATCCATCTCAACCTTTTAGTTAAACAGCGGTCCAGCGCCGTCACCCTGAGGCAGTCATTAGCCCGAGACGCGGGGGCGGCTCGATTACCATCCGGCGGCGCTCAGACGCTCCAAAAAAGGCTCCGGATGACTATACTAACACTCACATACTCGTACATGGCCAGGTTTTGGCTGGCATTGACCTAAACGGGACTACCTTTTGTGGCAACCTCTGTCGAAAGCCTTCTGATCTGAGAATATGACGAATTGCTAAACAATTGCTAATTGACCAAGCGAAGGGTAGGTTTCAGAGTTTACTAGCATTCGTTTAATTATTAGTATGACTGAAGTCATGGTAGTCCAATTTTCATTTCTTTCATAGATTTACGATCATTTTGAGTACGAATATATGAATGAGTGACGTTGGCATTGCGAAATCTCGGTTCGAGATATGTCTGTTTACGTCATATTTATAAACTTAAGCTTATTTAATGTATTTACAGTTGCGTTTAAAAGTATTTAAAATGTTTAGGACGCAATCTTGACATAATATATGACAAAATGACATGGGTGGCGTGTTAAATTTAATATTACATTAAGAAAGCATTACTAATGCCTTATTCGTGTAGATTATGCAAGATATTTTGTAAAATAAAGTTGCGTCCAAAACGTATTTTTTTGTAATAAGGTTGCAAATGATTAATCTTACAGCTAATTACATCTTCAATGTTACGTTTTCATCGGTGGTTAGTTATTAGATCGATTGGATCGTGATGAATGGCGGTAACTTGCTATAAAACAGATCGTGACGAGAGGCATGACTCGTACTCAATGCGTGTGTGAAAAGAAGTGATAATTATGTTCAGTTACATTTATTAACTAGGGTCTACCAGCTTGATAGGCAAGATTTTTGGTCATAATCCACCAGTTGACGTACAACAATCTCAAAAACGTTTATTCGGCTATACAAATATAAAATGCTTTATGATATAGTCGATAATGGCAAAATACACATAGCCTCGAAATAAGCCTGAAGAAAAACTGGCGGAATACACCGTTAGGCGCTTGGCTACTAATTTTTAAGTTGAGGGTCATCATTATCTAGTCAGCCCAGTACCTACTAGAAAGTACTCTACCACCATATGCGATGGATCTCCATTCAAGCGGAATAGATTAAGGAAAGAGCTAAGCACTAAGTAGGCCACTTGCGCATGGGTAATGTCCTAAACCTTTATTCATCATCAACAGCCCGAAGACGTCCACTACTGGACGAAAGCCAAATAGGGAGGGGTTGCCATAATCCTCACGCTTGGCAGGCGGCTTGGGGATCGCAGAAGCTTACCACCGTTAACTAAGAGGACGCTGCTGTCCGTCCTCCGGCGGTTCTGAGTGCAGTTTTAGGACATACCCAGGTCCAACTGTACACTGAACTGTACTCCAGGTACAAATAACGCTCACTGAGCTGCAAATTGAAAATGGCTGTATCTTTAGGTAAGTAGATTGTTAAAAAGCCTTGTGTTAATAAATAAATACGACATAAAGACCGTAATAAAATGCAGGATTTGGGACTGTGAAATTAGCTTTTCTTTTCTTTTTTTTTCTTAACCTTTATTCATAACTGTACATAATTACACATGGTATTAAAAAAATGAGTTTTTGATCCGAGCAGTTTGACCATAAGGTTTTTTTCCTGTTGGACAAATCTGTTAGACTATTTAATTTGACCACGAGGAGGAACCCAGATAAAACCGCTACAAGCTAAAATGCAAAACTAAAGAAACGGATAAGTAGGGCACAAGAAAATAACAAATGGTTTAATTCCCTTTGTTCGTAATAACGTGTAAATTAGGTTTGACTATAGATACGAAGAGGTATATTTTAATATTCAAGTCCGTTAAAAACAACAAAAATCGGGGCAAGTGCGTGCCGTCATTACTGAGGATTCTGTGCACAACTGCACAGTAATACATTGATCTGTTAAAAAAATATGTATTTTCTCTCATTTAGTTTTTGAAATGGGCACTTTACTGAAAATCCTTACATGCTTGAAGCATAATATTCATACATTTTTCTACGATAGATGAATGGGCACTTCCTTGATTGAAAGCATCAGCGAAAAGAGAAGGAGCGAAAGTATCGCTTGATTTCGTAGCTTTGTTAGCATATTTGCAATAACATATTTTGGTGAAATATACATCACTTGTTTATGCAATACAATAGTTTATTAATAACACCAAAGTCACACGTCAAAAAGCAGTCCCTCTCGCTTTAGGAGCTGGGTATGTCCTAAAACAGCATATAGAAACACCGGAGGACGGGCAGGCGATTCCCAAGCTGCCTGCCAAGTGTGGGAAGTATGGCAACCCCCTCCCTTCTATTAAGGGGAAGGCCATCGCCCAGCAGCGGACGTTTTCTGGCTGATGATGATTACAGTTCCAAAAACAGATAAAGCCACCCAGGCTTTAAATGGATTGCCACCTTATGAAACCCTGCTATGAAACTGCTTGTTTAGTTTTCATATACTTGAAGCATCGCTTTTCCTTTTAAATCTTTATACCAACTATTTTAATTGAAATGCCATATCGTCCTCTAACACGGCGTCCCACGTCCGGCGTCGTGCACCTGTTAAGACATTTAAATTTCATAATTGCAGTCATCAAATACCAATTCAACTACCAGCGGGTTCGACAAACGTTCAATCTCTGCAAGGCGGCAATCATCTCGTTTCATGGCCAATGGTGTGAAAACAGGGCAAGAGCGAGTCGGACTCACGTATCAAGAGTTCTGTGCTAACTAACACATAATATTGTGATCACCAAAATATTGTGTTTATTTTTCGAATGGAATTCTGAATATGAACCTGTTTGACAATTGACCTGTTTTATATATTGTTTGTTTTATTTTAGAATTTGCGCTATACTATATTTATACTAACATTGTTACTTCTGTATCAATATTTTAAAGTTACATAATAAATAACATTTGTTTTCGTTTTTTTTTTCTTAAAACACTAAAATATAAGAATTATAAAACACTTCATTCTTATTTTGCTATTTTTGCTAAATAAATCGCTATTGCTCAATATACTCCATGTAAATTGCAATCTATTTGTTTTTTTTATTTGATTATGAAACCATAATCAAATCTAAGGTAAGGCCATTAAGTCAAACAAACAAAAAACGTTCGCTTAGCATAAAGTTCCGTTCGGGTACGGAACCCTAAAAACTCATAAATAATGTATGAACATCTTAATTCTCCTCCACGTACCTACCAATTAAACAACATAAAACTCTATAGTTAGAACATTAAGGCAGTTTTGATTGAAAGCGAAGTTGGTTTTAGATGGCTTGCATGTAGGTTTGGTATTTACACCTACTTTGTTGCATCTTGTGTTACAAGCGTAATACTTAGTTGTGTTTAATTTGATGTGACCAACAATGTTTCGTGTACCTACTGTAAATACATAAAAAGCATTTCCAAATACAAATGTTTTTTTTTGACATTTTTATGTTAAAAATTTGATTTGAACCCAGTGGTTCTGAACTATTGTTCACTGTATTTCAGAGTCAATAGCTCCCATATTTCATTTTTATTTATAGATTACTGATTTGCTGTGCAGTCACCAATAAAAAAAATAGAGGACCCTGACTTCGGCCAAATGATATCTCACCAAAGACCTAGAAACATACATTAACATTTCCATAAGATATTTATTTCCCTTTATTCTTCCATCTTGTAACCGGCTCTTCTCCAAGAGTTGTAACTTGACTAATTGTTTATTACACACTACCGGTAGGTAGTCCCAAGCGCCCTATGAAATAAAATACTTGAAAGATTCACACCGCGGCTTGAATAACATAATCAGTTTCACTAACTTTCAATACTCCATTGCTGGACAAAGGTCTACTCTCAAAAATCGTTTGTGCCATGTCTACTATGCTGGCCCAGTTGTGAGTTTTTTTTTCTTAGTTCTTGGCATCGCACGTTGTGCATTCTGCCAGTATCAAGTTTATTAATTTTCACATTTATTTGTTATTATCAAGTCAAAATAAGTCATGAAATCACAGTAAGTCACATGAAATTAGTCATAGTCGAGTCCAAGTCATACCCTAGTAAAATTGTGGCGACTTTACTATGAGCTTCTATGGAGTTTTGAAAACAACACGAAAAGACATGTTTCACCACATTATATCACTTGCCCACACTCGTGCATGTAATTCAACACTCAATTAATAATACACCACCATTATCATTAATTCGCGAAACAACACAAGCTTAAGAAAAATAATAGAATGCAACGACACGATTTTTCCGTGTTCCCGCCAAAACTCCCAGTTGTGGGTTAGTGGAGTCACAAGTACGTTCGCACTAGTTCCATTGATAAGCCATCGAGTTTCTAGTGTGGACGTATGCAGGTTTTTTTAATGCAATTGATTGAAGAAACGAAACGAGTACGAGTGAGACGTTCGCTTGGTGGTAATCATCATGCCTGCCTGCCAATAACAGTAGCAGTGTCAGAATTGTGAACTTGAGAATACAATCCTGCGCCGCATTGCACTGCGCTCGTCACCCTGAGATTTTAGATATCAAATCTCTCCATGTCCACTAATTTCTCTGGTAACATTACCCTTCAAACTGACTAACTGGCAAAGATGGGGCGGACTCTGCAATAGATTCCTACCACTACAAACCTTTTGAAAAAGAGACCTACCAAGTGACTTATTATAATGAAAGCTTTATAGATATACAGCTTTGTCCATAGCTAGTTACACAAGAGTGGGCGCGGCAGAGACATTACAAACAGTAATTATTTTCTCATCACAATCGGAGCTGCGATCGTATTTGTAATTGACTCTACCGTTGGAGCACGTTTCGAAAACGTTATCTAATTTATTAGCCGCGGAGATTACATTTCTAATAGCTTTTTCTATGCTCTAGATTTAATTGCTATTAGACTAGATTTGTGCACCGAATGTCCCATATTAATGGTAAATGAGCGCCATCGCAGCGATGCTCTAGACCACAGAAAACATAACTATAGGTACAGAAGATTAATTTCCGTTCTTTGTATTATAAAAAAATTCTTCTAATAGATTTCGTAGTAAAATTTCGCTGTTATTTTGTTCTCAGTAAACCAAATAAAGACAGCGATACTATAGTAGTTAGATAATCAAAACTCACAGAGTACCTACATAACCACCAGTATTGTTTACAATCTGTGGTAATACCAAAGATAGCTATAGATTCATCCTTTTCCATCCATGTTTAATTATGTAATTTTACCACTACCTACTTTGGAACGTTCTTTAAAAGAAAAAGATCGCATGCCACTTTTCTATCTCAGTCAGTCTATTTTATACCAACGCAGTAAAAAAGAGATAGCAAACAATCGCAACCAGCGGGACTATCATGTAACTTTTTGGGATCGCGATTCGGATTTGAGTTGTCAAAAATAGACACTTGTCACTGTCACTGCCAATACTCATTTGACCCTGCAGGGCAGGATGAAACGCCAAAAGACCGACGGATTTGCTTAACTTAATTAAGGAAATCAATGCGTTCGTTCGATAACGATAACGAGGGAAATCCCTCCGTGATACTGTGAAACTGTGACAGTGACAAGTGACATTTATGACAAATCGCGATCCGAATAGCGATCCCGAACAGTTACATGATTAGCCTGCTGGTGCCATATTCATACTGTTTAGTCCCACTATTTATATTATTATAATGTATACAACTCATGTTTCTCAATGTTAACTATTCTATCAAATAAAGCTTCCAAAAATAACCACAATTAGGTGCTAAGATAATCTAGAACAAGCCATAAAGCCCAGTTCAAATTTTGTAGAAATGTCCGCCGAATTAGCTTGCGAAAATCCGCGAACGTACCGAAGCCGTTGAAGTGGAATTCGCCAATATTAGCGCCAAGTGTTTCGCAAAGGCTCCATTTATCCTCCGGAGGCCTACATACGTTGCCTACCGTTTTGCAACCTGCATACTTTTACTCACATTCACATACATTACTTAAGCATTGGCTATTGGTAAGCAACAATTAGATGCACGATGTAATTGGGGTTCACTAGAAATTCAATACTTAGTTCTCTATTGCAAAATTGTACATTAGCATATGAAGAAGGCTGCAATGACAGAAACATTATTTAGTTCCAAAAAATATCGAAAATTAGTAATTCTGCGTGTAGTAGGATCTTGCAAGTACAATCTTCCGTGTTACATGGAGCGGGCGGGTAATTGGCGTCTCAGCAATATTCCCCCTGGGATCCATTTTTGGGGTAAACAATATAAAAAAAAATAGGAAATTGTAGGTACTCCGACTATAGTTTCGATCACACCCGGTAACCTTTTTCAAAGAGTGAAAACAGAGCCCGACGCGCGTGCTACTGCGTCCTGCTTAGCACACAAACGTGAGTACTCCCGTATAAATAAAACAAAAATGTGTCAAAACCACGTCTTCAGTTTTCATAATGAAATTGTAGGTATACCAAATCTCGTCAAGCCGAGTTGAAAAATACAACCTGTATGTGAATACCAACATACAAACAACGAAAGCCAATTTTTCGCGCAGTTGTCGCTGGCTTCGCTTGCTTCGGTCGTTCGGCCAAATAGTTACTCGGCCCAAATGATAACATTGCTTCTCTTTTACATTTCTCAACTCAAAAAAAACAACTTTTTTTTTTACATTTATGACAAAAACAATACAATAATTATAATAAGTATATATATGTATATATATTTGTATGTAATATGTGTATATTACATACATATTTTTACAACATTAAAATTGTATGGCTGTAAACTACTTTCGGGAGTGAGAGTCTGTTGATAAGCGAATATTTGGTCGAAGACGAAGCACATAGACTTAGAGACTATTCCTTCTGATTCTGACCTTAAAAATATCTAGATTGTGTTTCTCAGGCAACAAGGACCTTCCGCTTGTGTTGCTACTTTTGAATCCAGACACTAAAATCGATTTCATAAAAAAAATGTGCAGAGGTAACTTATAACCAGGATTAGCATTAGGCTATCTGCTCTTTATCCTGTTTTTATTTTCTCAATTGGTTTGCGTCTATAATATAAAGCAATGACGCGCATAGGGTGCACATCAACTCTAGATTACATGACATATTGTATCTTTCGGAAAAACACATTCCCTGCAGAATACTGCAAGGCAATAATGGAAAATTTAATTACTAATAAAATAATTCTACACCTGTCAGAGACAGAAACGAAATACGTATGAGCAATTATACATCTAACTGATCGTTGCAATTATATTCCAAAAACCGGTTCTCGAGTGGTAATACTTGTTCTTTAATTAGTTGTTTTGATAGCGTCGTCATCGTCTTTTCTGTTGAAAAAGTTTGTACTGAAAAGTTAAACCTTTATGTTAATATATTCAACAAGATTGTCAGTGACGTCATTGTCATTGCGAAAAGTAAAAAGAGATGTCTGTGAGTTGTCAAGCGTGAAAATAAAAGATCGATTCAGTTAAACTAAAGTTTATTTGTAATTAATAGATAGGATCTCATTAGCACTGCATTAATTCGTTCCGTGTACTTATACCGTTGCTGCACATCTGTATGCCTAACCAGCTTGGATAATTCCACTGTTCGCAAAACATCAATAGGTTATTGGTCCCATCAATTTCATCATGGAAATTAGTAACGGAAAAATTCAGATTGGTCTCTTAGAAGGAAAATCCAATTGGGATACGTGGAAGTATAAAGTGACATGCCTACTACGTACTGTACCGTCAGCACTAGAAGTAGTCGAGGGCACCTTCCAAAAAACCCGATGCACCAGCCGCCGGAGCTGGGGACGCCGCGCTCGGCGCGTACAATGCGAACCTCGAGCGTTTTGTAAAAGCCGACGCAACCGCCCTTCTATTATTGACGACCAATATGCAGGAAGAGACTCTGAGAAAAGTTATGCGGTATACTAAAGCACGTGAAGTATGGCTTGAGTTACATCGCCTCTTTGATGGCACAAACGAGGATAAGGCGTACAATCTTTGTATGAGCTTTTTTGGTTATAAAAAAGATACATCAGACGACGTAACAACACATCTGTCTAAATTGAAGAATATTTGGACACAGCTTCAACAAGAACTTAACAGGGACAACAACAGGGAGTTACCAGAGTTGCTATTAATTTGCAAAACCCTCGACACCCTTGACGAAACCTTTTTCGCGTTCAGAAGCAGCTGGCTGTTACTACCGAAGACTGACAGAACCATAGAAAGTTTGACAAGCCATTTATGCGCATTCGAGCGAGCTTTGCAAAAGAGTAATAACGTGCAAGAAGCTCTTCTCACGAACTCAAGTACCCCACATGCTATCGAGAAAAAGAAGGATAAGAAGTTGAGATGCAACTACTGTCAGGTTATCGGACATCGAGTCAGAAACTGTCAGAAATGGCTCAAGGATGGCAAGCCCCCGAAAACAAGTAACCAGCAATCAACACCTTCTACATCTAAAACCGCGAACATGACCCTGATGTCTATTGAAAACACAGAAGTTTTTACAATCGATCGTGACACCGAGAGTTGGTACGTGGATAACGGCGCCACGAGCCATGTAACAAACCGAGCTGATATGTTCCAGAATTTTGAACATTTTGATGGAAACCGTACTGTGACGACAGCTAATGGCAATGCGATAGATGCTAAAGGCAAAGGTTCAGTAATAATAGAAGCAAATGTTAAAGGGAAGCTACAACGAGTTACCCTGCAAGACGTTTGGTACGTTCCAGCTATCAACAAGAATTTGTTCTCGGTTTTAGCTCTTCACGACAAAGTTCCAAGCAGCATGTTCTCATCGACGACAAAAGAATGCACCGTCTATGTCAATGGAGAAGCAAAGCTGATAGGAAAACGACAAAAGCAAGGTGGATTATATCGCTTAGACGTGAAAAACGTAGCACCAGCTAATCCTCCAGAAGTCTATGCAACGACTGCAACGATGCAGCTCTACCACGAGAGACTTGCGCACCAGAACAAGAGACACGTGAAAGTGACAGTTAAACGCGAACTGGGGTTAGAACTTCCTCTTGATAAGGAGTCATGCGAAGGCTGCATATATGGGAAAGCCCATAGACTTAAATTCGGTACGAGAACTAGAGCCTCAAAGCCAGGAGAGCTCGTACATACCGACGTTTGTGGACCATTTCAACAAAGCTACACGAAGTTGCAATATTACGTTCTATTTAAAGACGACTTTACAGGATATCGTATGGTGTACTTCCTGAAATACAAGTCCGAGGTCAAGGAAAAACTCGCCTTGATGCTAGCTCAGACGAAAGTAGCAGGACATACCGTGAAGTGTCTTCTCAGCGATAATGGTGGTGAGTTCGACAACAAGTCTGTTAGAGATATCTTAGACTCACACGGAGTGCTTCAGAGACTTGTGGCTCCGTATACGCCTGAACAAAACGGTGTTAGTGAAAGAGAAAACAGAACTCTTGTTGAGACTGCACGCTCAATGATGTATGCGCATGAACCGATGCCGCAACAACTGTGGGCTGAACTTGTCAACACTGCCGCTTATATTTTGAACAGAACCGGTCCAACGAACTACGACAAATCTCCCTATGAACTTTGGTTTGGAAAGAAACCCATTATCAAACATCTACGGATAATTGGTTGCACCGCTTACGCCCACATACCAAAGCAAAAACGGAAGAAGCTAGATAAGAAAGCGATTAAAGGCAGACTCGTTGGTTACGACGAAGATTGCTTTCGTATCTGGATTACAGACGGAACAAAAAATACACTTGTTCGTTCACGAGATGTAATTTTCCACGAAAATGCCCTGCCTACCGAAGACATTGACGCGCCTAATATGGAAATTGACTCAAATGTGAGAGAATATACATTACGGTTGCCAACAGACGATGTCAATGAAAATGAACAACGGGCTCCCGTTCTGGAAACACATCTAGATCCTTTGACAATCGAAGCCGAGGGAGATAATCAACAAGTGATTTTGCGCGATCCTGAACGTAGCCTCGAGGGAGTAATAAATCTGGAACCAGTCCAGGAAGGCCAAGTTCAAGAATCGGAGTCTGTTTTACAGCAAGATCACGATGATCTCGATGAAGAGATTTTTCACGACGCTGAATCGCCCGCTACAATCTTCGAGATAGAAGACGCTATGAATCGAAGAGGGAGTAATAAATCTGGAACCAGTCCAGGAAGGCCAAGTTCAAGAATCGGAGTCTGTTTTACAGCAAGATCACGATGATCTCGATGAAGAGATTTTTCACGACGCTGAATCGCCCGCTACAATCTTCGAGATAGAAGACGCTATGAATCGAAAAGATCACGAAGAATGCCAACGAGCGATGTGAAGACTCCAACGTTATATGTGGACAATGAAGCAGCAGTTCGTCTTGCCCACAACCCAGAATTTCACAAGAGAACGAAACATATTCGCATACGGCACTTTTATGTAAGAGAATTGGTTGCTGAATGTGCTATTGAGGTGGAGAGAATTGGTACCGCCTACCAAGTGGCCGACGTCTTGACCAAAGCACTACCTTTTGCAACCTTCGTTTCCTTCTGTAGGGAACTAGGTTTAGAATCATTGTTGAAGGGAAAGTGTTGAAAAAGTTTGTACTGAAAAGTTAAACCTTTATGTTAATATATTCAACAAGATTGTCAGTGACGTCATTGTCATTGCGAAAAGTAAAAAGAGATGTCTGTGAGTTGTCAAGCGTGAAAATAAAAGATCGATTCAGTTAAACTAAAGTTTATTTGTAATTAATAGATAGGATCTCATTAGCACTGCATTAATTCGTTCCGTGTACTTATACCGTTGCTGCACATCTGTATGCCTAACCAGCTTGGATAATTCCACTGTTCGCAAAACATCAATATTTTCTACGCAAAAAAACTATCTTTACAATCTAGAGATCAGAATCATCGAGTTTTTGTCCAAAAAACATTTTTTATATTATTAAATTATAGATCTACGTAGACCAAGGTGGGCCCATGTTTGACGGACGACAGAGGGAAATTCTTTCTCTCTTTTGCTATCGTTAGTCTGCCGTGGTTGGATTTGTACGTTTGTAACTGATTATAAACATGAGAAAGATAGAGACATTATAATTTAACTCCATCACCAGCCAGAAGACTGCCACTGCATGATGAAGGACTCCCCGTCAACAGGGAGGGGTTTCCATAATCTCCACGCTTGGCAGGCAGCAGGCGCCATTTCAAAATTAATATTAGCGAAACGTATTACACCAGCAACCAATTATTATCATTTTGATCATTAGTTAACTGAACAAACAATTAATTTAATTAAATTCAGTTAACTGAACTATGTATCTAATAGTTTGAAACAAGAGGAAGTGGAGACATACCAGAGATTATATCGGAAGCCGACGCGATGGCGACGGTAGCGAGGGCTTATCCAAAATTACACAAAAAGTTGGGCGTCACGACATGCCGGGACTAAGATTTAGTAACAGCGACATGATAATTGCCTAAAAGACTTGTACTAGTGGATTAAACAAGATGGATAGATAGGTAAAGTATTTTATTATGCATACCAGGAATGCATATTAAAAAAGCTAGATGAACTGGTAGTGATAAAATGTTAGTAATATTCCTCTAAATTCCTCTATGCTATGATCAATTGATCATATTATTAAGCAAACTTCATAATACACTGCCAAATGTATGTCGATCACAAGCATTGTAATCTATGTTGGGCAACAGATTCGATCTATATAATGAATCTCTTTATTTTGTACAGGTACCTGTTGTAAAGTACATTTAATGATACTTAAGCGTAGCGACAGCTCGCTAGACCGATCATTTAGTAAAAATCTCTGGTCGAATCTGGATACGATTGTCGCAGAACCGGGATGAGTAGCGTACAAGGACAGTGGCCTATGCTTGGCTGCAGTTGCCTAAAACAGGAATACAATAATAGTCTTGACATAAAGACGTAGAAAGAAATTAAACCGATTCGCAACTAGAAAAATATTCTTGGAAATAACCTAAAAATAACTATATAGACTAACCACAATGTAGAGAAACATGACTTCCATTTATGAAGGATTTACATGTGCAGGAGTCACGACCCAACCTTGTGCAAGCCTTGAACCCGAGTGACAAGTTGACAACGTAACGTATTCCGCGCATGTCTAACAACTTGTCTCAAGTAGGTACATTATCGGTCGTCGAAACATTACCTGCTTATGTTACTGTGTCTTTAGGTTCGGTGGGTCGTGATTCATCTCTTGGCCCGTTCTGGTCTCCTGGTACTTTAAATGCGTGTCTGTTAAAAGCTCGAACTTTTTGATACATAATTTAAACTTAAACTTAACTTTGCCAAACTTAAACTTTGGTTGCTTAAAATTTGTTAGATTTTTAAATCAGATCACTTTTGAACATTTAACATATTTAGCACAATTTTGTACTTAATCCTTTGGTAGTGGACATATTATTAGTAGCGCTTTTAGTTTCAACTACTATCTTTAACGTTAACTTTTCCAGGATAAAAACTTGCCTAAGTCCATCTGTCGCAAAAATCCGAATTCCGTTGCTACGTGAAAAATTAGCAAATAAACGAACTAGCACAGTTTAAAAAATATAATAATAAGTAAGATAACTGCGTATTTACATATGTCAAGTTTAATAGCAAAACTTAGCATATTAATAGAAGATGCGACTGCTGCATTTCCATAACTAGAATATCCTGCAAAGTCTGCCACATTTGGCGTGTAATCTTATCGATTACAATCAATATTCATTTTTGATTCACCGTCCATTGAATCATGATCGTCTTGACCTCATTTTTGCGGCCAATTATTGTGTTCATTCAGTTTTAAAATGCGCTTGCATTTTTTACCTCAAAGGCATCGACTGTTCTTGTATGGCATCATTTTAGTTACTTCTTTTAAAACATAAAACGAAATAGATTGATCTAGACTAGGTTTATGTGTATACACTCAACTTTGCAAAATATGTATGTGTGTTGTTATTTTTCTTTGAAATGTTAAGTTTAAGTGACGAAATAAATAAATTAATTAATTCAAAGTACTGGATCCAAAACTTTCAGAAATTAATAATTTAACAAGAACTCTAAAAAAAATTTTATTCGGTAGAATATGTTCAAACCAATAATACATTTAATTGTATAATTTGTGAAAAAAAACCTGCCTAGCGGAAAACTTTCTAAGAACTTTTTGGTTGACAAAAAGTGTGACAAAAAAATCTACAAGCGAAGATAAACTGCATCATTTTACCTAGAAAAGTAATAAAATTATAAAATACTTAGATAAAAGTAATTCAGCTAAGCGAGTTACTGTTGATAGTAGGTATACTGAAGAAGCCAATTATTTTACAACTTCATTCTACAGAAGAAATACAAAGAAGAATATATTAAGAGGTCTAAATTTAGTTTTGAATTAGTTTCCCCGTTAGTTATCAAGGTGATCTTGTTATTCTCAGAAGTTATTAGTGTATTCACATTCCAGTTAGAAAAACCATGTTTATTACATGATGGTATTAGTGAGTTATGTCGTTTTTGTGAACGTTGACTCACCGAATCTCTTTACGTGAATGTCTCGATTAAACGACACCGATCTTGGCTTGTTTTCTTTGCCTTCTTTCGGATTTTCTGTTTTCTCTGTTACTTCTTTTTTGTCTTTCGCGTCTTTCGAGTTTTCTATGACGTCTTTTTGTTTTTCTGGTTCTTCTTGTGTATTTGTTATGTTATTTTTAATGTTGTTTTCGTTGCTGGCTACCTCTCCATCTTCGTTTACAGACTCGGTACCAGTTTCATTAGACATTGGGTTTGAGGTACCGTCTTTGTGGTACCTCGGAGGTTCGTTCGGTATAGTCAACTCGGTGTGTCGCGTTTCGGTATCATCGGATCGTATTATCTGTGAAGAGTTTTACAGATTTTATGCATTTCTCGTGGTGAGTCTAAAATATACTTTGTGTCTTTGTATCATAGTACTTAAGCATTCATAGCTTCAAGCTTTTTGTACTGGAGACTTTTAATCTGTTTATGAATCATTTTTAAAGGAATGTGTGAATTTATTTTGTCACTATTTGATAACCCGTATAGGAAACAAAATTAGAAAATAGTTTATGCATTAAAAAGATAAAACTTTAACGAACTCAAAATAACTGTCTTCTGTCTTCTTGTCTTAAGCATAATATTAGTATCTTTAATACTTTCAAGCCAGATGAGTCTTACCTCCCTGTGTGTCCACGACTCATGGCCTGTCCTATCCTACTCCTGCGTCTTGTCCGGATGCCTCTTCATCTTGCACTGTAATCCTGCAACAAGTAAAAAATAATTGTTAAGTTAATAAAATACAATAATAATACTTCTTTTTCACTTTTCTCAATTATACGTTCTATAAAGTAATTTAGATTCTCCTACGTATTGTACGCAAAAAAAAATGTACCTACAATTTTTTTTAATCTTACCATTTTCTTTTTCTACATAATTATGAAGTCCTAAATGACTAGCTAGAAAATTATACTGAAGTTACGTCAAATGTGATTATGCAAAACTATTAAACCCATGCATACATTGCGATACATAAACATCTTGATTACATTAAATTTAATAGGACTGATGGAGATTTGTGTAATAAATAAAGTTGTATCTAGCGTTATCCCATAGAATACGTTTACTAAAGTTATAAAAACAAATGGACCAAATTACACATTCATGATCATAAAGATAATCAGTACTTTTACATAATAAATAGAAATTAACCGGCTCTGTTTCGAAACGTTCTCGTAAATGTGTCGTGGTTTCGGTAATCATTTCTTAACGTGGAATAAAATTATGCTGGTTTTCATTTATGTCATAACAGTGGAGCCCTTCGTTAAATGTTGTCATTATTGATTGGATCTTTTTACGCCAGAATTTTCTTACGGTAGCGGCTACAGTAATGAGATTGATCAACCTGTCCATGTTTTTATGAAGTCATAAATTAAGTTCCCATAAAGTTAAAACTATATTTCTAAAAATGATTGGCCTTGAATGAACTGAATTCCTGTTTTATAAATCTAACATAGGCTTGCGCTTGACTGACACCTCGTCTGGACCTAGCCTGGATGGACGCTTGCCTAACAGAAACCGATTCACTTGCAACTTGAAGACAGCCAAATTATCAGTATAGGGAAACACTCGAGCAACGCATTCCAGTGTTTAGCATTTCGCACAATGAAAGTGGAATCAAATCGTTTAATTCAAGTTTTTGGTATATCAACCAACAAACGGTGTCGTTTTCTCGAGTTTCTGGCCGTTCGATAGTAGTTATTTTTTTTAAATTTAGATTTCGTTTTTTTTGCTACCTTACACATATTATGAGGTATACGGAACCGTCGACATGTTAGTCCTACTGCCACTTGCTCTTTCTAAGTAACTTTAGCAACTTCGAGTAATGGTAACCCACATGACGTTAATTTTGGAGTGGTCATTTTGGTACCAGAGGTTGCGACAGCGAGTCAAAGTTACTTAGCAGATTTTATGGTGCAAGACATAAGAGCACCATGACAATAAGTTTGTATAAACAAAAGTACAAAACAAGAAAAGGTGTGTTGGTACAAAGTAAATTGATTCATTTTAGAATTCAATTACAGCTTAAAACCAACACCTTTAGTGTATTTTGCGGCGTTATCATTTTTTTTTTTTATAATACTATACCTACTGTCTGTGACCAGCCAGAACATCACAATATTAGCGTTCATAACTTTGGGACATTTGATGATGATGAAAAGCCTGGTGTAAGGCAGAATCTTATGCCTTACGCCAGGCAAAGGCCAAGCTTTTACACAACGTCGGTCAAACCTTTTTGTAGTGGCTCTAATGGTACTATTATTTACAATAATTTCATCTGAAGATTAATTAGGCATATTATTATGTGTCCATTATTAATAATAATCATTAGAGCTTTGGAGCGTGAACGTGTTATTAGTGGAAGCATTATCAGTATCTCTCTTCTCAACTCAGTACGTCGTCGGTAGTATGAAGTAATCGATTTAAATTCGGGAATATTTTTTATTTTCTAGATGCTTTGCAATTCTTTTACATTTTGTTGAAATATGTCGTAGTCACTGTGAGCTGCTACAATACAATTCGTTTTCTTATATCAGAGAAAAAACGATTTACTTACATCTATTTTAGTTTGAATAAGTTTGCGTTTGACCATGCCCAGTTAACAACTGTCGTGTAGTACAGGATGTTACACACTTACCTGGAAGAACCTATTTAATCTGGCTTTGAAATCACTCAGTGGCGAATTACAAGAAAGGCAAACTAGGCACGTGTCTAATAAGGGCGCGAGGTTACAATTAAAGGGGTGCTCGCGGTAGTTTTTAAAACGAAAGAAAAAATAAGTGTATAAGACCTAATAAATGTGTTTTATACTAGACGCCACATCTCGAACATAGTGGGTACCTACTTGTAAAAATATGCAAGGCAATAATGTATGGCCGCCAGACTCCTGAGGGGCGCCGATGACGTGCTAGCCTAGAGCGCTGACGACATTTAATCCGCCTCTGAAGTCACCTATAAGTACAAGTGTTGTATCTAGTTACTTTTTGGGGAACATTAGAGTTCCACAAACTCACTGTGTACCTATAAAAAATGTGAAATAGCCCAAAGTAAGGTTTGTAAAGGTACAACTATACTGTGCATTAAATAATAAGCTTTTCAACCGAATTCAAAAAAGGAGGTTCTCAAATCGATGGTGTTTAAAAAAAAAAAAACATCAAAATCAGTTCATAATTGGCGGAGTAATCGCGTAACATACATACAAAAAAAACATCCAGTCGAATTGAGAACCTCCTTTTTTGAAGTCGGTTGAAAATATGAAATTTCCTCGTACTTAGGGAATATCCACCATGTACGGATGGAGATTTGGTGCCTTTTGTCTAGACATCCGATAATAAGATAGAGGTAGATGGAATTAGGTTATGCAATCCTAGTACCTAATAGATGCGAATCTCAATAATACAAACTATAATTTATTTATATCGTTACTATCGACTACCAATATCTATCTAGAGAACATCCAGCTATTTCAGGCTGTAGGTGTAGCAACAGATTAGGTAATAGGCACTAATATCAGAAGGTGTTAATGTGGTGTGGGACGCTAAACGTATTCCAAGGTACTACCGGCCTTATAGCATCTTTACATAATGCAATGTGTTTTGTTACGTATGAAGTCATAGTGTTTTGACATAAGGCTTTTATTTCGCACAAACTAAGTACATAATTATAGTAGATTCGATCAAATTACAGCCGCACGTTAAGAGGCTATAAGCAAAAGTAGCTAGTAACTAGTAGTAGTATTTTGAAGGAAATGTTACCAGAGAAATTACTGGGCATGAAGAGATTTGACATCTAATATCTCAGGATGACGAGCGCAGTGCACGGCGGCGCAGGTTTTTGTTTGCAAATTCACAATTCCGGCAGTGCTAATGTTATCGGCAGCCCTGATACTTACCACCAGGCAAACATCACGCTTGTCTTGTCAATCCATAGCACAAAAAAGACGTATATTGACTAATACCGTCATAATGCGAAATGACCAATCGCTTAAAGACCAATTCGCGAAAAGACCAACACATGAAATGATTAATACCCTAAATGACCAACACGTATCTCTGTTTCGGAGCTTGAACTATTTTTAAAAAGATCGAATCAAGTACGCATGCGATGTGCATTTAAATGTAAATGTAAAATAAAAACTAGAGATGAATACATTTCAATTGAGTCCTACATAAATCACGACGCGACCTTCACGAGTATTCAAAACTGCTTTATTAAACAGTATTTTTGCATTTTTACCCGACGCTGGCCTCGGGGTACATAGCCAGCTCTAGGATAAGCTGACGCCTTAATAAATAACGTTTTGCTTAACTATTTAAAGACTTAAAAGTGATCTGAGGTTTTGGTGCAGTCGGCTTCAGAAGTGTTTAACAGGACTTATTTTACTAGTAAGTCTAGTAGTTCTGCGAACACAAATTGTATACAACAGTGCAAATATTATCAAAATCGGCCAATAAACGACGCCGCAGCAATCCCTACTTTTTGGGGAAAACTCTTCCAAACAATAATCGCCGACGACAAAAAAAACCTTTGAAATTGTTGAACCTATTTTGTTTGAACCGTTGAACCAATTTCGTCAAGATTAGTTGAAAATACGATCTCTACGCGAACACCAACAATCCATACGTCCGGACAAATGTAAGCAAATTTTGCCAATCGTTGCAAAGACATATTGTTGACCGAGCGAGTGAGGGCGCTTCGCTCGCTTGGTCAACAAGTACGAAACTTTCTGAGCAATTGAATGAGTATAAATTATATATGTATAAGTTATATTGTTATTTTTGCACGCTGTACGGTTCTAAATATTTTGTAGAATTTGTAATGGATATACTTTACGTTATATCCTGGATTAATAAGTTACTTTTTATCCCGGAGAAATATGAAATTCCCGTAGAATAACCGGTGAAATCGTGGGGAATACTGCTACTCACAAACTTAACAGAGTAATAAGCAAAAAAATAATTAATTAGTGTAATAAATTGATAATTTGAAAAATATGTGGAATCACTTCATACAAAAATATTCATAAAAGTATAGCCAGTGCGACTTCTCTCGTCAGGCCTGGGAACCTGCAACGGTTTCGGCAAAATTTGGCATCTAAGGCAGAGACTTCTGTAGCTTAATTGGCAAAGCAGTTGGGACGGAAACCCATAGAGACTGCTCGTATGCAGGTTCGAGTCCTGCCGCAGGTCATAATTTTTCTTCCTGTTTAAGCTAAAAAAAAAAACATGTGTGGAAACACTTCATACAAAAATATTCATATAATAGTACATTATGATACGAGTGTGCTATGTTGGTCATTACACTAGAGGCGGTATTACGCGCGCGAGCCGCAGGCGAGCGCGATAAGAAAGCCGAGAGCGTAATGACTAATAGCACAAGAGTTCCATACGACTGTTTTCGTCACACTTGCGAGGAAAAAACAATTTTTTTTTGATAATAATCAACCACACAGCGAAAACGTCAACAAACATTTGCGGAAAATGGCGCCCAAATCAGTAATGCGCGCGCAGGTTGACATTTACTTCAGCGGCATAAGAACTCTTTGTTGGTATTACAAAAAAACTGTAAGTATTACCCGGCTATATTAAGAGTGCTTCGTACACGTACGTCTAATTGCAGTCACGTACAAACTTGACTTTACCGGGTTATACCTATTATAGTACAAGTGCCGTAATGTAAAGTAAAAAGCACGCGTGTATAATAGCTTGGATTATGAGCCTAAAAGCGATGTGATAAGATCTACTTTACGAGCAAGTGTGATGAAAATTGTTTTTCTTTCTATGCCCGTAAAAATTGCGTTAGAAATAATTCAATAATGGCCTCTACTTATATAGCATGACCACACAATATCAAGCCATTGTACGCATTTCTAAAGTACAATCATTCATTATATTTTTAAAAGTAATTGAGGTGATAATCATAATAGATTTTTCTTTGGCAAAAAAACGGAACCTGATGGAATAATGTTATTTTCTTGTTCTTGTTGATAACGGTTATTTTGTGAGCCCGGTATTATAATTGGCTAGTGCTCTATCGCAGTTTATTTAAATATTTATGAAAATAAGATATCTCTGATTTGAAAAAATATACAAATGGTTTGCTTATCGTGACAACGAATTAACCTGAGAGTCAAACACTGAAGACAGAACGAGGGCTTTTGCTTTTTTATATATTTATTTGCTTGACAGGCTAGGTGGTTGAGCATAGCTCAATTGACGGCGTGGTCAAAGATATTAAAGAGCTTCCCAAAGAAACTTTTTTTTAATGTTCTGAAACTGGATTTCACCGGAAAGTATATTTCAACCACGTGTAGCAACGGTAGCGTTCAACTGCAAATGCTATTCGCGGTCGTTAAACAAAAATCTGTATGATCATTTTTCAACCGACTTCAAAAAAGGAGTTACTCCGCCAATTATGAATCGATTTTGATGATTCTTTTTTTGGTTGGGTAGGTGATACTTCAGAGGTGATACATTTATCGAAATCGGTTCAGTAGATTGGTTTTTAAATCAAAATTACTGGAATAAATCAAAATAGCTGGAAATTATGAAGATGTCATCCAGGTATTCGAAATTGAAGCTGGAAGAAATTGGGCGATAGCCAAATTAGACGTAATGTGTTTAGATTGAATAATATTTTGACAATAATTTATATCTGAAACTAATAAATAATCTGAATGGTCAGAAACTTTACAAGATTATACAAAACACTTTTCAACGTGCTTGTAGTTACCAACCGTCCAAAGATAAGCCTCGCAAATTTATTACAGCACAGTTTTAATTTAAAAACTTCGCGACCGCGCTTGCGCTTCAATTCATAACTCTATGCGCGTTATCTTGCTTTATGAGAGAAATAATTTTCATACAAAGTAAAAGTCTATTATTTTCTTCTTTACTGATTCGTTTTTTACTATACAACTGGCTAATAGCGAACTTACAGAGAAATTACTGGGCATGAAGAGATTTGACATCTAATATTAGGGTGATAAGCGCAGCGCAGTGCGGCGCTGGATTTTGTACGCAAGTTCACAATTCTGGCACTGCTACTGTGATGGGTAGGTAGTCGGTTTGAGATTGTACCACCGAGCGAACGTCTCGCTCGTCTCGTCAAGAAACATTTTTTTAAATAAACAAAATACTTAATTTGGATTACTTATTGCAATGGGCCTAAACCTACCTACCCAACCAACCCTACATATTTACTACATTATTTAAAAAAATCCTTATCGGCCATCTTCAAGAGGTGCGTTTACCAACGAACAGCATTTAATTTTTGTTATACTTTATATATTTTTTTATTTCATTTTGTCTCAGAGAATTAATTACATAGCTCAATTTGTAACTGCCAAACTGCATAGCAGTTTGTAGGCAGACATCGACTCTCATATTCATTACTATTTACTACGAGTATGTAGGAGTAGGTATTGAAATTTTAGCGATAAGTAAGCTTCACACTCAGTTTAACAACTATGGACTTAATAAACGTGGATTAACTGCGGAATATTTTTTCTTTTCATTTCTTATTCGTAACTCAGTGAATGTTTTTGGCGGGAACACGGAAAAATCATGTATTGCATTCTATTATTTTCTTAAACTTGTATTTTTCGCGAATTAATGTTGTTGTGTTGTGTTTTATTCATTGAGCGTTGAATTACATGCACGAGTGTGGGCAAGTGATATAATGTGGTGAAACATGTCTTTTTGTGTTGTTTTCAAAACTCCGTAGAAGCTCATAGTAAAGTCACCACAACTTTACTAGGGCATGACTTGGCCTCGACTATGACTAATTTCGTGTAAATGACTGTGATTTCATGACATATTTGACTTGATTTTAATATAAATATTTGAAAATTCATAAACTTGACACTGGCAGTATGCACAACGTGCGATGCCAATAACTAACAAGAAAAAAAATTCATTGGATTAAAACAAAAGATGGATTAACTATTCCTAAACTACTGTGTTAATTGATTAGACCCTTTGAGTACATGTTTGCAAATACTGTATAAATTCTACCACTGAGTGTTAAACATAGTGTGTCGATTGTCCCATAAACATACTAACCTATGTACACATAGTATTAGATTTAGAGATAGCAGTATATGAATGTAGATTTATATCAGAGCCAGATCATTAATCAAGCAGCTAAATAATGCAGGTATTTGCATTATCGAGA
Source organism: Erannis defoliaria (assembly GCA_905404285.2). Taxonomy (NCBI): domain Eukaryota; kingdom Metazoa; phylum Arthropoda; class Insecta; order Lepidoptera; family Geometridae; genus Erannis; species Erannis defoliaria. The sequence goes on along the minus strand of FR990089.1, from coordinate 12,345,737 downwards.
TTTGGTTCCATTCAATGGACTAAATGTTATTTATTGGCTATACAATGGAATCCAGTTATGGTGTATCTATACGGTTTTGTAACTTAATCTTCAATAGACGTTCTTCTATATTTAGCGCCTTAATATGTCACTCATGTGATATTTAAGATTCTATTACCCCTCAAACTCGAATGCTGGCCTTTATTTCGGGTAATTTAGCGTTATAATCCAGCGCGGCAACCTAAGAGGTTTTTACTTGGGGCAACGCGGTCCGCATTTAGGGCATGATACTGCCTGAAATTAGAGATCGATTTAACTTTATAAGCTTTTATATATTACCTTTACTTAGTTTATGAGTCGTTTTTATCATCTTTTATTTATAGTTAGTTTATTCTATACTTATTTGAAGTAAGTGTGTATTATAACAATGAAAATACAAAAAAAGTAAGTAATTTCGTTTTTGCAAAAGTAAAAATAGATCGAAAAAATTGAAATCAGCAAAAAAAAACTAATGTATGACTTCTGGCAAGATTTGAACCTACCAGTGGTCTTAATTTTTCATATTCAATTTTAAATTGTTCTGTGCATTGTAAATATTTAACCTGGGTATGTCCTTAAACTGCAAGCAGACCCACCGGAGGACGGGCGTCCTCTTGGCCGCCTGCCAAGCGTGGGGATTATGGCAACACCCCTCTATTAAGGGGGAGGCCTTCTATACTTCCTACTATACTCGTGACACCCACATAGGTTTAATATCCAAACGACAAAACGTGTGAATTGTGAACACACCACACCCCAAAATGCCTCTTTGTCTGCGAAGCGAATTATCATTCCATTACGTTCATGATTACGTTTCTCAGATCATTTGCCCCAAATTGGCGTGAACCCAACCAGGCCGATATTTTAATGTAGCTTAGCAGAGCTGGCCCGAATTTTAATGAGCGTCCATCTTGGATTCAGCAATAATTCATGAGACCAAATACGGCGCGGGCAGTTTTTGTGTATATTGTAATATACGGGGCTTCATGTGGTCAACTACCGGACTTTTAGGGTTTCTGTAGTTTTGTTTTTACGACCCTGAAAACTTTTTTACATGTTAGTCGAGGTTGGTGTAAAAATATAGTTAGGTATGCGGTGTAATAAATAGGCCATTGATACCTTAAGCTTAAGCATTAATAATTCGAATAAGGACCTCTTTTTTGGCTGCAAAGTTAAAAAAAAAAATCTTCTACATGATCATATTATGTAAGTAGACTTAAATTATTTACTGTGCGTGGCTTGGACTGTGACTAATGCTCATTTGACCGGAATACTGAAAAACTTGAAATGTTTAAATACTTGGCACTGGCAAATGCACACAGTGCAAAGCCGTAACGCTCTAAGAAAGGTAGAAGAAGGGTAGCATTTTTTTTTTCTATTTGTACGCATTACATATTGCTTCACAGGCTAGTTCTTTGGCCACAATAACTCATCGTAATTTAAGCTAATCTTGGATTTTAAACCTACTCTCTGGCATAATCGAACCAAATGCATTAACCACTAAGCTAACATTGCTTAAATCGTACCTAGATCTTAATTCTATACAAACAGATGAATATCAAGAACACAGACCCCTATCATTTAACAACATTGATACATCACGCCAAGTTTTTAACCTTTTCAGAGTTCGAGCCAGAACTGGCATAAAAACGCGGATGTATTGTGCCATATTTGGCTCGTGTAAGGGACCAAATTTGGCCCTCGCAAGGACCAATGACCCATTACCCTGGGACTCCGGGACACTCTCACCTTGTGCAGAGGTCGAAGAAAAAGAAAGTAAATTTTTGTATTATTTGGCTTCCGAAGCAAAAAGGTAGATTGTATCGAGTTTTGAGAAAGGAAAAGTGGTGGTCTTGCTTCGGTTTTGTTTGGTAATAAATCAGCTCGGTAAACATACTTACTGTTTATTTATACTGTACTATATGAGAACTTTGTAGTGGTAAGACTCTATTGCGCACTCCGCCTGGGGAAGTACCAGCCTTTGCCAGTTATTCAAATGCCAAGCAGTAGTGTGTAAGAATGACTGTGTTTCGGTTTAAATGGAAATCAATGGGCTTGAAGAGATTAGAAGACAACTAATATCTCACAATTCTGGCACTGCTACTATAAGCAGGCGTGATGTTTACCACCAGGTCGTGACGTTCGGTCACTCTCGTCTCCTCACGCCATTTCGTAAAAAAACTTAAAGTTCTTATTAGTCATAAATGTGTAATTATTAATATGCAATGTGTAATATAAGGCACTTTTAATCAAAATTTTCACAGATTTTGACAAATGCCGCTAATTTATTTATTTATTAATAACACCACATGATGTACATCATTGCACACCAACGAAGACAGGGCCGTTACTAGCTAAACGTCGCGTTATTTGTAGCTGGACTGCAACTAGCTAGTGGCACGTGTTGTAGGGACCTCGCATCTCGTCTATTTCACCTTTAGATCAATCTTACTCATATTCATATATTATTTTGTTCATAGTTGTAGTTTAAAAATACTGAATTAACGCTTCAAAGGTAGGTAAATAAAAGTTTGTGCTGGTACTATTATATCGAGCACTTATTACTTTTTTGACATAAAGTCCTTGATCCGAAAAACAAAAGCTAACTAAATGAAATGTCAAGTTCAATACGGTTCCAATCATTCAATCATTCATTCATTCAAACGTCAGTTTCTAACTAGCAGTCAGCAGCCAGTCCATGACCCCTCATTAGCAGCCTTTAATTATACGAGAGCAAATCAAAACAAATAAATGACTTGAATAGTCCCATTCAATTGATAATTTAGGCAGTATTATCGTAGTAGAGATAAGGTCGAATAGTTTACTCGATTTTAGCCGATTGTTTATTGCGTTTGCACATAACTTTTATGTTGGTAAGCGATGATGTGTTCGAAGATAAAGAACGCACCATTGCTTAATATCAGGCTAGGCAGGATGTATTCAATCAAACGCAAACCTACTCTGAATATAAATATACCTTTAAAAAGATAGCTATTCTTGTAGTTTATTCAGCTCTACTTATTTAAATCATTTGCAAGGATATGGTTGAATAAAAATGCCATTAAAATTTAAAACAAACCCTCTTTCTTAAAACGTCGCTATGTGCACTTTTGATCAAATCACCTTTCAAATAAAAACGAAACAATCAAAATCGGTCCGGTACCGATGCCAAAGAGATATAACACACAAAAACACACGTAAACCTGTAACTTGCGCCGGGGGTTAAAAAGTTAATAAAGCAAACTGCCAACTTGCTAGCCTGGAAACGCGGCCTATGAAAATACTACAAACTTCCTTAAAATTCTGCAGTTGCCAATTAAGTGTTAAGAAAATCAAAATAAATGATAATTCAAGAAACGTTCTTATTTTTAATCCTTTCTCAATCACTCCACATATGATCTTCCGTATAACTTTCGTACAAAGGAATTAATTCACAAAATTCGATCATATCTCCGCCGAACAATAATTACTACAACACTATTATCCAATCATGATTCAACCACATTCGATTTAATAATATCCCACACGTAAAGAGTGGGTTGCCTTGACATACGTCATTAGTAGAATGACAGTAAATGTGCCTGCACATGTTGCTTGATTTCTTTATTCGATGAATATTAGGAATTAAGATTCGAATAAAGCTTGTTGACTATCGCGATCGACATGAATCGTTCAGTGACACATATGGAATCGATTAAAAGCTTTGACAGTGTAAACAAACTACTTTGGTGACGATCATCTCTATTATTATCTCTATTACTACTTTAACATAATCGAACAGAATTAATGTACGTTTTGGATGAAATAGGTTAATAAGCATTCGTCAAACCGTATTTAGTCAATCGAATAAATGTGCAAGCAATTTAGACGAGACGAGTGGCACTAAGGTTGTGGTAGATAAAGCTTGTTAACTGGGTTGAATATCATACTACCTACTAATATTAAAAACGCGAAAGTTTGTATTTATGGATGTATGGATGTTTGTTACTCTTTCACGCTGAAACAGCTAAACGGATTTAGATGAAATTTGGTATAGAGCTAGCTTATACCTTGGAAGTACTAATATTATAAACGCGAAAGTTTGTATGTATTGTTGTATGTATGTTTGTAACTCTTTCACGCTGAAACGGCTGAACGGATTTAGATGAAATTTAGTATAGAGGTAGCTTATACCCTGGAATAAAAGATGGGCTATTTTTTATTCCAAGAATTGCGGGTAAAACTTATTAGTACAAGTAGCGCAATTAGTTTATTATAATGGACAGAAAATAAATGTTTCGAAGTACAAGTGATAATTTTGCACTCCTTCGTTGGCTTTGTTTTTAGGTAACGATAATAACATAAAATGGTGGCGTAAATAAGAAACATATCCACATTGAGCTAGATATTAGCTCAATGCATAGCCAACCAATACTTTAATTTATTGTCTTTCTCTATTCGGTGACGACCTTCATGATGCTAGTGTTCGAGCGAGGTTTGTCTAATATGTTTCTAAAACATCTCAACAATAACATTACAAGAGAAGAATCGGTGTGTCTTTCGATGGGTGACCGCAAGTAGCATTTACAACCGTGCTACCATGGGTCGAATGAAACGTTATCTCGGTGATTTGTTCTGTAACAAATAATGAAATAAATATAATAATAATAAAATAATAATGAAATAAATAAATAACAATAAACTTCTAGCTGAGTCCGAGGCCTTCCGGTAGCACATTAACTCTGACACTAAGGCTGGCCAATCAGCCTATGCGAACAATTTTTTATGGTAGCATAACGAGCAGAGGTTTGAACAATCTAAGTACTCGTGCTCTGTGATTTAGTATTAGTTGGTTTTAGTTGTATTTTGTCTTTCAATGTGGTTCCACAGGCAAAACTTTTCACAGATGGCGCCAGCGGCGTTCCGGATATGGCAAAATCAAGTTTTCTTGTTAATCGGTGCTCTTGATGAAGGCGTTGTCGATAATCTAGTCCAAAGAATATAATATAAGAGTATCATTATCAGCCAGAAGGCGTCCACTACTGGAAGAAGGCGTCTCTCTTAATAGGAAGGAGTTGCCATAATCCCCACGCCTGGCAGGCGGCTTGGGGATAGCAGAGTGTTACCACCGTTAACTAAGAGAACGCTGCTGCTCGTCCTCCGGTGGTGCTAGATTGCAGTTTAACGACATGCCCAGGTCATAATATAAGAGTAAAACCATTAAATTGTGGAAAAAAATTAAAACTTTTTTTTTTTAATATTGGGGGTACATTTATTACACACAGCGCCATCTAGCCCCATACTACGCAAAGCTTGTATTATGGAAACCAGATAGCTGATAGAATACTTATATACATATTTTTTTTCGTAAATACATACTTATAGTACATACTACACCCAGACACAGAACAAACATCGATGTACGTCACACACACATTTTTGTCCTGGGTGGGTATCGAACCTACGCCCTACAGCTCTGAAGGCAGACATGCTACCAACTGAGCTATCAGGCTGTCATTGACATTGTCACATTGACAGTTGACTTGGGCCGCATCGCCGATGCGCCACCTAGCAGGAAAAAAATCACAATGTGGCTCCCCATCCCATTGCATCTTTGACACAGGCAATAGCTAAGCTGTGAGTATTTTGATTTTATATATAGAGAGAGAGAGAGAGCTAAATCCTCCAAGTGTGAGTATGATTGAGAAAAGTTAATTATTCTACCAAATAAGCAGTTTTAGTAAATAAGCATGTAGCGCTCGCGGCGTAGCTTGTCTAGGTGATTCTAAACAATCACCATTAAGCAATGGACGGTCCGGTCAGTCTTCGAATAGGTGACCGTGAGTGGCATTTATTTCAGACCGCTACCGTGGGTCGGATGACACGTTAAAATTGTTGGTCCCGGTCGTTTGTTCTAGTTTCTATAACAACAACCGTCAGCCATGTCAAAGGCCTCCGGGCGGCACATAAACTCTGACACTAGGGTTGGCCACTCAGCCTATACGAATTTACTTACTTAGCTGTTTTAAATAAATAAAAATATATATATAAATATTGGGAGACATATATTACAAACAGCGCCATCTAGCCCCTTACTAAGCAAAGCTTGTATTATGGAAACCAGATAACTGATAGAATACTTATATAATTATTTTTTTAACAAATAAAAAATAAAAATAACAGGAAATGGACAAATCTAAAAGCAAAAAGGCGTTCATTAATTTAATTTTATAACATCTCGATAAGACTCCACTAGCCCCAAAATCAATAAAAATCACCAATTAAAATGCCAATCGGCTTTGTCGGTGAAACCAGTGAAATTATAGGATCATCCGTTAGATCACCGAATGGTAAATTATAAAATTACAAATGTATGTCATAAGACCGTTTTTCTTTAACCACCTTTAAAATAAACGCCAAAGGTTACCGAAGCGAAAGATAATCGGTTTTGCCTAATTTCAACTACACGCGTTTTAGTTTTTTTGAGTTTTTTCTCGTCTACATATTTATTTAACGAATTCTCGGTAAGATGTGTTGTTTCCAACACTTAACTGATTGTGAATAAAGCTTAAGTTGCAATACAAGCAATTTTTTTTATAATTGACAAATTACAAAAAATATATAAAGTTATACAAATTATACCTAATGTAATATTTTATTTCTAATATATTCACCTATATTTTGTGTTTGCGAAGTTTGTCTAATTTTATTTTGCACTACCAAGATAAAAAATACACTTTTAAGACTACATACTTGTATACATGTATATTAATCCTGTTATATATTATAAAAAATATAAACCTCATATTTATATCATAAAAAAAGTCATTGACTCTTTCACAATAGTGAATAAACTTTTGCTATACAACCAAACCTGAAAAGTCAGTGAAATCTATAAAACCTTGAAGGAGTCACACCACCAACCACACCACAGATACAAAAATACCATACGAGTAAGTAGCTCTACCCAGTGATTAAGTACAAGAGAGAGAGCTAAATCCTCCAAGGCTCTACCTAATCAAAGTGAGAAACGGATGTTTATTGTCGCGTTTTCAGGAATGATTCTATACTAATACAAACTATTTTTAAAAGATGAAGATGAAACATTGTTCAATCGTACGTAATTTAGAAGGATACTAACTGTATTTTTTTTAATATATATATCCAAGTGACGAGACGAGCTAGACATTCGCCTGGTGGTAAGCGTCACGCTTGCCACTAACAGTAGCAGTGCGAGAATTGTGAACTTGCGATCACAATCCTGCGCCGCACTGCACTGCACTCGTCACCCTGAGATATTAGATGTTAAATCTCTTCATACCCAGTAATTTCTCTGGTAACATTGCCCTTCGAACCGGAACACATAAATGCTTGCACACTACTGCTTGGTGGTTGAATAACTGGCAAAGGTGTGGTACTTTCCCAGGCGGACTCTGCAGTAGAGTCCTACCACTACAACTGTATCTAGGATAATACGTTTAAAAAAAAAAATAACTTCAACTTCAAATATCTGGATGACATTTTCATATTTTCTAGTAATTTTGATTTAAAAACCAAACTACGAAACAGAGTTCGATAAAATGTATATAAGACCACCTCTGAAGTATTACCTACCAAACAAAAAAAGAATCATCAAAATCAGTTCATAATTAGCGGAGTAATCACGTAACATACGAGTACATAAAAACAAACAAAAAATATATACGCACTGTCAGATTGAGAACCTCCTTTTTTGAAGTCTGTTGAAAATGAGACAAAATGAGTGCGAAATGGGCTACAAAGTATTGCCAAATCAAATTTCAAATAATAAGCGCTAATGATACCAGTTTATTACCGCTGCAATGGTATAGACAGGCGTCTAACTTGTCTCATCCATACCATAAAAAACCACGCGTGCAGCAACAAAATATATCGTATAAACAAAGAATAATTAAATCAAAAATGATCACGATCAACTCGTTTTCAATAATCTCGAAATACCGTCTGGTTACGCTTAAACGGAATCATTACAAAAAGACCGGCGCGAGCAGATTATAACATAACCTTGCGCGTGCCTTTCCTACAATCACTTGCACAGATCTAAATAACTTAAGCCGGAGTTTGGTTAAAAATAATGATTGGTGTGGATAAATAAATGATTGTACGCGATTGAATCGAATGGATTCGAATGATTTTGTTGATGATTGAATCATTTTGAATGATTGTATGCCTGGATAAGAACATGACTACGTACCATATCAAAATTCGTACTAAAAATTGAATAAAATTGTACTAAATTCCAAAACTTTAATTTTTTCGAGTGTTTTTTTAATGTATATAAATGGTGGCATTTTATTAATTATGCGTTGATTTACGCGCACGAGTGTGAGCAAGTGATAATATTATACAGTGCGACGCTAAAATCCACGAGAAAAAAAATTTTGTTTCACGTTTGACAGATAGGTATTAGGCCGTGAACCTCACCATGCTGTACTAGATCAATCATAGAATCGCATGACCAGATAATAATAAAAAAAACCATCAAGCTTCCAAATTGTTTAAGCCTATTATTATGTAGGATGCAAGATATTCATAATGATGTGCTTCGACTTCGACTTGTGCTGTGAAGTCATTAGGAAATTGTCTATTACTTAAGTTTATTAGACAGAAATTCATAACATTGAAATTGAGACGTTCAATCCGTAACTTCTAGAAGTTAGTTAACTTTTATTCTTTTTCTATTCTTACTTCTACTTCGTAATCACAGAGTACTACTTTTAAGTGATTATAGTTTGTCTCGAAGCGATCGTAAGCAATTGTTTGTTCGCTTGCAGCTTGCAATATTTAATGAAACCCGTGCCTTAACTCTCTTATTTTCATTTTATTAAACCTCACGGCGTAATGAGGGAAATAAATAACTAGCAAGCATGTAAACACGATAATTACGGAGATAAACTAGTTCTGTTAAAAAACTGGGGTTTCTGAACCCATGAGAGAACAACTTGAACAATAACCGTGACCTTGGACGCTGTACATTGTCTTTGAGATGGTGTTATTGAGCAATGAAAAATTGGGTACGGACCCGTGCTCCACATAGGTTCTCCACCTGGGTGAAGCATGGAGTACTTACACGTCCTTATGCTCCAAAATTCGCTTTTTTCTGATTTTTATTACAGGAAGCCCAAAAAAGAAGCGTTTTCAGGGTTCATCTATATACGAGTATCTACTATGTATGTATTAGATTTTATTTATTCCACTATAACTTCTAAATTCCTGAACAAATTTGAGGGTATATTTTATATTTGGGGTAAGTATCTTAAGAATCCTTACATCATCCCGAGTAAAACTGACTATACGTTTTCTTGGTAGAGCAGTTGTGTATTTATTATTTAAATTATTAGTTTTTTTGTTTGTTTTGTTAATCTCAATAGAAGATCACCGGGTCATCTATTATTTCTTTAAAATAAGATTTGAAAAGTTTTTTGGTATATGTTCTTATTATGATAAAGCCTTAAGTTATTTCTGTCGGTACCTACTATATAGTTTAGTTTTGGAGGTTACAGGGTATCATTATTTGCAGTGGGACCTTCCCTACAAAGCAATAAGTATTCTGATTTCCTAAAACACTTGCTCACACGAGTGATACATAGGCCTGCGTTAAAACTTGGCCGTATGCCAGCCACTCGACGAGTACAGTCGCCTACAATTATACATTTTATAATTATTTTATTGTTTCAATTTAAATAACTTATAAATAATGTAAACAATACAATACAATACAATACAACTTTATTGCACACCTGAAATATAGAACAACTTACAACTAATCAGGGTACATTATTTGAACAAATGTTTGTTTGTTTTATTTATGTTGATTGGGTTGAAATTTTGGGACTTTTCATACAAAATACGAACTTATTTTACATCGCCCATTTTTGCCACATTAACGCGTGCCCTTTAGGTACAGTACCATTAGCATGAGTTTTAAAGATAGCGTTTCGTTCCTGTCGAGCACCATACAGTTTTATTAATCGCCCCTACTAGTAATTACTTAGGGCCTTCCCCGCACGATAGGTCCTCGAGGGGCGCCCGGTAGTAGTAGTAACTATTGCAAAACACAATAATGTATAAACTTGTCGAAATTATAGTAAACGTAACTTACAGAGTTACGCACGCTAAGGCACAGTTTGTATTATTTCGTGTTGAGTATATTCATCCTAATATTATAAATGCGGAAATTTGATGGTGTGTGTGTGTGTGTGCTCTTTTTTCTACTAGTGCACACCATTTGGAAGAACTACTTCGCAAGATGGAGCGAGTGAGCCTCGAGTTCAGCTTAAAACATAATTTCAGCAAAACCAAGATGTTGATTGTGGACCGCGCTAATAAAGATTCGGCAGGAGTCATTGAGATTGCGAACTGTAGAGTAGTCCCTTCTTACACATACCTTGGGGCTTTAATCACAAATGATGGAGGACGCATGGATGAAATAAGGAGGCGTATGGCGATTACTAGGACTGCCATGGACAAAATGAAGAAAATATGGAGGAACAGAAATATTACCAAAGCCACAAAGACCAGGCTCATGCGCACTTTAATTTTACCCATATTTATATACGCTGCAGAAACGTGGACGCTGCGAGAGATTGAAAAGAAGAAGATAAACGCTTCAGAGATGTGGTGCTGGAGACGAATGCTAGGGGGGTATCGTGGACCAATTTTCGCACAAACGTTTCGATACTTCAAGAACTCGGTATCAAGCAGCGTCTATCTGCCATTGTACAGTCTCGCATACTCGCCTTCTTTGGACACGTTTCTAGGCGAGGTAGCCAGTCTATAGAGTGTCTTGTCGTCCAGGGTAAAGTGGAAGGCATACGATCCCGTGGAAGGTCACCCATGCGATGGACTGACCAGATAAAATCGGCTGTGGGCGGTCCCGTGCATGAGTGTACTCGATTGAGCTCTAACAGGGCGCAATGGTGAAATATCGAGAGGCGCATCACATCTGCCCCTGCCAGTACTATGACGACCACGATTGCTCTGCCAAGAGCGTTGCAACTAAGAAGAAGAAGAAGAAGTGTGTGTGTGTGTGTGTGTGTGTATGTTTTTTGCTCTTTCACGCTAAATTAGCTGAACGGATTTGGGTGACATTTGGCATTGAGGTAGCCTATATCTTGGAATAAAACATAAAGGCTACTTTTTATATCAACATTTGCGGATAAAACCGCGGGGCGCAGATAGTTATTTATAAATTATGACATGTCTATTTCGCTTAGTGTCAACTAGATTGGTCTAAATTTTACTGGATTGTCTTATAGCGCAAACAAAAAGAAAAACTATATTATATCCTAAAATCGGTTTTGGCCGGTAGCATACATATATTACTGGCGGTGACTGTACAGTAAGCGACAGTTTGAAAAACAAGTTGACATCAAGGTTACACTAGATTGGGGTAATAAGTAGACCTTAAACGTCTAGATTAGCCTAGATATAGTAGTATATGTGTTTATAAGTATTAGTAGGTACCTAATGCTGGTGGTTTCGCCAATAATAAGGTCGCTTGCAATAAAATGCAATCACGTTTGTATCCTACCTATTTATAATACGTATCGATAAATTGTACAGCTTTATTTATTTATATTATTATAAATACGGTATTTGCCGTATTTCAGCTGTTTTGCCGCCATACAGTGGTGTGTAAACATTACTGTGTTCCAGATAGAATGGTACTGCGACATAATAAAATAAAATTATAGAGCGAATCTGTTTATCGTACCAGCAGCGCAAGTACCGTCATATGTCGCTAAATTTGACGTGTCGGTATAGCAGATTTAATTAGACGAATTTTATCGAAGTTTACCGATTTAAATGTCAAATATAACGATCGTCAAGAATACGAAGTATCTATACCGTAGCTATACCGACACGTCAAATTTAGCGACATAGAACGGTACTAGCGCTGAGATTTATTTAGACGAATTTGAGAATATACCTATTTTTATCGAATTTTATAGATTTAAATGTCAAATCTATTATAACGATCGTCAAGAACGGTACTCGCGCTGCTGATGCACGCATTGCTGTGGCTGAATTTTATACTGTTACAAAGCTTTTACCAATTATGAAGTGTACAATGTAACACAAAAAGAAAAAAGCTTACATTAAGTAAACCTACTAAAAAAAACAATGGGAAATTTGGTTGTTCTTAAGTGTTTTAAAAAACAAAAGTGTTGTAGTCAAAGACTCGCCTGAGACACAACCATAAAAAAACAACCTTTAAAGTTACTAAATAATTTAAGCATGTTTTTTAACAATTGACGTACTTACATATAATAACCTAAGTGAGTCTTAAGTAGAGCAGTTGATAACATCTCTTCCTGTACTTGTACTTACAGTAATCGTTTTTATACGCTAAACGTATCCGTCAAAACTCTTTGTTGAGTATAATAATCACTTTAACAAGTTCTAATCACTAATGCAATCGATAATCACCATTGTAATAATTGTTATTGTTGAAAATCAAAATGTCTATCTTAGTTATATTATATCTAAATTACCTGTGGTCCTACTGGTAGGACTACGCGGTAGAACCACGGGCAATAAACTATCTTTACGAATACTTTGTTGTCTTTGTGTCACTATACGTGAAAACCTATAATTAGCTTTCTGTTTTATATACGGGGTGTTAGTTTAAACACCGTTATTCTTCTAGGATATCATTGTACACATCATTATGAACAACTTTTACTATGGAGCCAACCCTGAAATCACGAAAAAAAAACAGCTGTTCCATACAAAAAGGTTTGTCGATCTTGTACAAAATGTATGGAACAGCAGATATTTTTTCCGCGATATTCGGTTGGCCCCATAGTAAAAGTTGTTCATAATGATGAGTACAATGAAATCCTAGAAAGATAACGGTGTTCAAACTAACAGTCTGTACTTATATTCTTTTATTAGTCTACAATAGTAGTTAAAATAGCTGTATTAGCGTAGACATAATTATTATGCTAATAATTATGTACTTTGTGTACCTTTTCTCTGAAGTGTTGTGTTAAACTATCACAGTTGTGCAACTGTATCGATATCGGATGATTGTGTCATAAAATAATCACGGTATGTACCTCTTAATAATCATGAAACTACAAGAAACCATTTGTTTAACTTACATTCAATAAGGGTTCGATGAAAAGAGACATTATATGCCGTTTAAACACCTAGTTTTTTTTTTGGCAAATATATACGTGACAGGTATTAAATGCATATTAAATAGATTAATGATAAACACACCGTGACTTGACGCTGCTGCCCGTCCTCGAGTTGTTCTCGATGCAGTTTAAGGACATACCCAAGTCCAATTGTTTATATTAAACTTTAGAAAATATTGATTAAAACAATGATTAGGATATGATCGTCGTTTAATACATGCTGGAAAAGATAGCTTAGTTAGACAGAAAGACAGAAAGAAAAATTTTGTAAGACAAAATGTGCGGAAAAAGCTGGACGATCTAAGGGAAAATACATAGACGTGTATAATTCCCCTTTTTGTACCCGTTGAAGTCTTTTGTTAAGAAAGTTTTAGTTGTGGAGTAGTAGTGGAACATATTGCAACATATTGGAAAGTTATATATTATTTATTTTATTACTTATCTTAAATAGGTACATACTATAGCATCTTAAATGTAAAATAGATCAGACGCAAACTTAAAAATAATCAACAAAAAAACCATCTGAATCTTTTTTTTTAAGTTACGGTAGGTGCGTAACAATCGGTAAAGATAAATTAAAGTAACATTAATATCGTCAGGTCCATTTAACTCCTACAATGCAAAGGTCAAATCATTTTGATCATATCTTCCGACACTGCTGGCTCAGTTTTATTGTAAATAGGTTGCCAGGCCAAAAAAGTTTATATAAAAAAAGGGTTATTTTTAATATTATTTAAGTTGTATCTACTCGTATCAAGAGGCGTAAAGTTGTTGACGTTTTCCTATAAATTTTAGTGTTTACAAAAAAAAAACTAGTCTTTAAACCTAGAGGAAATAGTCAACTTCTAGGTAAACGTACATTTTTTAAATCAAATTTGTAATATACAACCAAAAAAATGTACGAATTTTTTCCTAACATAAGGCAAACCTCTGTTGGGCAAAGATCATTTGACATAATATTTTTTTTTTAGTACGTAGCGTTTTTTTTATAAAATGTCGAGTCGTTTATATTATGTTTAAGGATGGTCTAATACTACAATGATGTTGACTTTTTATGTAATTTTATTTATTTATTTGCATACCTATGACGGTTGATAACGGACGGTAAATACAATGTACGAGCAAATAAAGATTTTGACTTTTGGTACTTGGCAACGCCCTATATGGCAACACTGAATAAAGTTATTAAAACTATATTCATTCAATTATCCCGCGACTAATGCTGTCGATCTACAAGCGCGCTAGAGCTAGGAAGTGCTTGATCGACCTTGCGGCTGGTCGCAACGAGAGACTGTATTTATTGCTTATATAGGTCAACATATGTATAGTACACGAAAATATCAAGCATTGGCTAGTATGCTAACATTTTCAATATGATTTTATTAGGTAGTAAGGTTTTGTGTTATTTTAAGCTATACATATACTTCTATCGTATTGATTTCAAACTTTACTGACATGTATCATGGGACCTGGGTATGTCCTAGAACTGCATCCAGAACCACCGGAGGACGGGCAACAGCATCCTCTCGGTTAACAGTGGTGAGCATTCAAGCCTGCCAAGTGTGGGGATTATGGCAACCCCTCCCTATTAAAGGTGAGCTCTTCGTCCAGCAGTGGACGTCTTCAGGCTGGTGATGATGATGATGATGTAATATCATGACAATGCGAGTACAATATGGTTTGGTACAGTTAAACTGATCTAATGATAGAGCAGGGAGGTGAGTAGTGCAACTTTTCAATAGCTACCTACTATAAAATTATTAAGTTATGGTTTTTATTTGATTTATTTCGACGATAACGTCCCGTATTTTTTGTTTTAATGTAAGAAAATGCCCATCTTAACAACAATAAAATAATAATAAACCAACCACTTAACTCAGTAGCACAAAAACAAAAGTATTGTATCCAGATCGACGAAAGTCTAGACACGATTCAAGCGCCAGCCGGCGCGGTTGTAATGTATAATTTGAAACACGTGCCTAATGTATTGGTACATATTTCTTTATACGAGTACTTACTTGTACAAAGCAAATAATTATACATTTTTAGTATTAAATATACTTAAATACAAAAGTTAAGCTATACTAAGTGTATACCCATTTTAAGATAGATTAGTAACTAGGTGACCGGCAAACTACTGCATATAAATTATAAACCCAGTTTATTCCATATTTTTTATGGAGTAGAGTGATGGACGCTCGAGACGTCCACTTGCTGGTAAACGTCACGCCTGCCCATATAATACCAGTAGCAGTGCCATAATTGGGAGCATCTGCGCCGCAATGCGCTCGCGTGATGTATTAGATGTGAAATCTCTACATGCCCAGTAATTTCCCTGGTAACTTTGGCCTTCAACCCGAAACACAGTGAATGCTTACACAATGCTTAGCAGTTGAATAACTGGCAAATGTGTAGTACTTCTCCAGGCGGTCTCGAGTCCTACCACTACGATAGTAAATTATAAAGTTGTTAAACTAAATATTATTCAAGACACGAGTATTAATAAACCCTTTAAATAAGTAACAAGGTCCAATACCAATACCATAATTCACATGTTACATGCAATTATTAATTAGAACAACTCGTTAAATAACGTAATGAACAGCTTTACAACGCAGTTTTGTGTATATCAACACTACTTAATTGACTGCAAGTCTAAAACGCTCACTGAGCTGCAAATTGCAAATGACTGTATCTTTAGGTAAGTAGATTGTTAAAAAGCCTTGTGTTAATAAATAAATACGACATAAAGACCGTAATAAAATGCAGGACTTGGAATCGACTGTGAGTTTGATGTGACTTTTTTGATGAAATTAGCTTTTCCTTTTTTTTTTGATGTTCTGTATTGTAGTGGTAGGACTCTACTGCAGAGTCCACCTGGAAGTATCACACCTTTGCCAGTTATTCAACCGCCAAGCAGTAGTGTGCAAGCATTACTGTGTTCCGGTTTGAAGCGCATTGTTACCAGGGAGTTTATTGGGTATGAAGAGATTTAACATCTAATATCTCAGGGTGATGAGCGCAGTGCAGTGCGGCGCAGGATTTTCAAGTTCACAATTCTGACACTGGTACTGTTAGTGGCAGGCGTGACGCTTACCACCAGGGGAACGTCTTGCTCATCTCGTCACTTCATTTTTTTTTTGTGAGATTAAAAGGGTTTCGCATGTAAAACGGTATATTTCGCAACCACTTATTTTTCTGCAGCAGCTCGCTGGTGGCTGGTTAACATTGTTAAGAGTAGACAAGTTGGTCACTTCTCCATAGAAACGCGGTGGTATTACTACTCCACTATGTAATTTTGTAGGTCCAAGACTAAGTATTATATCGATTAATCTCTTCACTATCTAGGATTGTAAATTATTACGAAAGTAAAAAGTTAATAAACTTGAAAGTTAAGAGCCAGGAAACATCTTGTATTTTAGCTAAATTTTAACGCCACATGGGACGTAAATAAATAACATAAGAAATACGATAAAATAATTTATCAAGCGGCATAGTTTAGTCCATAAACATTTCAAATAACTTAAGTTGGAATAAATTAACTCAGAGTTTATTCAACCACATTACTGCAGCCAAAAGTCGACAAAAAAATATTTGCGCGCTCATTTATCTTTCTTTCTCCCTTTCCCACAGTTAGTTTGATGAAGAGAGCATGCGTTTTAGCCGCGCCCACCGATGAGTACGAGCCGTCAACTTGTCGATCTTTAAGGCGGCAGGAAAGGAGGACGAGACTGACACAACACAGGAAAAGGTGGACTATGGACAGGCTTTGTACTCAGGAATGGCTGGAAAAATGTTCATCGTGAAGTTTTTCCAACAGTTTCGTTGACTAAGTAAGTAGTAAAGAGTTATCATGTTTGTACTCGTATCGAGTGTCAGTGAGAGGCGGCCTTGCAAATTGAACGTTGCTCTAAATACTGCGTGCTTTTAACTACTTACAACTAACAGCAGGTTGATAAATAAATATTTTTGTCAACAACAATAGGGATATGCATGTTTTTTATAGACTCACAAAAAAGCTGACTCGCAAATATCAAATCATCAAAAAAATTTTTAACACACATAATTAACAAATTTATAAGCATTTTAGTTTCATGTTAGACAGGTAGCTAATGACGTCAAAGCCCACGATTTCAAACAAATTCTATACAATCACGTGTTTTGCTAGAAAAGGACAGATGACTCCCTCTCATTATAATTTTACCCTTATATTTTAGAACTTTACCAGCTGATTTCAATTATTTTTTTGAAGTAAAAATCACATTCAGTTAAACTCTCCACTTATCCTATTATTTTTAATCATGCATATTCCCTATTCAAGTAAGGCGTCCAGAAGCTCATAAGCCGTGGTAGCCTAATCGGGTGACCACTTGTCGTGAGGTCGCGGGTTCAAACCCAGGCCCATACCAATCAGCTCTTTGGAGTCTATGTACGGATCCCCATACCACTGGCTTATCGGTAAAGGAAAACATCGTGAGGAAACCTGCGTACCTCTGGAGAAGGAATTCAATGGCTTATGTGAGTACACCAACCCGCAACTGGGCCAGCGTGGTGAATATGGCCCATTCGCCTTTCGATGGTAGATCTGAGTCCAGCAGCGGACAATAGGCTAGATGACTGGTATTTTATTGTCCTATTAAAATGTGGCCCATAAATATTGCTGATTAATGAAAAGAAAATGAAAATCTGATCAAAAATAAGCAACTTATAAGCATTTTAATATCATGCTAGACAGAGAGGCGAAACAGCAAATCGGGACGTCACTTCTCTGTACGCCATATAAATTCTATTCTGACAAGTAAGGCGTGACGTAATTTTTTGTTTCGTGTTAAAGGGACAGAGTTGTCTCTACCAAAAACTTTAAACGCTTATATATCAGAACATTAATAACCGATTTAAATAATTTTTTCAATAAACATACTATATTTACTATAATTCTTCATCAAAGTTTCAACGATTTAAACATCAGTAATCTACCTATAAAAAAAGCTTGATTATATGCTTATGTTCAGGAGGTGAATAGTACACATAAGGTCTGTATAACATGAATTATTGACAGCAACCATAGCATTGACGAAGACATGGCCTGTAGAGCGATATTAAAAGCTGACAACACATTTGCGGATGAATCACACGTTCAATCTGTGGCCGATGCATTTATATCTGCCATTAATGGTATTTTTAATAACTACTCAATGTTAAATGTATAAAACTTTAAAAAGCATTAAGTATTTTGCATCGCTTGAAGCCGGACTTGAACATGTTTTACTCATTTCGTAGATTTCATCACAACATTATGAGATGACGAATTTGGTTTCGTTTTAAATGTCTCTTTATGTAATAACGGACTAGAGGTACGAACAAACATTTTGCGAGTCTAGATTATCCCATTTTAGTAATGAGACATTTTGTGCACTACGCATTTTTTTAACCTTACTTTTTACCCTTTAATAATGATTTGTGGTTGCCTACTGGGAAGACGGCTAGACTTGGAATCGTGAGGTTGAGGATTCAAATCCCAGGCCCGTACCAAAGAGCTTTTTGGAGTTTATGCATGGATTTCCATACCACTGGCTTTTTAGTAAAGGAAAACACTGTTAGGAAACCTGCATATTATATTATGAAAACTGACGTGGTTTTGACACATTTTTGTTTTATTTACATATACGGGAATACTCACGTTTAATTAAGTCGGATAATCCGACTTTCCATCACATCCGGTGACCTTTTTCAAAGAGTGAAAACAGAGCCCGACGTGCGTGCAACTGCGTCCTGCTTAGCAACGTGAACACAAAAACGTGAGTAACGTGTATTAAACGTGAGTATTCCCGTATAAATAAAACAAAAACCTGCTTAAGTCCGGAGATCAAATTCAATGGCGTACATGTGAATCCATCCACAACTGGGCCAGTGTGGTTAGTATCGGGTAAGGCTTCGAGAGCAGGTACATGTCCAGCAGTGGACTATGCAGTTTATGCTCGCTTTATACCGATTGTTATTATTTTCAGCCATAAGAGTCCCACTACAGGATAATAGCCTCCCTAAGCTCTAACCACTTGCCCTAGCATTAAAAAATGGTGCGATGAACTGCGCAATGAACATTCCGTAACTAATCACAAAACATATTATCGTGTTTACCAAAAACGCTTCGCCCAAACAACAAAACAAAAAATACGAATATTCCAAACATTGACAGGACTTCACTCGGTAAGTTAGTTCATTTTATTTTTATTTTATAAGCACACAATACAAATTACAATCATAAATAAATATGATAACAGCATAAAGAGTTATGACCTGGGTCGCAATTCAAAATTTGTATACATACAAAAATCGACAAGTTTAATCATTATACTTAATATGTATTTTGTTTTATTGCATAGACCCCAATAAAAGAGAAATCCCGGAGGATTCCGGGGCGTCTGGAATTTCAATAGCGTATGTGAATTCACTAGCCCGCAACTGGGCCAGCGTCGTGAATATGGCCCATTCGCCCTTCGAGGGTAGGCCAAGTCCAGTAGTGAACAGTTAAAAAGTTGTATAAGCTATGCTTATGCTATGCTAGAAAATGGGTTTTTTGTTTGTTACGAAAGTCTCCTTAGTACTCTATGGAAATTTATAGCAGTACGAAATTATATAATATTTTTATTGCATTATCAAATACAAAGGTTGAACGGGAGATTTATAACACCTTTCGTTTATGAAACCAAAAAGTAGGTAGGTAAGTTTAAGGCCTGGTTGTAGCGAGGTTCGTCCAGGCGAGTAAACGATAGGCACTAAACGGCAGGCGCGAGCGAGACAGAGGAGAAGGCGCGAGCGCTTCAATTGTTAAATTTAGTAGGTTTTTCTTTTTGAATATTTTTGTATGAAGTGTTACCACACTTATGGTATGGTAAGCTTTAAAAACATAGGTTTTTCTGAAATACTGTAATCTTAAAAATCAAAATTTTTAATAATACTACATTCTATCTATTAGTATAAATTTTACGTGATTTCATAATGTATTTTCTTAGTTCTAGCTAATCAAAATGACGATTTAGTATGTACTATGTAATTTTTTTAAATCGAGCCCAACATTCAAAATCGCGTTTTCTAAATAACAAAAAGCTATAATACATTTTCATAAAATATTTTATTTTGGTTCAATATAGGGCGTTTTGGATTTTTAACACATTTAAAAAAGTTCAAAATTGCTACAAGCCCGCCTTAAGTAGAGTGACCGGCATTATTGCTAATTGAGTATTTGTGAAGCATACGGTAACAGTGTTTTATGCCAACATTTTGTATTGTCATCGTCCACGCCATTAGTTAGTTATGTATACATTTCTTAATTATCAAGTGTCACGTGTAAAATGGAACGAAATGCGTTTCGGAAGTATTTATGACATTTTAATTTTACCATGACAGCAAATAGGCCGTTCTGTTGTTTGAAAAATGGTGAAGAATATTCATTACCATTATCAGATCAAAGATTTTTATGCAAATACACTCATACCTAAAATGTTACCGGATCGAAATAAACTCGGAACTAATAATAAAATCAAGTGTACATCGAGAAAAAAAACAAAATAGCCATAAATAAGCCATTAGACAATTTTCGTTCCAGAAAATTTATTACACTTAAAATCTATTACACCTATACTTCAAAATTTAGAGCTATTAGTCTATGAAAAGCTATAAGTAACAATTATGTCTAACCATGTATGTATTCGACCACGCCGGATCGTGCTCTAGAACTTTGAACGAATACTTTTTAAAATACATACTACTATCGCCAATTTATTACACTAGTTTATAAGCAATTTATTTAATCCTTTGTGTGTATTTGTTTTGTCTGAACAATAAAGAGTTAACCTATCTATCTACATCCCATTCCTGGCAAGTAAGACGAGCGCTCACCAACGACGTCAACATGCGACTAATTTATCACTGGAGAGTAAAATTAAGCACGGCACTAAGCCTCAGTAAAAATAATGATCATAGTTCAGAACCTTAAAATGGCTAAGTTTACTTTGTTTTAACATTGACAACTTTGTTTCCGGATGTTATACCAAAATAATCTGAGTCCAAACTCGTTTTCGGCCATACATTTGACAAATCCTGTTTGGTATCGTAACCTTGACTTTTGGTCAATAGCACGTCACGAAGAATCGACACTAGTGCACTATGGCTACACTAATTGAGTGGAGATACGTGGTGGCAAGGTCAGTGTCAGAGCGTTTGGTGACCTGAATGACTTTAATACGATAGTAGTTGTAGCTTTCTATCAGATACATTTTGGAAGGTGTGTTCAGGAGTTGCATAACTTGATTCCATCTGCCCCTTTTTCTTACGGGGCGAATAGACAAACGCGACTTAAGCGCCACCCTTACATGGGGGATATTTTCCAAGTACACACTAAGCGCTTCGATTCCACATATTTTTATTCGTACAGCGAGGTTGTGGAACTATCTGCCAGTCTGTGTTTCCACTAAAGATCAATAGAGGAGTCTTCAAATCCACTGCAAACAAGTTCTTTTTAGGTAAGCGTGCTCAATCTTAGACGACGTCGTTGCTTAACATTAGATAAGATGTGGTAAAATGCACGCCTATTTTGGAATTGAAAAAAGTATCAGTTGCTTATGCTTTTGTATTGATGTGTCAAACTACAGAAAGAAATGCTAACGCGAACTATAGCGAATCTAAAGTTCATTATTTTTATAGAAGTATAGAGCACTCTCTATTTGCACTCTCTGGTTGCGTTAGTAGAGTTATATTTTATATCGTAGAAATACCTTTTAGTAGAGATTTATAAAGACAGGACAGGTTTATGTGACAGTTTAGTAGACAATAGTACTCGTAAATACTCGTTCAAGCTCAACTGCTTTACCCATTTAGCCATTAAGTAGTACAGGGGTGTACTACTTCAGATGTCTTACCTGAAACAAAACAATAATAATAATTAAATTGCTGGTATTATCTAACAGGTGGCTAAGTGTTTACTGTCTAGCTGGTCAATACCTATGCTCAGAAGTAATACATTTATAGATGACTATAATATAATTTGTTTATGACAGGGAAGCCGAGCAAACTTATTTTGAAAAGCGATTGAGTCGGACTTTTGCATGAATATTTTTTACTGGATTTTAAATATACTACCTACTAGACTATACAATAGCTACTAGATGTTCCGCAGAACTGTGACCTCGTGCCTCTATCTTCCCAACCTGTTGACTGATTTTTATTTTTATACCAATAAGCGCCTTTATTGGTATAAAAATAAAAATAGGACGATCTGCTCTTTTTAGATTAACGCTCATTTTATCTTTCACTAAAGTTGTATAATTATTTGTTATATTAAGCGCCCTCGCATCTATGTTTTGCAATGCCCGACAAGGGCAACTTAGTCTGAAATTGTATAATATATTTAATTTAAGACCTCTGTAAACTTAGTTGCAAATAAATAAATAAATATGAAATATATAATTATAGTAAATTGTTTTTGACGAACTAGTTGTTTATAAAGTTAAATAAAGATAGGATCAAAGTTTCTAAAGTGAACGTTGAACAAATATACAAATAAATATTGATTAGTTCAATTAAGTGGTCTTGGATACTTTCGCATAGTTCGATCAAAAGCCTAATTGGTCCAGCTCTAACCTTCACAACTCTAGGTCGTGTGCCAGTGTGGTTTCGACTTACAGCAGCTGTTATGGTTTAAACACTTGTTACACAAACTATAAACTATTGATTACGTCACACTTCATGGCTTTTGCGGAAAAACCGCAGGATGACAAAGGTAGAGCTCTACCACGGATTAAACAATAGTTACTAAGTACCTTACATCCATATAAGTGCACGCTCTACGACTACTCTGCAAGGTCATGTCATGTCTCAAGTTACTATTGTTTGTTTACATAAAGTACATCGTTTCCTGTGGTTTCAAATACAATATTAAAAAAACTGCTAAACATTTCGCACTTTTAGCGCTAATGGCTCGAACTAGAGGTTCGATTTTAATCATTCGAATTCGTTTTTGTTTGAGTTATTATTTGAAAGGTGGAATGTCCACTTTTTGTGCGAAATTTTGTAGTATGATAGTAATCATTGAGTATGATACAAAAATCGAGTCCCTTGACAGAAAAGACGTAGTTCTCTCGTAACGGAAGTCGTCGTCAGCCATAAAACGTCCACTGCTGGAACGTCCACGCTTGGCAGGCGGCTTGGGGATCGCAGAATGCTCACCACCGTTAACCAAGAGGACGCTGCTGCCCGTCCTCCGGTGGAAAGGGAACGGAAGTAAATTATGATAATTATAGTAAAAAAGAGGCTAAAAGAGATTTTTTGTTTTCTTTGCACGATTTGCAAACAAAATGAAATTTAACTAGCAACAAAACATAAACAAAAAATTAACATGCCCACAGGCAGGTTGCTGTACAGTGTGGCGGTCTAAGGGGGAGGCCTTCGTTCTGCAGTGGACGTCTCCAGGCTGATGATGCTGATGATGATGCCCACACTTGTTTAATTCAATACTTAGCTTTATTTATAGTGGCTAAAAGAGATTTATGCTTTTCTTTGTACGGTTTGCAAACGAAATGAAATTTAACTATCACATGTGCACACTAGTTTAATTCAGTACTTAGAATTATTAATAAGCGTGATGTAGCTTCGGAATAATTAATCCATCTTTTGTCCACCCAGTTACAAAACTAAAACAATGTAAGTAAATAAAATTAAAAAATAAACATTTTTTTTTGTCCTTCCACCTTTATTAATATCTATACAACCCCATAATACATTAAAGAACACCATTTTTATACAAAGCCACTAGAAACAACACAAATAAAAATAAATAAACATTTCAGCGGCCAGTAATAAAACACAAAATAATGACGCTGGCAATATTTTCTCGCTTTACCACTTGGAGGATCTAGCTCTCTCTCTCCTTTACCTATAATACTCCATAAAGGTATGAAAAATAAGCAAGCAGACATAAGTAAAAGTATTTACTAGCTAAGAATAGTAGATTGTATCATAAGGGAGCAAAATAATATTTTTACGGCGAGGGCACTTTTTTAAATCCAGACCAAAGTGAGAGATTCTTTACTAGAATCCTGAACGTAGCGAGGGATTCAAAGTACGTCGCCCGAGCCAAAAATATATTTTGCCCCCAAGTGATACACTCTACTTTTCATCACCCACTATGAGAAAATAAAAGGCGCCTCATATTTTATTCACTGTCACTTAAAGAACTCATTTTTCAAAACAAAACCATGAATTTCTAACAATCCGTGAAATTTTCGAACACGCGGCCTGTAGTTCGCGCGTTTTTAATCAGATTTCTTTTTTTTTATTCAGCTGGCGGCGCGACTATGGGCCGTCGTACTAGCCAGTCTTTATTCAAACAATATTTGCGTTCGATTTCTTTGGTGCTGAACACTAAGATGTTCCAAATTCAAAAAGTGCGCGGCAAAGATAATTGCGGCGCACCCCACTAAAAGGTTCATAAAGAAAACACCACCTTTGATTGAGTGCACTTAAAGGCGAACCAAGTCGTCCTTTTCGAATAGATGGGATGAAAAAGAGTTCACAATATTAGTAAAGATGATCTATGTTGACAATAACCTATAAACAAAACTATACAACTTTATAATAATACGGAAAACAATGACGGAAAACGACTGCAGTCAGGCTGGGTTGAAACATAGAGCACGTTTCTACAAGGTTACTTCGTGTCTACTATATTTATATGTTAATCTAGAAATCGCAAATACAAAATCTTGTCGCAAACGTAATTGCTATTTTAATACTTAGAATAAGTTGAACAATAGAATTATTGGCGTGAATTGACCTTTCCAAATCCTTTTGGAATTTTCCACCATCTGCTGAGTATGTCTCTTCTTTAGCGCGCCATCTTTTCCGCTACAGTGCCCGTCTCGTCTCTTTCGTCCGATCCACAGAAAAGCGAAAGCCCTACTTCTTAGGTTAGAACGTTAAAGAGCTGTCCAGACGCCTCGCAGATGTAACGGGTGATCAGAAAGCTGGCGCTTACCTTGACCAAAGAATAAGTTTGGCCATTCAGCGTGGTAATGTCGCTAGTTTTTTAGGTACCCTACCCGAAGACAGTGACCTTAATGTAGTTTTTTACCTATAATTTATAGTTTTGGTTAGTTCAGGATAGGTATTTAATTTTATTATTTTGTTTTGTATATAGTTCTTAATTTTATTGTTGGAATATTATTAGTAAAATCTACATTGTATATAAATCTAACTTAATAATAAAAAAAGGTTAGAACGTCTGTCAAAACAAGGTTGTAAAGCAATTTACGGAAAACAGCTGTCGCCAGTTTCACACATAATCGTATTGTCACTACTGCTGCGTTCCGTAATGCGCTAACAGTGATAATATCGCGAATCCGACCAAATTTAATAGTCACAAAATATAAGGGCTTTGACTTGATCGAGTAATACTTGTCACTTTGGTCGGATTCGCGATATTATCACTTTTAGCGCATTACGGAACGCAGCATACGTAATGCCAATTGGTCGCGCATTTTGAAGTAAAACGCTCGGAATGCCATTTTTTTTTAAAACTAGTTTACGATGCACTGTGGTTTGGTTTTCTACGCGTCAATTTGAATTATCTTTTTGAGTATTCACAGTCTAAAAATATAATATACATAATACATACGTGCATTTATTTGCACGTATGCCCGGCTAGCGCGAGGCGTAACTTTTCCGTTCTATTCACTGATAACCGATGGGGAAGAAAGGTTCTTGTGTCGACCGCGAACCGGAAGACGCAGCGTAGGAAGGCCTCCCACTAGATGGACCGACGACATTATAAAAGTCGCGAGTAACCGGTGAAGTGGCAGGTTGTCGTACTGTGTGGCGGTCTAAGGGGGAGGCCTTCGTTCAGCAGTGGATGTCTCCGGGATGATGATGATGAATATGAAATGTCCTGTCCATCAATTGAGTCTCGTAATCCGTTTAACCACGTCCTCAACCTTTGTTCGTCTTCGAATATCCTTATTTGCTTACAGTCTAGGAGAGAGATTCCTAACCCTTCCATTGCCCTGTGTGCCACTTGCACGTGGCATCTTTGGTGAGGCTTAGCTGTACAAGTAACTAAATCTTTACAAAGTAAATGAAGTAATTCAGAGCACATACTTTACCTACAGCATACTTGGTTGTAGCACGTTTAAATCACCATACATTGTAAATTGTAATATCTGTGTCCGCTTGGGCATGTAATTACTTGTATTTATAGCTCTATGATTATTATTTGCAGGATATAAGGACGGGCTGTATTACTAGACGAGTGACATGTTCTAGGATACCATTTAGTCATAATTATGAACAACTTGTACCATCGGTCCCTGAAACCTAAAAAAACTGTTGTTTAATATAAACATGGTATTCACCGTCGACAAAATGCATGGAACAGCTGATTTATTTTCGCTATTTCAAGGTTGGCCCCATAGTAAAGTAGTTTTCAATGATGAGTAATATGGTACCTCCTAGAATATGTCCGTTGTCTATAAATAATAATAATAATAATTATGTCCCGTAAATAATAATTATAGATCTAAGATTAAATACGGGATATTAACATGAAAATGCCCGAAAATGTCTGTAGTGGTAGGACTCTACTGCAGAGTCCGCCTGGGGAAGTACCACACCTTTGCCAGTTATTCAACCGCTAAGCAGAAGTGTGCAAGCATTACTGTGCTCCGGCTTGAAAGGCAATGTTACCAGAGAAATGACTGGGTATGAAGAGATTTAACATCTAATAGCTCAGGGTGACGCGCAGTACAGTGTGGCGCAGGATTGTGTTCGCAAGTACACAATTCTAGCACAGCTACTATTAGTAGCAGGCGTGACGCTTACCACCAGGCGAACGTCTTGCTCGTCTCGTTGTTTATGGTCAAAGACACGTGTAAATTGAGAATTGTGTCTAGCTAGACGCTGAAATATTATAATTATCTTATTAAAATTGAAAATTGTTTAGATAAACAAAACAATCAAAATAGGTTCAGATACGATGCCAAAGACAGAGCACACAATAACACACGTACACCCAGCGACGGTGATAATGGAATGGACGGGCCCAGCGCTTGCAAATCGATCAAAATTAACAAGACAACACAATCAAGCATACCTAGCTAAAAGTATGCATTTTACATTTGCCGGAAAATAGAGATAGCGAAATGCATTCGATAGTAAAGGATGGTGCAGCCTACAATCACACACACACAGTCTAGACTAGACACGACCAGTTTACTGGTGTACTCTGGTGACTTTTGTGTGGTCTTATCCTTATTAGTCTAGTATTGCTATTATGTCTGTCGATAATAAATGAATTGTCTTCAAACAATATCGATAATGTGTCTCATCTCTATTCAAATCACGTGTTGCAGTTTGACATAATAATGACATGTGTCAGTGGGCATCGTATTGTTGATGCTGATTAGAATGGCAAGTAGGCAGAAAAGTATTTAGACTGCGCGTTAAGAGGGAATCCGGTCTGCAATTCTCCATACCAATGTATTCCTCTATTATCTTCCTGTATAATACCTCCAGAGCAATCATTTTTTTTTTGGAACCTGGGTATGTCCTTAAACTGCAACCAGACCCACCGGAGGACGGGCAGCAGCGTCCTCTTGGTTAACGGTGGTAACACTGCGATCCCCAAGCCGCCTGCCAAGCATGGGGATTATGGCAACACCCCTCTATATAGGGGGAGGCCTTCGTCCAGCAGTGCACGTTTTATGGCTGACGACGAATCATTTTTTTTATAAAATCTTTTCTCCTGTCAGTGTCATTTCTTTTTTTCGGCATTTAATGTAAAAAATATATATAATCCTTTAAAAATCTTGATTGTAATTTTTGGTAAGCCAAGTAGTAGTGTGCAAGCATTACAGTGTTTCGGCTTGAACGAAAATGTTACCAGAGAAATAGCTGGGTATGAAGAGATTTGACATTTAATAATATCTCAGGGTGAGAGCGTAGTGGAGTGCGGCGCAGCATTTTGTTGGAAAGTTCACAATTCTAGCACTGCTCTTGTTGTGGCAGGCGTGATGCTTATCACCAGGCTAAGGCTCGTCTCGTCACTCCATTACATTTAAAAAAAAGAATGATGAGTACAATGACCCTTCAGCTTAGTAACAGTCATCATCATCATCAGCCCGGAGACGTCCACTGCTAAACGAAGGCCTGGAAGGTTGAGCGTAACAGTACTAGTAGTATTATTATAAATTATCTTTGGTAACAGTGATACGCGTAGGCTACATTTACCTGACTCCTATATTATCAATGCCAAGTGACATCTGGCATACAACTCATATATAGTAATCACACCAAGGATCTGTCCAATGAATGGAATACAAAACTTAATGACTCGCATGAATTACGTTAAAATTATGCGCAGTGTCCACTTGTGGCCATATTGGGCAATCTACTGCGTTAATTGTAATGACAAGAGATTGCGTGTGTAATTGTTAATGTTGATTACTGATGTAATTGATTACTAGTTAAACTGTAGCTACATAACAAGGTTATGTCTAGCTAGCTAGCGACATAACAAGCTAGCTATCTCTTATGATGGTAAGTCTAATTGTAAGACTCACCATCGAATATTTCAATGCACACATGCAATGCAGTGACCGAATGTGCTTTGTTATCTAAAGTTATGCATATGTCGCAGCCAAATTGCAGAATACGCCGTATTACATAACGGCTAGCCATTTTAAAAAACAGAGCCGTTTTTTAAAGTGGCGTATTAACGTTTAGCCAAATTGTATTACGGCTGAATGTAAGGCCGCCGCATTGTATGTGTGCTTCGCGTTCTACAACACGGCTAGCCATAATGTAATTGAGCGGGTCATGATCCGCTGCTTTGGCAATCTTTAGTTACAATTTTGGACACTCGCCAAGCTTTGGCGCTTTGATAACCTAAATGTCACTTTTTTATTTGTTTCAAATATTTTGTTTGCCTGCTACTGACTAGCTAAATACTTTTTTAAAACATTAAATTATATTTGTTTACTGAATATCATATTATTATGTTAATATGGTAAGCATTTTGAATTGTAGGCAACTTTATTACAATTTGGCTGGGCATAGGCCGCCGTATTGTAGAACGTATCACAATGACAATCCGGCTAAACTTTGATCCGCCGTATTACAAAACGGCTCAGTTTTGTAAAATGACCAGCCATTATTTAATACGGCGAATTATACAATTCAGCTGCGACAAATACACTGCAATGGTCATGGATAGACGTTAACTCTTACCATCACTGGAACAATTCTGGCACTGCTTGTAACGGGCGTGATGCTTAGTGCTTACCACCAGGCCAACGTCTCGCTCGCCTCATCATCACATTGTATAACAAAGAAATGTTCTTCGTCTCATTATTTGTTATTTCCATCATAGAAGAGTTGGAATCTTTAGAGTGAGCCCATATCGTTTTAGCAGGTTTTATTTCCAATTATTTAACCAAATATAGAATTTGCCTAAATGGAAGAAATTAGGCTACCACGGCTCGGAATCGTGGAATCCCGGGCCTGTATGAATAAGCTCTTTGGAGGTTATTCATACAAGCCCGGGATTACAAAGTAAGAAATCGTGGGTTAGGGATTAGTTTATGAAAAACCAAAGTATAAAACTCCGTAGTTTTATAATTTGGGTTTTTATAAGAAATCGAGCATAAGTCACGAGTAGAATTTCAAGAATTTCAATAGCTTATGTGAATCCATCAACCTGCAACTGCGCCAGGGTGGCCCAATCGCTGCTAAAAAGATTTATTGACAGTCAGCATGAGTTTAAAAGTCCCGTTAAGGTACCAAACCCTACAAATAATATAAGCAAAAAAAAAAAAATTGATGCAAATACAAAGTAAGACTCCATAAAATTCCACTCATTATCAAAGTAAACAAATTCAACTTCGATAGAGACACAAGCAGTGCATAATGAAAATAACTGCAGCTAAATATCTCATTACTAAGGCTTCGGCGCATGCGCAGGTTAGCGGATGACGTCACGTGTCACCTTGCCTCACCCACGCCGCTATTATTTATGCTGTAACTTAATTATAACAAAACTCAAGGCAATTTCACTCTTAAACCGATCATAATAACATCTAAAACAGATGCGTAGTTAACATTGTCAATATTACTAAGTTATGATCTCCAGAGCTCTACACCTACTGGTTTATCTTAAAGAGAGTAAAATATGACCGTTATGGCTTCAGAAATAAGAGTGTAAATAAATTTGTCGCAAAGTTATGAGTGTTGATAAAATAAAGAATTTTGCTCGTAGAGCTTGAAAAGTTACGAGTTGATTGTAAGCAAGAGCAAGAGAAGGATAATAATATCGATATCACACACATATGTTAGTAAATTAAAAGTTTTGGACATCTCTAAGGTCTATGATAGTTGGTTTTCGTTCAGGGATCTACAGCACCGGTCGCTAACACGCGTTCCGTGGCCCGCACGCGGTCTGCGGCCCTCCTTGCAGCCCGCGACTGTTTTATAAATGTATATTTTTTCCTCATTTCTCTTTGTAATTCGTTGCTTCTTTATCAAAATCCTACGTACCCATAAATATTATGTTACTTGTGCTTTTAATATCACCTATACAAATATCTATTATCAAAATTATGAATAAGTGCAGCCTGCCTCTACCTTAATAGCCTTATTTGGCCCTTCCCTGCCAAAAGAACACAGGACTTAACACTGACTTGGAGACCCTGTATCCATGGAGCCCGCGAGAGTGGACGCGTATCTGAAGGCGACGTGGTGAGCTCCGCGTGCTGGAATATTCCCGACACCGCACGAGACGATTCCAGTGATGAGAGCGCCGGCACAGCACTACATTCTAACCGCCCCCACCAACGCCGTAGAGCAAAAAAAAAAACAATCACCATCCCACCCACTTACTTAATCAATTCCTGAAGATTCAATAACAATTTCGGACAATAACACTTCAACCAAAATATAAAAAAATCGATCACTCGATTGATCAAATCGAGTTACATAATATCGAATAATTCAATGTCAAATCGATCTCAATGCTAGCTTCATTACACCTTAGATGTTTCCTTCCTACACAGGTTTTTGTATCATATTGTCATTATGGCAAAAAATCGACGCAAACAGCGTGGGCACGCGTCAAGGCAAATAGCGCCGACGAATCAGAGCCCGCCAATCATAGGGTTGTCTTACAAAGTTTAATAATAATTTGCCAGTTATTCAAACGCCAAGCAGTAGTGTGCAAGCATTACTATGCTCCGGTTTGAAGGGCAATATTACCAGAGAAATTACTGTGTATGCAGAGATTTAACATCTGATATCTCAGGGTGACAACCGCAGTGAAGCGCGGCTCAGGATTGTATTCGCAAGTTCACAATTCTAGAACTGCTACTGTTAGTGGCAGGCGTGACGCTTACCACCAGGTGAAAGTCTTGCTTGTGTCGTCACTAGACAGTATAATTTTATTTTTAAAAAAACGTGCTACATTTTTGGCGACAACGTGAATAATGCCATGAAATTTTGTTTGTATTTATTTTCCTAATTTTGTTTCTTTTGACAATAAATAAGTGATGGATCAATATGTAATTATGGTCTTAGCTCTAAAGTATTTGTTAAACCCTCTTACGTATAAAATCTCCACCGCTATACTAGGACATGACTTAGACTAGACCGTAGTTTTCTCCGCTTGACTTTGACTGTCGTTTGTTTGACTATCTGTACACGATAAAGGATAAAGGCATGTGCATTTTGGCCTAGTTCATACATGGAGGTATAGGGAATTTTTACCACTAGGCCACCTTCGTATGGGAAATGTCCTAAAACTCTAATAATTTTAAAACACTTGTGATAGTGACAATATTGGAGCACTATGTTTAATTTGGTCGATTTGAAGGTTTAAGGTTTTAAGTTGACAGAACTATCTCTTACTAGTCTTTATCTAACATATCTGATAAAAAAGAGACAATGATATTTTCATTAGTTTAAATCTGTCAACTAAAGCCTTCAAAATTGACCACATAGTAGAGCTATTAGTATTAATTGTAAAGTAAGCAACCCTAAGTAGTGAGTAGTGACGTCACCAGCGCTGCGCCCGCGCAATTGATGTGTGCTGGGCAAACGTTTGTCAAGTCGTGCGATTTGCGTCGCATACTGAAGTGGTCAGTTATGTTGCGAAAACTGTAGCGGTTGCAAATGTATTTACTGAATAAGACATACTTTGCATGTTTACAGTTGGCTCTAATATTTGAGTTCGAAAGGCAGATTGGAGGAAGGCCGAAGATTGGGCAGCAGCGTGCCTTGGGAGAAGCATATTTCCAGAAGAGTGTTAATAAAACTATATTATTCAATCTTTATATTTTATATTGGCTATCTTTTCTGTGGCGGTCTAAGGGAGAGGCCTTCGTTCAGCAGTGGCCGTCTCCGGGCTGATAATGATTATGATGATGACTATAACCTTCTCCGTTTTTGAAGTGGGTTAAATAACATACATTCCGTCGAACATAGAACCTCCTCCTTTTTTAAAGTCTGTTAAAAACCCTGCTTATCGGAGTATATAAATTTAAAAAAGACTCTAGGGCTATATATGTTGTATATTTGCCTAATGTTTTTTCGAGGCAATGACGATAAAACCCATTGACTCATGGTACCTATTCCTCCCTTACGCCAAACATAAGCACATGCTCTACTCTATTGCAGACTCCACCTGGGGAAGTACCACATCTTTGTCAGTCGCCAAGCAGTAGTGTGCAACAATTACTGTGTTTCGGTTTGAAGATCACTGTAATCAGAGGAATTACTAGGCATGAAGAGATTTGACATCTAATATCTGAGTGACGAGCGCAGTGCAGTGCGGCGCAGGATTTTGTACGCAAGTTCACAATTCTAGCACTGCTACTGTTATAGGCAGGCGTGATGCTTACCACCAGGCCAACTTCTCTCTCGTTTTGTCACTACATTGTAAAAAAATTATATTTAAAGTTCTCGCACAACTATTGACAGTTTGTCTTTGTAGCAGTGAAATGAGAAATATGCTGTTTAAAATTAAGGTCAGTGTATTAATAATAGTGGACATCAAACTTAAGATTCAAGTTTGTATTCAAGAGATCTCGGCTACCTGTGTTCAAAGCTCCCGAATTCAGGTAACAGTTCGGCGAACTTTACATTAGAATATGATTACAATGTATCCTGCGTACGATACAAATACAGGCTTACGATGTCCTGCGCACGCACTACTCATTTCAATTATGTTTTGGGATGCGTTGTCAATAGCCACGTCTTCTGACATTAGGATTTGTAGACCTTTCGGGGCTACGACATCTGTTAGCACACTTTTCACATAAAAATACGTCATTATATTTCCCCTCGAGACATAATTTTGTAGATTTCTCCGCATGATATCCTTAAATAAAATGCGTACGTCCGTAGACTCGCTTCGCTCGTCCAAAAAGATCTATGTAGCATAGATCTTTTTGGACTTACCTTATTGTTTTGCCTTGCTGTCCACTGATAGGTATATCAATAACGTGGCCTTAGGCTTTAACCATATTTTCAAAAGAATACTAAGTATTGTTACAATTACCTTCTAACCGTTCAGAATTGAACTCCTTAGAACAAAAGCTGGCTTAAGTGTAAGCATGATAGCAGTGCTCTCAGTTTTGACAGCCGTGAAGAACTAGCTCTTATCACATGGCAATACAGCTCAAAAGTGATTAGGGTATTGTGTTGTGACTTACTTGGACAAAGGCAAGGTAACAATGTGACAGACATGAACATGTCGCAGGTAATGCATGGATGTTGCCTTTATATCAGTCGACACGACCACCCGACGACGCTACTTTATGCCATTGAGAATACATAGAATATGTAAAATAATAAAAATATACTCATAATTAAATATAGAATTTCATGGGATGCGGAAGGTTTTGTTATCTTTATAAAAAGAGTTTTATATTGTGTTTATTTTATACAATGAAGTGACGAGACGAGAGAGATGTTCACCTGGTGGTAAGCGTCACGCCAGCTCATAACAGTAGCAACGCCAAGATTGTGAACTTGCGAACAAAATCCTGCGCCGGCGGCGGCGCCGCACTGCACTGCGATCGTCACCCTTAGATTTTAGATGTCAAATCTCTTCATGCCCAGTAATTTCTCTGGTAACATTGCCCTTCAAACACCGTAATATTTGCACATTATTGCTTGGCGAATTGGTTGAATAACTGACAAATTATACTAAGAACAGTTTTTATTTATTCATATTATTTTCTACACCGTAAAAACGGATAGATTTCAAAATTGCGGCTAAAGCGCAGACCATCTCCAACATTATTTTTTATAGAAAATATTTTAAGTACATGTTTATAAACTAATCGTATCGTACGATATAAACAGAAACAAAAACAAAGCATCAATAGCCATTACGAGTTCTGTAGGTAATGGTGGAAGCCTTGTCGTGGAACAATAATATTTATATCTGGCAAGGCCGCAGTTACATGATAGAACCTGCACTGTAGACGCCGATAACAACACAAGTGATAACACAACCTAACTTAACTATAGAATTGTAGAGCATTCACTTGGTGGCATCAAAGACCTAAAACCAAATATAAGCGCAAACTCGCGCTAGTATTGTCCGTTCGTCTTTGCAATAAATTTTTTTATCATTAGGTATAACCATTCACGCCAATCGCCCACGTTGACAATTTAAATGAACTTTATTCCAGCCAATGATAAATTATACAAAAATTACTTGCCCCGGCTACCCGAGCCGGTGCCACGAGATTGCGTGTGAATTTAGCTGGGTTTTTTTATACGTTCAAGTGACGAGACGAGCAAGACTTTCACCTGGTGGCAAGCGTCACGCCTGCCACTAACAGTAGCAGTGCTAGAATTGTGAACTTGAGAACACAATCCTGCGCCGCACTGCACTGCGCTCGTCACCCTTAGATATCAGATGTAAATTTGCTTCATACCCAGTAATTTCTCTGGTAACATTGCCCTTCAAACTGGAACACAGAAATGCTTGCACATTACTGCTTGGCGGTTCAATAACTGGCAAAGGTGTGGTACTTCCCCAAGCGGACTGTAACTGTAATCATGTAACTGTTCGGGATCGCGATTCCGATCGCGATTTGTCATAATTGACACTTCTCACTGTCCCGCCAAAACTCATTTGACCCTGCAGGGCAAGTGAAATGCCTAAAGACCGACGGATTTGCTTCACATAATTAGGAAATCAATGCATTCGTTCGTTAATGATAGCGAGAGAAAGCCCTCCGTAATACCGTGAAGCTGTGACAGTGACAAGTGACAATTATGACAAACCGCAATCCGAATCGCGATCCCGTACAGCTACATGATTAGCCTGCTGCAGTAGAGTCCTACCACTACAAACCTCACTGGATGACATGTCAATGTTTATTTATTAAAGGCCAGCATGCACTAAGTTCTTTAGCAGTAGGTTATAGGTATGTACCACCGCAGTAAAAAATATTCGTATATAGCGTCTAAACATTACTGTGCTCCAGTTTCAAGGGTAGTATAGCAAACAAAATTACAAGACTAATGATCCTGACTATAGGTGTCTAAAATTAATTATCGGCAATGCAGTGGAGATGGGAAGGACATTTAGCTGTGCGGGATTTCAATAAGTAGACCAAGGTAGCTACCTAATGATGAGAGAAACGGGTAAAGACGTAGAGCCATACCACCAGCCCGATTATCGGACGAGATTGTGAAGCATGTCGGAATGCAGTGGATGAGGCTCGCACAGGACCGGAAACGATGGCGTGAACGAAAGGAGGCCTACACTCAGCAGCGGAACCACGGGCTGAATACATAGATAGAGTTAGGGGCACCATTTTATAGTTGATATACAAAAACTCGTACAAATCGGTTTGATTCCACTTTAATTGTTCGAACTGCTAAACAGTGGAATGCGTTGCTCGATAGTTACAATCTGGGTATCCTCAAGTCGCGAGTGAATCGGGTTCTTCTAGGCAAGCGTGCTCCATCATAGACTGCATTTTCACTTAACGACAGGTGACAGTGACCTTAAGCGATAGGCATTAATGTCCTCTGCACTGTGACTTTGTTACTCAAAGTTCTTGACAGTGGTCATGGGCAGGCGTTATCTTCTTCCTAGGACCACAAACTTCAAAATGTTGCTCTCATTATCTAAAATTCACATGATTCAATTTCATCATTGTTCTACCACTAGCCAGTTCTAATACGCGATCGTTTACGTCAAAAGTCAGGGCCGGTGCGGGGTGAGCGGCGAGCTATAAATAGATGTTAGATCTCACTGAATGGCGTAACAGGTTACCTATAGGTCTTATCGGGTCATTTGTCTACTCGATGATTTCTACACTAAATTATAGAGGTGAAATTTGCTTGGGAGTTTGAAGGTACGAGGTTATACTATTGATGCAATTTTGGACAATTCTCAACGTTACAACGCTTGAGAAATTGTATTGAGTACATTGAGAATTTGTATTCTCAGCGTGGCAGCTAATGGTCGACGTAGGGAATACATTTTTTTTTTCGTTATCGCTTAATGGGATTTGCAAAGCTGCTTATTCCTGGATGTTATGGGTTTATAGGCAACCTGAATTTGTTCAGCCAATGGTGTATGAGAGAGAAGTGAAGATTAATTTATTATCAAAGGGCAGGTATCGTTTCAGAAATATTTACCGCCAAATCATAGTCTTGGTGTTTCGAAGTAATTCGCCAAAGAACATAGTCACCGATATAGCTCAGTGTATTAGTAAGCTGAAGTAGCAGTGGAGTCATATCTGTCGCAGAACCGATGACCGCTGCGATTGATAACGTGTTCTAGAGTGGACACCACGAATCGGAAAACGTAGCGTATGACGCCCTGAGACTAGATGTAGTCACGATATACAACCCGGTCACAATATCTGTGCACCTGACCTCATGACGTCATATCGGCAGTCTGGGTACGGTGTGAAAAAAAGTTTTTTCGAGAAATGTGGAGGTAAAAAAAAATTACTAACCTTTTCAAATGAATTTATTATTGATGAAGGGTTTGTTATTAAAAAACAATAATAACAAAAATAACAATAAAGCGAGGTGCACAGATATTCTGACCGGGTTATACGTAGGACAGTCGGAAGTGGAAAACCAAAGACCGGGCTGAGTAGCGTTCATTGGGAGAAGCCTAACTTCGGTAGTGAACTATGATAGGCTGAATATGACGATGACGATGAAAGCATAGTCTTACACTATTTTAAACTGTCACTGTTCTACATTTTAGTTCTGTTCGTGAGCTTGTTTCACAAGATGATCACGGTAAATATCCCCTTCATAATCATAGAACATATAAACGTTCTATGAAAATATAAAAACGTTATAATAAAAACCTCTAACTCAATCCGATCCCAGGATCCGTGGAGACAAACCCTTATGAAAGCCCTTCTTCTTTATATTCTCCTGAAGTGTTTGACGGATTTGACGTTGCACATTGCAGTTTGCCTTTGCATGTGATAAAGTTCTTCACAACAGCGATGTTTGCCTGACATACCGTCCACATACCGTGTGCACGCCCAGTTATTTCGCATGCTACTTGTCAACAACATCTCATAAACGAAAGCTGACGACAAGTGGTGGCACCTGTTTGCGCCGGATTAGATTCAAGGTCGCATGCGCAACTAGCTAATGTATCGTTACTGGTGTACCTACAGACAGAGCCTTACCTAACTGTATGGTAATCACCCGCTTGTAAGACTTTCAAACGACATCTGATAAACTAATAAGTATTGAAATTGTTAGTAAAGTTATAATAGACTTTAGTGAGTGTAAAGATGAATTTGTAAGTAAACTCAAAGTAAACTAGAAAGTTTATAAATGAATTATAAAAAAACGCGGTTCCAGTAGGCAAAGAAAAGCAAAGTCGTGGTAGCCCATTGCAAGAATGCCTCGGAGAAGGTTGCGAGTTCGATCCCGGTCCATCTAAAAATTCTTTGAAAACGTAAGTTTTTTTTTTACCAATTCCTCTCCGCAGCGGACGTAAAATCGTATACACACGACGAGAGTAAGTAAAGAAGCCTCAGATCTCTTGTATGTCACTCTCGGATTCGCTTCGGGTACACTATATGTGGGACATTCTTTACTTTACTCCTTATGTGTTTTATTTCGTGAAAACTTGTGGTTCCCCGTTCCCCATAGAATGACTGGTGAAATTATGGGACGTTGATATCCAAAAAAACATATGATAAACTACCAAACGCTGGTACACAAATCGAAGGCCGATAACACATTACTCTATTTGCACTACATTACCAGTAAGGCAGCAGTACCTACTATGTTGGGCAACGCTGCGGAATTCTGATCTTATTTGGATACAAATGTTTTGCAAGCTGTAGATTTAGGATATTGCAGTCTTAATCGAGACTATTAACACCAATTTCGAAGCTCGACTCATGAGTTTTCAAGTTTTTGTATTTCTTAGAAGTTATTTAAAGCTTTCGTGTTTATCAGACCCTCTGGTAAGAATGTGTCGTAATACAACGATATCCTAGTGGACCATCATAGTTCGATAGATATATTTAACTTTAAACTAACTAAATTTAAAAGTGATATCTTAGCCGTTTTAGAAAAACAGAAACAGCGTCAATGAGTTGCTTGTTAACAACTACTTTTTCTTCTTTTTAGTATGTCACCTGTCCTAACCGTAATCTTTTAAATGTTCATTTAATTTTATTTTTTATTGAGTTATTATAACTGCTTATATCTAATTGTTTAATTGTGTAATTACAATACTACTTAATGTTTGGTTGACTTATAGATGTAGGTACCTACTGCTCCTATGTTGTTCATGTTGTGTACACATTTATTAAGGAATGCAATCTAGAACAAATTATTTGTAACCTATACAAGGCAATTGTAAAGACTGTATTCTGTTTTGTGTATCAAATAAATAAATATCAAGCAAGGTAGCTCTTCTAATGTTAAGTGGCGTTGTGGTCGAAAATAGCAGTCTGGAGTCTGGAGTGACTCTCAACTCAAATTAGGATAAAGGAACCGACCGCTTGGCGGGATATTTAAAACATGTCAATGTCATATTGATGTCAAAATACGCGAACTAAGATATCATCATAATCATCGGCCTGTATAGACCTTCAGCAGGACTTAGGTCTGCTCTCTCTTATGCTATTCTTCAAAACCAAGCTCAGAGCGTGGTTGCAAGAGAATTTGTTTTATGACATTGAAGCTTATTTTAAAATAAGAGATTATTAACATATTTTTTATAATTATTATTTCATTTTATTGTGACATACTTAATGAAATTTGACGTGTAACTTTGGTGTTATCAATAAACTATTTGTATTTGTATTGGTATTCCTTTCCTCGCAGATCTCATGCAGATGCGATGGGTCTAATAATCATAAAGATTTTATTAGTGGTAGGCCTCTACTGCAGAGTCCACCTGGGGAAATACCTACCAATACCTTTGCCAGTTATTCAACCGCCAAGCAGTAGAGTGCAAGCATTACTGTGTTCCGGTTTGAAGGGCAATGTTACCAGATAAATTACTAGGTATTATGAGATTTAAGATCTAATATCTCAGGGTGACGAGCGCAGCGCAGTGCGGCGCAGGATTGTGTTCGCTAGTTTACAATTCTGGCACTGCTACTGTTAATGGCAGGCGTGACGCTAACCACCAGGCGAACGTCTAGCTCGTCTCGTCACTTGATTGTATATTTAAAAAAAGATACGGATTTACAATATTTTCTTGTTTCCAAAAGTATCCGGGGTATATTCTGAAACAGACTAAGATTACGTATCCTACGAATGTTTGTTTGGCGGTTTGTTTATATCTCTGATGACGTAGTATACTAAATAAGTCTTTAGTTACTTTCACCCCTAGGATAACAATGTACAAAAAACTACGAGGCTCTGCTAGTCTAATAATAAACACTTCTCATGTTATGAAGTAAGCAAGTTAATGTAAGTGTTTATGTCTCAATCGAAGCGGGTAATGTTTAATACAATAACAGAGCACTTACGTGTAAAATATTCATTCTAGAGCTTCGAGCTAAAAGCTTTTTGTAAAACAAAGCAACTGAAGGGCTTAATAACTTACATTGATCGCTTTTTTATTTTAATGGCTTTATTTGGCATTTTCAAAGAGTTTTAATGGGTTTTTATGCAATGGAGTGACGATGCCATCGAGACATTTGCCTGGTGGTAAGCGTCACGCCTGTCCATAACAGTAGCCGTGTCAGAATTGTGAACTTGCGAACAAAATCCTGCGACGAACTGCATTGCGCTCGCTGGTAAATTGATTGAACGAGCAAAGCGAAGATCTCAGGGTCTAGTGGGAGGGGATTATACAGGGTTAAGGCCCGGCTGTAGCGAGGTACGTCCAGGTGAGTAAACGATAGGCGCGAGCGAGAGAGAAGAGAAGGCGCGAGCGGTTGAATTGCAAAATTTAGTAGGTTTTTCTTAGTTTTGAAAAAATAAATATATTTTATACATTCATGTGACGACACGAGCAAAACGCTCGCCTGGTGGTAAGCGTCACGCCTGCCACTAACAGTAACAGTGCCAGAATTGTGAACTTGCGAACATAATCCTGCGCCGCGCTGCACTGCGCTCGTCACCCTGAGATATTAGATGTTAAATCTCTTCTTACCCAGTAATTTCTCATGTAACATTGCCCTACAAACCGGAACACAGTAATACTTGCACACTACTGCTTGGCGGTTGGATAACTGGCAAAGGTGTGGTACTTCCCCAGGCGGACTCTGTAATAGAGTCCTACCACTATAAAAACTACAAAACAAACACAAACAAACAAATATAACAAAGAAATACTGTAATCTTAATAATCAAAAAACTTTTACGTAGTTTCATAATGTACTTTCTTAGTTCTATCTGATCGTAATGCCGATTTAGTGTCTACTTTGTATTTTTTTTTATCGAGTAAAATATTCAAAATGGGGTTTTCTAAAAGACAAAAAGCTAAAATATTATGATCAATTTTAATAAAATATATATATATTTGGTTCGATATCGGGCATTTTGGATTTTTCCCACATTTAAAAAAAGTTCAAAATTGCTACAAACCTGCCTTAAGCGTAAATATATTATTAACCGAAAGAAACCCATTGTACAGATCATTGTGAAAAAAAGAGCCGGCCTTGAAAACTGGAAAAAAATCAGCTGTTCCACACATTCATCGACAGCGAAAGTTTTTTTTTCTATGGTACAGCTGTAAATTTTTTTCGCGATTTTATGTTTGGCCTCTAGTGAAAGTAGTTCATAGTAGCCGGCCGGCTGTTAATCACAACGGCCCTCTTTAAGCTTCGTTGTACCTTTAAGCGTAACCCTGTTACACTATGAACAGCTGTGGATAAAATTCCGATTTATTATAACAGATTACGGCAAGCTTTCATGTATGCTTGCATGGGTTGTAAAATTGTCTATTTATCAGTTATATCAAAATATTTGGATAAATAATGGAGTATTTTTCTCTTCAGCTGGCTTAGCATCAAGGCAAACCCCAATATTAAGGGGAGGCCTACTTCAGCTGGAAGCCTTCTAGTTGACGATGATGATAAATATTTTAGCAAACAGGGAAAAATCTGTTTATGCCTTAAGAATAGAATAGTCCTGCAGCGCAATAGCGCAAATGTTATTCTATTAAAGTTTTATTACGTTGGTAAGAAGGTGTATTTTCCAGTTTAATAAAATGTTAAAGCCGTACAAAGCACCTTATAAAGCTTTCAAAAACCCAAGTACCCGGCAATTGCATCGGGTATCCGTACCAAGGCTGTTCACTTTCTCTCAGTACGTGAGTTTTTGTCTTATTTCGTTGTTTCGGCTGCAAGTACGTGATATTTGCAACTATTGAAGGAATGCAAATAGTGTTTCTTCCTTATTTCATGTACTTTGAAATGTGTTACTAGTTCTCCATCCGACCAGTGACCTCACAGTCTCTGTACGAAGTATTAGAGCTTTGAGTAACATAATACGCTTTTTAGTTAGATGGGGGTGTGTGAAACGTGTACTTAGATTTATTTATTTATTTTATTCATTTACAACTGGGCTTCCTCATTTTTAGTATAATGTCCAACTTTAGACTCAGTTTTAAAGAGCATAAGGTATATTACTCTTAACGTATGATCGGTAAAGGAAAATCCCGCATTGGATGCATTATGCAACTCATGGTTTACGCATTCTATGAAAGCCCATGACTTGTTAGTCATTCCAGATCGTGGACGAATGTAAATTCGCCATTCATGGAACCGTAAAATGCTAAATAATTAGATACGGTGCGATTGTACCACTACAGTTTAGTCAACTCATTTTCTGGGAAAGATTGCAAAACTATAATCCGACTATGTCCGTATCCTATGAATATTATGAATGTCAATGTTTGGATCATAGATAATATAATAATTCACTGGGTTTGGATGATTGTCACTTAATCACGCAAAAAACAACGGATTTGGATAACATTTTTATAGCTGAAGCTTACACCTCGAATAATAACACGTTGGCAAATTTAACCAAGGAATCGAGTTTAAGGCCGGCTGCACATTATTTCGGTCCACTTACCGGTCCGTTATTCGTGTCCGGCGGCGTCGGACTGACCGTCACACACCACGCACAATAACAGGTGCAAGACGGTAGTCACGAGAGTTTTCTTACGGTGTGCAGGACCTAGAACAAAATGTATGCACGGAGTGCCTACCCGTGCGACCGTCCAGTTTTTCTATCAAGTTTTTCTTATGATGTGCGGCTGGCCCAAAATTGCAGCTAGCTAATTGCTAGTACTTCAAATATAAAAATACTACCACTATATTCCGCACCATCCTCTGCCAAGCTTACGTAAAACATATTTTTTTAAATAATACTGTACCCTGATTAGCTAAAGATAAAGACACTCTTTTGCTGTATAATAAAGAATAAATTATCAATGGACAATTCATCACAATTAATCGACAATTTACATTAACTCTAAATAGTTTATAATGATGGGAATAGAACACCAGTTTCACAAAATCTATGGAACAGCCGATTTTTCACGAATTCAGGGTTGGCCCCATAGTAAAAGCTGCTCACAATGATGAGTACAATGACCTCCTTTCAGCTTCGTAATACCGATAAGTATAGCCCTGGATGTAGGTACTCTACACTCTAGTAAAACTTCCAAAGTCCATGAGTCCGCTACTCGAGCATTCACAGGAAATCAAATTAACACTTGTCTGTGAAAACATTGTTTGTATCGAATATATTTATGGGCATCTCGTATCGGTGTATATTTATAGCCGTGGTAAACTGGAGATGTCTGCTTCCTGTAGTTGATAGCTTGTTGTAAAAGTTAAGATGGAAGGCCGCTTCTAGGTCGCGTTAAAGTTACCCACAAAGAAAATACGCCTAGAACATCGTAATTTGTACCCGATTCCCGCGATATAGGCCTCTGCAATCTCCGGAAATCACAGTGATGATCAGTGATGACATATGGAACTGAAACGTGGTCTTTAACTGCTGGCCTTTTGGAGAAACTTAGAGTCACGCAACGGGCAATGGAGAGAGCTATGCTCGGAGTTACTTTGCGCGATAGAATCCGGAACGTGGATATTCACCAAAGAACTAACAGTCTAAACTAAAGTCACAGACATAGCTCGCAGGGTTTGCAAGTTGAAGTGGCAATGGGCAGGCCACATCGCTCGAAGAACTGACAACCGATGGGGAAGAAAGTTTCTTGAGTGGCGACCGCGAACCGGAAGACGCAGCGTAGGAAGGCCTCCCACTAGGTGGACCGACGACACTGTAAATGTCGCGAGCAACCGGTGGATGCAAATGGCAGGTTGTCGTACAGTGTGGCGGTCTAAGGGGAGGCCTTCATTTAGCAGTGGACGTCTCCGGGCTGATGATGATGATGATGATGATGATACATCTCTGCAAGTCGTCATTATGTGCCATGTTTTTTCCGATAAACATAAACCTAGTTTTACAATAACAATACAATACAATAGAAAAACATTTAATCATGATTTTAAAAAAACAGATACACACAAAAAACAACACAAAACAGGCTAATTAC
This sequence comes from Erannis defoliaria, assembly GCA_905404285.2. NCBI lineage: Eukaryota > Metazoa > Arthropoda > Insecta > Lepidoptera > Geometridae > Erannis > Erannis defoliaria. The sequence goes on along the minus strand of FR990089.1, from coordinate 12,301,466 downwards.
TTATTTAACTGGTAGTACCTATTTTAGATAGATAAAGTATTATGTTTATGCAAATAAATTGTGCTTTTTTATTTATTGATAACTAACACACTTCGATTGACGTTCCGGTTTTACCCGCTATTTTAATTGGTCTAATTTATTTTTTTGTTACGCTATTATCAGCAGTTTTTTTTTTAAATACACATATTTGACGAGACGAGCAAGAAGTTCGCCTAGTGGTAAGCGTCACGCCTGCCACTAACAGTACAGTTGTACTATTTGCAATTTTAGTAACGAAATTGCGGCGCAATTCTGGACCTTACTGCAGCGCAATATAATTATTGATTGTAGTGTTTTGTTTTGAGAAGTCAAAGAAGAAGACTGCTAAAAAAAACTAATTATAAAATGCTATTTATAAAAATCCAAACATCGAAAATAAAATTTTGGGAGATCCCGTTGAAGTCTTTTGTAGGTAACTTTTCTTCGATGATGGATGAATTTAGAGATTCGAGCATTCACATTATGTTACAATGATAAAATTTCATCAGTATAATACATTATTATCGTCTGTAATATTTCTATATAGCTACCGTTATATCATTTAAAGTTAATGCATAATTATTATTATTTTTATGTATATCGGTGGACATTTTCACACAGCGACTTTAAAGGTAAAGTAGATCTCTCTGCGTGTTTGTTTGTTAAGGCGACTTTTCCAATGATGAAAGACGGATTAACTATTCCGAGGCTAATCCATGTTTATTAATAAGACTCCGTATGGACGGAACCCGGCCACGCGTCGTTCGAGGCTCGCTCGGCCTGTAGTGGTGACGTCACCGGCTCGCTCCGTCGGCTCCCGGCCCACGTAACGCCTGCGCCCAGCTTTTTGTGCACAAGGAGTTGGACAGAATGTAAGCGGGCAGCGAGGCCTCATAAACAAGAAAAAAAACTAATTTAGAGTTGGACATATGCATCAATCAATGCCTGACCTTCTCGCCTGAAACATAGGCTTACCTAGTTTAGGCCTCGGCGTTTTTTTGTTGTATGTAATTAAATCATTTTTTATATTGTATCCCTATGTTACACAAGATTTTGTGTTTGTGATGACCATGGTAGTATTTAAGAAGAAATCATGTATCATATCGTCATCAGCCATAAAACGCCCACTGCTGGACGAAGGCCTCCCCCTTAATAGAGGGTTGTTGCCATAATCCCCACGCTTGGCAGGGGGCTTGGCAATAATTTATTATTTATTTATTATTCTCGTTGGTTCCATACTACCACATCACCGAGAGAATATCCGAAATACAGTATACTACAACTTCGAAAACCAGCTTCATAAGTATTACTGAACAATTTTGTGTCAATAAAATTGATGAATTGATTGTCATAAAAAAACGCTTTGGTTGATCGCGGTAAAATAAATAGCTTTGGTAGCAAGCAAATATTCGATTGTGACGCTATCGTGATGACGGCTGTGGTCTCCTATAAACTCCGTCGGTCACAAATGTACTTGAAGTGTTGTGGACTGTATTTTAGGGGTTAATTTGGGTTGCTGGTGGTGCTAGCTGCCGTAATTAAGACACAAGACGTCTCAAAATTGCGCTGTATTTGTTCTCTATTCATAAGGCAAGAGAGTTGCCAATATACATAAATATTTAAATTAAAGTTTTATGTTGCCATTACTTGGAACAGTACTGTTGTGGCCTGCCATTGCAGCAATACCCAGAACTTTGAATAACAAAATAAAGTCCTGGTAACACTCCAATGAAGCTCATTAGTATGAAACATTCGATGGTAAGCCTCATTAGCCCTGTGATTTCACTAGCTACAGTATCCTTCAAATTGTAATACAGTAATGTTTATACACTCCTGCTTGACGACAGAATATCTGGTATAGCAGTGCCACCTTTTGAAATTATCATAAAAATATGTCCCATTTGCTCTCGTCGTGTTTATGGTTATTGTATTAAGATCACGCTGTCCATAAAATCATAAAAAACAATTAAGCGGAAATCGAAGTTTTTGACTTAAATCGCTTGCATTGAGGGCACATCTTGTCCTACGCAAAAACTTGTAACAGTAATTAACATTGTCGGCACGGCAGCGCTACCACACTTTTTAGGTACTCTGTAGGGATCTTCTTTTAAGTGTTCTAGTTTCAGCCCGACAGTATAAGAAGGAAGGTAATGTTTTTTTCAAGTTTCACAGGTATGGTTCAAGGCAAAGCCGTGGTGGCCAAATTGGAAACCGGTAGACTCGGAATCGTGAGCTGGGGTTCAAATCCCGGGCCCGTACCCCTAAACTCTTTTGAGATTATGTACGTACGGTTTTTTTTATAAATATCGTGAAAAAAACTGCATGCGTCCGGAAAAGAAATTCAATGGCGTAAGTGAATCCACCAACCCACTACTAGGCCAGCGTAGTGGATCCCAATCGCCCTTCAAGGGTAGGCCTGCCTATATTTAAATCCAACAGTGGATAGTAAAAAAAAGGCTGATTATGGTTACGGTTCAAGATTGCATGTTTTATTTATTCACAAAAAAATAATAAAAAAGAAATTAAATGATGAATGGGTAATGTGTCAAAACCACGCCAGTTTTCATAATAAAAGCTGAAAATTAGTTGTGGGCCGGTTTATCTAGCACAGAACCGATAACCTGTGCAGTAGATGTGTTCTAGTGTGGAGACCACGAATCGGCAAATGTAGCGTAGGACACCACTATACAGGGTGTGACGTGACCTACAGAAGATAGTTGACATCATCGTGCTGGTTCAGAGAATTGATTTTTAATTTAATTTTGTGGAGAATATTTTTATAAGTACCTATGTACTAAGTTTGATTCTGCATATTACACCGGTTAAAACATGGTGATCGGAATATTATTATTCTTTATATTATGACCATCTTATGAATTATTATTAGAACATCAGTTCAGTAAAATAAAAATAAAACATATTTTTTTTGTTTCGTGTGAATTGTTTTGCAACGAAAGCCTGATATGTGAATAGTTTTTTATTAAATGTTTAGTACCTAGATCACTTTCATCGCAATTATCTTAATGCTCCGAAAAACTCTAATATTTAGTTAAATTAGCGAATAACATTGAAACGAATGGAGAAACGTAGCACTTTAAATGATCACACGACGTTACAGCTCTACCGACCTTCAGTATAAACTTTTGTCACAGTTGCAAAACATGTAAGGAAAACGTTTACTCAGAAGTAAAATGAACTTGAAACAAGGCAATGGCAAGGCAAATGCAAATGTTGGTAAAGTTACGTATTTTTTCAGAAAACGAAATTTAATTTAAGTGCTGTAAAAACAAAATTCGAAAAACACGTATAGTTTACAAACTGTATTGAAAACTAAATTACTCGGTAAACTTTGTATACTTTTATTTTTCTTTAATCACTCCTGGTATTTCCTTCCCTATTAAGGGAGAGGCCTTCGTCCAGCTGTGTACGTCTTCTGGCTGATAATGATAACGAACACTCCAGCATTTATTGAGGCAAACAATAATGCGTTTTATGTTTGTGGACGCCATTAACTTTTTTTTGTTAGATAGCACTACGTACAAATAACATCCAGCTGCCGTTGTGGTTTGGAAGATATTGTTTTACAGTTACTGGCAAACAGCCGTAAGCTAAGTTTAATTCCGTTGGACTCGTTGGTATTACGAGTAGGGTTACGAACCCCCAAAAATTTAAGAATGCATTTATCAATGAAAACTGACGTGGTTTTGACACAGTTTTGTTTTATTTATACGGAAATACTCACGTTTAATTAAATCGGTTAGTCCGACTATAGTTTCACATCTAGTTTCGATCACATCCGGTGACCTTTTTCAAAGAGTGAAAACAGAGCCCGACGCGCGTGCGGCTGCGTCCTGCTTAGCAATGCGTGAATATTCCCGTATAAATAAAACAAAAATACATTTATCATAACTTATTCTTTTGTTGTAAGTTGTGGTTCCGTATTCATCCTTGTGATCTAATAATATGGCATCGCACATTGTGCATTTGCTTGTGTCAGATATTTTATTATTGATCCTATAATTATTTGCACAATTGTGCTGAAAAGCGCTGTAGCGCTGCGCTGAGTTTGTGATAGCTGTTTGTTTTCCAAGAAATAAATAAATAAATATACTTTTAGCGCATATTCTGTATATTCAAGATACCTATTGAAAAATTATCATATTGCGCAAACTTGCGCTAAAGGAAATGTTTATTTTACCTATAACATGTAAATATGATCAGTTGGTATGTATACAGTTAGGTAGGAGTTGTTAAACTGCGTCACTTGATTGCAAAATTCAATAACAAAATTCACAATAAACACCTGTGGATATTTAAATTAATAAGGACGTATTTAAATAAGGCCATGTTCAACATTTTTATGTTACATTTGTAAATAAGCCTGTCAAAATTAATTACTATTCTGCGACATAACTTACTAAAAACATGTTTAAAGCATAAATCTTCGGAACAAGACAAACAACACCATAAACTTAAATCACATTTATTGCATTAAAACGTAATAAATGGCAACACCGTGCGATTAATTTAGCAAAATAACTCACCAAAAATGTCCTTTCGGCACAGGCGACAGTTCAAACCGGAATAGATAAAAACACAGACACTAATCACAGAGCGAGATCTAAAAAACCAACACTAATAATAAAAAAATGATTATAAAAATCACAGTAAAATATCTAGTTTTTCTAAAACACCACTGTTTTTTTAGTCCGGGCAATTAGACAAAAAAATATAACACAGGTTGGGCGCGAAACTTTAACAGTTCGGAATTTCGAATTCAAAATGGCGTAGACCACCGCTCGATGGCGACTACCGAGGTCGACTAAAGTTGTAGGTAAGAGATGTTAGGTACGTAAGCCAGTGGATTCAGTAGGAGGCTGTGCGCAAGGAAAACAACTTGCCGTTTTATTTTTCACTTTATTTCTTAATGGACGAAGGCGTTATCCTATTTGGAGGGATTATGAATAAACCATGATGTCATCAAGGTGTTCGAATGACAATATTGAATTTGCTGGTTTGCAATGTCATGAGCAAAGGACGACGATAGAATAAAGGCTTAGGACACCTGCCATAAGTATGTGGCCTGGTGCTTTCCAATTTTTCTTCGTGGATAATGCCTCTAGAACAATTTTTTTTTTATAAATTCTAGGTCTACAGTAGACAAACATTTTTCTGTGTTCTGTCATTTTATATTCTTCAGCAACTAATTGATAATTATAATCCTCAAAAGATTACTATGAAAATATTTAAAGGGGATTATTTCAAGTTGTGTTAAGTTTCGTATGTTTTTTTATATTAATAATTCCCAAAACCTAATGTAACTGAACCAAATGGGTCGGAATAGAGCAACTGTTGGAGAAGCGAATTAGACAAAATATTTTTTCGTTATGGATTATTTAAAAAAACTATGACAGTTATTATGCAGATGTACTTAAAAATATCTTCATTTCTTCGGCTATCCAACAAGGTATAATACTTATGGGTATTATAAGAATTCAATTTAATACTTTTTTAAATAAGTTATTACTTATGGGTTGAATTTAATCCTTGGTCTAGAATGCAAATAATACAAGGTTTTGGATAGGGGGGGTCCCATAGTCAAATTAGTCACTAAAGGATCTAGGTTGACTTAACCTGTAACCCTGTATACAATTTACTACATGTAAATTCGACTTCCTAACAGGAATAAGGTATAAGCCACACAGGTAGAAACCGCCAGAATATACGCCCGATTAGCAGTGAGTTTGAATTTAAGGATTGTCTCTAGACTTTCGGTTTGGATATTTCTGTAGATTCAGTCCTTTCGTTTTTGTGTGGTAGGTTAATTAAGCAATTTTAAGGTCGATGCATGTATTTTGTTGTAATTACAAAGCCACTTGTCGTTAGAAAAGGTAGAAACCTATCTATTTTAGCTTGCACCAAGATGACATCACACCTCTGATAAGTTACCAAAATAGGCAAGATCGTTGAAGATATTTTCTAAGCTAAGAACTGCAAATAATAAAGGTGCAGTTAAATGAACTAAAGTACCTACTGTGTAGGCGTCTAGAATTACCTGAGTACCTTATTCGTTTAAAGCATCGCGAATGAGACTAGCGCAGGACCGGAATAAGGCGTAAAACCCACACCGCACCGTTTTAACGCACTTCCCTACAGCGTACTTGCAAGATGGGAATGTCCTACCTGCGAAAGTCTTTCCGCAGGCGCACAACATAATCATGGCATTGCAAAAGGTTTCTTTAGACATATCTATCGGTTGCGCATCGACCACAGGGAGTTAGGGATAACTTTTAGTGGTGATAGGACTCTACTGCAGAGTCCGCCTGGGGAAGTACCACACCTTTGCCAGTTATTTAACTGCCAAGTAGTAGTGTGCGAGCATTACTGTGTTCCGGTTTGAAGGGCAATGTTACCAGATAAATTACTGGGTAAGAAGAGATTTAACATCTAATATCTCAGGGTGACGAGCGCAGTGCAGTGCAGCGCAGGATTGTGTTCGCAAGTTCACAATTCAGGCACTGCTACTGTTAGTGGCAGGTGTGACGTTTACCACTAGGCGAACACCTTGCTCGTCTCGTCACTTAATTGTATTAAAAAAAAACTGTTGTTAGGTATAGATCCACTGCCGTCCATAGGAATTGTTTGTTTGCAGCTTTCTGTATAAATAAAGGATGAGTCTAATTATTTAATGCGTTACGTACCATAATAAGGTTCTTTAAATCTTATTATATAGTGATTATTAAGTTCTATCGGACGGACCACCTGCTTCTACTTTGCAAAATATTACGTAAGTAACGCCATCTATCCAAATTCTAGTTTAATGGAATCACAGAGAGCGAAAGCCCTACTCTACTTCTCTCTTCAGTGAATGGAATCCATCTATTGCCATCTATAGGGGAGTAGCAGAACTACATAAGCGGTTTACAGTGACATCTAACGTAGTTATCATAAAACTCAAACGGAGTTTTCGCGCATTACACTGCAAGATTAAGGAGTATACCAAATGTGCACAAATGCTTAGCCATCGATATTAATTTTATTTCGTCGCACTATTTTATTATTCTCGCATTGACATTTTCAATGAAAAATACTGAGTTGAGAGTTCCCATTTCAGCTATGTGACCTAATTATAACAAATAGTCGTCAATTTTAGTAATATGTAGATTATAAGATGTTATCTAGGTTTATAAAAGTGTTAATAATCAGAATTAATAATATATTTATTCTCTGAACCCTTGTTATCTAGTGATAAACTAATTTTATTGCTTTACCAAAACACATACCTACTTTCACTTGTTATGAATTTACAATTTTCATCAGTGTACCTGATTGTACCTCCTTAGTCCCTAATTATTTTCACTAATTCCTGTGGTGTTAATCTTAAAGCTTAGATTCTAATTTACTGAATAAACTTTAGGTGATAATATTTATAGAGCAGAATGTCGTTCGTAAAGTGTTGCTTCGAATCAGGAGAGGGGCGACATGATTTCGTGGACAGCTTTGTACAAAAATGTACGGACCCTGGATGTAAGTTCACAAATTAATATAAAGTTTTTATGTTTACTTTAATTCCCGAGGGTTCGCCAATGTCCCATAATTAAATTATCATAACTGGAAGTGAACCAAGTTTATAGATACCTAACTAACTAATTTGTATTGTATTAGCTCTTATATTTTGTGTTTAGACTTGCACTCGTAAAATACTTATCATTTACCTATCCTATTTTACATTTAAATTGATTGACAATTTAAATTTAGCGCCAATATTATGAACCTCCGTTTTATTTCCTGGAATACGTTCCGTTTCATTCCCATCGGTAACCACAGAACCGCAGAAGATAATAATAGGATGTTAGTGGATAGCTGTATATATTATTCTAGTTCACTTCTGTTGTTAAAATCTCAATAAAACATTAAACTGATGTTTCTTAATGTTATTTATTCCGAGAGTGTGGATACGGGAAGCTACTAATAATTAATAAACCAATGCCTCATTTTCTTAAATAATCAAAAGCTTAAAGTTACTTAGTGAAATGGAACGTAAGCATATTGATTGACTGACTCAGACATAGTGTCTTCTATTTTATTTTATTTTCTGGCTTTTTCGCATGCTCAGCAGTTACAAGTTAAAGTGAAAAGAAGACAATGTCTCTAGGTATGTTTTTGTATTCATATTATTTAGGAAATATTTTTAGTTTCCTAGAAAATTTATCTAAAAACTGGATTTTGACATCTGGGATAGGTCGGTGGCGCCATCTTGAATGAAATGAATGTCGAATTGTCATTTTTACGTTTTGTAATCGGCGTGTTTTCGTGTTTGGTGGCATAAAAACTCAATTATTCTTATAATTAATGATAAAAATGGGAACCTGAAGCCATAAATACAGCGCTGACACACCATTGTGTGGACTAAAGTACTATTATAAGTGGAAAGCTGTTGGAAAAGTGAAGGGATAGTGATAACACCATGACAGCTTCACCTGCTCAAAACCAGGCGAAAGCTGCGACGGCGACAGTCACTAAACCACAAAAAACCTACGGAAAGATCGTGCTAACGCTCTCCAACTGTCTCCTCGCGGAACCTGTGTTCAAAGAGACGCCATCCCAAGCCGATGGCCTTGACATCGAGACCGAGACAGATCTCCGAATCCTCGGCTGCGAGATGATTCAAACCGCAGGGATATTGCTCCGCCTGCCGCAAGTCGCCATGGCAACGGGTCAAATCTACCTACAGAGGTTCTACTACTCCAAATCCTTTGTCAGATACCCAATGGAAACTATGGCAATGGGAAGCATTTATTTAGCATCAAAAGTAGAAGAAAAGCCTTGTAGAATCAGAGACGTGATTAATGTGTTTCACCACATCAAACAAGTTCGAGCGCAGAAGAATATTTCACCATTAATCGTTGACCAAAACTACATCGAACTGAAAAATCAAGTTATAAAAGCTGAACGAAGGATACTAAAAGAATTAGGGTTCTGTGTGCATGTCAAACACCCTCACAAGCTCATTGTGGTATACCTGCAGCTATTGCAATATGAAAAGAACAGGCAGCTGATGCAAATGGCATGGAATTACATGAATGACGCGCTCCGCACTGATGTCTTTATGAGATTTCCTCCTGAAACCATAGCATGTGCTTGCATATACTTGACATCCCGGAAGATAGGCCTGCCATTGCCAAACAACCCACACTGGTTCCTGCTTTTCAAAGTCACTGAAGAAGACATCAGAGATGTCTCTGTGAGGATCCTACAGCTATACAAACGCGCCAAAGTTAACCCGGAGGAATTAGAGAGCAAGGTTGAGCTACTGCGTAAAGTTTACCAGGCAAATAAGCACATGCAAGCTCAAAGGGATCGTGAAGCTAAAGAAGAGAAGAAACCGGAATCACCAACCGCTTCGACTTCAAAAGATTCGAGAAGGGATTCGAAGAAGGATAAGAGTCCGAAGACTCCACCTCTATCTAAATACCACTCTACACATAAAAGTAAGAAAGATCGGCGATCCAGATCGCGTTCTCCATATGACAGAAAGCGGGATTACTTCACCAAAAGACACAAGTCGCGTTCACGTGACCGGGACATCGACCGTTCTAGGGAGAGGCGTTTGGAAGACAAGAACCGCAATCGTTCTAGGAAGTATGATGATTACGATAGGAAGTCAGGCAGAGATGGAAAGGACAATAGGGATGATAAAAGGAAGCATTAGTTAAGTAAGTTAAGACCTTGTACCTATAAGTTCGTACTGAATAAAATTTTAAAAACTTACAATATTTTAGCTTTTTATTTAACCAACAAAAAAATATTTTATTTCCTAGTTTATAGATGAGTTTGTTCCTAGTTGACTAAATGCTTATTTTAATTAATTAATTTCAATTATTTTAGCATTAATTATAAAATGCCTTTAAATAGTTTGTTACACCTACATAATACCTACACAATCGTGTCTTCAGTGCAAGCTAATTTGTAATCTATTTGTATAAAATAGTGTTGATATTCCACTGTAGTGCTGAGGCGCGCGTGCAGCCGATGGGAGCCGCGTGACGTGGCGTCATCAAGCCAACAAATAAATTACAAATTCGCTTGAATTGATTTTTACATTGGTGTAGTTAGAGGTGTATCTACGCTTAGTAATCTAAGATTTTCAACGATGGGGGTGATTCTGCCGCGGTTACACAAACCCACGAGTACATATCGACTGACATAATTATTGTTCTAGCTCATCCCTTGCCCTTCGTACGTTGGGCGAGTGACGCGTCTATTTCCAGCAAGCAAGCTCTACCTATAGCTAGACACGGTATAGGCGGTGGGCAAACGACGACGACGGGTATAAATTTAGCCAGTCACCTGTCACCCTGTCCCCGCCGCGTGTCCGTGGGTTCGAGAGCGTCCTATAAACACTCACAAGTGAACTCCTAGTCATTTTCAAACACTTTTTTATTCCATAGACATTATTCATTAATCAAGTGCATGATGTTATTAATGTTATTAGTTTTACTATTACGCACATGCACTAAAAATAGTTTAAAGAAATAACAAGGCGTAAAAGTTTAGACACCTTTTTCACGTTTTAGTCTCTCTTCACTCTATATATAATATAAAGTGTATGGATAGAGATAAATGTCTACAATAACAACAGCAGCCAGAAGACGTCCACTACTGGACGAAGGCCTCCCCATGTACATCTTACATGTACATGTAATTGATAGAAGTAGTTACGTATGAATGCTCACCACCGTTAACCAAAAGGACACTGCTCCTCCGGTGGTTCTGGATGCAGTTTCAGGACATACCCAAGTTAGGTTGAATTTCTTATTCGGATATAATAGGGTGCATATTCCAAAGGGTGTGTTTCAATTATTGAAAATAATAGGATAAAAGGAGATATCTGAATCTGATGCTTACGTCGAAAAAATAATTGAAATTGGCTGGTTAAGTTCTGAAATCTATGCGTTCAAAGTATTTGGGAGGGAGTCATCTGTTACTTTCTAGCAAAACACATGCATAGTATAGTATTTGTTAGGAATCGTGAACTTTGACGTCATAAACCTAATATAGTGCCCTGTCTTACATGAAACAAAAATGTTTATAACTTCGTTATTTGTGCACATATAAAAAAAATACTTTCGATGATTTGTTTTGATGGCAGTCAGCTTTTTTGTGAGTCAATAAAAAAACACATGTGTAGTCCCTATTATGCACGTTTCCTCCCGGTTGCCTTCAGATTCAGATATGTATTGCCTTCACTGAAAACCCATTGATATGAAGTTTAAAATCCGTACGTAAATTCTAGAGCTCATAGGTACGAAGACGAACCCACTACTTCACGATTCCGAGACGCGTCTCCCAATGGGCTTATCATCACTACAGGTGCAACCTACTTGAGTTTTATCAGCAAAATTACAGTTTACCTTGTTTCCTTATTATTCATGGACTCGCAGACGATTAAGACAGTGATTTCCCTGACTAATCAATCTATACCGTCATCATGTAAGCAGAGCCGGGCAAGTGTGTCATCTCTTATCACATGTGTCTTATCACATTATAAAACAGTTGTACACGTAACGCGGTCGTGAGCGGACGTATCAGCGTTTTGTGCAAATTCATTTCGTGTTTCGCCTGTGTTAAGGCAAATTAAAATACAATAAATAATTGGTCAATGTTTGGTTACAAATTATGACTTTAGAAGTGGGTAATAAGTTGTTATTCAGACATACTTATTTTTTGGTTGTAAATTGACTTTTATTAGTGAGATGAATTACTGTTAGGTTCAGTTTCTTTTTTGTAAAAATAAGTCTAAGTGGAGTTGATTTGTTGGACGTGTTTGTTTTCAGAGTGCCTTTTATTAATGTGATGACTGAAACTGAATATCTGGAACCGAGGAACACTCGGAAAGGGACATTTTGAAACTAAACGGTTTTTAAATTACTGATTCATAAGTTTTTCAGTATTTGAGATGATATTTTGAATTAAAATATTGATTTTCCTTTTAATTAATACAAATATAAATATTTAATAGGTACCTAATAGGATCTGTCCTGCAATAAATAAATTATGGATTATTATGTATTTGCCTCCTGGCGTTGTTGGAACAATGACAAAAATTTATAATAACGTTAAACCACACATAGATAGCTATAGTTAAATGAGTTTGTACATGGTGTTCCAAGTTACAATCTAAGTGAAGATGTCGGTGAGAAAGCTAGCGAACCAAGCCTGTTTTTTTGTAAGCAGGACCCTGTATATGACATGTAAGTATACATTATTTTGATAAAGAATGAAAAGTATATTTCATTTATATGACCACTTTATGTGAAGTGGTTCCACCTAATTAAATAACAGGCTAGGTAAGAGTTGGACTTAATAATAATAAATGTATAATGTATGTATATGTAATATACAATATTTTATGATGAACAAATAATGGTAAACAGGTAAATTCTTTTTTTTTGTTTTGAAATACATTTTACTGCGTTTTTTTAAAAAATGTATTTATTAATTGTTTAAACCTCTTGTACCTCTTGTAGATAATTTAAATAAATAGCGTGCGGTCAAGGTTCGGTTTGCGGTGAGTCTTTGACTAAAAACTAGGTTTGACTTCACTTTGTAATTGTAATTTAGGTATTTAAATACGAATAAAAATATATAGAAAGAATTGGTTAATGCATCTATGATAATAATAACACTATAGCGAAGACCTTCGATCAACACCTTAAGATACTTTTTCTAGGCGGTTGGGTTAATGGTCAGATCCAAAAGACAGTGATCCTTGACACGGCACCCATTGTCAGCAGGTTCCTCACTCTGCAGCCCTAACCACCGGCATCTTGAGCCCTGCCCCCCGGAGGCATCATATTTTTATTGTACTTAATGTAAAAAAATAATTAAGGCAATAAATAAATATGGAGATAATTTGTTTCACAGCGTTCAGTATAACACTAGATTTTTTTTTTGCTTGTACAGAGCACCTATTACTGCTACCAGTTTTGGTAATTATTATGCTGTTTATAAAAATGCAAGTGCGAGAGAGGTAGCGTCATTTTTACTATGAAAGCTGACGTGGTTTTGACACATTTTTGTTTTATTTATACGTTTTATTATAGTATCCGATTTAATTAAACGTGAGTATTCCACGTTTAATTAAATCGGATACTCCGACTTTAGTTTCGATCACATCCGGTGATCTTTTTAAAAGAGTGAAAACAGAGCCCGACGCACGTGCACTATCCGTTTTTTTTAATTTTAATTTGTCAAGTGACGAGACGAGCAAGACTTTCACCTGGTAGTAAACGTCACGCCAGCCACTAACAGTAGCAGTGCTAGAATTGTGAACTTGCGAATACAATCCTGCGCCGCACTGCACTGCGCTCGTCACCCTGAGATATCAGATGTTAAATCTCTTCATACCCAGTAATTTATCTGGTAACATTGCCCTTCAATCCGGAACACAGTAATGCTTGCACACTACTGCTTGGCGGTTGAATAACTGGCAAAGGTGTGGTTTTTCCCCAGGCGGACTGTGCAGTAGAGTCCTACCACTACAAAATTTAACCCGATTTACCGATTTAATTAAACGTGAGTATTCCCGTATAAATACGACAAAAACAGCGTCATCTAAGTCATAATACAGCACATCTCAGCTAAGGTCGTGATCTCGGAACCAAAAGTCACTATCGACACAAAACAGATAGGTACAGAAGTATCGATAAAGACGAGTTGACGTCATAAGATTGATTCATATCTGTCTGGTTCTGCTTGTACAAAATTAAGATCTACTAAAGTGTAGTTTAGTAACGTACAGGTACAGGTGTAAGTATAGGTGTAAGGTGTAGGCTCAGTGGCCAGCTCTAGTGTCAGAGTTAATGTGCCGCCTGAAGGCCTCCGACATGGCTTGACGGTTGTTGTTACAGAAATATAGAATAATCAACCGGGACCAACAATTTAACGTGTCATCCGACCCGCGGTAGCACTTAGAAATAAACACTACTCGCGGTAGGAATCTGAAACTAACTGGATCCGTTGCTAAACATCTTTCAAACCACCTAATCAAGCTGGCCCCGAACACTACCAAAAATTTACTTAAAAATAAATACTTCGGTGGCGGTGGCGCCCTCACCCTTTTTCTATCTTAAAAGTTTTCCCTGTTTCCTGCGAACTTAAATCTGGGACTCTTGAAGGCTAGGTCAAGAAATTTCTTCTAGATTGATTTGTTCCACTGGGCCTAACTGTCGTTTACCACCAGGCGAGTTGCTGGCCAACGTTAAGTTTGTTATAAAAAGCTAAAAGAAGATATATATGATCGTATACAGGGTTAATTTTAAGTACTTAATACATAATCGGCCTTACCTAAAAAAACTTTTCAACCGTTAGTCACTGCTTAAGATGCTCTGCCATCTTCTCTCTGACGTGAAGTTGCACATGCTAGAAAAGGACAGAGAAGTTTAAGCAGTGACTAAGAGAAACGAGATTATTTTAGGTAAGGCCGAATGTATCCAAAGTATTTATTCGCGCAAACCACCAGCCGAGCGACAAATTCGTCTGAAAAACAAATCTACACAGTCCTGTCTATAAAGGTAGTAAATACGACGTGTTTGTGATTTATGTGATAGGTGTTTATTACCTACTTAACATTAAACAACAAAATAGTTTTTAGTTTTAGTTAACCTACGTCCTACATATTTTACAAACGTGGCTTCGACAATATGAAGAACGCGAACGTAATGTATCGTACATTAATATTTACTGTATATTTGTTAATAAGCGGAAATCAACTCTTATCTGGAGTCGCAGTTATAAAGTTGTACACTTAAAATTTTGATAAAAGCACTTGTTACATTTTAGACTTTACTACTAGTAATTCGTCCCGAATCGTATATTGTGTCTTCCTAACCACAGACGATTTTGCTGACTCTACAAATAAAATGGGTACATAAATCTAATTTCAGAGAGAGATAATAAAAAAATGTAAATGTTTCACTGTTAATTTTAGGCACTTGTACCAGAAAATGTTGGTAACTTTGGTTCTTTGGCGAATATCCTCGTTCCGGATTCTATCGCGCAAAGTAACTCCGAGCATAGCTCTCTCCATTGCCCGTTGCGTGACTCTAAGTTTCTCCAACAGGCCAGCAATTAAAGACCACGTTTCTGTTCCATATGTCATCACTGGCAACACACACTGGTCGTATACCCTTGTCTTCAGACACTGCGGGATTTTTTAGTATTTTTTTCGCAAGGTTTGCAAGGTGAAGTTGCAATGGGCAGGCCACATCGCTCGAAGAACTGACAACCGATGGGGAAGAAAGGTTCTTGAGTGGCGACCGCGAACCGGAAAACGCAGCGTAGGAAGGCCTCCCACTATATATAGGTGGACCGACGACATTGTAAAAGTCGCGGGCAACCGGTGGATGCAAATGGCAGGTTGTCGTACAGTGTGGCGGTCTAAGGGGGAGGCCTTCGTTCAGCAGTGGACGTCTTCGGGCTGATGATGATGATGTACCAGAAAATAGACCTATCTGTTTTGTGCTTGTTCTTACAAAGAATGCACGTTTCCCGATAGATAAAATCTGTCTTCTTCAAGTCGCGAGCGTATCGGTTTAAGGGAACTGACCTTGACCTAGTATATCTCTCAGGAAAGAGGGAGCCGGTAGCTTTTCCATTTGTCTGTACGAATAAGAAACGTAAAGTTAAAACGTTGTCTTCCTCGTTCCAGGCTGCTGCGGCTGCTGCTCCGCCCTCCGGCCGCGCTACAAGCGGCTGGTCGACAACATCTTCCCCGCCTCGCCGCAGGATGGCCTCGTCAAGTCCAACATGGAGAAGCTCACCTTCTACTCGCTGTCCAGCCCGGAGAAGCTCGACCGGATCGGCGAGTACCTGTTCCAGAAGGCCAGCAGAGATATCTATAGAAGGAGGCATGGGTACGTTTATTTATGACTTCACTCTGTCCAATTCTGGAAAATGGTGATTATTCGTTCTTTTTTGCGATGATAGCGCAAATGTTGGCACATTCGACTTTCACGAAACACGTCCGCGAAGGACCATTAAGGAAACCAGGGTATGGCGTTAGGTCCCAGATTTCGGTGGGCTAGCTAACGTTCTGCAGCGGGAAGAAGACCCTTGATTCTAACATGACAATCTGTTGCTGTAAGTGTCCCAGCGATACCCCGGTCACACATACATTCGTACGAATACGCGACCCACAAGTGTAGGACGACATTTGCAAATAACTATGCAAAGTTTACGCTGCATTCGCGGTTTTCCAAGCTTTGTAGGTTTTTTGAGGCACATCAAAGCGCGTATAGATAGTATCTCCGCTGAGTTTACGAATTAATGTCTGACGGCCCTCACATGCGTGCAAACATAATATTTGTACGCATGTGAGGACCCGGGTATGTCCTTAAACTGCAACCAGACCCACCGGAGGACGGGCAGCAGCGTCCTCTCAGTTAACGCTGGTGAGCATTCTGCGATCCCCGAGCCGCCTGCCAAGCGTGGGAATTATGGCAACCCCTCCCTACTAAGGGGGAGGCCTTCGTCCAGCAGTGGACGTCTTCCGGCTGTTCATGATGAGGACCGGCAAAACGATGCGGTCCATCCATAAGCCTCTTGTAGTTGACAGTGAGATCCCGGTCCAAGCTAGATGTGTCCATCTTCGTGTACCATGTTCAACCGTATCGTCACTTACCATCAGGTGTGCTGTTACTAAACACCTGGCCATAAAACCATAAAAAAGATCTAAACATTCATAGATCACCTTCCAATCTTCCTCTCTAAGCTAACACATCGTAATCGTAGGCGCTAATATATAACTGTTTACATTTTCTCTACCGATCAGCAAAATAGTAACAGTAAGAGAACTTTCAACTTTAATAACAGTATTCAGAGTTTTTTACATGATATTCCAAATAAATGGTTAGTGATGTAATTTTTTAATTGCACTAAATTGGTAAAGGTATAAAAATAAAGGTTCTTAATATAATTATTTTTTTATTGTAATATGATGCTTATTATAGTTATTTTCAATAATCAATAAACTATAAAATATAAAAATATGGGACGCATAAGATATTCGTAGACAGTCGTGTCACAATAACGTCAACTTGCAATCAGACTGCAAACCACGTTATGAATTAATTTGCTTATCGACGTATGAAGTAATGGAAAATTTCATCATATAAATGATATTGATCAAGATATGAATCCACTTTTAATGTATTTATTTTTTTATTCTAATTAAGTTTGCATAATGATGCGGTCTCGGATAGAGCAAGCTTACCTAGAAGGAACCAATTTACTGTGTTCAACATCCATGTTCTGAAAGGTTCTCCACCCGATGTCTAAGATATATCGCTTTTCCGATACAACATACATAACACACATAGTTAAAACTATTTAATTAATAAAAATATTTTCTTTACTTAAGCAACTTCCCTACATCACACCTACAAACTCTAACCATTCGATTTTTATCCATACCTAAACATTTTTTTTTTATTAAAAGTCAATAATTTTACATTTTTTTTCTAATTTCGCGTATTTTGGACGTTCTGCTCGATGCGAACCGTTCCTTTGTGGTTTGAAAGCTCTATTCTAGCAGATTGTATGGTAATCAGTCCTTACTCTCCTAATAGCGTTCAAGGTAAACAATACATATTCAAAACCTTCACAAAGTATTTTATCTTTATCTAAAACGTGTTTATCTCTTCCGCGCAAACTTGTCCAGTTGAAAGACGACATTATCCTAACCTAAACCCTTCATAGATAAGATAGGAAGATCAATGATCTTTATCACCAAGGGAGAAATAGGAAACGTTATACCAATCAAAACTCCACTCCCACGCGTTTGAACTATTTGATCAAAATCAAGGACGATTATCCACAAGTCAAAATGTAATGTCTATGTTTGGTGACTTTGTCAATGTTTCAGTCTATAAAATAGTCGTAAGGTTCTGTAATATTAAACATAAAAAAGTAAATGAGGCTAAAAAAGTTATAGTTAAATGGCTAAAATCGCTATCATATGACGAAACTGAAGATATTTTGAGAAAGATATAATAGATTTAAATATCACGCTAATCTAGATTAATTGGTTTACTTTGAATAGATTTTAAAATATAAGCTGAATAAAAAACAATAAATTTGTAGTAATAACTATATTAATAATAAAAAATAAATAAAACATTTAAAAAAGCTGAAATAGTTTTATAACCATGTATACAATTACAAAGTAAACAATAGTACATGTATACATAACAGTCTAGAATTTATAGATAAATAATTTATTGTTTTAAATCAAATACGAGAAAACAGGCTTTGCCTAGTAAGGCAACCATCAGATATATTGTTGTTTGTTAGATAAGTAACTTGTCAATAAAATTATTTTCAATTATCATTTTCATTTCATTTTCACCTTCGACAGTACTGGGAATTAGGCAGAAGACCAGGATGTGGTTAGTTTTTTTTTAAAGTTTTATTGTCAGTTTAAATTCTGGTTGGTCGCTAGATGTACAGATAAAGTCTTTATTGTACATATGTAACAAAACAAATTATAACATACAACAGAAAAATGAAAAACTATTGTAAACATTGGTTGCCTTATCGCTAAAAGCGATCTCTTCCAGACAATCTTAAGTTAGAAGAAGGATTTGGAGTTTGATTGTTAGTTAAAATTGGGTATGGTTGCCAGTTACGGCAACAGGTACCGGGTACGGCGGGAGCCGCGTGATGACAACGAGCGCAGCGCTTCAGTGTAAAATCGCTACTGAGTTATATAAATAAAGTACAAACTAGCTTGCACTGAATATGACATTGTGTGTAGTTTTTTTTTTTTTTCTTAGTTCTTGGCATCGCACGTTGTGCATTCTGCCAGTGTCAAGTTTATGATTTTTTCAAGTATTTATATGAAAATCAAGTCAAATATGTCATGATATCACAGTCAGTCACACGAAATTAGTCATACTCGAGTCCAAGTCATGCCCTAGTAAAGTTGTGGCGACTTTACTATGAGCCCACACTCGTATTCAACACTCAATGAATAAAACACCACCGTTTTTAATCATTCATTCGCGATAAAACACAAGTTTAAGAAAATAATAGAATGCAACGACATGATTTTTCCGTGTTCCCGCCAAAACTCCTTGTGTGTAGTTATAGGTTACCGACGCTTAGACCCATTTGTGTTTGTGGAGTGAATTTGCCCGCTATGTCCAGCAGTGGAGTATAAGTCTGTTTATACGTACCCATACTACGATGACCCATCAGGGGTGTCTTCAAATACTACGCTTGGTCACGTAGGGGGGGTCTTAGGTTTTCGTAAGTAGTCAATATTCTCCAGTGAAATCTCGCGTTTTAGGAGCGTTTTTATGTAGTACGTATTGTAGTACGAGTGTAGTATGTATTATAAGTATGTATTTACGAAAATAAATGTATATAAGTATTCTATCAGCTATCTGGTTCCCATAATACAAGTTTGGCTTAGTATGGGGCTACATGGCGCTGTGTGTAAAATGTCCCCCTATATTTATTCTTCATTTCTTTGATTCTGATGGTCTGAAATAAATGATTAATAAAATAAATAAATATTTATTTATTGTTATTATTATATTCAAATATGGCGCGCAGCTTTAGCGCTTTTTTTGAATCACTCACTTTTTTTTTTACATGTAATTATAGATAAGCACGCACTCTTGGCGTCACGCGGCAAGCGCCTTATAAATAAAGAAGACAAATTTGAGCCAGTTTTTTTTATTTATTTCTGTTTGCAAAATTGAGAACCATATTTATGAATTACTACGTGAACGTTAAAGGGGGGTGATCTTGGCATAATATACTACGCGTAGTCACCGAGGGGGAGGAGGAGGGTAAAATATTGTAAAACAAAATGGGTCACGTAGTATGTGTACGTTCCCTTATGTAGTGATGTGTTCTCCGCAGGTTCGTGATAATAGCGATGGAGGCGATGGACCAGCTACTGCTGGCGTGCCACTCGCAGACCCTCAACCTGTTCGTGGAGAGCTTCCTCAAGATGGTGCAGAAGCTGCTCGAGTCCACCGACCCGCAACTGCAGATACTGGCCACGCACAGCGTGAGTACGATACTTGTAAAACCAAGTTTTTTTTAATTTTATTATATGAGGGTACTTGATAACATGGTCGTGGTGGTAGACGCGCCTCGCAATCGAGCAAAAGGTAGTAAAGTTACACATTTTCAACCGACTTCATCAAAGGAGGTTATCAATTCGACTATGTTTTTTTCTTTGTGTATGTGTGTTACGCCATTACTCCGCCAATTATGAATTGATTTTGATTATTCTTTTTCATACTTTAGGTCATATACATTTTATCGAAATCGGTTCAGTAGTTCGTTTTTTATATCAAAATAACTGGAAAAAGATGACATCCAGGTAGTTGAAAGTGAAGTCGGTTGTTGTTTTTCTTTTTTAATTATTTTGTTAAATTTATTTAAAAAAAACCGTATACATAAATTCCGAGGATCTCATTGGTCGACGAGTTCTTCGAAACAACGAGCTCTGGATCGAAACTACTTCACGGTTCACGATGCTTATTCTGCCGATAGACGACCAGCTACCACTTAGGCGTGTCGTGGTAGTTGTTGTAAAGTGGATTATTCAAGCGTGTCTATTTCGTGGCTTGCAGTTCGTCCGTTTCGCGAATATAGAAGAAGACACGCCGTCGTACCACCGACGCTACGACTTCTTCGTCTCCAAGTTCAGCGCGATGTGCCACAGCAACCACGGCGAGAAGCCCGCGCGGGACCGCATCCGGCTCGCCGGCATACAGGGCCTGCAGGTGATACTAAACCCTAATATAATTGTGATAAGGGTGTACTTCGTTGTTTCTTCTGAGGATCTATTCAGATATTCTATTCTATTCTTCATTAGTACTTCTGTGTACTTACCGAATATTGATACGACTTACTCTAATCTCTTTAATCTCCTGTAAGTAATAAGAAGTATTAAATCTGACTTGCCTTTCTCCTATTGTCCATTTACATTCATTACGTCGACGTGAACCGAAGTTCGGCCGTCTACGTAACCGTAGTGAAAATGTTGGACCTTAGAAATGTTAAATTCTCTTAAAATGAAATTTTTGCCCTTTAGTGAAACGTGGACTTTCTAAAACTGGACCTTAAACATTGAATTCCCAAAATATGTTACATTAATTTGGCGTTTTCCCCTGTACATAATCCCCTGGTTTCTCCCTTTTCACGTTGTATGGTTAAAAATGTTCAGTTTTTGAAAATTATGAAGTTATACCAATAGAAGTCATGAAAAAGAAGTCATTTGTGAAGTTATGAAGTTATTTTTTTATTTTATTTAGTTTATTGGTACACAAAACAGAATACAGTCAATAATAAATTTAGAAAATTTCTTTATACAATTTCGATCCAAACTATATTCCTAAAAATGTATACACAGCTTATTACTTGACAACATGCAGTAAATAGTCAGTTTCAAGTGGAAAAAGAGGAAGGGGTAATTAAGTTAAATTTTATCTTATCTTGATACAGTTACAGGTTACAGATTCCTCACTTACTACAACTATCTTCAACGTACCCCGTAAACACAATCTTTCTGACGTCTTTTTTAAATTTATACAACTTTTGGTTGAAGATATCAATGGAGCTATAATGATCTTTAGATATTTCATTGTATTGGCGACACATTCTAACTACTGGGTTGTAGAAGGAAGTATTATTGTTATATACACCTAATACAAAGGTTTTCGCAAACCCTTCGCGCATTCTGGGCTTAATATTTATATTAATACTTGACAGAAGAGAAGGAGAGTCAATTGCAGAATGAATGATTTTGTGCAAGCAAACTAGATCAGAGTTTAATCGTCGGGTTTTAAGAGTTTGTAATTTGAATTTTGCCAATCTATCTTTATAAGATTTGAGTTTTCGTTTCAAGCCCTGTCGATAACTTAATATACTAAGGCACTTACTTTGTACACGCTCTATACGTTTCGTATGTACGTCATAAAAGGGAGACCAAATGACGGATTGATGAATTATTATTTGTGAAGTTGTTACTTATCAAGTAAAGCTTGATTCAATGGCTTATGACAAATGTTTTCTATTCTAGGGAGTGATCAGGAAGACGGTATCGGATGACCTGGTGGAGAACATTTGGGAGGCGCAACACATGGACAAGATAGTGCCCTCGCTGCTTTACAATATGCAGGTCGGTCCACAAACTATAGCTTGTATTATAATATCAGTGTGATAAATAACTTGAAATCTTATATGCAAATTATGGACAAAAAGAACTTTGGTTCAATAACTTACACCTCGTAAGCAAGTATTATAAAAATATAAGACAAGGGTACGTAAGTTAAATCCTAAGCTTCTACTTCAGCAGGCAGGATATCCAAAATTCAATAGGATACAGATTATAGTGGAGTTTTGGCGGGAACACGGAAAAATCATGTCGTTGCTTTCTATTATTCTCTTAAACTTGTGTTTTTTCGCGAATTAATGAGTAAAAATGGTGGTGTTTTATTCATTGAGTGTTGAATAGGCTAGATGACTGATGTTTAAATCGTTGAAACCAATAGCTTTGATGAAGAATTTAAGTAGATATAGTACGGTAATTGAAAACATTATTTAAATCGGTTAATAATGTTCTTATATATGAGCGTTTAAAGTTTTTGTTAGAGACAACTCTGTCCCTTTCCCACAAAACAAAAAATGACGTCACGCCTTACTTGTCAGAATAGAATTTATATGGCGTCCTGACAAGTGACGTCACGATTTGCTGTTTCGCCTCTCTGTCTAGCATGATATTAAAATGCTTATAAGTTGCTTATTTTTGATCTGATTTTAATTTTCTTTTCATTAATCAGCTATATTTATGGGCCACATTTGAATAGGACAATAAAAAAAAAACAGTCATCTAGCCTATTACATGCACGAGTGTGGGCAAGTGATATAATGTGGTGAAACATGTCTTTTCGTGTTGTTTTCAAAGCTCCGTAGAAGCTCATAGTAAAATCGCCACCACTTTACTAGGGCATGACTTGGACTAGACTATGACTAATTTCGTGTGACTGACTGTGATTTCATGACATATTTGCCTTGATTTTAATAAAAATCTTGAACATTCATAAACGGAGAATGCACAACTTGCGATGCCAAGATATATAAAAAAAGATTATGGTGTCACTGATAGGGACGCTTTTACACAAGCGAGCGTGATTGAATGCAAACCCGAAAAAGAAATTCAATAAAACGTTATACACCTCCGAGAGAAATTTTCCCCGAAACATTATTTCCAGTTTTTAAAAATTGGTATTAAATTTTCCCTTAATACTTGCTATGTTTTACCAGACGGCAGAAAAGTACGAGACAGTGTCGTGTCTGGAGACAGACACTAGGGACGGAGTAGAACAGCACCCGCCGCGGTTGGCGGAGGCTTGCCTGCGGGAACTCGTGGGGAGAGCTTCCTTTGGACACATACGGAGCGTGTTGCGACCTGTGCTTACGTAAGTATACTTGTACAGATTATTAGTAGTAGTTGAATCACGAATATTGATATAGAAAGAAAAACTTTTGACCTGACAGACTTCCTTGAGGTACTCTAAGAAAATCGACATAATGTGTCAATGTTCCTATGGAGATATGTTCGTGCTGGTTCCTCGTGAAGTGGAATAAATCCGAATCGTACATGCGACGTATTAAATTATTATTGTAACACGGATTTACTAATATGTTGATCTTTAAAACAAACTCGTAAGCTTCAGAAAAGTCTACAATAGTAGATTGTATCATAAGGGAGCAAAATAATATTTTTACGGTGAGGGCGCTTTTTTCAATCCAGAGCGAAGTGATTGGATTGGTGGGATTCTTTAGTAAAATCCTGAACGTAGCGGGATTCAAAGTACGTCGCCCGAGCCAAACATATATTTTGCGCCCGAGTGATACTACTTTTCATTACCCACTATGAGAAAATAAAAGACGCTTCATATTTTATTCACTGTCACTTGAAGAACTCATTTTTCAAAACAAAACCATGAGTTTCTAACAATCCGTGAAAATTGTCGAAATCGCGGCCTGTAGTTCGCGCGTTTTTAATTAGATTTCCTTTTTTTTATTCAGCTAGCGGCGCGGCTATGGGCCGTCGTACCAGCCAGTCTTTATTCAAACAATATTTGCGTTCGATTTCTTTGGCGCTGAACAGTAAGATGTTCCAAATTCAAAAAGTGCGCGGCAAAGATAATTGCCGGGCACTTATAAAGAGGATTAAAAACTCATTACTGCCCGCTAAAAGTTTCTTATAGAAAACATCACCTTGTATCAGGGTCAGTGAGCACATATTTAATGTACTGTTGCAGACATTTCGACCGACACGAGCTTTGGATTCCGACCGACTTCGCCGTGCACGTATTCAAAATAATCATGTTTTCTATTCAGGTAAGGGTAAATCACATAAATAGTTGATTGTTTACCAAGGGAGGAAACAACTATTTTTAAGGCGAGAGTGTTTCTTTGAATCCTGAGCACAGGGAGGGATTCAAAGTACACGAGCTTAAAAATTGTGTTGATCCCGAGGTGGACACTCTGTTTTTTATCACCCTCTATGAGAAAATAAGTAAGTTTAACTTATGAATAAGAATAGTACCTACGTTTATTTCATTCTCACTACTCACTCTCACTTCTCACTTTCTATTGAGGAAGATACACAGAGTTAAAATAAACCAAAGTAGAATCCGAATTTGCGTAAACAATTACGAACGAAGGCGGAATGCATTTCACGCGTTTTTTGTTTTTATTTACAGACTTATTTTTAAATTTTATTCGCGCGTCTTCCTTTTTTAAATAGCCTGTTACTTGTTCATTCAACGTGCGTGGCTAATCTCTTTGGTGATTGGAACTTCTACTAACAATATCCACATTCCAAATTCAAATCACCGCCTGGATGGAGGAAAAGTTGGTCCCGTCTTGGAAAAGGTAGGAAAAGAGCTAATTTCTGCCCTGTTTGCGAGGAGCGAAGTAGGTCTTTTTGAATAGATATGATGAAAATAAAATAAAATCACTGTGGCAGAATTAGTTTCCTTTTTTTTCCAAAACCAGCAGCTTTCATCGGAGAAGGTAAAAGTAGTGTAGTCACTGGTCGTGTGTGTCGCAGGCGCAGTACTCGTACAGCGTGGTGGAGGCGCTCATGCAGCAGCTGGACGCGGCGGGCGCGGGCGGGCGCGCCGCCGCCGCCGTGCGCGCCGCGCGCGCCGAGGTGCTCACCAACATCGTGGCCATCGCCGCCGGGGACAGCGTCGGTGAGAATGCTCATCTACACTCGACTATCCAGGGAACCCACTCGAAAACAAGACATAATAAAAAAATACTACAGCACCGCAAAAATACGATTCAAAAAAATTGCCAATGTCGCTTAGGATGATTATAAGAATACCCCATACATCCAAATCTGTTCAGGCATATAGAACTTATAGTGGAGTAAAAAGTTTCACCTACATGCATGAACCCTGAAAAAATACACCTCTTTTTTTGGGCAGTCTTGTAAAAAGCCTTGATTTTTTTAGTGTAAATTCTGGCATACCTACTGTCCGCCATCTTTTTTGTCTTCAAACTAGCGGTTGCTCATAAAACTAAAGTGAATCGATATAAAAGCCAGAAAAACAATAGCCGTGCCGATCATTGTGGACCACTTTTACATTTACATAGGGCCAACCCTGAAATCTCTATAAAAGATGTTTCATAGAAAAGTTCATTGACTACTTGATAAAATGTATGGAGCAGCTTATTTTGACCCTATCGTAAAAGTTATTCAAAATGGCGAGTACAATGGACCTCTTTCGGCTTAACTCTAAGCTTAAAACTCCGTAAACGTGTTGCTTCATACAGGTTTAGCAATACTTACGGGTATTCCTTTCAAAGTAAACAACTTTTGGACCTGGATTTGTCCTAAAACTGCATCGAAAACCACCGGAGGACGGACAGCAGCGTCCTCTTAGTTAACATTGGTGAGCATACTGCGATCCCCAAGCCTTCCTGCCCTGGGAATTATGGCAACAATTTAAAAAAAAACAAGCTTAGTTCTACGCAACAACAGGCGTAATGGTGATAAAACAAAAGCCTATTAAAAAAACTGACAAAATCTGATATTAAAATTGTATGTTTAATTCAGGCCCATCCGTGTTGGAAATCATCAACAACCTCCTCACCAATCTAAGAGCATCTGTGGCCAGGGACTCAGAGGTAAACATTCAGTCATTTATTTATTTACTAGTTTTTTGTGCGTTTTTTTTTTATTGGAATGTAAAGACTAGACTTTAGGCTATGTCCACGCCGGCGCCAGATCCTATGTGGCTTGTGTCTTTGGTTGAGTTTTAGGTAGGACATGATCCGGCGAAAGTTGCTATATCCTGTTTCTTTTTGATCGAAGATTCCAAAAATGTATTTGTGTAAAAAGTTCAATTTCTTTTGGATCCAGTACCTTTTAACGACGTTATAACTAATATTGGCTCATGAAAGAACGTCACAAGTTCACTCAATTGTGGTTTATTTGTCACTATAATATTATCACTAAAGGCATGTGACACTTTGGCCTAGTTCATACAAGGTATGGGACAGTTGTACCACTAGGCTAGCTGGGCAAGGCAAATGTCCGAAGCCTTTACACTAAACTTCAATGGTAAACGGTAAGTTATGGAGCACGCAAGTTGCTCTATGGTCGACGGTTGGTCGCATACTGGTTTTGAAAAGCATTCGATTTAGGTAAAACGATTGCGCGTCAGCTATGCAGAAACGGACTCTCTGAGCTGTTCAAGCCGAACCATTTGTATGAAAAAGTATGTAAGTAGTCGTTTTTAGTTTTCCACCAAATATCTTGTCTATTACAGAAAGAGACCGACGAGAAGCTGTACCAGGAGGCGTTGATCAACGCGCTGGGAGAGTTCGCGGACCACTTGCCCGACTTCCAGAAGATAGACATCATGATGTTCATCGTGAACAAGATCCCGTCGCAAAACCGCGGGAAGTTCACCAAGGCGGACTCCATGCTGCAGAGCATCCTGCTCAAGTCACTGCTTAAGGTGAGTTCTAGTTACTTCTAGAAGCTTCCAGCTTGTTCGTGCGGTCTGCCAGCGAGTTAAGGGCATGGGATATTCCATTTAGTCTTAATTGCTCGCAAAGCAATGTATTTTTATTTACGTACCTCGACGTTTCGGCCATGTTTCAAAAGCCGTGGTCACGAGCTGACTGGAGAATGCGGGTTTTTTCGGCGAAAGATTAGTGTTGTGGTCTCCTATCCTCATTTGGTTTTGTAAAAACATAGGGAGTGACCGTCGTTTCGGTGATCAGCGTAATTATATTTTAAAATCGCGTAAGTTTCATAGTGTCATTCATTTTAGACGCGTGATCTAAGTAGTAAATTTTAAGAAATCTATACAGCATTCTTTATCTACCGTTTCCAAGTATTTGCATTTGCATGTTTGCATTCGAAGCGGACCACGGAACTTTTTGGAAACCCTTTTTTGTTGTTATTTTTTAGGTAACTAGGCATACAGAACACAGTGACGTGTTTGTGCTGTGTAATAGGTTCAATCGTTGTCATACTTTTGGTGTCAGGTGGGAACAACGTACAAGACGACGGAGCTGAGCAAGGCGTTCCCGGGCGCGTTCCTGGATGCACTCCTGCGCATGTCGCCCGGCGCGTCCCCCGCCGCGCGCGTGCTGCTGCAGCGGATACTGCACACGCTGCTCGACAGGAACGGGAACGCGCTCCACCTCGCGACACCCACGTGAGTCCCTAGGGAACGTTCCTGGATGCACTCCTGCGCATGTCGCCCGGCGCGTCCCCCGCCGCGCGCGTGCTGCTGCAGCGGATACTGCACACGCTGCTCGACAGGAACGGGAACGCGCTCCACCTCGCGACACCCACGTGAGTCCCTAGGGAACGTTCCTGGATGCACTCCTGCGCATGTCGCCCGGCGCGTCCCCCGCCGCGCGCGTGCTGCTGCAGCGGATACTGCACACGCTGCTCGACAGGAACGGGAACGCGCTCCACCTCGCGACACCCACGTGAGTCCCTAGGGAACGTTCCTGGATGCACTCCTGCGCATGTCGCCCGGCGCGTCCCCCGCCGCGCGCGTGCTGCTGCAGCGGATACTGCACACGCTGCTCGACAGGAACGGGAACGCGCTCCACCTCGCGACACCCACGTGAGTCCCTAGGGAACGTTCCTGGACGTGATTTGCGGCGACCCGGAACTGGAGCTGACTTTGACACAAGATCCATTCGCAACTTCTTGTTGGTGCCATCTTGGAAATAAGCAAAATGAAATTCTAGATATTATTGAGTCAAATTTATATTTGATCCGCTTTATTTTATAGCACACAATGTCTTGAAAGTGGTAAGACTTGTTTTGAGCGGAGGCTTTCCACCATGTATTGTATGCTACCACGGTCAAACGAACACTGCGCTCTGCTGGGCCTGTACCCGCAGGCTCCCACCGGTGTCCCTCTGCCGGACATTTTGGGAACTTTACTTACCGCTGATTGGTCGTCGCCAATAATCATCAATCAGAAGCAAATAAAAAGAGAACGTCTTAACAAGTATTTTGTTCGCAGTGTGGATTATGCAGAACTGGGCCTGACCATCGAGAAGTGTTCGCGGCAAGACCTGATATTCGTCAGCAAGCATGGATACGCTATCTTCAGCTCGTTATATGAAGGTAAGACAAAAAACGCTAAAAAAATAAGCTAACCAACTCCAATTTACCTCCTCACGCCAAAACCAAGCAAGTATTGTCAGAAATTACATCTGACTGTTACCTACAGGTAATATTTCGAAATATTTTGCGATAGTGGCGCCTATTTAATTCCACCTTTTTTGTAGAATAAAAAAGTTGAAATTAAATAGGCTTAATTTTTATATGCTGGGTTGACGAGATGTGCGAAACGTTCGCCTGGTGGTAAGCGTCTCGCCAGCCCATTAAAGTAGCAGTGCCATAATTCTGATATTGCGATCACAGTCCTGCGCCGCACTGCACTGCGCTCGTCACCATGAGATATTACATGTCAAATATTTTCGTGCTTAGTAATTTCTCGGCTAAAATTGCCCTTCAAACTGGAACACAATACCGCTTCGAGCTTGAATAACTGGCAAAGGAGTGGTTCCCCAGGCGGACTCCTGCCACTAGGACCGTAACATATGGGACCCATGTGTACATGTATCCGTGTATCGTCAGGCCTGCAGCTGGAGACGAACACGGCGGAGAACATCGAGGCCATCTACACGACGCTGGCGCTGCTCGCCGTGGAGCTGGGCTCCGAGGAGACGGTCTGCGACATCCTGCAGCTCATAATGGCGTAAGTCCCTATAAGTTTATCCAGACTAATCTGTTGGTAGATTAGAAGATTAAGATTGCCCCTTTACAGCAAATATTGTAATATAGTGTGAATAGGAGCTTTTCCGGCGCCCTTAAAAAAAGTAAAAGAAAGAAAAAAGCCCGTAAAAGAAGTAGATGGTGCTGACTAGACTCGACTGTCGTCATCACTGATTTAGATTCAGATTATTTATTCACCTTATAACAATGTTGCGTTATATTAGGCAGGTCAAGTTTCTAAGCCAAAAAAAAAACAAAAAACATTGTGGCACAGATCAAAAATATTATGCTGTTTTTGACTGACAGAAGGTGTTGAAGTATAGTCAGCGCCACCTATGGAGTTGATGGAAACGAATTGTTTTTTAAAAACATGTTCGGAAAATCTCCCATTGACGAGACACTTTATTTAACCGTATAATGTTTTTTTTTATAAACTGACTGCTTATCTATTTTTTATGTCAGTGTGTCAGTGTCAGTAAATGATTCTGATAGAATACCCCCCGTATTTTGAACACAATCGGAATGGTTTTGATTCACACGCTAATCTCATTATCTCACTCTTGTACATTCAGGATGACAGAGTTAGAGTGTGGTTTTTGAATCGAAACCTTTCCGATTTGAAACTTTTAAACTTTCGCGATTTGAACACATAATTATGTTTATAACCGGGATTTAATCGCGCACAAATAAATTAATTTTTATTTACCTCGACGTTTCGACCATGTTCCAATGGCCGTGGTCACGAGCTGACTGAAGAATGCGGGTCATCTTGGTGAAAAATGAGGGTGTTGTGGTGTCCTACTCTCATTTGGTCTTGTTAAAACGTAGGTTTGTTTCCACGGCACACTACACTGACGGTATCAGCAGATTTCTCAGTAACCCTACCGCGATATGAAAACTTGCCTATAACGGGATTCCACGACGAAATTACGATGTTTTTTTAATTCAACCGCTTCACGAACCATCCTTGGACAATAATGTCGTTCAGTGGAGAGGACTTTCGGATCGTGGAGTTCAATCCAGTGACCGGATCCCGCTTCGAGCAGGTGCTCAGCGATGGCAGACTTCTATGTCTGGCGATTTTTGACAGCCGCGATATGTTCTTTGATACTCTCTGCTATGGTGCGCTTAGTTTGACCGTTGTAAGAACTACCGCAGCTGCAATCCACCTTATATACACCAAGAGTCTGAAAAGGAATGACATCCTTCGGCGTCCTCATATGCCTTGCTAGCTTGGATAAGGGAATATACACTGTCTTGATGGAGTACTTCTCCAGTTCTTTGCGATTTGGTTCAGAATACGGGGCTGCATTGAAGTATTTATAGATGTATAAACTTCAACAGCCTTTTCCAACATCCCACTGCATGGGCCTGCGGTCGAAAGGCGGACGACTTGTCTTACGTAAAACGTTACTACATCGAGTCTCCAGACATCCTATGTTATTATTTTATTTTATTTGGACAACCAACAGCCTTCATACGGACATGGTAAAAACAGTATAGTGAGTACATCCAGGCCAACAAAGCCAATATGTTATGTTTGCCGATTCGGGGTCTCCACTCTAAAAAAACGTCTACCCCAGCGGCTATTTGGTCATCTTCCTTATAATTATAGTATTATTTACAGTATTTTATGGTTGTTAGGATCCAAGCGTCAGGGCTGTCGAACCCAGTGCTGACGATGGCCGCGCAGTGCCAGATGCAGGCCGTGGCCATCTCGCTGGCATGCCTGGTGCCGCTGGTGACGCCGCTGCCGCGCCTCGACGACTACTTGCGCAGGGTGAGTCTCCAACATTAGAAGCCAGTGCTGACGATGGTCGACGACCACTAACCACTATCAGCCAGATGAGGTCCACTGCAGGACGAAGTCTTAAAAAAGTCGGACAGTTGGCTGGGGATCGCAGAATGCTCACGATCGTTAACCGAGAACGTGACCGACTACGTGCCTTACATTATTATGCAAAAAGGGAGTTTGTGAGTATAGCAGTGTAGAAATCAAATATTTTTCCAGGATGAAAAATAATGTTAATCCAGGATATAAATAATCGTCATTTCCAATTCCACCCAAATCCATTGAGCCGTTACAGCGTAGAGAAATTGAGTCTTTTTAATAGTCCACTGCTGGATATGGGTCTACTCTCGAAGTGCTGAAATTGTAAACATTCACTCCTCTCTCTCTCTCTCTCTCTCTCTCTCTCTCTCTCTCTCTCTCTCTCTCTCTCTCTCTCTCTCTCTCTCACTCTCTCTCACACTCTCTCTCTCACACACACACACACTCCACACTGTGTTTACATAAAATTCTTATTCTTACTTATGCAAAGAACAATTACAGTAAACTCATGGCCCAAGAGCTGATGAACCGGGAGAAACCAAACGGCGCTGCTAGTCTAATATAGATTTGGGTATTATGTTAATGTATTCTGATTTACAAAGGTAGTGTGATGTGATACGATAGAGTCCACGATACAGTCCCCAGGCGCGACCTCGCATGGTACGGGGCAATTTTTACAATAGCAACGATTTTATCGATCAAACTTTAAGCATTGTCTTAGTTGACAAACTTATCAGTTATTATGTGACAGATTGTGTGATATTGTGACAATATTTTGTGAGTTGTGACCATATTTTTACTGATAACCGATGGGGAAGAAAGGTTCTTGAGTGGCGACCACGAACCGTCCTACGCAGCATAGGTGGACTATATATATATCCCACTAGATGGACCGACGACATCGTGAAAGTCGCGGTCGAAATCAATCATTTTATTTCAATTTGGTACAGTTAGAACTAGAATTTCTGAACACAAACACTTCAAACACTTCTTGACTGAAGACAAAGGTCTTCGACCAGTGCGTGTTGCCAGTGATGACATATGGAACTGAAACGTGGTCATTAACTGCTGGCTTTTTGGAGAAACTCAGAGTCACACAACGGGCAATGGAGAGAGCTATGCTTGGAGTTACTTTGCGCGATAAAATCCGGAACGAGGATATTCGCCAAAGAACCAAAGTTACCGACATAGCTCGCAAGGTTTGCAAGTTGAAGTGGCAATGGGCAGGCCACATCGCTCGAAGAACTGATAACCGATGGGGAAGAAAGTTCTTGAGTGGCGACCGCGAACCGGAAGACGTAGCGTAGGAAGACCACCCAGTAGGTGGGCCGACGACATTATAAAAGTCGCGGGCAACCAGTGGATGCAAATGGCAGGTTGTCGTACAGTGTGGCGGTCTAAGGCGTAGGCCTTCGTTCAGCAGTGGACGTCTCCGGGCTGATGATGATGATGAGAACTAGACTTATATCCTTGAAATATGTAAGTTTGTCAGAACTAACTCAAATTTTTCACAAAACGTTCAGAAATACACATCAACCGCCCTTTAAGATACGAAAATACATTAATATTACCGGTGTCGCGCCTCACACTCCATTCAACTAGCCCATTTGTAATGTGTATTAAAATATATAATAAGTTACCAGACTCGATAAAAAAGAAACTAAAGACACACACTTTTTAAAACACCTCAAATCCCTCCTAATAAACAAAACATATTATAACATCGAATCAAAAATCTTTTTTTTTTAACCGTCCTATTATTTATAAATATTCTTACTTTATCACGATATTGCTGTCTTCCTCTCTATCATACCTTGTAACATTTAGCTATGCCCGACGGGGTCCACAATTATAACCGTATTGTTAAATTTTTACCACCTAAGAAAGATACATTGTGGAATGCTACAATAAATGAATATAGACTTTATTAAAAAATAATTGCTCTAGAGGCATTATCCAGGAAGAAAATAGGGGAATATGTTTGTATGGAGAATCGCTCACCAGATTCTCCCTTAAGGCCCACCCAGAAATCGCGAAAAAAAATGTCAACCGTTCCATCGAAAAATGTTATTTTCTTCGACAAAATATATGGAACAGGAACACCCGTTTTGTACCTGATTTCAGAGTTGACTCCACAGCAAATTTAAGGTTATTGACGACGATGAGTACAATGACCAGGTTCAGACATAAATTAGCCGTACAAAAATCAAGATTAGAAATGCAGAGTAGTGGTCCTCATGCAATGGCTATTAAAATTTTCAATAAATTACCCGACGACTTAAAGAGTGAAAACGAACATAGTTTTGCGATTAAAATCATTTTTTTTATTTTTTATTTTTTATTATTTCTTAAAAGACTTATTAGACGACATAACTTTATAAATCAATCAAGCAGAAAACAGATCGGTCCGCTCCACACTTAATTGCCATACCCTCATTTGGGTCATTATGTTTTTAATATTAGTTTTACATAATCCATAATGTGCAATAAACGATTTGTCTTAGACTTTGACCTCCTTCCTGCCTGTTACACCGTTACGCGTAACCCTGCATATCTGTGGCGGTTCAATGATGGCTGGAGTCAAGAGGTGACGTCCCCGCGTGTACCTTGCAGGTGGCGGAGTCCCGGCGCGAGGAGGCGCCGCACCTGCTGCCGCCGCTGCAGCAGGAGTACCCGCAGCTCAGCGCCAGCACCATGCCGGGCAAGCTGCCCTACCTCATGATAGACCAGGTGACAGTTCTACACAGGTCCTGCATATGTGCTACAATACTTTTTTTTTTACAACTTACTAGGCATGCGTGGTCAACACAATCTCACCTGATGGGAAGTGACGATGTGATCGACGCTGGAACACGCTTGCCTAGGAGATACCTATTCAGGTTTTTCTTAAACGACCCCAGGTTGTACTTGGCCGGGAAGACAGACGCCGGTAAGGAATTCCACACCTCCGCAGTTCTTGCCAAAAAGGTGGTTTGGAAACGTTTAGTCCGGTTAAAAGGAATTTCCACCGTAAGAGGTCTTTTCCTCGAGCGTCTGGTTGTATTGTAGAAGAACGGCGATGGCAAGATGAGGTCATGTATTTCTTGTGCACACTCACCATGGTGTATTCTGTACAAAACTTTCAGGCTAGCCACTTCACGCCGATGCGCCATACTTTGAAGTTTAGTCTTGATTCTTCACTCTGGGGATAATACTTCTGTAGCCTGCTCCAGCACGATAACCATTTGTTGTAGTGGTAGGACTCTACTGCAGAGTCCGCCTGGGGCAGTACCACACCTTTGCCAGTTATTCAACCGCTAAGCGAGAGAGCAGTGCAATGCAACGCAGGGTTGTGTTCGCAATTTCACAATTCTTGCACTGCTACTGTTGCAGGCGTGACGCTTACCACCAGGTGAAAGTCTTGCTCGTCTCATCGCAAAAAAAACACTATAACCACACTGTTGGACGATGGCCTCCACCTTA
This sequence comes from Erannis defoliaria, assembly GCA_905404285.2. Lineage (NCBI taxonomy): Eukaryota > Metazoa > Arthropoda > Insecta > Lepidoptera > Geometridae > Erannis > Erannis defoliaria. The sequence continues at coordinate 12,266,793 of FR990089.1, read as the reverse complement.
TTATGGGGGGAGAGGGTTGCCATAGTCCCCACGCTTGGCAGGCAGCTCGGGGATCGCAGAATGCTCACCATCTTTAACTGAGATAATGCTACTGCCCGTCCTCCTGTGGTTTTATAATTATGCAGTTAGGACATACCCTGGTCCAACAACACACATTACGACAAAAGTTTCGCATTCAAAATATTAGTAGTGTAGCGCTCGTGGCGTAGCTTGTCTAGGTGATTCTAAACGGTCACCGATGTTAAGCAACGGACGGTCCGGTCAGTCTTCGGATGGATGACCGTGAGTGGCATTTATTTCTGAGCGCTACCGTGGGTTGGATGACACGTTAAATTGATGTTCCCGGTTGTTTGTTCTAGTTTCTATAACAACAACCGTCAGCCATGACAGAGGCCTTCGGGCGGCACATTAACTCTGACACTAGGGCTGGCCTATACGAACTTACTTACTTACTATTAATATAATTATAAAGAATGAAAATGGGATATAATAGACGGCACTACAGAAAATAAAACAGAACCTGAAAAAATTTCGGACTATCTAAATATTTTTTTCAATTCAAAAGGAAATGATCTCTGCGCAAATAGTCCTCCAGACACCGAGAAAGCCTCATTTTTATTAATGACATTGCCAACATAGGCATACAAGGAGAAATAGTGCAATATGCAGATGACACAACTATAGTTCTTTCAGCAGACACAGTCGATGATCTTCGAGATAAAATCAAAGATACTAAGCATAAACTTAGTGAATGGTTCAAAATCAATGGCCTTAAACTTAATGCAGAGAAAACTAACCTAATGTTTTTTAATGCTGTATCATCGGAACAACATCTTATATAATGGCAAAAGGTATATATGCACTGAAACAACTCAAAGTAATGACTACACGGGAAAATTTAAAAGAAGTGTACTATGCATATATCCATTCTATTTTGTGGGGGAATTCAACGGAATATGAGAGCGTACTAAAAATGCAAAAGCGCGCTATAAGGGTATTAGTTGGTGGAAAATTTGATGAGACGTGCAGGGAACATTTTAAGGAACTAGGCATACTGACGTCTGTGTCGGTATATATATTAGAAGTACTCAAATATGTCAGAAAGAATATATAAACTGAAATAATAAACTGTTATTAGAAGCGACGTACCCACGACTAAAGATGACAGAAAAGTTGCCTATTATAATGGGTGAAAAATTGTTCAACAAACTCCCAGAATTTATCAAGTCAGTCACGAGTGAAGTACAATTTTCCAACACTGTCAAGATGCTTTTGTTAGACAGGTCAATTTACACGCTTCAGGAGTACATGGAGAATGATTATAGCCATTTAAAGCCCAACAAGTAGTTTTGGAAAACTCAGCCCTTATACAGCTGATTTTCTGATTAAGGAATTTACTTAAATACTCATTCTTATTTTTGTACTTAATTATCACATTTTATTAATTTACTTTGATGACGAGATATGGTGTGATGCTCATCGTTTACTATTTAATTATAATAAGCTTTTGAAATTCCATCTATTAATAAATGATATTCTATTCTATTCTATTTAAAATATGAGTGTAATGATATATTCAGATGGCGCTGTGCGAGTGCATCAAGCAGAGCGGCGCGGACCCGGGCCGGCTGCAGTCGCCCTCGCCGTACGCCGCGGGCGCGCCGCACGTGGCGCACCGGCACAGCTGGGTGGAGGCAGGTGGGGACATTACGTGCTACTAATCGCCAGCGCCAGGAACCGGCAACAAAATACTACATTATGATATTCATATTCATTTATTGGTAAATTATCTTATTTACACGTCAAATACATCATGAGGAATTCTCAAAACAGATTTTCCCTGTTGAAATAAATTTTAATTTAATTTTACACACAAAACATTATTAATCATATTAATGAATTAACATAGGTCATAAATGACAATTAAATTAAATAATTATTCAATGTCAAACAATAAAATTAACTTACTTAAGTAGAATAAACAATTTAAGTCATCTTCAGGTTCGTCATGTCATCTATCTATCTATATATATAAAAGGCTCTGCCCTGACTGATTGACAGACAAGGCACAGCCCAAACCGCTGGTTGTACAGCCTTGAAATTTGGAGGGTGTATACTTCTCGATGGGTAGGGATGTACTAAGACAGGATTTTTCGAAATTCGTCCCGAAAAGGGGGGGGGGGGGGGGGGGGGGAACTTTAGTCACAAAATTTGGATTTAAATCGTTAATTTAAAATAAAAAATTCAGTTTTTAATTGTTTTTTGACAGGGACGATTTAAGGGGAGGAAAGGGGGAGGGGGGAAATGTTGTATGTAAAGTTCTTTGTTTTTGAAGTTATAGCGATGAAAATTGATATTTGGGTAGTTCATTCAAGGGCTTCCTCCCTTGAATGAACTAGTTGGTAGTTGGTAGAGTTGATGGATGGGGAGGGCTAAAAAATTGCTCGGGATTATTTAAAGTGGTGAATTTTGGGAGCGGGCCGAATTTCTTCCGTACGCGGACGAAGTCGCGAGCGACCTCTAATCGAACGTATAGAAAGCTAGCTCGAAAAAGTCAATTTGTTAATTTGCGCTTAAACGCTCCTCTCGTGGAGAACTCGCGCACTTCATGTGGCAGCCGGTTGTAAATGACCGGCGCAGTCGCATGCACCAGTTTAGTAGTCCTAGTGAGTCAATACAAGTGTGCCATGTTGGTCATTACACTCGAGGCTGTATTATGCGATATATGCGTATATTAAGGGAGCTGAGAGTGTAATTACCAATGCACACGCCTTTCATACGACGCGGTTCATCACACTTGCGAGAAAAAAATACTTGTATTTGTTATTCAGGGTTGGATATTATCGACCCAGGGATAACGTCGACAAATATTTTCGGAAAATGGCGCGCGCGCTATTACACTAACCGCTGTATTCCCGGCAGGCGCGGCGGCGGGCCGCGACAGCTTGGCGGACATCACGGCCGGCCCCATCACCGAGGTGGACAGCGCCAACAGCTCGCCCGGCGTCACCCGGGTAACTAACCTAATACTCCACTATTCTGTACTGTAGGACTATTGCAGAGTCCGCCAGGGGAAGTACAGCACCTGTGCCAGTTATTCAACCACCAAGCAGTAGTGTGCAAGCATTACTGTGTTTGAACCGCAATGTTACCGGAGAAATTACTGTGCATGAAGAGATTTAACATGTAGTATCTCAGGGTGACGAGCGCAGCGCAGTGCACGAAAAGTCTCCCCCTTAATAGGAAGGGGTTAGGGGGGGGGGGGGGGGACTTGGACTCGGTTATGACTAATTTCGTGTGACTGACTGTGATATCATGACATATTTGACTTGATTTTTATATAAATACTTGAAAAAAATCATACACTTGACACTGGCAGAATGCACAACGTGCGATGCCAAGAACTAAGAAAAAAAAAGACGACAGACTAATCGAACACGCATGTACTAGCGGTGTAATTCTTGGAATTGACTTGATATTCTGTTATTAAAGCTTAAACAGTAAGAAAAACTATGACCTCTGGCAGGAATCGAACCTGCATACGAGCAATCTCTGGGTTTCCGTCCCAACTGCTTTGCCAATTAAGCTACAGAAGTCTCTGCCTTACTCGTCATAATTCTGATACCGTTTCACTTAATATTGCTACGTGAGGCCACCCAGTATACAGGGATGTCGTATGTTTGCGTGTGACAGCAGCAGACCCAGCACGACGACCTGGACGAGGAGTACAGGATGTTCATAGAGAAGTACAACTACAACCACCGGCCCTCCATGCAGGGATTCGGGACCTATGTAACTCGTTCACTCTATACCTATTGTATACTAGCTGTGTCCTTCTTTTCACTCGTAGGATAACGGGAACGGAGTATTTTCCAGGACAAAGTAGCCTTTATGCCAAGACCAGAAAGAGTAGAAAAAAAATGGGGGCGCTACTTCCTATGCAAACTTTTCAAAATGACGTATAACTTGGCAACACTGAATAATATTTTGTATTGAAAACTTTTAGTTCCATTTTATTTAATTTCTACTCTTTCTGGTACAGCTATATCTATCTATCTCTGTCTCTGTTCTAAATTTCACTCAAATCCGTTATTTGATAAAGAGACGTTATTAGACACGCATAATAGCTTTCAACCGACTTCAAAAAAGGGGTATCTCAATTCGACTGTAAGTTTTTTTATTGTCTATGTTACGTGATTACTCCGCCAATTATGAACTGGTTTAGATGATAATTTTTTTGTTTGGTAGGTAATACTTCAGAGGTGGTCCCATATAAATTTTATCGAAATCGGTTCAGTTTGGTTTTTAAATCAAAACTACTAGAAAATGTCAGATGTGATGATGTCATCCAGGTATTCGAAGTTGAAGTCGTTTTTTTTTTAAAAGCTTATTATTATATAATTTTCCAGGTTAGATAAATTAATAGACAGTACATGCAATAATAAACTAGATGTATAATATATGCTAAATGTATGCTTGTTATTGTAACACTAAAGCTACTGTTATTATAATATTATATGAACCATCGCACACTACAAGCAGGCCGCACCTTTCTCACCGCATTTTTTCCATAAAGACCATAAATAGTTTGTACAAGCAGTCATCTACAGATATAAACGTTTAGTCTGTTATTGTTCCTCTAGTCCTGCAGTTAGGGTTGCCAACCGTACTATAATATATAGTATTGTACTATATTTCGGGGCTGCGTACTATAAACCGTTGAAGAAATATATAGTTCGCAAAAATACTATATTTCTGGACCAATCTCTATATTGCATCACCGGAATCTAACAAAAATACGACTGCCGTGCTAAAAATATAAAAAAATTTTTGCTCTTTCCTTAAAATACTATATCTTAATAGATTAATTTGAATACTATATTTCGCTGAAGAAATGTCGGCAACCCTACCTGCAGTCCTCATATCTTTCGGTAAAACACTATACCACGTTACTAATAGTACCAATAATGTGAGAGTTATTCGGCTCGAAGGACCATAAAGAAAATGGTAGTACAAGTAGTCTACAGATATATTTCTTCTACTCTCGTAGTTCCTAGTCCACATCCTTCTCAGATTCTGATTCAGATATTTATTGCTTCCATAGTGTACACAGATATTGTCAAAAAGTAGTTTCATATGGACCCTGTCGGGCGCAGCAACAGTAGAAGGGAGGAGGACGACTTCATGTTACAATAAGATGCCTATTAAATAGAGGTATTTTAGGAGGCTCGTCATAAATTAATAATAATAAATTAATAACGTTTCGTTAATAATAAAAATAAATTGAAATTGTAAAAATTTCAAAAAATTCAATCATAATCATTAGTCCGTATTATAATCTTTTAAAAATTCGTCTATTGAATAATAAGCCCTACTAGTGAGAAGTCGTTATAAACCGTTTACAAATTTGTGTCATTTATTTCATTTGGTAGCTTATTAAATATATTTACCGACATAGATAAAGTTCACACTGTGTACCCACGTGCTGCAGAGTACACTGTGTACCCACGTGTCGCAGAGTACACTGTGTACCCACGTGCCGCAGAGTACACTGTGTACCCACGAGCTGACCCTTCTTCTTGTTACCCTTTTCCTTTCCTGTTCCCATTTCCTGTGCTAGCGCGAAGACGGCGACTTCTGGGTGTGGAGACATGAAGACTACAGCGTGCGGGCGCGCAGCTCCGCCGACATGCGCCATCGGGATAAGGATGCCGCGGCGCATGCGCAAATGGTACACTAGGGATGCCCGCTCAGCCACACTACATGAACATCACTGAGCATCACGCGTCATGGTGTTCCAGATAGACATAATATCTGTTCCAGTCGCGAATGAATCGGTTTCTTCTAAGCAAGCGTTCTCCATCGAATACCTTTACTCCAATAAGCAAGTATATCGTGTAACAGTAGTAAATTCTGACATAATACGACAAAATTAAACAAAAAATCACGCTTTGTTTGTTACTTAGGGATGTACCATCGTCTTTAGCCAGGTCCAGACTGGCCGAGCGAGGTTAGTGCGCCGTGTTTCTATCTCGCTTTTGCAGTCTAACCCGCGGCCGACCGTCACACTGCTCTGTCTCACTAGTGTGACGGTTAGGAAGAACATTTCATCATGCTGTTCCATACATTTTGCCCAAGTTCGATTAACTGTTTGTATAGAATAGCTGATATTTTTTTCGCGATTTCAATGTGGGCCCCATAGTTAAAGTTGTTTGTTTCGATGTACAGAATAAGCCCTTTAAAGGACGCTACCCGATTGGCTACCCCTGTACATTCCAGCACCCGCTGCAGCCCGAGAGCATCAGCCTGGAGGCGCTGCGGCGCGCGGCGGCCGGGCCCAACGACGCCGAGCGCCGCGACGCCGAGCGACGGAAGGCGACGCTCAACAACGCCTTCAGGACCGCGCCCTTCGACCATCTGCTCACACTCACGCAGCCTAAGGTACACACTTACACACTACACACTACACGCCGGCTGCTGTTCAGATTCAGATTCAGAATTATTTATTGAACAACTGATTACAGATTGTTATGCTAGGTCTACATGCAAAATGGTGACATCAGTTTACCCATATCGGGCATTCAATATCTTTGGAACAAATTAATGTACACATTTTTTTAATTATAAACATTTTCTACTTTAAATATTATGTCGATTAATTTTATTTAATGTCAATATGTAGGTCCTTGTTATATTCGTTTTAAACTCATGTCAATAATATGTTAATATAAAATTAGTACATTATGATACGAGTGCTATTTTGGTCATTACACTAGAGGCGGTATTACGCGCGCGAGCCGCAGCGAGCGCGATAAGTAAGCCGAGAGCGTAATGACTAATAGCACAAGAGTTCTATACGACTGTCTTCATCACACTTGCGAGGAAAAAACAAACTTTTTTGATAATAATCAACCACACAGCGAAAACGTCAACAAACATTTGCGGAAAATGGCGCCCAAATCAGTAATGCGCGCGCAGGTTGACATTTACTTCAGCGGCATAAGAACTCTTTGTTGGTATTACAAAAAAACTGTAAGTATTACCCGGCTATATTAAGGTGTATGGGAAGGAGAAAATGCATAAACAAGGTGTTTTTGGGAATGTTTTATGGCAAAAATAGAACATGTGAAGCTTTGAAATTAATATATAGTGTAACACATATCATGAAGTTTTATGTGGACCCCGACTACGAGATCCAAATGTTTAAAATTAGTTATAGTTAGCACTCTAAGCACTTGGAATTACTTCGAAGTACCAATATTTTAGATGTTGTTGTTTTCTGTTTTCCAAATCGGTTTAGTACCAAACTCAGCACAGTTATTCTCATAGTTTGTACTTTTCATAATAAGGATCACTTGTTTCGATCAATCATTTAGAAAAAGGATTGTGAACGTAAAACCGATTTGCGCCTACTAAAACGTAACATTTCACGAACGTGTTTGCTCGTAAAATAAGAACAGGCCCTACCATTGGCACTTTTGCAAGCGGTCTCGCAACGCCCCGTGAAAAGGACACCGATAACTCGCTCTGTCTCTCTTGCGACGTTGTCAGCTTGACGTTGTCTTTTTCGTTCAGCGAGGCGTTATATTAATTGCGGAATCGGGAATCGGTAGCTAGCTGCATAAAAAAAATATGTAAAATTTTAAAAAAATACTAAAACTTAGATAATAAGTGTCATAGAAACAAACGTAGTACCTACATTATAATAAGCTTTCATAAAATGTATCACGTCACCAGTTAGTCAACCCACACGTACCAACACCACACCACATGACGATGGTCAATAGTAGTGAAGTAGTACCTATATTACTGAATTACGATATTGAACCTTATTCCGATTATTGAATACGATATTGTGAAAATTATTCCAAACAATATCGTGGTCGCTGGTCAAAAAAGTGGACCGTAACGAAATGGTCTATGTTATGTCGTCTTTCCTAAATAAGTAGGTACAAAACTGTCAGATTTGGAAACATGAACTAGTATCATTATTTAGCTTAGTTAATCAGCTCGCTGTTATGACCTTGCGGTAAGTCTTGCGACTCGCTGATACTTTCACAATAAAACCAACGGCCGTGTGCTATTCGAGAAAAAAGTAAATTCAAAATCGCGACCAAATTCGAGCCCTGCTTTTGCCGCCATTTTTATTTTATGTGCTTTTGCCGCCATTTTTATTTTATGTGGGATCTGCAATATCTCGACCATCTTCAACTTTTCGAGAAAGATCATCGGACTAAAGTTGTTCATTATTAAATTCTCTACGTTTTATCTTTTGTTTTTTTTTCGTACGATGAATTTTTCCCGAGTTATAAGTTATGTGTCGCAAAAGCCCCCGGTGACCCAAGATAGAGCGGAGATTGAAACAAATTTGTGAGCCGCAGGCCACCTTTACCTAACATTTAACTTTTCGAGAAAGATCATGGGGACTAAAGTTGTTCATTATTCAATTCTCTACATTGTATGGTTTCTGGCTACTGATAAATTAGTTGAAAATAATGGTGTTTATTTATATTAACATCAATTTGCTACTACTAAGATCTCATACAAACCTCTACAAATAACGATGACATCTCTGGCAGTAATATAGGTACTACTTCACCGAGACAGTTCGATTGGGGTGCGAGGATGACCGGAGGTGTGACCATCGATATTCATATTGGTCATCCCTATCGTACACTGACGGTATCGTTTGTGGCATTATGAAATCAAACGCAGCACACACACACTGCAGTGCAGTGCACCGCAGTGTGCTGTGTGCTCTGTCGAACTGTTAAACTGCTTTGCGGCTAGATGGTGCGCGGGTGATGGCTTATGGAATCAAACTAATGCACTCATTACTGGATAGATGGCGTGCCGACTGCTAAATGCGCAATTTCATTTTGCCTTACCTTTCACCTTAAGAGTGCTTCGTATTCGTATACATACCTACGTCTAATTGCATTCACGTACAAACTTGACTTTACCGGGTTATACCTATTATAGCACAAGTGCCGTAATGTAAAGTAAAAAGCACGCGTGCGTAATAGCTTGGATTATGAGCCTAAAACCGATGCAATAAGATCCACTTTACGAGCAAGTGTGATGAAAAGACCATAAATAGTTTGTTATAAACTTTAGTCTCTTATTGTTCCTCTAGTCCTGCGGTCCTCATATCTTTCGTTAAAACACTATACCACGTTACTAGTAAAGCTTCCTCTATTCCTTCTTTCCATATTTCTCTACTAGGTGCTGTGGTGGGCCAGCCTTTTTTATTAGCATCTAGCTGGTCGCTTTCCTCTTTTCTGCGTTCATCATCAGAAGACGTCCAATTGTCCAACGCGCATAGATCTACCCTCATTTTTTATTATTATATATTGCCGTTTGCTGAGTGAGACTCAATGGGTCTTACTTATCTTCAAAATATTGAATTGTGTACCAAATTGACGAGTCCATAATAGAAGCATTCGTAGTACATATTTTTAATTAAAAAATATTACTAATGTGACTATATGATAATAAATGATATTCTATTCTATTCTATTCAATGCTGGACGAAGGCCTCCGCTTTAATGGGGAGGTGTTGCCATAATCCCCACGCTCGGCAGGCGGCTTGGGGATCGCAGAATGCTCACCACCGTTAACCGAGAGGACGCTGCTGCCCGTGCTCAGGTCGTTTCTACCGTACTGCCCCAAAAATAGTTTTTAATTTTGACATGGTTGGATATATTAAGGAAGGCTACTTTACGTCCCGAAATAAACGGTTCCTATAGAATGTATACTCTTTACCTTTACATTGTTACCATAAAAACCGGGTTGTAGCTAGTATGCCAATAAATGAGAGGTTTCCCCAGGTGGAGACGAAGGAGAAGCTGGAGGAGCTGTTCAGCAGCATCTCGGCGGAGCCGCTGGTGGCGCCGCCCGCGTCCCCGCTGCGCTCCTACCAGCACCAAGTGCCGCCCTACACCAAGTACTTCCCAGAGCTCTTCCTGTACTAGGTGAGGAACTACATCCTTCCGCAGGAGATATACCAGAAGCTGGAGGAGCTGTTCAGCAGCATCTTGGCGCGAACAAAAGGATAGTAAGAGAAAATAGCAAAAAAAATGTATATAAAAAAAGAACGAACACAAAGAACGAACGAAAAGAAGAAACGTATTGGAAAGTATTGGACGACCTAGACTAGAGAGTTACGTTTTCAACAAAAAAAAATGTTTTATAATTGATCCACAGTTGACGAATAAATCGGTATACATAAATAAAAATGCAGTCGAACACAGTTGCCATAATCCCCACGCTTGGCAGGCGGCTCGGGGATCGCAGAAAGCTCACCACCTTTAACAAAGAGGATGCTGCTGCCCGTCCTCTGGTGGTTCTGGATGCAGTGTTACGACATGTCCAGATCCAGGTTGCCGTATAGACCCCGTTGAATTTTTTCTCTATACATATTCAGGATTCTTCGCGACGCGTTTCTTTCACCGCAAAGCCAATTGCATTTGTATTCTATAACAAGTAACTTTATCAACAAAAAAACAACCAACTTCTAATTAATATGGGACCACCTCAAGAGTATACCCATTCCAATAAAAAAAATATTATCGGTCCACAATAGACGGAGAAATCGGTGAAAATACATAAAACAAAAAAAAACATACAGTCCAATATAGCAACCTCCTCCTTTTTTGAAGTCGGTTAAAAATATGATTGCCTCATACAAATCTTACATTTTGTTTCAGTGTCGAACACAGCCACTCAGAAGATTCAAAGGAGACTAACTATGCTAACATACTTACAATAACCACAATGTTCGTCGCTTTATCGCATTATTACTAACAACAGGATGTAGAGGACACTTAAAGGCCAGCGCAGACGGCGGAGCTTTAGTCCGAAACCGATAGAAAAATAATTCTGCTTGAGTGAATCCCGAAAGAGAAAGAGAGAAATAGTCCGTTGACTGCGGTGGACTTTAAACTAATTATATATTTTTTTTGTTATATGGGAGTTGTTATTTTTTAGTTATTTAGTCACATGGTTAGATTGTACTAACTTGCTAGCAAAACAAAACAAGATACTATTTGATCCAAACCAAATTTATTGTATAAAAAATAAATTTTAGGTTGTTTCCAGTTTTATGAATGTAAAGTTCCTTAGATGAAACATTCTCGTTGCAACTTTGTAATGTTGTTCTTAGAAATTTCTCCGATTTTTAAGTTTTCCTTTTCTATATTTTGTGATTTTATATCTTTGAAAATATTCAAATACGCGACAGATATAGCAGCGCGGTATTCTGGGCCTTATGTAGTTTGTATGTAAGGCCCATTACTTTTAACAGACTGCGAATTTGGTTTGCGCCGAATAACAGGAAAGGCAATTTTTTTTTCTCCCTTTCTCGCTCTTGTTCGGCAGCGTGTCTGTTATTAGAACTACACAATTCCATCAAGCATACAGGGTGTTCAGTAAGGGGATTTGTACCAGCTTGTTGATAGGAGAAAGTGTTGAGCCCAGTGATTTTTTCCACCGCCTAGTCTACTAGGAACATTTCCCATTTAACTTAGTAATAAGTTATTTAGCAAAGAAATTGAAGACGCAACGATCTACTATGGTGGCCTTTTTCTTATAAAATCTTCCCTAAACATCTGATCAAATAAGATAAACGGATGTATCGGTAATACGCTTTAAAAAAAATACAACCGACTTCAACCCCGAATATCTGGATGACATCTTCATATGTTCTATTAATTTTGATTTTAAAACCAAACTACGGAACTGATTTCGATAAAATGTATATGGGACCACCTCCACCTCTCTATTTAACCTACCAAACAAAAAAAGAAACATCAAAACCAGTTCTTAATTGGCGCAGTAATCGCGTAAATACATAAATAAAAAAATTAAAAACTCAATTGAGAACCTCCTTTTTTGAAGTCGGTTGAAAATAGCGATTTTATTACAATTCTTGTTGTCTTGCTGTTCGATACATTTTGTCCGGGATCATAGGAACTTTACACTCATTTGTTATTTAATTTATGACAGTTACATCGATATTGATATAATCGCACTGCTAGCTTTATGACAGCTGTCACTAAACCGTCACTCAATTAACATAACAGCCTGTATGATTATATCTATTATAAACTTGTATTTATTTTCTTCATTATAATTAGTAATAAATCACATTCCTAAGCTTTTCAATTGACAAGATATAAGTGTAAGATAGAATCTCCTATTTGTTATTATTTTGTATATGTATCCAATAATTTGTTATATAATAATATAATACGTTTGTTATTCGTGACATTTGCTAAATGATAAGTTCTCTTTATAAACATTTAATAATTCGTTTTAGTTTAATCGTAAAATGTTTATGACATGTAATATTTTCTTTTTTGTTTTCATACAAGTAGGTAGAAGTTAATTAGTTACATTGAACTACCATCACTGCCAGTAAGTGACAACAATTTTAAAATAATTTAATAATTAAACTTTTACCAGCTATATGGCACATGGTGTGCAAGCATGGTCCATACTAACTGTCTTGCTCTTCACTTTTTAGTTTTTATAGAGCGAGACCTGTTTTAATGTAAATTTCAAATGAAATTGTTTTGAGGGTTATTCGACATGTGCGAAGCCAGACGATGCTACGCTCTGTTTTCACTCCTTGAGAAAGATCGCGGGATGAGATCGAAGCTAGTCGAAGTAATTGGCTTAAATCAACGTGAATAAACCAGTATAGTTAATAGTACTTACATGTTTGGTGCTTCTTGTACAGTTTAAATAAATAAATGTTACAGAACATTTATCTCACAGCGCCATCTAGCCCCAAACTGAGCAGAGTAACCAGGTAGAGTAGTTATATACTCTTTTTTTAAATACTTATAATACGTATAGCTGTACCAGAAAGAGTAGGAAAAAAATGGGGGCGCTACTTTCTATCCAAACTCTCCAAAATGACGTATAACTTGGCAACACTGAGTAATATTTTGTATTGAAAACTTTTAGTTCCGTTTTATTTAATTTCTACTCTTTCTGGTACAGCTATACAACAGATGCAGAACAAACATCTATGTTCGTCACATGTTTTTTTATTTTATTATTAAAATCAAATTGCTTTCACAGATGTCATAAACATTTTAATAATTGGATCGCAGTGGCTTTTGGGTGGATTATTTTTTCTGACATTAGGGCTAGCCACTCGGCCTATACGAACGTACAATATACAGGCAGATAGCCGTTACCGAACCGTAAGAATAGAACCGTTTACCTTTTCGATAGAATTCGTGTCGGGACATTTTTTGTCGTAAATGTATCTTCTACTATAATATTGTTACTTATAGTAAATATTGTAATTTTAATCAATAATTAGTCATTAAATTAATCTCTTGTCCCCTTATTAAGAAACGTACAGCAGCCTCGGAAAAGTAATAAATATTTATAAAATCGGTGGCCATGTCGCACAGCGCCATCTAGTCCCAAACTAAGCAAAGCTTGTACTATGGGAACCAGATAACTGATAGAATTATCCTTCATCCACCTAATTACAAATATTAATGAAAGGAAGCCAAAAGGCAGATTAATTATTCTGAGGCTAGTCCACGTTTATTAATAAGTAAGTCAAAGCCCATGTTCATCTAAAATGTACGAATAGCTTGACCACATTTTTACTTTACGTATAAATGTGGCTACTGTGTTCGTTTTACGATCAAAAATATGGGCTGTTTACAATCACTGTACCGGTACATGACGGCAATTTACAATTTTCTTCAAATGGGGATGCACACTGCCATTTTTCCCGCTAGGTGGCGCATCGTCGATGCGGCCATAGTCAACTGTCAATCTCATATATTTTGTTGTATTTTTTCAATAATTTACTAATACAAATAGTTTATTGATAACACCAAAGTTACGCGTCAAATTTAATTAAGTGTGTCACAAAAAATAATCACTTAACAAAATGAAATAATAATTTTAGAAATATGTTAATAATCTCTTATTTTAAAATAAGCTTCAATGTCATAAAACAAATTCTCGTGTAACCACGCTCTGAGCTTGGTTTTGATGCACCCGGTGGAAGGAGCATCGCGAATGGAAGCTGGTGGGTCTGCATATACTGGTTGGTACAGCAATCCTTTGCCGTGCTGATTATAGCTCTGTCCAACATAAAATGTAAACAACTATCTAACCAACAAATAAATTTTCAGGCCGTCAACAGCTGCATAGATTCTTAAAACAAGCCACAGTACCCAGTATTTTTCCTTGGACAAGATTATCCACAACGCCCTCATCAAGGAGCAGGTATAAGTAACGATTAACGAGATGATTTTGCCACATTTGGACCGCCGCTGGCGCCATCTGCGTGATCTGCGCAAATGTTTTACCTGTGGGAAATGTGAAGCCTCATTGAATTGCAAACTTCGTTGTAATTTTATTTTTTTAATATAAATTATACTGGTGCCATGTCCTGAAGACTTTGGGCTGGCACATCCCCCTTAAAAACATCTTATTTCTTTTTTAAATGGACATGGGCGTCTTTTAGAAGATATTATTATTAACTTAAAATTCTCAAGTGTTGTTATCTTTTTGACAATAATTCCTTGACTATCTTGCTTATGATTGGTATTAAAAGTTAATAATTATTGATAAAGGTGTGTGTACATGGTGTATGGTATTTCTGTTCGTGGTTTCGTAGGGACCAAACCGTTGTTTTAGTTACTTTTGATTTGGGTCAGTTCACATCATATTATAAAGAGTTTAGGGAATGAATGTCAAATACATTTATCTCACTAACATATACGTCAGACGCATAAAACTTGGGTAATGGATTACAGTGAAAGGCGGGAATAATGTATTGCGCGGAGGTCAGCTCAAAACTGCGAACGGGACGGCAGACGCAGAGTTCAACCGACCCACAAAATGTTTTTTTTCTCCAAGATACAACAACCTGTTTTTTATTTGCTTATTTCTATAGAATGAATCATTAAATTTATAAGAATAAGAATATATTTATTGCCAAAAACATGAGGAACAACACTAAAATAAAACAACAGTCGTTGTTTGGCAATAGGGGGACGCTCAGCGCCGTGCTGCGTGCTCCCGGAGGTCACGCAGGGCTGGTTTTCAGCGTACTCCTTTTCTCAGATAAAAAGATGTAAGGTGAGAATTATATAGACATGTTGTCCGTTTATTGGGGGAAACCCATTGGTTTTTTCCAGGTTTTTTAGTAGTATTTTATTGTCATCTATGTTTAATGGTATAAATCGTTTATTGATTATACTTTGCCACAAATAAATGATTGTATTTATAAATTCAAAATCATTCAATTGCCCATTCGCCGGTTTGTGCTGACCCTTTTTATAAATACGTACTAAAATTCTTCATAAGGTAGCAATGTATTAACTCGTAATTTTTTTAATATTATTAAATCTTATTTTCATTTTGTAATTTTTTCAGGCGCCATTGACTTTGTATTTATATGAGGCCAGCCGCACACCGAATATACGTTATTATGTATTAATTTAACGTAAAAGTGATTTTATTAGCTAATACAAAACATTAAAATGTTAGTAATGTTGTATTAGTTAAAAGGCAACTAAGCCGGTAAAAAAAAATCATTTTTTACCACTCGACTCGACATGACGACCGACGTGACTGGCGTAGACGGAGTGGCACCGGTGTGCAACTGGCCTAATATTAAATTTATGATAAAGGTGATATGTTTCGACACAAAGTTAATCAAACTTTGGTCACAAAATGTTGACTAATTTTGAAGGAAAGGAAATAGGGACGTTGGTGGTAATAATATACCTATTATAATATTGTATCGTTCATGATTGCTGTACTTATTGATATAATTATGCGAATCTAACTAGGTTGTGTAATATACGTGGTTCTGATCGTATGTTGTAGTTTTATTAACTACCTTCGTCAAGCAGTACCATGTACTGCTTTGGGTCCCTTCATTCTTACCTTGGCTGCCTTATAGCTGTTGGCTGTATGTCTACCTTCAGAGCTGTAGGGTGTGGGTTCGATTCCCATTCAGGACAAGCATTTTTGTGACGAACATAGCTTTTTATTCTGTGTCTGGGTGTTGTATGTATTATAAGTATGCATTTACATAAAAAGTATACAAGTATTCATCGGCTATCTGGTTCCCATAGTACAAGCTTTGCTTAGTATGGGGCTAGATGGTGCTGTGTAAAAAAAACTATCTAATAATAATAAAGGCGCACCATAACATCCCGTCATCATCATCAGGTTGGAGACGTCCACTGCTGAACGAAGACCTCCCCCTAAGACCGCCACACTACGGCAACCTGCCATTTGCATCCACCGGTTGCCCGCGAATTTTACAATGTATATATATATATATATGTGTACACCTATATGTATATACATAGTGAGGCCGCGCCTGCGCTGCGTAGGACAGTTCGCGGTCGCCGAGAGAACCTCGACTCGCACTCGAGAATTCGTGATTCGAAAACTTACCTACCAACCTAAAATTAAATACCGTAATTAAAAAACACATTAAGTACATTAAGGGAATCTTAAATAAAAAAGCCGTTTATAAAAACAAATCGGTATATTTGTAACATTGATTTGTCTATCTACATAATATTTATATATTAAGGTACTCTGCATCTTGTATATTCTATAAATTAGCTTTGGACGTTTGGTTTACAATATTTAGAATTTATATCTATAAGATTCTTTAGAATATAGTTCATTGGCGATACTAATTATAAAATAACATTTTTACAGCTAATAAAAAATATTTTTTTTAAATGTTTATTTCTTGTGACACATTTCTATTTACAACACAATAATCTGGTAGAAATACCTACTTACATTATCATTTTTGGTTCAAGGAAATAAAATTATGATATTTTTCAGGGAATCGAATCCTGACGATATAGTTCCGGGCAGAACTTAATCTTCACACAATCTGAGTTGTTTTAAGATATATCTGCCCGCAGTGGTGGCGCTAGTGTCGTTTAATTCGCGCCCTTATATTACAGATACAGAGGACATAGTACGCCGTAGGTTCCACGCAAAGTTTAGCTACTCAAACAAATAGCAAATCTAAGCCAAGATGATAAGGCTATAAATTCAAAAGGGAGTGGAAAGGGTCCGTCACGACCCGAATGTCAGCTGAACGTGGTTGAATTTATGGAGGGTTTACTATCATGGGAGAAAAGTTGAAAAAGTGTCCAGCTTTATGCAGTGAATAACACTTCCAACACCCTCTAGAATAGCGCTAGCGTAGCTAAGTATATGGGTTGTGCCGAGTACCTTTTGTGAAACTTTTAACTAATGCGTTTTAGTGATTTTTTCGAATTTTTTAAAACAATGGAACAGTAATGGGCAAAAATTAGGTTGTTAAAAGAAAGTTTTTTTGTAAAACCGCCACAACGATGGGGAAGTTTAATAATGTACTGCTTGTTGCTTGTTCACTAGCGCCACCTGAGTCTGACAATAGTGTGTACATAGATGTCGATAGGTAAAGTTATCGATAGTATCCTAACTAATGATATTGCAGGTCAGTAACAGCGTTTCCACATTTCCAGTCTTACTTAAAAATCTTTTCAACCTTAGTCACTGCTTAAACTTCTCTGTCCTTTTCTAGCACGTGCAACTTTACGTCAGTAAGAATTTGACAAAGCATCTTAAGCAGCGACTAAGTTTGAGCGGCGTTTTTAAGTAAGGCCCTTAGTGTACAGACTCTTTCGATATCCTAGCTTATTTTCAACAATATGAACAATGGATAGTGCGACTATCGATAGTTTGGCAAAAAGTCTTAAAACAGTATTTTTTTTACTTTCCTGCTATGAATAATGATATCAGAGGAAATATTCAACCGAACATCTTCCTCTGTCGCGCTATGGGGTCGCTAGTGCGTTTGCGATAGTAGCGTCCCTTTAATTTTTAGCCAAGCTCGACTGTGCCCGACGGCCTAGCTTCAAACACGCCATGTTGTTCCGTCACAAAATGTTCTATACTCGAATTCATAATTAAACGGACTAAACTGACAGATTGAAATGTCACTTTTCAAAATAATGCTGCCAGCTAAAAAAACCGTAGTGTTGGTTCAGTTCCTATCGTTCAAAAGAATTATCGAATAAATATTAAGTGCCGTTAAACATTTAAAGTGCCAGTGGAAGTGTACGTATAAAAGAGAAAAAATACAAACACAAAGAGTAATATGAAAATATCGAAGTAAAACATAACACTGGTGTGAAACATAAGAACAAACTTTTTTATCCCAGCACTATTATATTATTGCCATAAGGTAGCAACACTCGAAATGTCAGTTTAGTCTGTTACGAATTCGACTATGGTTTAATGAAAGGCGTAGTCGGTCATTCAATATAATATATAGCCAATAAAACTTCGCCTCTGCGAACAATTGGAACAGATAATAGCTACTAGTGAAAACATAACATGTGCATCTTTAACAGCTTTACATTTCGTTATAATATGAACTATCAATTGTAACAAATATTTATTTAAACATAATTATTGAACCTTATAGCTTGGCAAACGTCTTGAAAGGGCAAACTTTTTTGTTCTCTCCTGGCAACACTGGATAAGAGTGAGAACTCGGCCAATATTCTTCCCCGACGAACTACAGGGTTGCTAGTATATAAAACTATTTGCCGTAATAGCACTATTAATCTCTACTCTTTTTTTGCCAAGCTGTACTTTTTAAGTAAGGCCATTTAATTGTGTAAATGTGTATTTTTAAACAATATTCTTATGTACATTTATTTACAGATCTTTGTTGTGCGATTGGTGGGTAAAAATACTAAAAAGCTCAGGAACATAACCACGTCGATCCATAATTATTTAGTCTCAATAAAGATTAAATTTTTCTTAGAAATATTTGAATCGCTAATTTGCGTACAACATTTATGCGATTTTCTCGATTTTTTTAAAATAATAACTAGTTTTTACCCCTTAAGTCTTTTTGGTCTTTTATGTTTTTATAATCTTTCACCTCATTTGGTTTTAGCTAATTAAGTGAATAAAACCTTTTTAAACTAAAATGGTGTGTAAATTTTTGTCGTTTACTATTTTTGGGAAAAATATTCTGATGGTCAATCAGTACTTCGTGTTTACTTGCCAAATGAACTGCATTTCGTTGCTTATTGTATCTTATATAGTGATATTATTCGACATGGTGACATTTATTTACTTACCAGTACCGATATCTTTTGTAAAAATAATCTAATTTTTTATTTTACTTCTGACTTTTCTTTATATATTTACACTCGATTACCATTAGTCAATAGTTTTAAATATTTGTCCACCTTTTTACCTGACTACGAAAGAAAGAGTTGTGATTTTCATAGGGATCGGCTTGAGGTGTACTAAGCCGCAACGGAGTAACTGTACTCATCACTGTGAACAACTTTTAGCACGAGTCAAAAAAACATAGCCTCTTGACGAAATGTACATTATGGATCAGCCGATTTTATCGTGATTTTTGGTTTGGCCTCCTAACAAAACTTGCTTATGACCTCTTTTCGCCTTCATACAACCCCAATCTTAGTTGTAACTCACGCTACCTACTTGGCTACAAATTAGATATCCGCCAAAAGTTTTATCAAAATTGTCTTTTTTAAACCATGTTTCACTATGTAATTTAAACTACTTACAACCTAATCGTCGACTTCGGAGTCGTTCCTTCTAGAATAGAAGAGCAGTCTGCTGGTGCAGACATTAAATGGCAGAGGCGAGAAGGGGCCCCCCCGAGCTAGATGTTATGGGAAGCGAACCACTGTGGTGCCGATGGCGTCGTCGGAGCAAGCGTGCGCCAGAGCGCTCTCGAAGTCTTGTGGGAGATACACCTGGAGGGAAAACACATTAAGGGGACGTTCTCACTGATGCAGAGACGTGCAAGATTCGACCAATCACAGAAATATAAATAAAATTTAATTTTTGTGATTGGTCGATTCTTGCATATCTTCGATGGAAAGGCAACTTAAGGCCCATGACTATCCCATGATTGATTCGAGTCTGTTTGTTACTGTAATCGATCATTTGTATTCTGATGTAGATAGTCGCAGATAGGGTCACATTTAGTGGAACAAAAATTTGGTTTTTACTTGTAAGTACGTGCGTGTAAATCTTCGAATTTTGAGGATTTTCTACAATTACAGTTCTATGATGATTTAACGGGAATTCACGGTGATTATGTTGTGAAACGAGCTCTCGATGTTCGAATTCCAGTGGTAATAAAAGTAAAAGACTAAGGAAGAGCACTTTTTGACCACCATGCATTGTTCAGGCTGCCCGTGAACATGGCGCATGCAATTGCGCCGAAATATAGGGAGCTCGTTTCACAACATAATCATGGTAAACATCCCGTTAACTATTACAGAACAGTAATGAACAATAGTAATAGTTTAAAGGAATATTTCTTAAATGACTCGTAAAATATAGAATTATACAAACGTGCCTTAAAACGTGGGATAACCTCATCTTAAATTTATTTATTTTATTTAGACGTGACGTTGAACGTTGTAGTGGTAGAGCTCTAATGCAGAGTCCGCCTGGGGAAGTACCACACCTTTATTCAATCGCCAAGCAGTAGTGTGCAAGCATTACTGTGTTCCGGTTTGAAGGGCAATGTTACCAGATAAATGATTGGGAATGAAGAGATTTAACATCTAATATCTCAGGGTGACGAGCGCAGTGCAGTGCGGCGCAGGATTGTGTTCACAAGTTCACAATTCTGGCACTGCTTCTGTTAGTGGCTGGTGTGACGCTTAGCACCAGGCGAATGCCTTGCTCGTCTCTTCACATGATTGTATAAAAATATATATAGTCAATGAACCATGAGCACCGTACCTTGTCGAGCACGGGCGCGAGCGTGCCGGAGTCGACGAGCAGCGCGAGCGCGTCGAGCCCCTCGCGCAGCTTGTACCGCTCCTCCAGGAAGTCGGTGTGCGCGCCGCAGCCCACCACCCACTGCGGGGACAACAGTATATTTTTTGTTAAATTTAAATAACACGGCAACGCCAATTACATTAATTAAATCAAAATGTTAGTTAAACAATTTACAATTAACTTATTAGAACTCTTAACGAAATGTGATATCAATACAAATATTTTAATTGCTTGTATAGGTAGGTTTAGAGTTTAATATCAATTATTGTTTCAGTATATTCAGCTCTTATTGGACGTGCAAAATATATAACTACAAAATAGTCCGAATTCAATGAAAATAATACAATAAAGGCCAAGAGTGTGAATGTGAACGTACGAACGAACAGGGTGTAGCGTAATGAGTGGATGTAGCATAAGTACCAAGTGATGGGAGATATCATTGTGGTTAAGAAAATCTGTGTTCCGTAAAAGTAGTCAGCGGCGCCGGCTGCAGGTCCACGGGCCACCGCCGCGCCTCCGCTGCCGCCCTAGTACATACACACGCTAATAGCACCGTCACTTACCCGGAGCAGCCTGTAGGTGCAGAACGAGGCCGCGAATATAATGTAGAACGGCGCCGGCAGCCGGTCCGACAGCAGCGGCGCCGGCCGCAGGTCCACGTGCGACCGCCGCGGCGCTGTCGCCCTGGTACATACACACTGGTTAAACACTCACTAAACACCAAACACTCTTAAGATACAGAACATTATGAAAGTTTAAAACACTAATAATTTGTAAAACCTATAAGAAAGTGTAAAACACTTATAAATTGTGTGAATTAGTGTGAGGATCATTAGAATAGTTATTTATGATACTAGTGCGGTAAGTTGGTTTTTACAAACGAGTATAGTCACGAGTTTGTAAAAACCAATCCGCACGAGTGTCATACAAAATTTTACAACACATTTGCGAGAAAACAGTAATAATTAAACAAACTTTATTGTTTTGTTTATAAATATCAGTCAGAAAGTCGCCACTGAATACTTGACTCTTTAGTATTAAAGTTAAAGAAACGTACTGAGCAAAAGCGCTTCCAAGAAGGTTCGATCAAATGATTTGCTTATTTGAGCTTATTTATTCTCGTAATGTGAAACTCCTTAGTGGAATTCTTATATATTTTTATGAAAATATAAAAATACCGTAAAGTTTACGCACGGCGCTATACAACTAAGAATGCGGTAAAATAGGTTTACCGCGCGCCTAGCTATTTTACCGCACGCCTGGTTGTATGGTGCGTCATGTTCAACTTTCGAACGATGCATTTTTCGAGCAAATGTGTTGTAAATACCATTATGATTAATATAACGAAACTCTGCATAAACTTGTACCTATAATCTACAAATTACACACAGCAATACTGTTGTAGTTGTTATTTTAATAAGTTTATGCTGAAATTATTTTTTTTGTTCATTGTAAAATATAAAAAAGTGTAAAACTCTGAAATGTAAAATATTATAAATAAATAAAAAACAAAAGAATCAAAATAGCTGACATTTTGTGACAGTTTGGAATGCGAATGTCATTCTATTCCATTTTTGTGTTCAGAGACCCAGCGACGTGAAAGAAGAATAGTGTGATCATGCGGAGTGCCCCGCCTCCCGCATGGCTGCTCGTGGTTATGCGAGCTCTGCAGGTTCACGTTGCCATTTGATTAACTGCTGTCTTATATATATCTTATATATATATTATATATTTATAATTATTAATATCCTATGTAATTTAAGTTAGTTACTGTTTACTTTAACTTAGTTTAAAGCTTTTTAATTTCGCTAACCTTAAACTTAAGAAGCTAAATACGGTTTTTGTTGTGTACACATATTTTGAATTGCCATCCAGGTCATAACTCTTAATGCTGTTATCATATTTATTAATGATTGTAATTTGTATTGTGTGCTTATAAAATAAAATAAA
Source organism: Erannis defoliaria (assembly GCA_905404285.2). Classification (NCBI taxonomy): domain Eukaryota; kingdom Metazoa; phylum Arthropoda; class Insecta; order Lepidoptera; family Geometridae; genus Erannis; species Erannis defoliaria. The sequence continues at coordinate 12,243,984 of FR990089.1, read as the reverse complement.
ATAAAAATAAAATAGAGAGGTCTTGGTGATCGTACAAACCCGTTACTTGAAATCTTGTTATAACTACCGCCATTATGGATGGCGCGCACCCGCCGATGACCGGGGGCCTTATTATTGAACCGACTTTCAAACGATATTGAACCTTATTCCAAACAGTATCGTTCGAAGGTCAGCTCCTTTCGCATGCGCTACGCTTGCGTACGATTCAAAAATAAAGCCCCAGCGACGTGAAAGAAGAATAGTAAAAGTTTGTTCTCACTTCAAGAGTGCTGTGGTGTTACAGGTAACGTCAGTGGAGACGGCGGCAGTGCCGCAGGTGAGCACGGCGTCCCACGGCCCGTGCAGCTTGGCGTACGACTCTAGGGCCGCCCACTCGGACGGCGGGTGCAGGTCCACGTATTCTTGAGCACCTGGAGAACACAAAATATTACATGAAACTCCGAAATGAATTTATTTCACTAAAAATAGTGTATTGATAGGTGTAGTCCAGTCTATTTTGCCATTCATTGGTGAAAATGTTAAGGAGAAACTTAAGTATTAGGATAATTAACATTGTGCTTGTTGAGAAATTCGTCCAAGCAATTAAAAAAAAATCTGTCACCCTCATCTTAAATTTGTTCCGAAACTGGCCATAAGGAAGTTCCTTTAACGACACTGGTAATTTGTTATATACGGTGATACACATGGCATAGCAATTTTTATCAAATAGAGCGAACCATAGCCGCGTTGACACGATCCGAGTCAGCTCGGTCCGATCGCACTCGTACGAGTAAGCTTCATACGAGTGCACTAGGTTGCTGTTGACATTACATAGTTCACTCGGATCGTTTTCTTCATTGTTTTCGAATCTAGTTGTGTCATTGTCAAACCACTTTGGTTTTCTATTATCCGCCATTTTATTTCACTACTCGTATACGAGCTAGCTCGGAAAAGTAGAGCGCGGTCAGAGTCTAATCAGATCGGCCAACACCATCCGAGTGCGCTCGGATTCTCGGTTGCCACAATACGAGTGGCGTCCGAGTAGGTATCCGAGTGGGATCGGACCGAGCTGACTCGGACCGTGTCAACGCGGCTTTAGAGGCCGCTCAAAAACTAATCTTTTGTCATATTTTGTAACTCTTGGATACTTGTCATTTGCTTTTTGAAAAATGTTCGCCATTCGATCAGTGGGCGAGTCGTCCGCCACTAGAGCGAGCACAGCATCTCACCGAGGCCCTTCAGCGCGAGCGCGGCGTGCCGCGGCGCCACCACCGCGAGGCGCGCGCCCCACGCGGACAGCAGCTGCACCAGCACGCAGCCCTCGCCGCTGCACGCGCCGCAGATCGCCACCCTAACGATACCAATAAATAAATATACATTAGGAGTTTTGGCGGGAACACGGAAAAATCATGGCGTTGCATTCTATTATTTTCTTAAACTTGTGTTTTATCGCGAATTAGTGATTAAAAATGGTGGTGTTTTATTCATTGAGTGTTGAATTACATGCACGAGTGTGGGCAAGCGATATAATGTGGTGAAACATGTCTTTTCGTGTTGTTTTCAAAACTCCGTAGAAACTCATAGTAAAGTCGCCACAACTTTACTAGGGCATGACTTGAACTCGACTATGACAAAATTCGTGTGACTGACTGTGATTTCATGACATATTTGACTTGAGTTTAATTAAAAACTTGAAAATTCATAAACTTGACACTGACAGAATGCACAACGTGCGATGCCAACAACTAAGAAAAAAAATATATATAAATTATTTCAATAAAAAAAACTCAGATCTCTTTGGCCATTCAGCACGGGAACGCGGCTAGCGTTTAAGGAACGTTCGGTCAGGACTTGGTGCGCGCCCCCCCGCGGGTACGCCTTGTCGGGGCGGGTAGGCACGGCTTAGTAGCCGTGGGTTGGTCGCCACGGTGAAGCTAAGAGGTACCCGAGGTGGGGCCGCTTCTCCGGGCCATCCGGGGGATCGTACCCGGGGAAGTCTGGTTGAAGCGGCCAAAGTAGGTTGCGGTACTGTATGGGCGGTACCCGGGACTTGGTGCGCGGGACTCTTTGAGTAAGTATAGCTATAGGTAGGTAGGAGGCCTATAAGTTAGTATTTAAGTACTTTTGGTGCAAAGGATAGCCATAGCAATTCAGCGGGCAATGTGACTAGCGTGATGGGCACCTTTGGACCGGGTACCGTTAGGGGCGGGTTATTGATGTGTATGATGTATGATATATATATATATATATGATATTTTATTGCATGATTTAACATGATATAAATGTATAATATACGTTTTACAAAAAAGTGTAGTAATACCGAAGGGAATATGAACAACTTTTACTATGTGGCCAAACATGAAATCGCGAAAAATAAATCTGCTGTTCCATACAAAAAGCTCATTGACCTTAGACAAAATGTATGGGCCGCCGCCAGCTCACGTGAGGAGTTGTGTTATAGCAGACTGACCGTTTCCCCTTCCCGTTGTCCGGCGAGAGCTGCAGGCGGCGCAGCGCCGCCAGCGCCTCGCCTCCCGCCCACGGCAGCGCCGCCGCGCCGTCCGCCGCCAGCGAGCGCGGCCGCTTGCTCACGCGCGTGCTGCACACATACACACACTTGGTTTCTAATATATATTTTTTAATTCAATCAAGTGTTGAGACGAGCAAGACTTTCGCCTGGTGGTAAGCGTCACGCCTGCCACTAACAGTAGCAGTACCAGAATTGGGAACTTGTGAACAATATCCTGCGCCGCACTGCACTCGTCACCACGAGATATTAGGATGTTAAATCACTTCATATCCAGTAACATCTCTGGTAACATCCGAGCGCTTCTGTGGATCGGATAGCATTTGTTAAATTGTCGTTCCCGGTTGTTTTTACAATAACAACAACCTACAAGCCATGACAGAGGCCCTCTGACTGAGTCAAAAGGAAATAGAATTGGAGCCAGCCACCCCGGTGTAGTGTACCTCCGGATGGTGAGCAGCTCGGTGGCCGCGCCCCCGCTCCACTCGCTGACCACGCCCCACACCTCGTCCCCCAGCTCCAGGTCGCTGACCCCGTGGCCCACGTCCAGTACCACTCCTGCAATCAGACAGGTATCATCGTACACAGCTTTTATGACCTTTCCCTTTAAAACGTATTTTTCTTTAAAAATGCTGTTTGGTCCCTTTTTACTAACACATACCACATTTCCCCGGAAAACATGGGAAAATAGGAAAATCGATGTATCTGCAAAAATGCCAATTTTTCAATTGCAAGTCAATGTTGGTTAGGTCAGTTTTGTGTTATGGGTGGGACTGGAAAAAAGATGGGAGGCTGATTCCATAGGTTTTCACGCCGCCTTATGAAATCCGCCAGCTACTGACCAGCGAATCCTCTCCCAACAGTGACATGCGTGCTGTGTAGTAGTGTGCGCAGCCCCGCGCCCCGGCCGCGCAGCGTACGGCGGTCGAGAGCACACACGCTGAACGCTTGCACGCGGACTAACACTTCGCCTGCTGAAAGACCTGGAAGATGCAGATTAGGTACTATTATGTTATGTATTCCTGGTACCCACAACCTCTCCGGTTCAGCGGTACTGCATCTGCTTTAAGACCACAGTTCTATTCCCCGCCGGGCAGATGGGTAATGACTGATTGATGAACTTGACTATATCATAGAAATACATTATTTAACGAAGCTAAGCGAACTTCTCTTAGTCTACTGGAGCAGATCGGCGTTTGTACTTATGTATGTTTGTATGTACCGGGTGTTAGTTTGAACACCGATATCCTTCTAGGATGATTCTTCGTGATTTCAGGGTTGGCCCCATAGTAAAAGTTATTCATAATCATGAGTACAATGATATCCTAGAAGGATCCTCATCATCAGCCCGGAGACGTCCACTGCTGAACGAAGGCCTCCCCCTTAGACCGCCACACTGTACGACAACCTGCCATTTGCATCTACCGGTTGCCCGCGACTTTTACAATGTCGTCGGTCCACCTAGTGGGAGGCCTTCCTACGCTGCGTCTTCCGGTTCGCGGTCGCCACTCAAGAAGCTTTCTTCCCCATCGGAATTGTCAGTTCTTCGAGCGATGTGGCCTGCCCACATCCACTTCAACTTGCAAACCTTGCGAGCTATGTCGGTAACTTTAGTTCTTTGGCGAATATCCTCGTTCCGGATTCTATCGCGCAAAGTAACTCCGAGCATAGCTCTCTCCATTGCCCGTTGCGTGACTCTCTCTCCGTTGCCCGTTGCGTTACTCTGAGTTTCTCCAAAAGGCCAGCAGTTAAAGACCACGTTTCAGTTCCATATGTCATCACTGGCAACACACACTGGTCGTAGACCCTTGTCTTCAGACACTGAGGGATTTTGGACGAGAAGATATTACGCAATTTCCCGAACGCTGCCCATCCGAGTTGGATTCTTCGGGCGACCTCTTTGTCCTAGAAGGATAACGGTGTTCAAACTAACACTCTGTATATTTGATCGACGATAACTTGCCAACCGGTGATCCGATCTTATTATTTTTTAACGCATTCGAGGAACAAGACGAGCGAGACGTTTGCCTGGTAAGCGTCACGCCTGGCCATAACAGTAGCAGTACTAGAATTGTGAACTTGCGAATACAATCCTGCGTCGCATTGTACTGCGCTCGTAACATTGAGATATTAGTTGTTAAATCCATCCATTCCCGGTAAATTATCGGTTTATTCCGAACCTGAACCGAAAACTAACCCGGTAGCGGTTTAGGTCAGGAAAAGCAAAAAGTGATTAATTTTCATTCCGAACGTAACCCACTTCTTAACCTAACCCGAAATAACAATCAATTCGGGTTATGTTAGGATAACCATTTCGGGTCAGGTTAAGAAGAGGGTTACGTTCGGAATGAAAAATATTCACTTTTTACTTTTCCTAACCTAACCCGCTGCCGGGTTAGGTTTTCGGTTCAGGTTCGGAATAAACCAAATTATCTGGTAACATTGAACATTCTAGTTAAAATCTTGGATTATCCGTTTCAAGGCATCTCCGACAAAGGAAATCAGCCGAATACGCGGTTTAGGCCACATTTATTTATAAACACTGTTTATAAACAGTGTTTCATCATCTCCTTTAAACAGTTTCGAAACAGTGTAAACAAATCTTTGTTTACACTGTGTCTATAAACACGGTTTATTAACTGTGTGTAAACAAGGATGATGAAACATTGTTTCAGATGCATGTTGCTGGGCTCCGAGTGGAGAGCAAGGCGTAACATCTAGTTTCCTAACAAAAGTTGAAAGGTGCGGACGCGTGCTGCATGCACATAAACATGGAAGTAGTGTGGTCCAACGACCAGATTTCGATGCTCATAGAGCTTTATCAACAGCGTAATATACTTTGGGATGCGTCAAATAAGTATTACAAGGATAAATTTAAAAAAAATATTCTTGGGCCGACATTGCTGCAGAATTGAATGTTTCGCAAAAGGAGGTAGAGACAAAAATGCATATTTTACGCTCACAATTTTCTCGGGAAAAGAAAAAACATAAGGTATTGAAGAAAACTGGAAGCGATGCACGGGAAGTTATTAAAAGCAAATGGCTGTGGTACGAATCATTACAGTTTTTATTATGCGGCGCAACGAGGTCTCGACCATCGCGTACAATGAAAACAGTGAGAATATAAATCAATACATTTTATTTAGTATATTTTTTTCTAAATGTATGTTTTTTATAATATTTCACGACGCCCATAGACGAACGTCTATTCTACGAGGGCTACACTAAAAGTATCGGGAATGGAATATTTCCACTGTTTCTGTCATATTAAAATCTTTTTAATTGAAAACTCCTTGGTTTTAAAAATCGAATACCATTTATTTATTTAAAAAAATATTCTCGGTCTTGTCACAAGGTTTTGTCAAACTTGTTTAGTCGTTGAGAAAATGGAATTGACTCGAGAAAATTCAAGAGCGATGATTTATTATGACTTTCGAAGTGGTTTAACACAAAAACAGTGTGTTGACCGGATGATTTCTGCATTTGGTGATAAAGCCCCATCCAAAACCACAATTTATCGCTGGTTTGCTGAATTTCAACGTGGACGTGTCAAGCTCAGTGATGATCCCCGTCAAGGTCGTCCAAAAACTGCAGTCACCCAAGAAAACGTTGATGCTGTGCGTAAGCTGATTGAGGAAGATCGACATGTGACATACCGCGAAATTCAGGCAACTTTAGACATTGGCATGAGTCAAATACAAATAATCTTGCATGAAAAATTAGGTGTAAAAAAGTTGTTTTCCCGATGGATACCGCATTCGCTCTGTGAAGAGCAAAAAGCGGCTCGCGTTACTTGGTGCGTCAGAACTCTCGAAAGATTCCACGCAGGATCCTCAAATGCTGTATACAACATCGTATCAGGTGACGAATCCTGGATATACGCGTACGAACCCGAAACAAAAATCCAGTCACGAGTTTGGGTGTTCGAAAATGAGTTAAAGCCAACAAAAATTGTTCGTTCACGGAGTGTTGCAAAAAAAATGGTGGCCACGTTTGTCTCCAAAACCGGCCATGTTACGACTATTCCTCTTGAGGGACAAAGAACGGTTAATGCAGAATGGTATGCTAGCATTTGTTTGCCACAGGTCGTTTCTGAACTCCGTAAAGAGAACTGCAACCGCCGCATCATCCTCCATCACGACAATGCGAGTTCTCACACCGCGCACAGAACAAAAGAGTTTTTAGAGCAAGAAAACATAGAATTATTGGACCATCCGCCGTACAGCCCCGACCTAAGCCCTAATGATTTCTATACTTTCCCTAAAATAAAGAATAAATTGCGTGGACAGAGATTTTCATCACCTGAAGAAGCTGTGGACGCCTACAAAACGGCCATTTTGGAGACCCCAACTTCCGAATGGAATGGTTGCTTCAATGATTGGTTCCATCGTATGGAAAAATGTGTCAAATTTCGCGGAGAATACTTCGAAAAGCAATAAATATATTTTTAAATAGTAATGTTGTGTCACTTCCTTGATTCCCGAAATTTTCAGTGCCGCCCTCGTATATATACATTAAAGTATTCTATCGACTATCTGGTTCCTATAGTACAAGCTTTGCTTAGTATGGGGCTAGATGGCGCTGTGTAAAAAAATACTATCTAATAATAATAAAGGCGAACCATAACATCCCATCATCCTCATCAGCCCGGAGACGTCCACTGCTGAACGAAGGCCTCCCCCTTAGACCGCCACACTGTACGACAACCTGCCATTTGCGACTATCACAATATCGTCGGTCCACACCTATATATAATATATTATATATATAGTGGGAGGCCACACCTACGCTGCGTCTTCCGATTCGCAGTCGCGATGTTTGAGAAAATAAATTAAAAACATTAAAAACCACGACTGCCCTGCCAAAAAACTTAAAAGGTCGTAAGAGATCACTTCGCTGAATATTTTATTATTCCAGAAAGTACCTACAACTTTACACGACTGCCCGAAAAAAGGAGTGTAATGTTTTCAAGGTTCATGTATCTTTGTATACCTAGTGAGTTTATTTGTTCCACCATAACATTTAATCGCCTGAACAGATTTGGATGTATGGGGCATCGTTAAAATCCTTACATCATGCAACACCTACATACATACCAGTGGCGAAGGGTGAAAATTCAGTAAACGGAAGCAGAAGCAAAAAATACTTAGGTACCTATCATCGTGCCGAAAGCAGTAGACACAACCGAAACCACCTTCTCCATGGGTACTTTAAGGTGTATGGGAAGGAGAAAATGCATAAACAAGGTGTTTTTGGGAATGTTTTATGGCAAAAATAGAACATGTGAAGCTTTGAAATTAATACATAGTGTAACACATATCATGAAGTTTTATGTAGACCCCGACTATGAGATCCAAATGTTTAAAATTAGTTATAGTTAGCACTCTAAGCACTTGGAATTACTTCGAAGTACCAATATTTTAGATGCTGTTGTTTTCTGTTTTCCAAATCGGTTTAGTACCAAACTCAGCACAGTTATTCTCATAGTTTGTACTTTTCATAATAAGGATCACTTGTTTCGATCAGTAATTTAAAAAAAGGATTGTGAACGTAAAACCGATTTGCGCCTACTAAAACGTAACATTTCACGAACGTGTTTTGATCGTAAAATAAGAACAGGCCCTACCATTGGCACTTTTGCAAGCGGTCTGGCAACGCCCCGTGAAAAGGACACCGATAACTCGCTCTGTCTCTCTTGCGACGTTGTCAGCTTTTTCGTTCAGCGAGGCGTTATATTAATTACGGAATCGAGAATCGGTAGCTAGCTGCATTATTAAACTAGTGGCCCGTCCCGGCTTCGCGCGTGCATTTTTTTATCGAACAAACCTTGTCATTCCATGTTATTAGGTAAAAAAAACATTTTGATTTGGGTAAAAGTTTACAAAACTACTAACACTTATATAATAAGTGTCATAGAAACAATCGTAGTACATTACACTATAATAATAATAATATAATATAATACTACATTATAATAAGCTTTCATAATATGTATCACGTCACCAGTTAGTCAACCCACACGTACCAACACCACACCACATGAGGATGGTCAATAGTAGTGAAGTAGTACCTATATTACTGAATTACGATATTGAACCTTATTCCGATTATTGAATACGATATTGTGAAAATTATTCCAAACAATATCGTGGTCGCTGGTCAAAAAAGTGGACCGTAACGAAATGGTCTATGTTATGTCGTCTTTCCTAAATAAGTAGGTACAAAACTGTCAGATTTGGAAACATGAACTAGTATCATTATTAAGCTTAGTTAATCAGCTCGCTGTTATGACCTTGAGGTAAGTCTTGCGACTCGCTGATACTTTTACAATAAAAGCAACGGCCGTGTGCTATTCGAGAAAAAAGTAAATTCAAAGTCGCGACCAAATTCGAGCCCTGCTTTTGCCGCCATCTTTATTTTATGTGGGATCTTCAATATCTCGACCATCTTCAACTTTTCGAGAAAGATCATCGGACTAAAGTTGTTCATTATTAAATTCTCTACGTTTTATCTTTTGTTTTTTTTTTCGTACGATGATTTTTTCCCGAGTTATAAGTTATGTGTCGCAAAAGCCACCGGTGACCCAAGATAGAGCGGAGATTGAAACAAATTTGTGAGCCGCAGGCCACCTTTACCTAACATTTAACTTTTCGAGAAAGATCATGGGGACTAAAGTTGTTAATTATTCAATTCTCTACATTGTATGGTTTCTGGCTACTGATAAATTAGTTGAAAATAATGGTGTTTATATATACTAACTCTTAAAAAAACATCAATTTGCTACTACTAAGATCTCATACAAACCTCTACAAATAACGATGACATTTATTAAAGCAAGGCTGGCAGTAATATAGGTACTACTTCACCGAGACAGGTCGACTGGGGTGCGAGGGTGACCGGAGGTGTGACCATCGATATTCATATCGGTCATCCCTATCGTACACTGACGGTATCGTTTGTGGCAGTATGAAATCAAACGCAGCACACACACACACACACACACAGCAGTGCTGTGTGTACTGTCGAACTGTTAAACTGCTTTGCGGCTAGATGGCGCGCGGGTGATGGCTTATGGAATCAAACTAATGCACTCATTACTGGATAGATGGCGTGCCAGCTGCTAAATGCGCAATTTCATTTTGCCTTACCTTTCACCTTAAAGCACCATCGCGTAAAAATCGGCGGGTCAGTGTCGGCGATTTTGGCGCGCTATCACGTTATCACATTCACGTTAAAACAAGAACAACACGAAACAAAAAGACAAAAAAACTTAACAATTACTGATCAAAACACGACCATAAGTATTGTACCTCAAAACCATTAATTTATAGCAGAGAAAATATACTCGATTTATAGTTTATAGATAGCTCGGAACTCACTTCTTTCAACGTAAACAATACAATGAATAGGTATCATAAACCGAAAATCACCGGGTTATCCCGCGTGTGTGAACAAGCACGAACGATACAAAAATTCACGAGTGTGAGAGAGAGAGGTAGCGCTTCCGCGCGAGACGCTGTGTTTGCCATGCAAACCTTGTGAGACAGGCAAGTCTGTGGCAGCAACCCGGCGCCCGCCGGCTTGCCGCGCACAGTAACTAATACTTATTCTGTGTAATTGCTGTGGTACTCACTGATATGTATTCTGTGGGTATAACACGGCTCGCATCGGATTGCGCGCATAGTAATTATTACTTATTCTGTGGCGAATGCGTAACTCGACGCGGAGCGGGTTAAAGCTTTGGTCTGGTGATCATGACGCACAACGCTGCGGTATGCGGTATGCGTTGCCGGACACTCAATCATATGAAAAACGTCGAGAATGTTCTCTTGTTCCGTCGCAGTATGCGTCAGCGGCGAGGGGCAAGCGCGGTGAAGTGGGGAGGTGTACTCCCGCACAGCGCGGCGTCATTCTCGGTTCAACGCTGCGGTGTGCGGTGTGCGTCACGTTCATGTTCACGTCTACCTTGGTAGCTGCGGCAACATCGACTGACCACCTCTCCGCAGGGACGCTAAATGCTGCGTCGTGACGCTGCGTTGCGGCGCATACCGCAGCGTTGTGCGTCATGATCACCAGACCAAAGCTTTACCGCGCTAGTAAGTAATATTAATTCTGTGACATTGCTCTTCGGAGATTATTGAGAGGTGGTAGGTACTAGATAGTATGTCGGTTGTAGATACTTACAGACACATTTTCATAAGGGAAGCCGATAGGAATCGGGTGATATGGACCCTTCGCCACTGATACATACATACTTACGTAGGCTATACACATTTTTACTCATTTTACTGTTATTTTTTAAATCATTTTGGCGTCTGTAGGGCGCCATTTTAAAATATATGGAAAAATAACAATTATTTTACATTTTAGTTGGTTTTTTGGCAGAGCAATCGGGTTTTTTATGTTTTTAATTACAGTACTTGGAACCTAACTAAAACAATAAAATATTTTTCATTACTCATACTCGGAAAGTAGGTATGAAGTTGTCTGAGGAGCGGGTTCAAAGTAATACATTTCAGCCCTAGAGAGAATCACTTCCAACAGACAGTGACAGTTGACAAATGACAGACACTCAAATTATTTAAAAAAAACTATTTCTATTTTCACATAAATTTGTATTGAACCATGTTCCAACATTTTTTTATCTCCTAAGAGGATTATGGTCCCCTTTCCCAGTGTCAGTTCATGTTTTTATTTTTAGTGTCCTTTTATTGGTAATGAAAAGCACAGTGTTTACCTCGGGGTTAAAGACTTATTTAGTCCCTCGGACTATTAGCGCCTTCCTACGCTCGGGCAACAAACCACGTCTCGGGACTAAATAAGTTACTTTCACCCCTAGGATAACAATGTACTATTACAGGATGGCAGTACCTCAACTACAAAAGAAAGACCAACTGATCACCCCGTCGCACCGTCTCGTCAAGTCGGAGAGGTCAGTGTATATTCTGGGGCCCGCGATCTACAACCGCATACCAGCTTCCATTCGGGATGCTCCTTCCACCGGGTGCTTCAAAACTAAGCTCAGAGCGTGGTTACAAGAGAATTTGTTTTTCATCACACTTGCTCGTAAAGTGGATCTTATTACATCGGTTTTAGGCTCTTAATCCAAGCTATTACGCACGCGTGCTTTTTACTTTACATTACGCCACTTGTGCTATAATAGGTATAACCCGGTAAAGTCAAGTTTGTACGTGACTACAATTAGACGTATGTATACGAAGCACTCTTAATATAGCCGGGTAATACTTACAGTTTTTTTGTAATACCAACAAAGAGTTATATGCCGCTGAAGTAAATGTCAACCTGCGCGCGCATTGCTGGGTTGGGCGCCATTTTCCGAAAATGTTTGTTGACGTTTTCGCTGCGTGGTTGATTATTATCAATAAAAGTTTGTTTTTTCCTCGCAAGTGTGATGAAAACAGTCGTATGGAACTCTTGTGCTATTAGTCATTACGCTCTCGGCTTCCTTATCGCGCTCGCCTGCGGCTCGCGCGCATAATACCGCCTCTAGTGTAATGACCAACATAGCACACTCGTATCATAATGTACTATTATGACATTGAAGCTTATTTTAAAATAAGATATTTTTGACGTATTTTTATAATTATTATTTCATTATATTACCTAAGTAATTTTATTTTTTTACTTACTTAATGAAATTTGACGTGTAACTTTGGTGTTATCAATAAACTATTTGTATTTGTACACGCAGCCGTCAAATACTCCGCTTCCACAGTCAAACGACCCCAAAAAGAGGAAATGTGACGAGAATCTCAACAAGGCGTACGAAATTATCAAAAGTGCCATAAAGAAGATGGAGGAATCAAAAGACGAATTTGATATTTACGGCCAGTATGTAGCATCTGAACTGAGAAACGTTAAAGAGCAAAGAATACTTTTACAAGCCAAGTATTACATAAATAATATTTTGGTACAAGCGAGAATGGGCAATTTCAATAATTATTATGGTGGATACCATGGCTATGGGGACGGATATCACTCCGCATCATCGCCTTCGACATACGCCAATGCATCTCCCTCGTCGCAGACACCAGAACCCCGAGTCCGTGCTGAACACTGAACAGAGAAGTGAATAGAACGGAAATGATACAGTCTGCGCTAGCAGGCATTGAGTGCGCTTAAGTGACAATTCTACCAATATACATGTTTTTAGACTGAGAATACTCAAAAAGACAATTTAAGTAGACGCGTAGGAAACCAAACCACATTGCATCGTAATTAGATCAATTTTAATCTGTTGCAAAATAGCATTTCGGCGTTTTACTTCAAATGCGCTACCAATGTAATAATAACTGTTATATAAGATTTACAATAACATTCCTGACGATTTCAAAGAATATTCATTTTTAAATTTAAAATACGTATGACTCAGTGGCCACTGGAAAATGTTTTTATGAACTAGAAGATTTTTTTAATTATAATAGTAAATACGATGTGAAATGTTAATAGTTTAATAATAAGTAATTGATAGTCTAAGTTGACATCTACATAAAATCAATATTTTTTTTCCTTTTGACATTCATTACTATTAAATTAATTAATTTTACCATACAATTAACATTTCAAGACTTAATTAATATTATAATACAACATAACATAATAATTGTTATTAATATTCATACGCCTGTAACGGCAAGTTTTGGCAATAGATGCACAATTTTGTATCTACCATCCTGTACACCTAAACCTTATGAATAAATGAATGATATGATATGATAAAATGATTGTCATTTTTTCGTCGTAGTTTCTATACAATTTTGTGTGTAACTGGCGACAGCGGTTTTCCATACAATTGCTTTACAACATTGTTTTGACAGCCGTTCTACCTAAGAAGTAGGGCTTTCGCTTTTCTGTGGTGCTGAAGCTGGAGACGAGTATTTTAGTAATAAAGAGAAAAATAGTTCCCCATGCAATAGGCTAGATGACTGATGTTTAAATCGTTGAAACCAATAGCTTTGATAGAATTTAAGTGAATATAGTATGGTAATTGAAAACATTATTTAAATCGGTTAATAATGTTCTGATATTTGAGCGTTTAAAGTTTTTGTTAGAGACAACTCTGTCTCTTTTCCACAAAACAAAAAATTACGTCACGCCTTACTTGTCAGAATAGAATTTATATGGCGTCCTGAGAAGTGACGTCACGAATTGCTGTTTCGCCTCTCTGTCTAGCATGATATTAAAATGCTTATAAGTTGCTTATTTTTGATCAGATTTTAATTTTCTTTTCATTAATCAGTTATATTTATGGGCCACATTTGAATAGGACAATTAAAAAAAACCAGTCATCTAGCCTAATCCTACAAAAGGTCTGGTAGTTCTTATTTTTGTTATATATTGTATAGGTCGATAGAGTAATGGAAAATCCAAGTTTTCATCACCCCTCGTCCTGAGCTGAAATTTACAAATTTACAGTTTTTTTCAGTATTTCGTCTATAATGAGTTTTCAGTGCACTTTCGCGCCAAACATGTTTGGGAAATTTTGTAGAATAGAACATTTTGTACGAATTATGCTAGTAAGTTTTTGTCTACGATCACTTGAAACGAAGTTATGTAACTCCAAAGCAAACATAAACTCGCGTATTTTGTAAAATTTGTATAAGATTGAACAGATCAGCGTGTAATGGAATGTTGTAGGTACGTGGGTTAAAGGGCGGACGCGCGAATGTGTGAAATTGTCAACTGTCAATCTCACACTGACTTTAGATAGTAGGTACTATTATTTATTTATTTTTTTAGATAAACTTGAGTTACCACTGACTCACTCACTTATTTAGAGAAACCGATCGCATGTTGAGATGAGGGAAAACCGAGTACAGTTTCGTGGAGAGAGACGAAGAGAGAAATTACTGGGTATGAAGAGATTTGATATCTGGGTGATGAGAGTAGTGCAGTGCGGCGCAGGATTGTATTCGCAAGTTCACAATTCTGACACTGCTACTGTTAGTGGCAGGCGTGACGCTTGCCACCAGGTGAAAGTCTTGCTCGTCTCTTACTTGACCGCGTATAAAAAAAAAGCGAGAGCGGTCCAGAAATCCTGGGACATTTCCGAAACCTTCGAAAGGCTGACTCTTGGAAGTCAACCCCCAAGAAATCTCGGAAACGGTAAACATTTTTAGGAAACCACTTTATCTGATTTCTTTCCAAACCCTGGGACCTTTGTGGATAAATTAAAACAAAGGTCGCCATACAAAATTGAAACGTCCATAACTTCCGAACGTTTAGAGAAAGGCGGTGTTTAAACATGGATGGCCAAGTTTCAGAAACAGCGTTTACGGGAAACTTGTTAATAAACATGATGTTTAAAACACTGTTTTAATCATCACGATGATTAAGTTTATAAACAAATGTTGCCTAATGAATACCGAAGTTTAGTAGGGAGCTACGAGTATGGTGTGTTCTACTCACTAGGTGCGACTGCATCCTCGACCAGTATGACGGAGTGGTCAGGGTGCGAGTGCAGCGCGCGCGCGTGCGGGCCGCCGGCGGAGCGCCGCGCCGCCCGGAGCCCTATGAGCACGCCCACGCCGCCTCCCACCGCCACGCCGCACGTGAATATTAGAACGCTTTTACGCCATACTGGAACAACAGACGTACAAGGCATTTAACAATTAGAATCCTATTATATTATCATGTACTATGCGGGAAGCATTTTTTTTTAATTTCTCTTAATTATCGATATAGAGGATTATGGCTTCGCACGTTGTGTATTCTCCCAGTGTCAAGTTTTTTTTTTCAAGTTTGGTATACAATTAGGTAAACTTAAAATCATCCGTGGATTCATATAAACCGAACATATTATTATATCGCGATTAAGTATATAATATCTACAGTTTACGACACTATCAAGAAACGGACATTGGCAGAATTGTGACACAGTCACAGAGCTAGCCATAAACCCAAGAAGTCAAGTCAAAATCAAACAAAATTTGTCACGGTCAAGTCCAATTCATGCCCTAGTAAAGTTGTGGCGACTTTAGTAATAGCATTTACAGTTTTGAAAAACATACAAAAAGGCATGTGTCATCACGTTATGTCACTTGCCCACACTCGTGCACGTAATTCAGCACTGGTGGTATCTTATTTATAAATAAGATACCACCATTTTTAAACATTAATAAAACGCGAAACCACAAGTTTTAGGAAACAATACAATGCAGCAACATGTTTTCTCTTTTCTGTGGTTTTTCCGCATTCCCGTCTCTCTGAAAGTCGAAGCGTGTCTGTCTCACTTGAACATGCAGCTACGCGATCTTGACCTTCAACAGCTCATGTCTTCCTGGTAAAGCTGCAAGCTTAAAGAAAGCCAGCAGCTCCTTATAGAGCACACACAGGTGATGGAGCACCCTCGCATTTGATGCACTTTCTTACATGTCCATGCTGCTATCTGAACCTGTCCCTCGACAGTTCATGTCTTCCTGGTGAACCAGGTTCTCACCTCGATCGTGGAAGAGCGCCAGGAGCTCCTCGTAAAGTAGTACAGGTGAGAGCGGTGGAGCGCCATCGCGTATTCGCTGCACGGTCTCGCGTGCCCACGCTGCTACGCGAGCTCGACCCTCGGCTATCAGCTCATTGTTCCATAGAGCGTTAAATGTGTCTCGAATCTACCAATCACATCATTATCTATTAAACTAGCTGTACCCTGTATCTTTCACGTTACAAACCATAGAGATAAATTAAAAGTAGGTGACCGCTTTATGCAGTGTGGGCATGCAAAAACTGGATGCAGAGAAGTGGTGGGAGGATTAGACGGAGGCATTAGAAGAGGCCTACGTCCAGCAGTGGATAATAAAAGTCGGATGATGATGAAAAGTAGTCTGTGTTCATCCAGAATATGATGCTATAAACAACATCCTCATTTACATGATCCACAGTCCATAGACAAGAAAAAGCATAATCAGCCTTTTTAATAAGAACTGCTGGAATTAGGCTTCGAAGGGCGATTGAGCCATATTCACCACGCTAGCCCAGTTACGGGATGGTGGATTCACAATTGCCTTAAAAAAAACCGGGCGTACACAGGCTTCCTCGCTATGTATTCCTTCACTGAAAAGCCAGTGGTATGTATATCCATACATAAACTCTAAAGAGCCTGAGATTGAACCCAATGACCTCACATTTTAACGTTGTGCGGTTATCCGATTGGGTTGGATACCTCCGAGACAGCGGCATCCTCTCGGTTAACTGTGGTGAGCATTCTGCAATCCCCAAGCTGCCTGCCAAGCGTGGTTTATGGTAACCCCTCACTATAGGCATGATGACTACATTTTTTTTATTACCTCATAAAAAAGCTGATCATCAATAGAGCCTATCAACGAAAACAAAAATTAATATAATTCAAAAATAAATAAGTTATAAGTATTTTAATTTCAAGCTAGACAGAGAGCGCGCTATACTGAGCTATGACGTCAAGCCTCAGGCGCGGCATACTAATGCTATACTAACACGTGCTTTGCGAGAAAGGGATAGAGCATCCCCTCTCTATCCCCACCTAAAACTTTAAACGCTCATATCTCAGAGATTTATCAGCCAATACAATTTATTTTTTCAGTATGTGTAATGTATTTAGTTATATTCATCACTAAGCCTGTTATTTGTCATAAATTAAACATTAGGCCACACGCCTATTAAGGGGAAAGCCCTCATGCAGCAGGGGCCTTCTGGCTGAAGATGGTCTCACGTTTAGGCTACCATAGCTCATTAAAAAAAATTGGAATAAAAGATAATAGTGTCAATTCTGTTGCACCGCTCACTAAACTAATCTGACAGGACTAAAATTATATGCGTCTCATTTCATTTCAATATGTTCGAAAAGGATGTCAACAGGTTTCGTCCTGTCAAATTAAGTTTAGTTTAGTGAGCGGTGCAACAGATTCGACACCAATGCCTAAATAATAATTTCATGGACTAAATTTTAATAAAAAATATATTTGAAAAATAAACCATCTGGTAATGAAATCAAAATATGGCTTATAAAACTTAAGATTTGTGACCTCTTGATAATGATAATTTACTTTTCTTTCAGCTACGTAGTAATTTTATCATTAATCACTACAAAACTGATAACAAAGGACGTATTTTTTGCTTAGAACTAAAACAGTGCAGAAATGTTATACGAAATCTCATGAATGCACAGCATTTCGTTCACGCACTGTTTTTTTTGTTTTTTATTTAGATATAAATTTACCACACAGGTTTTAATGTCTCCCATTAAGTTTAATATAAAATGTATGCATTAGATCAAAAAAATACTGGCTGAAAATTAAAATTGTCGGAATATAACCTACTTGGTGAAATGTTTGAGGAGAGGGAGAATTATTTTCAGTAATTCATTTTTATTTTGAGTTGGTATATTTTATCACGGTAGGTAGATTGGTAGTTGAAAGAAAAGTAACACTAAAGGACACTAAATGAACACACTTGTGTAAATTTAGTGTCCTTTAGTGTTGTCTCGCTCATGCTCGGGCACCAACATAACACTCGTGCATTAATAACTCACTTTGCGCTCGGTGCAACAATCTACTATTAAAACAAAATATTAATATCCTCGTTTGGAATCTTCTTACATCAATAGGTAAAGTTGCATTAACAGTCCTCCATAACCTCTTTTTGAAGTAGTGTTTTTAATTATCACAGGTAACAAATTCAAATTATTTCGTCATCAGCCATAAAACCTCCACTGCTGGACAAAGGCCTTCCTCCTTAATAGAGGGGTGTTGCCATAATCCCCACACTTAACAGGCGGCTTGGGGATTGCAGAATGGTCACCACCGTTAACCAAGAGGACCCTGCTGCCATCCTCCTGTGGGTCTGGTTGCAGTTTAAGGAGATACCCAGGTCTTCAAAGTCTTTGAAATGATTTACTGATAACAATAAAGTTACACATCAACGGCCTTACTTAAAAAAACTTTTCAACCATTAGTCACTGCTTAAGATGCTCTGTCATCATCTCTCTGACGTGAAGTTGCACGTGTAAGAAAAGGACAGAGAAGTTTAAGCAGTGACTACGAGAATCGAGATTATTTTAGGTAAGGCCGCAAATTATCATAGAACTGCTCTATTTAAATATAAAATTTTGGTATTTCATTACACCTATTGTTATAAAATATCTTATGAGAAGTCTTACCCTTTGCAGAGTATCAGAAGTGTGATGAAATGCATCTTGGACTCTAGACTTTCCATTACCGGCTGCTGTTACTGCAGCTACCTGCAATTGATTAGAACTATTACTTAAATTAAAAATATTTATTGTACTACCCCATTTTGACCCTTTGTTGAGCAAAGACCTCTCATTGTGGTCTTATTGTTGGAATAATTCAAAAAAAAAAATAGAACTCTATCAGTTTGTACTTACCTAGAATAATACAGAAAAGTAGTGTAATTTTCGTTATTAATTTTTGTTCGAAATTACAATGTATATATTGTAATATTATTAGGTATTATTGCTGAATATGCAATAATCACTGAAATCATTATGTAATTCAAGGTCATTTCAACAAATAGAGCAGTGACACTTCACAGTTAACCAAAACAAACAAACCGACTTCTTTTTCACTTTTATCACTACTTTTAACAAGTTTTTACTTTCGCTAAAAAGTGACGTCAATATCGAGTCACTTTCGCGCGAAACTACCAGGGAATCATAACCTTAGAAGAGGTACTTACGTGTAAAGCTTCTAGTTTTTCGCCGGCTCTGTGCTTGAGTTCGTCCATGTCAGAGCATTTAGAGATGCAGGAGGGTTAGCCTAAACCGTGCAAATGTATGAAACGCATCCAAAACCTTCACCTTTGAACACAATCCGCTCTAAATACCTACTCCCAAAATAGATCGAATGTCATATCTAAATGCTTGTTTTCACGCATTTCACGCGATAAACTGCCTTTTGCGCGGAGAATTAACTCGTTTTTTTCCTAAAGCCATGTTATAAAAGCACAAAAACTGGTGAAAAACTTGGATTTTATCTTATCCAAACATAACCTCTCGCTTTTTGTTTGGCAACTTTGACTTAAACTAAACCGATGATTTGACAACTGGCAGCTGACTCTGACGCGTTCCAGACTACGTAGGTTCATCTGGGGTATAAATATATTTTTAGCATAAACCATAGAGCTAAGGCGAAAATAAATAAAACACAGAACTTTCAAAAATGTATACTACTTTATTTATATACTCGTATAATCGTATAACTCGTATACTTATATATAATGTACTTATTTATATATCTTTACATTTTATGTGTCTATCTATCTTACAAAATAATTAATTAATCTAAATCTAGTGGAATAGTATTCTCGCCACTGTCCGCGCTTTCCGTATGTTCTGGTATTTCATCCAAGATCTTGTCTATCCATGTTCTACTATACGATACCTGAACAAGAAAAGTTCATATTTTTTTATTCAAGAAAGAGAAAAAGCCTTCGTTATTTTATAGTTAACATGACATAACATTTGGACAAAAGTCACTAAGTAAGGAAAGTGACGATGTATTTAAAAAATAGCTAGCCTGGAAAATAGGCTCTGAGGTGAGGCTGTTGACACATTGTAAGCTAGGTACTTTGCGGCAGATTTTCAATCCGTAACTGGTCTATAGCATGGTAGCTAGCCAGCTGGGCTAGAAACTTAGACCACTGGTAGGTATCACTGATACCTACTACTTTCTAAAAAACACACCTGTAGGGCGAGTACCGTTCTGTATGTCGCTATTTTGTCGTGTTAATAGCTGACTTATTTGACGAATTTGTGAAAAAAGATTTTTATCGAATTTTATCGATTTAAATGTCAAATGTATCGATCATTAAGAACGGTACTCGCGCTACAAGTTAGTTTCCTCACTATGCTCTCCTTTATTGCCAGTTCAATCGTACCCAGTATATTACTCTTCTCGGTGAATCGTACACTAACTTTTATTTTCAAACAACAGCGCTACTCGTTTTAAATAAATTAAGTTATCACTTCTATATTAGGTTCCGTAATACCACCATACCTATTGTTATAATATAAAACAGCTGATACCTTTGCAAAGACGCCAGGCTTAGACTTGAAAGCGCATTCTTCTGTGCCGGAGAATAACGCGATCCCGAAAAGAGTTCCAGCTCGATTCATGCCACTAAAATGCACTGCTGGATCACCCGTGTCGCCCTGGAACGTAATTGGTATAATTAAGCCAATTTGGATCTTATTTTCCAGCGTATTATGTTGTATTTAGAAAATACCTAATTAAAACCAAAGAGATAACACTACGATAAAATTAAGACACTGTGCTATTGAAATTGAAAAAAAAACGCTTTTAGAGAGCTAGATCCTCCAAGTAAAAACGTGAATGTAAATTATTTCCCTTCATCCACATTCGTAACTAAAAATGATAACATTATCAGATAAAAACAGAAAGCGCCTGATGTTGTCTTCATAGTCGTTTTACAGAATTTACTAGGATATGTATAGCTACTCTATATTTTGTACTTAATTCAAACTTTTACGCAATGTGCATGTCGCCCTATTTATAGTACAGACACAGAATAAATAATGGTACAGACAGATGGTGGTCAAGCTGAAATCTTTAACGTACAGGCCTTCAGCACATTAAGTTGCTTCCTCATGGGGTGAACCAAATCTCGATTTATCATGTAATCCTAAGGCGCAATTTAGGACTCACCGAGTTATTTTCATCGGAAGAGCATCGGGCGCGCCCGATCGGACTCGGTGTGTCCTAAATTGCGCCTTATTTCAATGTGTTTAGTATGAAATTAGGATGGGGCGGCAAGCCGCCCGTGCCATGCCCTCGCCCGACGCCAGATCAGTGTGTCATGCACCTAATAAGCCGGACTCTTAGTAATGCTCTTCATTAGTAGATTTAAATAGATGAATAATAATTAATTCATTAATTAATTACAGCACAAAGCGCCACGCCTTTCACTACGCTCTGCAGACAGATGTGGTCATGCTGGAGCCGGTATTCGTTTCCATACAGCAGTCGGCACTCAGAGCGAGCCACCTCGCGCACTAACATGCGTCTGAGCTCCTGGTTCACGCCCTCGCGTATCTGCCCTGTCACCTGGAAAGAAGGGTAAATAAGAAAAGACCTGCTTGCCAGTCTTAAGTCAATACATTCAGTCAGCCCATGCATTTTAGACTTTTCTTTAGTGTTTCCAAGCTTTAGCCCTTGGATGAAGGGCGTATCCAGGATTTATTTCTGGGAGGGGCATATGAGCCATAGCCAGGCCCGGTTCCCCCATAATATTGTCCTATGCTATCTTTGGGAGCGATTCTTTTTCAATTACATACAAGAATAACTATAAAAAATACTTTTAAAGCTTAAATAATGAGAAATTACATGTTTAATTACGCATAAAGAAATATTTATACAAGAAAAATAAGATAAGATATTTTTTTGTTAGATAAGATAAAGATAAAATACACTTTGTATAGTAGTGGTATACTGGTAGTGGGCGGTGTAAGTCTTGTATCTAAAAGGTGAGGGCCTCAGGTTTAGTGTGGGTTTATTCCGTCCCTCTGACTTTTTTCATACCTACACAATCTCCAAGGATATTACCACAGATCCGTATCCAGTGACAACAGTCTCCCCAAAGAGCGGGGGAAGGTCTGCATCAGCGACTGCCAGCGCCACCGGCTGCATCCTGGGGCCCGGTACAATAGGCAGGTTCACCTAGAAAATTTGTGAAACGACTGGTCATGATATTTTTAAGGTACCTAACAATGATGAAACGAACAAAATATGCTCGTAATGATTAGGGAGAGACACGTGCACAGAACGTTTCCTGCGAGTCCCAGAGTCATTTATAGTACCTAACCTAACAACAAAGTTCAGGACATCCCTAAATGTCCCTAATGACGGACTTTGAGACACGCGATGATGCATTTGATGGCGCGTCTCATTAGCCTTATAATTTCGCTAGCTCCAATTATTAGGAACACCTCACTCAAGTACTTAAGTGCCTAAGTCGTGACGCCCGAACCTTCCGCCAAATGGGGATTCACACTGTCGTGTGTGACGGGCTTTACCAGGGAGAATCTGCATAAATACTGGTTTGTACACAATCCTTTAGCTCTATCCAATATAAAAAATGTAAACAACTATCTAACCTACAAATCTATTTTCAGGCCGTCAACAGCTGCATTATTAACACAAGGCACAGTACTGACAGTGCCCCAATGATTTTGTATGTTTATGCAGGAGAGAGAGAGAGAGCTAGATCTTCCAAGCTATGCAGTGCCCAGTATTTTTCTTTGGACTAGATTATCGACAACGCCTCAGAGTTGCTAGATTTTGAAATTGCATAGCCGCTTTCGTCACATTTTAGCTTCCTTTTCTACCAGGCGTCCATGAAGAGACAACACAGACATGCTCGAGCTCGTACCTTCACCATAGCCAAGTTGTGCTCCGGGTAGTATTGGTCCATTTTATAGCTGGGATGCAGCTTGATGTCAATCACGGACAGCATCCTTCCGCCGAAGTCACGGAAAACGGATCCAATTCGGATCGATACTTCTTCTTTGGTCACACTGGGGAATTGAAATTATTCTTATCTCTATAACCTGAATAAAATTATAAGTAGGAAAGGAACCTACATATTTATTTTAAGAAAAGCTAGATCCTCCAAGCTATTTATTCCATTTTAACAGTGTAGATGTTGCACAATAAAAAAAATGCACCTTACGTAAATGGAAGCAACGCCACAAAATAAATAATAATACTCACAACGTCGATTCTCCCATCCCCAAATTGTTAAGTACCTACCTTATTATTTATTGTGACACTACTGCTATCATACTAACTGCTGTGAAGACAGTCAATTCAAACGTGTACAACAACCAGCCCACCCTCTATTAAGGGGGAGGCCTTCGTACAGCAGTGGACGACGACGACACCAACCACCTTATCTCCCTCAACTCCTTTACATTCTATCCACCGAGCAAGCACGGACGCGACGTAGAGAGAATTACTCTTCACAAATAATAGGAGTTCATAAAACGAAGTAGTCGTAACCTATTATGTGCTCTACTTCGATCAGGGCCTTGGAGGATCTTTAGCAAGATGAAGGTCGAAGGTGCTCTACGTTTTTTGAGGACTACAACCATAAATTGTTTATGTAATAAATCTATGACTACAACGTTGTAAGTCTAAGATGTTTTTACCTGTAGATGAGTTGTCCCCCCCGCCATATTTACTAGATGAAATCAAGGTAATTGCCGTGATCGCTACCAGTCTTTCACTTTCGAATGTCCGGTAATATGCTGCCGCTAATCGTATGTTTTCTAGCAAAAAGATGGTGATATTATGCCGTTCTGTGTATTTAGACACTGCACAATCTACACAGGCACTGTGAGAGACAAAACAAAATTCATTTCATGCGTAAGTACTGTATTTTTATTGCAATGGGAAAAAATGAAATTTATTTTATCTAAGACGACTGTTATCACTTTGAAATGGATGGCCGAGATAGATAGATCGTCTTGTGTGAGAGAGTGAAAGAGAGCCACACCGGCGCGGCGAAGGCGCTCGCTCTGGCCAATCAACTAGTGTAGCTTATTACGCCGTAAGAGAAATTAGATATTTGTCTCTATCTAACAACAGGTGTGGCGTATAAAGTCGGTCATATTCCTTCCTTTTCTTCACAAACTGCATATAAACATGCGTAAGTATATTTATATAGGCAACTTCTAGTCAGTTTTTAAAGCAGTTTTGTTCGACTATAACTACTCTATTTATTTCAACTCACTGTTGTAAGTACTATTATTTCTTCTGTGCTACAGCGCAACATGCGCAAGTATTCGTTACATTCTTACACGGTTCATGAAAATAATTGTCACAAAATTTTCATTCTAACTTGGTAGGTCAGATTCCAATGAGTTAAGGAAGTGTAGTTATTTCTGTTCTAATAATTAGGCACTCACTAGTCGAAGCACTGCGCAGCAGATAAAATCCACTGTTTACCAACAATGGCACCACCGCACCAGTGTTTACCGTGCAACCTGCAACAGAAAATACTAAAACTTACCCACATCACATAAACCTTATTATAGTAGACAAACTACTTATTCTGTGTGAAAATGGAATGTAATAAATCCTCTTTGATATCAACGAACTTGACTTCGCTCCTAGAACTCTTTATATTTCATGCAATCCTAGTACATTGGCTCGACATACAGCCTTAAGTCGATCTTAAAACGCCAAATCCACTCGATTGGTTACCATCCTTATTCCTAGAAGTTACAGTTGAAATTCGACATTTCTCCAATGACAGAAGTTGATCTTTTTCCCGTGCACTGTTGGAACTTGGATTTTAACCAAAATTTAACTTTATTTGAATGTGGAAACTGTTAATGAGTCGGTGACGTCATGTCGCAATAAATTTAGAGTTGTTCGGTGTATTAAGATTAGGGTACGGCGACTACGGCGAGAACACAAACAGACGATTTTTCTCGTACGAGATTTTTATTACCATTTGTTTGGAACAGTGGAACACAGTGGCCAAGTGCGAGTCGGACTCGAGCACCAAGGGTTTGCACACAAAATATACCGTTATGAAAACTGATGTGGTTTTAACACAATTTTGTTTTATTTATACGGGAACATTCACGTTTAATTAAATCGGATATTCCGACTTTAGCGGAGGTCGAAGCAGGACGCGGCGGGCTCCGTTTTCCCTCCTTGAAAAAGGTGTCCGGATGTCAACGAAACTATAGTCGGAGTATCCGATTAAATTAAACGTGAGAACTCCCGTATAGATAAAACAAAAATATACCGCGTTTAGCTGAGCTGAGACGCATTTTGTCATTTACAACGAGTGTCATCGTTTTGTACAAAATGTCTAGAAAATTTGTAGAATTATTGAAATACTTAGTGCGAGTCCAACCTGCACTTGACCAGTTTTAGTAAGTATTTGTTGTTATTATACCTCAGACTCTTCAGAGTGTACTTCTGGATAGCGTTTTTACGAAACCATCAAAATGATTCTAAGATTATGTCTATAGGCTGTATATCAAATATAAGCGTTTAACACTTAAAATTTTCTAATATTACCGACTAAAAAACCGAGTGATTTTTGAATCATACGCAAAGTTGCGAATGCGAGCGGGGCCGACTTTCAAACGATATTGAACCTTATTCCAAACAATATCGGTCGAAGGTTGGCTCCGATCACATGTACAACTTTGCGTACGATTCAAAAATAAGGCCCTGCAGGCCAATTCAGCTAACCAAAGCCGAACCGCTTCCCATGCGTTTCCGCTACTTTTCCTGTTTGACAGCGGCCGACTAACGTTCATGGTCCGGCCAAGCGTACCTAAAGTTTATCGAAACCATAGACAAACTGCTCATCGACATAGACATCGCACGTTTATAAAACTTTAGGTACGCTTGGCCGGACCAAGATCGTTAGTCCGCCGCTGTCAGACAGAAGGAGTAGCGGGAACGCATGGGAAGCGGTTCGGCTTTGGTTAGCTGAATTGGGGCCCTGGATAGGTACGTACGTTTTAATAGAAAAGGCATGTGACATTGTGGACTAGTTCATTCAAGGGTGTTTGGCGAATTTGTACCACAGGCTATCTGCGTATGGGAAATGTCCTAAGCCTTTACCTGATCGATACAGTATAGGGATAGTCCTCCAGGCAAACCAGCCCAGACTCGGTGGTTAGACGTTTTCGCCTTACATGCGTGAGATCTTCTTCCATTTTGGGTGGAAATTCGCATTCAAGCTCAGATTTTACTGTTGATGATGTCGTAGCTGGAAAATATACGAATTAATTTTATAGCATGTACTTTTACTAATCATGCTCATATGTTTTTTAAGGAAAGGTGAATTAAAACGGATTAATTCTATGGTTCCGTTGAGTTGAGCAAACGCTGGGTAACAAGACAACATGATTTAGGTCAGGCAAATGGTAATATATTTCACCTTGCGTGCTTTTTGACTTGAACATTGAAGTGACGGGGTCAGAAATAAAGTCGACTGCTCGGAAATTATCTCGCTGGCCAGAATCCCCTAGTACGACAAAGAATTATAAAGTTTTAATAAATTAAGCTGAAGCTAATAATGTTATTTCCTACGTTTAGAAATTAGTATGTCTACCATAATATAATTAGAATAAGCTAATCTATGTTTTAGTATATTCAGGATGGCAATTCTTATGCTGATTTGATCTGTGCACCCCTACTACATTACTTAGTAAATTTAAGTGTTAATTTAACCACGGTTATAGGACGTGGAGTAATTTAATCCAAACACATATGTATGATCTGTAATAGCAAAGGATGCTTGTAAATGGCATCCAGTAGGCATTAGGTTAGCACAAAATAATATTTGATGTGAAATCAATTTACATACGTCTTTTACCAGGGATTGGCAGCAACCCTAGATAGGGCTGAAGATGAAATTGGTGATTCTTGATTTCCATGCCACTTGGTGCTTCGTACACAGAACAAATAAAAACCTATATTTTAATCTAAATAATACGTTTTTTTAACTATAATCACGTTTTGTGCAATTACATACGTTATTAATGAGACAATTTCAACAAATACAATACTTTCAAAGATATTAGCTTGGAAAATCTACAATATGAAAGCCAATTTAAACAGCAGACAAGGACGGATAAGCCACTAAATAGAATAAATCCTTACCACTTAAAACAAAATATCTAGAACTAATTTGAACTAAAAGTAATACTAAAAACCTAATAACTTTGTCTTCCATTTTAACAAACATTATTTTTGATCATCAGTATTAAGTACATTTTTCACGTGAAACTTGAGCTAGGGTCAAAACTTAACTGTTCCGTAACTAGAACCTATTATAAACTAGAAAAGGAAATGTTTGGAAAACTAGGCATTGTAACGGAATAACAATGGTGTAATATCAAACATAATTGGCATACACATAGGTACCTACCATTTATAAACCATAACATGCTATACGGAGTATTGCTGCCTTTTTATTTTGAACCTACGAGTCACCTATAAGTAACGGTTAGAAATACTTCCTGATTTGGAAAAACAATTTTCACTACAGGAGACCTATTTCCAATTCATAGCAGAGATAGAAACGCTTGAGAGAAGTTTACTGGAAATACTAGAGCCTCAATAATTATTATCAATAATAACCAGCGTAGCGTATGCGTTCACCCATGCGACCATGGTGCATGGGTATTGGTAAATATTTCATAATTTTCAATGGCTCAAGAAGTATCACCATCATAGCTTTTAAATGTCTCCTAATGTATATGCTGTAAACGGATACAAAAAAAGTAAAGTTTTTTAAAATCTAAACTCGGCCAACATAGCGTAGAATGAATAGAGACTCAATAGAGAGACGATAGAAGTAGCAAAGACAGTTGGCAGTGATAGACTGTATTATATACTTTGGAGTGATAGGAAAGATGGGAAAAGGAGTGATGGGTAGGTAGGTTTAACTATCCTAGCCTAGGGTGAGTAGATGATTTATAGATTTTGGGTAAACGTAGTGTATTGGGCATCCTGCGGCCAGGCGGAGTGGCGATTTACGTAAACAATGCAAAGCCGGACGCATAAAACGACGGGTCCAGCTCAATGTGGTAGGTACATTAGAAAAGGCTCACGCACGTCCAACAATGAACAATGAAAGGCGGATGATGACAACGAGTTATGAAAAAGAAATGCCCACTCTAAATGACATGTCTTAGAAGACATTTTTGCTCCGTCTGATGATGATAATGTATGATGATAATGATGAATGATATCTATATTTCTTTCGGAGACATTAGGTAGTAGGTACTTTAAAGAAGTTTGTTTGAGAATAATGGCAATACTTGCCAGTTGAAACTGACAAGCAAATATATATGACAAAATCATTTTATCAGCATACCATATACCACACAATAATAGGCGAGTACTTTACTGGTAACTCAAAGACCCATATAAACTCTCTGTAGTTGTCACATTGTTTGATTCAAAATAGTAATCAGAATAAGAGTTTTATCTTCGTTTTACACTCTCTTATCTTTTCAATGCCAGCCAACCTTTATTTTTATTATTTGGGTCATTATTATCGCCCCATTGAACTATTATTTAGAGTTCCGTGGAAAATAAATATCCGCCTATTACTGTGAGATTATTTATCTACGTAAAACATTTTACGATACTTTCGTAAAATGATTTACGTAAATATAAGTTATTCACTCGAGAGACACTATTCTGAGAATAATAATAATGTATTAAAATAACTGTTTTATTATTTCGTAGGTAGGTAGGTACCTATTAGATCCAAGAAATTAATTGACGTTGGTAACGGTCTGAAATATTTCATTGTAATTATCTCTTTTATAAGTATGAAGGTACAATAAACTACGGAACCCGGTCACTAAAATTATCGTCACTTATGTTGTTTTATTGCACTCGCTTCATCATTGAACATAAATAAACATCTGAAACGTTTCGAACGTTTAGTAATATTTCATCAGTTTACTGTATCGAAGTTATTAAGTCCTGGTAAAATATTAATATTAAATTGAATTAATATGATTTAAATACCGATCAATATTGGGGCGAAATGAAAACTACCAACTTCATACTAATTTGTGTTTTTAGTATAAATTGTGTATGTAAAGATATCATTAGTATAAGTATTGATAATGATAAACGTAAAGATAGCAATGAAAGTGACGAAAAAAATATTAAAATAGAAATTAGTAAAGCCAAAAATCATTCAAATGAAAACGAAATTCCCATAAGTAGTTTCAGCGGTAGCTTAGAACATTATGAACAAACAGGTTAGTATTTTCAGAGCAGACTGTTCTCGTGATTGGTGAATATTAGATCTGAGACTGCGACCGTATGGGCGTGTAACAGCAACTAGCCAAGATATTGAATACTTATAGACACCACAAAAGAGGTAGGTACAGAAGGCAATCTACATAGAAAGTGCGCTCGAGCAACGCACACATAGACATCGCTCACGGACACGATGTCTCGCACTGGTTCAAACGAGTGCGAGCGATGAGTACCAATCAACTGCCATCCACTTGAGACACGCGTCTGTGAACTTTTTTGTGCAAAAATGGAGAAACAAAATAAAAGTAATTATAACTGTTTAGTGGACGGTTGTTTAAATTCAACATTAAATGGTGAATTGTAATTTTTTAAGATACCAGTTGGACTAAAAGCTGTGTAAGCCTTGTTTTCAATAATCTAACGAGAAAGATGTAAATGTAAATTAATCGCATTTTTGTCTTCAAAAATCTTTATCCAATTATATTAATAACTACGATAAAGATTATGATACTGTCTATATCTTTTAAAGTAGTTTTTTACCCGACTAACGGTCAGGCCAACAGGAAGGGTTATGGTTTTAGCAGTCTATGTATGTATATTTGTATTTACGTATGGATGATAAAAAAATTGCTCTCATTTCCTCATTATAAACAAAACTGCGAGCCGGCTGCCCGCGCCGCCGCGCCCGGTCGCAATTTGACAACCTTAGCGCGACCGATGAAAAGTGAAGTACATACATGTGATTGACTTCTGTGATTGATCTGTTTTGTGGGTACACTGTCATTTGTTAGCAAAAGACGAGCCTTGTCTCTATATGGTAGTACTATTATTTATTCTGTGCTACTATAGAGTTCAATAAATTTATCAATTTCTTTATCAGTCTTACAAGGACAAATGCAGAATCCGTGGATAATGCTGCAAAATGGCAAACAGAAGACAGATTTAGACATTAATGAAAAATATTCCGGGAGAATACTAAGTTCCAACGAAGAAACCAGTGACTTATGGAAAGAGACTCGAAAAGACAGTATTTACAGTGCAAAAATGCGATCAGAACCTCAAAGCGACAATATTTTTCACGACAAAATAACGAGTTCCTTCGAGAATTTAAGGAAAGCTCCGACGGTAATGGCTAGACATTATCACGAGAAAGTGCCAAGTTCGATCCGGTCCACAAGCCGCCCGGTCCGCTTTCATATCTCACATGAAATTGAGAAGGCTAGCGACCATGATGAGTGCGAGAATTCGAGGAGAAATAAACAGAATGAAATACCCATCATCCATGTAAATAAAGAAAATGGGCGGACAGAAACGGGTTTTCATAGCCACCCCCAGAAAATTCGAAAACCCTGCGAGAACTCGCCAAAAAAGAGGAGAGAGTTAATGAACGTTTTGAATATCCCTACTTCAGAAGTTCATGAAAAGCCGCCATGTGACATCTACAATGTCGATGAATCCACCGGATTAGCAATAGGTAAGGAGAGTATTATCCATTACTCACTTCGCTCGTCGGGCGCTAATAGTTCGAGTTCGAGGGTGTAAAAGATCACCTTCCTACTCGCGTGTGTAAAATAATCTACGTTTCATCACTAGTGTAAGGCAAGACAAAAAATCTTGAGATAATAATACGGTTTAAAAAATATATACAACCGACTTCAACTTCGAATACCCGGATGACATCTTCATATTTTCTAGTAATTTTGATTTAAAAACCGAAGAAGCCAAAAAAAAACTAAAAAGAATTATCAATAATAATAATAATAATTGGCGGAGTAATCGCGTAACATACATACAAAAACATACAGTCGAATTGAGAACCTTCTTTTTTGAAGTCGGGGTTGTTCTTTCTTTTTTTTTGCAGCGAGCAACTCCACCATCGAAGTTAGCGACCACGGGTACCAGGCGAACAAAGATACCGAGGAGAGTGCAGACGACGACCAAGAATCGCTCTACGATTATCCGTATCCCGCGTCAGTGCAAAGAAAGGGAGCGCACTATGCAAGTGGTGCGTTAATAGGAGAGAGATGGGTGCTAAGTACAGCGGCGGATTTTTTTAAGTACGTCGTGGTTTCGTTAATTTTTTATTGTTCTGCTTTTTATTTTAGTCATCATCATCATTTCAATTCAAGGCTGAATATTTTATTTTAATGGAGCAATGTTGTACCTACATAATAGGTATTGTTTTGGAATAATATTTTTGTCCAAAACTCTAAACTCCCGACTGATTCTCGATGACAATTTGAATTTTGCACTAAATAGTAGAAAAAAGTAATAATTATCCTTCTGTCTTGTTTTCTTTAGGTACTTACATAATTAATGGATTTTAACACAAATAAAAAGATATAGGTAAGGGCTATTCACAAGGCACAATTAATTGTTTTAGGCGTAGGGTTGCTGCATTTTTATAATCATGTAATAGTTATGACAGAAAGTATCTCTCGCTGCTAATTTACGGAAGATTATCTAATCCCAGCATTCATATGAAATGCTAATACCTAATTTACAATAGGACCAAGTTCAGCACAAGGAAAAAATCTACCAAAACATATTAAAATAATGAAAGACAATAATTATCTACATTATTATGTTCGAGGAGGATACTCATATTAACCATAGCTAATTTTAGTAAGTAAATATTTTTTTAATTCCCCAGTGTTCGAGAAACAATTAGACTTTTCCGCGTGCGTGTTGGTTCAGTGGACTGCAAGAAGGGTGGCATTTTGTCCCCCGTCATGACTATTACCATCCACCCCAAATTTATCCCCGGGCAACCTGCTTTTGACGTATCAATACTGAAGACTGCTACACCATTGTTACAATCTTCGCTCGTCAAGCCTATAGGACTCTCTAGAGTAACTGGCAAAATTGTTAGCGCAAAGTTCCTGACTACTTATTGGCCTAGAATCGTGGTAAGTATAAACCCCATTCAATTTAAACATATGATTACTGAAAATCTTGAGGTAGGTAGATAGAAATATGAATTTTATTATCATTTATTATAAATTATCATCATCAACTCACCCTCTTTTATTAATTCTGTATCTGCCGTCAATTTCCAAACACACCCCAGAGTAAATCATCATCATCGTCATCAGCCACAACTAAGACGTCCAGTGCTGGACGAAGCCTTCCCCCTTAATAGAAAGGGGTTATCATAATCCCCACGCTTGGCAGGCGGCTTGGGGATAATCAATCTTGGGGCATAATGCTTACCACCGTTAACTTAGAAGACGTTGTTGCTCGTCTTCCGGTGGTTCTGGGTGCAGTTTTAGGACAAACTCAGGTGCCCCAGAGTAAATACTAGGATTTAATGAGTCGAAAAGTTCCCATTCAATTCGAAAACCGACATGAAAGTTCTGGATACAAAAAAATGCTGAGGACAAATCGGCTTTCCACCGTTTTTATTAGAGTGTAAACACGATCAAGCTCCAAAATTAAGGACTTTAACCAGCCAACGTCCTCCAGGTGAAAAAGGGAGTAGTGCCACCTAAAGCCAAAGAACGCGTCAAGTACAACAGTATGCGAGTGTCTACGCAGAAGCTGGTGCCTTCACCCGAGTGCAGCAAAATACTGGCTGCTGTCAACCTGACTCTAGAAAAGACCAACCTATGTTTAAAGCCGGTGAAAATTCACCACAGTGATTGTATGGTAAGAGTACTTTGAATCCTGTTCTTACGATGATAACATGCTAACGTTTGGATAGCAGTGATCGCACGCAGAGTAAGGGCTCAGATCTCAACTCAAAAATGAGCTTGAGCAGCCGGTGAAGGAAAATATCTAGTAAAACCATACCACAGAAGAAATAATAGTACACATTACTGGCATCACACTTCTAGGCAGGGTGTATTTACCATCTTCGAACACGAAGTAATTCAGTCATTACATCAAGAAAGTAGTGGTCATATAACTAGACTTGACAGTCTTATCCTAAGTCATCCTAGTAATTCAAAAAAATTATGTATGTTTGTAGTAAATCTTGTAGTTTAGGAATGGAAATGGAAAATATGGCGCTGCCAAAAATTGAAATCATCAGAAGGTGTGAAAACTAAAGCACGATACTGATTTACATAATAATGTTATTTTAATTATAAAACACAAAAAGCTCCCGAACTTGTTTAATTTCTATCTTCTGGAAATTCTTCCACAGCCCGATGCTGGAGCTCCCGTAGTAGCAGTGGATGGTTTGTGGGGCATAACATCAGGTTGGGTGTCCCCGCAGTGTCCTTACGTTTTGCTACCGACGCTCTTCACCAGGGTCTCCATCCTGGCTCTACGTACCTGGATTGACGCTCAGATGCTGGTGTAAAGATCAGATAACACTATCTCAATACAATGTTCCTTCATCATCAGCCAGAAGACGTCCAGTCGTCCACTGCTGAACGAAGGCTTCTCGCCTAGACCGCCACACTGTACAGATACAGAGATACAGATACAGAGATACAGATACAGAGATACAGATACAGAGATACAGATACAGAGATACAGATACAGAGATACAGATACAGAGATACATATACAGAGATACAGATACAGAGATACAGATACAGATCAAATCAAATCAAATCATTTATTTGCAAATATACGGTACAATAGAGATCTTAATTAAATATTTGCCGGAACACAGTATTCAGTCTGCAAGCAGACGTGCAAATGTTAAAATTCTAATTTATTGTATAGGTTAAATTGACTTAATGTAATATTTATTGTTACCTATTTGAAAAATCCATGAACTCCTTTACACTATAGAAACAATTCTTAAGAAGCCAATCAGTTAACGATTTTTTAAATTTGTTGCCGTTTAACAATTTCATTTCAGTGGGTATTTTATTATAAATTGATATACACATATTATAAGCATTTCTCGTGTACAAATCTTTACGGGCTGGAGGTGGATAGAGCAAATTGGTGAACTTGATTCTTTTTTGGCGTGTAAAAACTTCTCTACGATTCATAAAATAATCTGGATGTTCTTTAGTGAAAATATCTATACAAATATAAACAGAGATACAGATACAGATACAGAACAACCTGCTCTTTGTTGCTAGTGAATGTTTCTTACGAGGCAATAGTAGTAGTGCGTCGTAATAGTAGTGGGTGTAGTATGTATTATAAGTATGTATTTACGAAATAAAAATTGTATATAAGTATTCTATCAGCTATCTGGTTTCCATAATACAAGCTTTGCTTAGTATGGGGCTAGATGGCGCTGTGTGTAATAAATGCCAATTTTTTTTTTATATTTAAATAATTTGGTATTGATAATATTGTTCTTACATCAAAATTCTGGATGCTGGACTGTTAAATATTTGTACTGCACGGAAATTATTAATATTCCACGTTATCATTTTGAATGAGTCGATGACTCAGCCGGATTTCTACACTACTGTTCAGAACCTATATTAAAATTTACGCCAAAAATAAGATCGCACTAATCGATCCAAGCCCAACTCAAATATTTCAAGGAGATAGCTGCTCTCCTTGAAATATTTGAGTTGGGCTTTGGGCTTTGCTTTTGAGACCATTATTATGATTAATTAATAATTATGTTACATTCCCTGATTTAAGTGAAGAACTCTGTTTTGTCAAACTGATTTAATGAACTTATTAAACTGTGATCTGGCAGCATGAAATGCTCCGAGACGACCTCTATTTTCTATAATATCAACTCTGTGGACGTATAAACAGCGCATAAACACGCATACTAATTTTCATTGTAAGGATCGCGCCAGTTAAATAATTTCACTACGTCACCAAGTTCACCACGGTATCAGTGTAACTTATTATGCTATTATAACAACGTTGTAAATTATTCTCCTGCGATTTTATGATTGCCTGGTATTGCTTGGTAGAAAATTACAGCTGATCTGTAAAATGATTGATGATGACATTACATGTTGTAAAAAAAGATAAGAATATATAGGTTTTAATTAAGTTATGGTCTATAATATTAATTTTTGATGTAAGAAATCGCCTAACATGAGAAATATGTCATAATTATATTAATCAAAAAGTTAAGTGCTTTAGCTAGTTATTTTTTTACTAAATGATGTTTTTTATAAAAATAAATTATTGCACCTAATTATTAATCCTGTGATTTTACTTTTCGATCCGATAAGATAAAAAAGTAAAAGAAAGAACGAAAAATAGATACGAGAAGGTACATCATAAAAAATAATAAACAATGAGTAAGAAGTAGTCACACACTTGCTCTGCCAATCGTATAAAAGTAGCTGCTTCAAATGTAATTAGAGAACATTATGTGCAACATTATAAAAAAACACTCCTTTTCAAAACGCAATCATCACGCCAAAAGTCAACGAATTCTAAAGTAGTGTGCCTGTTAAAGTAAACTTTGACAAACTCTCTCTTAATAATAATATTATCTTAAAATTATACGCACAGTTGATGTGGATGAAAATGGAAACCGGTGGATGCAAATGGCAGGTTGTCGTACAGTGTGGCGGTCTAAGGGGGAGGCCTTCGTTCAGCATTGGACGTCTCTGGGCTGATGATGATGACAATTATACGAGTATGAAACGAACTATTATCCAACGTAAGTTACATTTAAAAAAGTTCAAATTAACAAAGAGCATCGACCTAAATAAACTACTGCTTGTTTCGCTATCAAAGTCAGCGGACCTAGTTACTTTTATAAATACGAATATTAATTTATGTTCTACGCGTGACCTTACCGCTAAAATAAACATTTTGACGTATTTATTAATAGCTAAAACAATGAATACATTATGAGATAACTATATGGAGTGAGAAAATACAGATGGTAGAAAAATGTTAAAGACCAAATAAAAAATGGTTATGTGCAGTTGTTAAGTTTGAACACAGAGTATAGCGGACATTAGTAAAAAGCATTATATTGCAGGCTTTGCAGCGGCTGGGCTGGACGGATATTATATTTACAGTTGTATGGTAGAGTAAACACTAATATAAAGAAATATCGTAAGATATTCAACACTATCGAAAAATATTTCACTTATACTATAAGCGCTAGCAAACGTTTAGACATGTCTCAGACGTAAGGAATTAAAATAGAAATATTCAATATTTATTATAAGGTAATAAGGACAGAAAAGCGAAAACCTTACTTCTTAGGTAGATCGGCTGTCAAAACAATGTTGTAAATCAATTGTATGGAAAACCGCTGTCGCCAGTTTCACACAAAATTGCATAGAAACTACCACGAAAAAATGCCAATCATTTGTCGCGCATTTGAAGTAAAACGCTCGAAATGCCATTTTGCAACAGATTAAAATTAATCTAATTACGATGCAATGTGGTTTGGATTCCCACGCGTCTATTTAAATTGTCTTTTTTGAGTATTCTCAGTTTAAAAAGATGTATATTGGAAGAATTGTTAGTACTAGCGATAGTACTAGCGCGGCCCGTCACATTTCCGTTCTATTCACTTCTCTCTTCAGTGGTACTAAGTGTAATAACATGAGGCTGCTGATACATATATAGAATCATTACATCCTGTTTTAACGCCGCCGCCACAAACTATTAACAGGGTTGGATTTCCATGCCACCTTGCTAACATGTCACCGGCTAGGTCAAATATGCGAACTAGACTATGGAATTCATAATATTGATTGATTAGGTGCATATGAATAAAAGTTTTCTTTTCATTCTTCCCACGCACGGTAAATTATTATAAATGGAAAGCTGGTGTAAAAGGCGTGGGAAAATTATACTGGAACATTATTACTTATGTGACTTGGGCTATAAAGATTTTCTTCTTCAGTCTTCAGTGCCAATTTTTTGTCGTGTGATGGAACATCTGTGCTGTAATAAAGTTATTATTCGGATAACATAAATTAAATAATAGATAACAAGCAAGCGTGACATGAAATTCAAATAATGGTCGGTGTTATTTTTGTGTCAGTTTAAAAAGTATTTTTTTATTTCTTTTGCGAATTGTACTTTTATGCTGTCGTAAATAATTACTTGGTTACTTTATTATCATGTTATTAGTTTGATTTTGTGTCTTCCGATATGAATGCACGTCATTCATATCGCATTCAGATGAAGCCGAACACCAATATTTGTGTCGGTTGCAGACTTTATTTTCAGAAATGCGTTGCAAATAAGTTTTTAGGGCTGAGTTTAACAAATCAAGTAAAATATTGAATATGTAGTAATTGCAATGCGAAAATAGTGGCACAGATAAGCTAATCAAACAAAATATAGTATGTCTAAGATGTGACAAGCGGTATAAAATCTTCTGTTTCTCAGATCAAAACATTTTGTTTAAATATTCGATGCAGTGCTATCTCATATGACAGCTGACGAGTCACGTACGAGAAGGATCAAAAAGCTACTAATAAAATTTGAAAAAATACTGGTACACATTTTAATCTAGCTAAATAAACTACAGGCTTGGACTATTGGACTATTATGGAAAACGGATTCAATCGTGTATTGCGAGATGGAATTTTGGCTGCTACCCCTCCATATTTTCTTGTATGTGCTTGTCCTTTAGAAACCTTCGGTCGACTTAGTTTTTTTTGCAATTCCTGCTAAGCTTCTTCTGCCCAGTGTTTGATCTCGTCTGATCATACAAATTACTAAAATTAAAACAAAAAGTCTTTAGATTCGATTTTGGACAGCCCTAGAATAAGATCCATCTTTGCAGTTATAAAAGCAATGTTATCTCGTTGTTATTGTTTAATAGCGCACAACCACTGCTCTAAACAAAAATATTCAATCTTCCTTCTTCTCCACCTTAAAATTACGTTAAAAAATTACGCTTATTATAATTATTTACAAAAATAATCTAATTGTATTTAATTTAGTTTAATGTTCTATTTGTTTACTCATGAAAAACTATAAATACCGTACCATGATCAAGAGAA
The DNA here is from genome assembly GCA_905404285.2 of Erannis defoliaria. NCBI lineage: Eukaryota > Metazoa > Arthropoda > Insecta > Lepidoptera > Geometridae > Erannis > Erannis defoliaria. The sequence goes on along the minus strand of FR990089.1, from coordinate 12,205,822 downwards.
ATGAATGTAAAGAACACACCTACGTGCAATGGATGGTGGCAATACTAGGTAAATAAACAATTATTATACAATTATAATTAAAATAAACTAATTATGTAAATAAATAAAACAAAACACATTTGTACTAGGCCGTCATATTAACGTAGGAGTGTTTCTAGCTAACTCTACGCTGCTGACCTACGGACTGCAAAGTGGTTGGATATCGCCGATGACGAAAGTGTTGCAGTCGGATTTATCGCCTGTAGGCAGAATTTCTGACAACGAGTTATCATGGGTCGCGAGTACTATGTGCTTATCGGCCGTCGTCGGGGTACCTATCTACGCGTACATAGCAGATACGTATGGGCGGAGGATCGGAATTATAGCCATTGCTGTACCTCAAGCGGTACGTGTCTTTTGCTTTCTATTCATGCTCTCCTAGTAACCAAATGCTAAATGCAACTTTTATACGGACGCTGCGTGGCAGACCGCCTGTGGCCGCAGACTTTGGTCCGCGATTTGCTATGTGGAATTTTGTGGACGTAGTACATTTTCTGTGAATGTGGTGTAATTTGGGTGCAACAACATATTGTTCTGTGATCATTATTGTGGATTGTGGAGCAACAATTCTCTCAATTATCTCTGTTAGAGGTTCAATTTCCACGAAACAGGCCACAGTATCTAGCGTATGTATTAGCAGTTTGCAGCTAACTGAGAGCGTCGCGACCCTGACCTCCACATCGTCCAAGCCCCTTGCCCAATTTGGCTCATATATTCGAATTTGATACCTAATTGTATTTGCACGAACTACATTCTTATCATAAATATCAGATCAAGGATTCGAAAGTTATCGTCAAACAAATACGATTATTCCCGTTGTCCGCCACCCGCCAGTCCACTACTTGTGGACAGTGAATACATAATATAATAGACGCCGACTAGCCCCCTAGACTCCGAGATTTCCGCTTCACTTGTCCCACAGTCCCACAGCACAGGGCAAAGTTTCCCTTCCCTCTTTCCAATCTCTTCAAGGTCGAGAGGTTTCATAGACCAGTCGCTGAAGTGGGAATTTAAGCTCGTCTAGCCATTGCTGCCTGGCACAGCCTAGTACCTACCATTATGTATTCTGTGACGTTAGTCCTTATATATTAGGCACTACAAAACTTTTATAATGATCTTGCAGTCAGAAATTCTTTTGTTATTGACTGATTTATTTACTTTTCAGATATGCTGGATCGTAAAACTTTCTACTACCAGTACGATAGGTCTTATCATAGCAAGAATATGCTGCGGAATCCCAGCAGGTGGCTGTTTCAATTTGATCCCAATGTATGTGAAGGAAATCAGTCAAGACCATATTCGAGGCCTTTTGGGATCTCTGTTAATTCTCATGCAAAATATAGGAATTTTATCTATGTACGCAATGGGATCACATTTGGACTACAAAACAGTGTTGTGGATTGTGCTGGGAATTCCGATAATTACTTTAGTGATGATGCTAAAAGCTCCTGAATCTCCTGCGTTCCTAGTAAAAATAGGCAAAATCAAAGTAAGTTGAGCATCTTTTTAGTTAGATTTACATTTTATTCTGTGCACATTCATAATTATTTTGTGATAGCTACTTTGTAGAAATGTATTCACAGCTTTTTTACCATGTCGCATGTTTATGTCATTATTCTAATGATCATTTTTAGGAAGCCACAGCAACTGTAGCTTTTCTACGCGGCTTGCCCATAGACGACAAGGCTGTCCTGAGCGAAATCAGCTACATGAGCAACGACGATCTTTATTACAAATCCTTGCCGAACATATCATTTGTCAGTATTTGTGAGTAAAACATTCCGTGGAAGTTAACTAGAAGCTATTGTGCTATTCAACCTATCTTTGAATTTAACACCGAAATGACGACATCTAGAGGAGGTAGTTTAACATAAAGTCGAAGAACAACTCTAAAAGATGCCCCGCAGCCGTGGAGGACCTAGCTCTCCCGCAGCGGATCGATGAGATGCCAATGAATCGAGTAATGCTGATGGCGATATCTTGTCAAACGCCAGCTAAAATAAGATAGCTTAGTAATCTCTCTTAGAATCGCTAACTACATTACTATTCTATATGTGATTGATTCAGGCGTTACTTTGCGGAAGTCCATTGTTACCAAAATTTGTTTTGTAATATTACAGCGGAAAAAACACTAGAAATTAAAACAAATTTTGGTATTACTATTCTACTTCGTCGGAATAACAATTAATAGTGTTTGTTTCTCATCATCAGAATAATGCTAATGATTTGTAACGGATTCTATAGCGATAGCGCCACAATTGCTGATTTGGTTAACAGGCTTATCACTCAGACATTGTAGAATTTAAAGCCGCAAAGCATCTGGATAGCCTCTACATCAGCCATAGTTTAAAGCTCTTAACTAAAAGCTCGTTTCACATTTCCATAAGCACGTGGGCTAGTGCTGAAACTTTCACATAAGTTAAGTACCTACTTGTACGGTACCCAACTAAGGCTAAAACCTAAAACTCCTATGCTTTTTGAACTGTTATTTTATAATCTAAAATAATATCTTTATTGTACTCTTACTTTCAGTAAAAAACAAACCCTGGCGTCGCGCCTTCATCCTTAGCGTCAGCGTAACTTCATTGGGCTCCATCAACGGAAATTTTGCTATCCTGACGTATGCTTCCACTATTCTGGCATCTTCCGGAGTCACCTTCAGCCCAGAACTTCAGGCATTGAGCTTCCCGACTGTTATGATTCTGGGATCTTTCCTGTCTATGTGTTGTGTAGAACGGCTTGGAAGAAAGGTTAGTAAGAACTTCTATAGCAGTCTTTCAAGTCAGCCCTTTAAATAGTGAATTGTCGGCAAGTAAAGTTCCAGCAGTCTCAATTGAAAATATTACTTGAATTTAAATCTCTATGGTTCCAATTTAGAGTCGTTGAGCTGTGGTAAAGCATTCAGGCACTCCTATATTAACTAGGAGATCTATGAGACACGCGATTCTTGTGACACAGCCTGACCTAGCCTGAAATATAAATTTGTTTTGATAATGTAAATTGTCGGAGTATTATCTTTAAGTGTGATAGATTTAAATAAGGAGAGGAAATACTATCTTCTACTAATAACATAGTATTATTATAACTTGTGCATTTACAAATTTTTCATAATAAGAGTCCAAGAATTATCTACAATCCAGCATCTTTGTCAAAAACTTAAAGCAAACGTAGATTGACGTTTTCTCAAATTAAATAATCATACATTCTATTTCTTTCATGCTAGGGCTTCACCTGCGTGACGCTTTAAGTCCAGTTATCGGAATAATTAACGTGCAATAAATGATGCATTTAACAAAGCGCTACATGGGCGGCCACACTATTATTTGAACATCGGCTAACGTCTAACGACGTTAATAATGCCACTAGCCTATTAGCGTGCTAACACCCGGCTATATCTGCGTACTGCATAAAATACCGCGCTAAATAATGGCATTACACGCAGGTGAAGCCCTAGCATTACAGAACAGTAGGTAACATTATTATTGTATTGTGCCTTACCTCCTAATCTTTCTATCAATACATCTTTACATAGATGATCTTGGCCACCTCATACTTCGTCTCCGCTGTTTCCCTGGTTTGTCTGGCCACCATGCAGTTGCTCCAGGAGCAGGGCATCAGCGGGCCCGGCTGGTTGCCGGTTATAGCCATCGTGACGTCCCTCTGCGCATACTCCGCTGGTGTCTCGCCGATACCCTACATCATGATGTCGGAGATGTTTAACTTCCAGGTTAGTTCTAAAATAATCACTCATTTCTCATCTCATCTGTTTCTTTTATAGCACCGAAGTATGAAAGAGACGGCATCCATTACAGATGGCAACGATGGTGGTGGGTAATCCCTTAGCACATTATCTAAGACAACATTCCGGAGATAGCTGGGAGCAGTTCCCTTTCTTCCCTCGATAACACGCGGACCACACTTCGTCGTTGTCATCACTGGGTTCACTTAGAAGGGAGTCCAGATCTCTAAATCAGACCACCCTAAGCCCCAAATATCCTTTTTTAAACGGCTTTTACGAGGCACGAGATATCGAACTGTATTCTAAGACCCCCACATAGCTATTCGCAGCTCTTGTCAGTGGGCACATGAACGCAAACCCTCTCACACCCTAATAATAAGCGACTTCATGGCTTCACTCAAAGCACTAGAAAACTGAGGTAACACCCACCCCCTGGTGTCGGACATTCACGATCTCATTCGACTATACCGACATATGGACACCCTCGAGTTTTGATGGGTGCGAAGTCACGTGGGAATAGAAGGCAATCAAGCTGCTGACAAAGCAGCCAATTACGACCGATCTTCACTCTACACCGAAATACGCAAACTTCCTATTTTCCTATGTGAAACAAAAAAAAAACCTAAACAGAGACATGGGAATTGGGAAGAACGATACCAAAGTGCACAGCAGGGACAACACACGCGTAACTTACTTCCAACGTTAAAAGATGTGGCCAAGTTAAGAGCAAATGCCGAGAAATTCAATATTAACTCAATATCTCACTGGTTATGGTCATGGTCATGGTCATGGTTCCATAAAATATACTAGCATAGATTTATAATAATAATTTCAGAAACATGCCTGTCGCAGTAATATAAAATTAAAATCACAATTTTATCACATCATATCAGTACACAAATGTCAATATCCCCGTACAAACGGCATTACTGAAACATGCCTATTACAGCAATGCCGCTTGTAGGGGCAGTCGAGCCTGTCGGCAATCATTGCCTGGATTCCGTTGGAGCTGGCCCCTACTCTGCGCACCAGGGAGGTGCTACGGCTGCGCATCGTAGTAAAATAAAGCGAACATGCCCGAGGCTCTGCAGTACCAGGGCAGCCCCACCACAACCCGGAACGCGTTATTGTACAGAACATGGAGGTCGCTGTAGCTCTTGTGTGTGTAATGAGCCCACATACTGCAGGTGTAAAGGGACGTACAGTAAACCCTAAAGAGCGTGGCTTTAACTTCTTTTGAACCTGTCCAACCTGCTCATATTGGTTCTTATTGACAGCGACCTCCGTTCTATGCCCATGTCCTCACGGTCATATAATACGTAGGAAGGACCTTCATAATCAAAACGGAGCGCGGCGGCGAGAAGTTAGGTAGGTACTGCGTTTTTCGTTATAGTACGATGAGTCAAACGTCGTACCACGCCGCACACAAGATACTTTGCTACTACCAGGACACAATAAATAAATAAAATGTATTGAATCCTCGGATGAAGCATTTCGGCTTGATAACAGTTCGCTGATTGAATTTAATCGCCTATATTGAATGATTTTTGAATATGGTTACCGTGGTTACGTAGTACTATTATTTATTCTGTGATATGGATTAAGATAAATTCTCATTCTATTTGTACTTAAATAAATAATATTTTGTGTCTCAGCCGCATAGCTGGGAAGTAAACAAAAAGTAAACAATCTTGAACAACTTGTATTTTCTTTCGGACTAACTATATACAATTACGTTTGAGTGTTTGCTAGTTTACTAGCTCTTTCTACATGATCACTTTGTTTCATAAAAATACGTCTCTTTCCAGATACGTGCTAAAGCGATGGGTTTCATCATGACCTATTGCTGGCTGGTAGCGTTCTTCCAACTGGCCGCGTTCGGGAGCATATCCACAACGATCGGAACGTACGGAGCGTTCTTTTGTTTTGCTGCAGTGAATTTGATTGGCGCGCTCGTTGCCGCGCTTGCCTTGCCCGAGACAGGAGGCAAGACTCTCGATCAAATAGAAGTGGAGTTGAGAGGGAAATGAAAGACTGATATGATGTGACTTTCTTGAATGATAAATTATAAGAACCTATGTTAGTTAGTTATTTTTTGTATCCTATATTCAATTTCAACTCTCGATTACGTTACGGCCGAGTAGTAGGTACCTATTTGGTTCGCTCCGCCAACCAACACGGACCACGGACATTGTCGGCTTTACCTAAAATAATCTCGATTCTCTTAGTCACTGCTTAAACTTCTCTGTCCTTTTCTAGCACGTGCAACTTCACGTCAGAGAGAAGATGGCAGAGCATCTTAAGCAGTGACTAACGGTTGAAAAGTTTTTTTAAGTAAGGCCGTGTATGTCTGTGACCACGGAGGTACTTACCAAACACGTTGACACGGACAAATCGCCGTATTAGCAACGAGAGCGGAGAGATTTTATCTATCTCTCTTTACATCTCGTCTCGTGACCACCGACCGACCTACCGATCGCACTTCTGTGAGTGTGAAACGGTTTATAATAATTTTAATGTTGTTTTTTTTTTTTTTTTCCTTAGTTTTTGGCATCGCACGTTGTGCATTCTGCCAGTGTCAAGTTTATGCATTTTTACATTTATTTGTTATCATCAAGTCATATAAGTCATGAAATCACAGTAAGTCACATGAAATTAGTCCTAGTCGAGTCCAAGTCATACCCCAGTAAAGTTGTGGTGACTTTACTATGAGCTTCTACGGAGTTTTGAAAACAACACGAAAAGACATGTTTCACCACATTATATCACTTGCCCACACTCGTGCATGTAATTCAACACTCAATGAATAAAACACCACCATTTTTAATCATTAATTCGCGAAAAAACACAAGTTTAAGAAAATAATAGAATGCAACGACATGATTTTTCCGTGTTCCCGCCAAAACTCCTTAATGTTGTTGTTGACTAAGCGTGTCTGTCTTTTCATTATTTTCCAATTTTCTTAGGGAAAAGCAAGGTATTCTATGCCCACTACCGCTATCAATATAAAAGTATTATACTAGATTAATTTGCAAACGGATAGAATAAAGAAGGACATTTTTAGCTTTGGTAATTTCTTTATATGGTTTTGTTTTTTTGACGTGTTTTGTTGACTTACGACGTTACGACTAATTTGTGGATGAACGTCTTTAAAAAAAACTTGAATAATCTGTATACAGGATAAATTACCAAGTTCCAAAACATAATTCGTGGGCGGATCACGTCACTGTTCACTAACCGACGCGTCTGAGTACTAGGCAAACACAAAGTGCTGAAGATCGATCGATGCCGAGAAAGTTGCTTTTGCAAGCAAGCGCACGGCAGCGCCATGATAGACTGCGGTCCGACCACCAAACGGATAATTTTAGAGTAAAAAAAGGAGCCACCAACATATTCTACAGGTATATCTGTACTAATTTGTAAGTTCTCTTATTTAGCCAACTGTACAGATAAATTGGTTAATTCCTATCCGTGATCGTCGATCGAGCACTGGCATGCTTTTAACGCCACCATTCGATTGCGAGCGCTACTAAATATTAGGTAATCATAAGCGTTAGGAGAGGAAGCTTCGTGCGTCACAAAGTGTAGAGCTGTAAAGGCATTTCGTGCGACCATTATTCAACTAAATGGCGCTTCTGTGTACCAGGCAAACATGAGCTATTGATAGCTGTGAACTCGATTCAAATAATGTGGGCGCGGCTCGTCGTAGCCATTCATCGCTTCGCATTATTTTGTTCTTCGTACCTATTAATTTATAGCCCACTTTTAAATCATAGATACTCCAAGTTTTAGCATACGAATACTAACGACATTGATTGAAATTTGATAATAAAAATGGATACGATTTATTCATAATTCGAATTAGTCGCTATTCTAAAGTTTGAACTTCTATTAAGCTGGCAATAATAATAATTTAACTAAAGCAATAGATCTACATAGAAATATATTGTGTACAAAAATGACTTACTTAAATATTAACAAGCTAATAAAAAAAAGATGTATATAACAACACAAAATTAATATACAATCCGTTTACCTATCTAGGTACTTTTGTTACCTATAAGTACCAACCTAATGTGTTTGCCAATTTTAAGCGAATGAGAACGAAGTTGCACAGTGATTTTAGGGTTCTGTACATTTAAATATAAACTAAGGTAAAGTTAGTATATACATACATGTATTGTTCTGCATGCTTTGCGACACTAACAGCTTTTGTGTACTTACAACAACTTAAAAAAAAAATTTAAATTATTTACTGTGCGATTCCTGGAACAAAATGAACAAAAGTAACCTAGTTTTTTTTTTAAAGTATTTTTTTAGAGACGAGCAAGACGGTCGCCTTGTGGTAAGCGTCACGCCTGCTACTAACAGTCCTAGTGCCTGAATTGTGAACTTGCGAACACAATCCTGCGCCGCATTGCACTGCGCTCGTCACCCTGAGATATTAGATGTTAAATCTCTTCATACCCAGTAATTTATCTGGTAACATTGCCCTTCAAACCGGAATACAGTAATGCTTGCACAATACTGGACAAACTGCGGCAAAGTTGTGGTACTTCCCCAGGCGGACTCTGCAGTAGAGTCCTACCACTACAATTTTTTTTTCTACCTCTACAGGAACCGAATTTCATGCCGTTTCAGCGTCATGGAGTAACAAACATACACACACAGACGCACACCCCGACACACCAACAAACTTTCGCATTATAATATTGGTGTGATAAATTGAGTAACATCGATTAGATATATAACTATCTAATACCAAAGATAATAATATAATACTATACTAGCTACATACTACGTAGATGGATACAGATATTAAAGTATACTTAGATTATGATAGACATAGACAGATCACTGAAGAGAAATGTAGGGCCTTCGCTTTTCTGTTATACAGATAGCATAATATATATAAATATAGTAGTAGTAGTAAATACCTTAATCGTAGTACAAAAGATAATAATATATACTTCCTTCGCGTCATCAGCCATAAAACGTCCACTGCTGAACGAAGGCCTCCCTTAATAGAGGGTAGTGTTGCCATTGTAGGTGTTGCCATAATCTTCACGCTTGGCAGGCGGCTTGGGCTACGCTACTGCCCAAATAATTATAAATATAAATATGTTTATTTAGCTCTAAATTAATGGAATTAAACTGTGATTTCGCTATTGTCTATAGTAGTAGGTACCTTACCTATAGTATTTTAGGGTACCTTTAAGCACAGAATGTACCTAAACCTTTTACTACTTTCATACCTACTTAAATAAATATTTGTGAACGTAATTTAGGAGGCTCCTGGCCCCTCTTAATTTTTAAAACGCTTTTGTTTAGCTTGCCCTGTTGATTGTTGTTTTTTGAGTCGAATTTAGTCATTAAATTTTACCCCCTTCCTGTAGACAGATTAAGGTGGAGGCCTTCGTCCAGCAGTAGCCGTCTTCTGGCTGGTGTGTGCGCGCGTGTATGTGTATGTGTGTGTGTGTGTGTGTGTGTGTGTGTGTGTGTGTGTGTGTGTGTGCGTGCGTGTGCGTGTGTGTGTGTGTGTGGACAGATTGATCTGATATTTAGTTAATACCTAATATGAAACCGTTTAAAATAAAAAAGTGTTTACCATTTTATTACAGAAAAACCTATGGAACATTATTTATCTGCATGAAGGATCCGTGGGTGTGAAAAGTGAACCATCGTAACGATTTATAAATACCTACCTAGTAAAAACAGTGAATGCGCTTCCTAAGTGGATCTTTCTCGAGAGATAATATGAGTGCCTTCAACGAAGCGAACGAATCATTGTCTTCTAGGCAACCGTGCTCCATTGAACCCAGGTTATAAATTATGATTTGTGATTGAACCGCATCTTCGCTTAACATCAGTCGAGTTAGCGGTCAAACGCTAGCGTAAATAAAATAAAATAAATATAATGATTAGTTACTTGGCCATGCCGAAATACCTATCTATTTTGTGCCGAAAGGCAGGTACTATTAATTTGATTCATTAATGTCAAATTGATCGTGCATCCACACCGCTGCTACGTAGTTTATGTTGATTTTGCAACATGACGTAAAATTATTTTTACACGACTGCCCACAAAAAGAAGTGTAATTTTTTCAGGGTTAGTGTATGTGCATTTCTTTGTTCCATCATAACTTCTAAATGCCCAAAAAGATTAAGATTTATGGGGTATCGTTAGAACCCTTACATCATCCCGAGTCACAGCGGTACTGTAATTTTTTTAAATATTAATGTGGCGTCTGTACGGCTTCATTACTAAATGTGAAAAGAAATCGTCAATTCTTTTACATTTTACTTAGTTTTATGGCGAGGCAGACTTGATTTTTAAATTATATATCTATTTTATAGGTTCGTTGGAAGAAAAAAAAATACTGCGTAAAACCGTAAAACCTGCACCACCACAACAACATATTTTTTTTTAATATTATGATTGTACTTAGATACTGATATACCTACTTAGTAATTTTTTCATTAATTAAATTAAAAAACAATTCGCTTTACTAGAAACAACAGGTTTCTACTAATTTGTTTAGGAATTATAGTATGTATCAAATTTTATTTTAAATAAACTATCCAAATACCATTTCTTAGTACCTACACCTCTACTTATGCATCAAAACAAATATACCCCCCAAATTTCAAGTCTATACGACCAGCGGTTTAGGCAGTGCGTTGTCTCTCAGTCAGTCAGTTAGTCAGGACAGTGATTCTAAGGAACTAACGTAGTTCAGTGTGTCCTGCACCTTATAGTATTAGATAGTTGGAACATTGATTGGTTGGGTGTGTCCTAAAACTACATCCAGAACCACCGCATCAGGACATTCAGGACGGGCAGAAGCAGCCGCTCGGTGTTGATCATTCTGCGATCTCCAAGCTGCCTGCCATGCGTGGGGATTATGGCTTAATGGGGACGCCTGCGTCCATGAGTAGACGTCTTGTGGCTGCTGTTGTTGTAGCCGTACTTAGATAATAGCTCAGTCATGATCAAACAATAGGTGTCAGACATGTATGTTTTCTTATCACAATTTTCTAATATCATTATGACAAAAATGAAACATTACGCAAATCATAATTATCTTCAGAACTAAAGCCGTTCTTCTACCAGTGTTGGTTCTACGATAAAAATAAGCCAATGTTAGACAAAGGATAAAGTATTACTGACTGTTTAATTAAATTATGTTTTTATGTAGACAAATAGACACCAGAAGCATTGAAATTTCAGCTATCTTTTAAATCGTATTCAGTCAACCACCTGTAGCTTGAAATGTAAGACGATTTTGTCGAGTGATACATTTAACTTGTTACTTACTTCTTATAACACCGGTAGACTGCAAAATGAAAGGCATTTTAATCCAGTATGGATGCGCGTTTCTTCGTAAGTGTACTTTTGAACTGTTTTATGTAGTAATGCCATGCAATTTTTACTTAAGATGAATAAATACCTTTTGGCCATGCTCCGATTAAAGAGTTAAAGGTTAAAAGCAGTTAGAATAAGGAGTAAGGTTGTTGTCGTCTCCCAAAAACTTTCTTATGTCAGTAAAATTTGGTAAAATACGGTAATAAGTTCTCATGAAAAATCAATCAATCAACCTGTCGAAGCTGAAAGTTTAATATACTACCTAGGGGTTATGTTTTACGTCCCGTCCATTAGCGGTGGATCGGGATGGATCGTGACTGAACTGATCTAGCCGCGCGCGCCGCATCGATGGTGTTGTGTATAAATAATTATACCGAAGATCTCATGTTTGTCACCCTCGGTTTCACCTCGGGAGGCAATATACAATGAGGTCTGAGGTCTGAGACATTATTTACTTTGCTCCTTAGGTGAGTAATATACTATTTAACAATTTCAGTGGCATTAATATGTGGCATGAATTCGTTTATGGCTGTTTGGCCGTCATATGCAATCAAAATATTAGAAAGTGAGCAATCACCACTCGGCTTCAAGATTTCTAAGAATGCAGCGAACCTTCTTGGATCCATTCCAAATCTGGGATCTTTGATATCAACTCTGATTGCTGGATACGTAGCTCAAGCTATTGGAAGAAAAAAAGGACAACTTTTATGTGTACTCTTCTATGCGGTAAGCATATTACAGAGCATCTCACTCTATCATCAGCCAGAAGACGTACTGAATCAATTCCTCCGATGGGGAAGAAAGGTTCTTGAGTGGCGACCGCGAACCGGAAGACGCATCGTAGGAAGGCCTCCCACTAGGTGGACCGACGACATTGTAAAAGTCGCGGGCAACCGGTGGATGCAAATGGCAGGTTGTCGTACAGTGTGGCGGTCTAAGTGGGAGGCCTTCGTTTAGCAGTGGATGTCTCCGGGCTGATGATGAATATGGATGGGTTGCCATTATCCCTATGCTTGACAGACGGCTTGGGGATCGCTGAATGCTCGCCACCATTAACTGAGAGGACGCTGCTGCCCGTCCTCCGGTGGTTCTAGATGCAGTTTTGGTTTGCTGACAAAGCTCATCTAATCAATCTAAACTTTATTTTGTTAACTATTGTTTTGTGAGTTCCTGAGGCGCGATGGAGTGACGATATACGTAAGGCAGTGGGCAGTGACTGGAAGCAAAAAGACGAACATGAGGCTGAATGGCGTGTATTGGGTGGTATTGGTGAGAGATAAGCCTATGTCTAGCAGCGGACCAATTGGGTCTGTTGATGATGATTATTATTCTGTTGGACGCATGAGAATTTCCAATGGATAAGTACTTATTACATATTGCTAGGTTCCGGAACTCTATTGAGACTGAGACCCAGTGGTTCTATTGAGTAAGGATTCTAAACGCATTAATCTGTAATTTACCTAATTCAAACCGGAACACTAATGTATCAAACTACTGCTTGGCGGTAGAATATCTGATACTGGTACTTACATACCTTACTGCGGTTACCACTGAAGTATCAGTTATTTTGCTTTGCCTGCCTGAGAGAGTAGGAGTGTCTGTATACTCCTAAGCAACCTTGAGCAATAGAGACTTTTTTATGCACTAGAGTAACGAGACGAGCGAGACGTTCGCCTGGTGGTGGTGGTGGTCTACACATGAAAGTTAGCAGTCCCAGATTTGTGAACTTGCGAACAAAATCCTGCGCCGCATTGCACTGCGCTCGTCACCCTGAGATACTAGATATCAAATTTCTTCATGCCCAGTAGTTTCCCTGGTGAAATGCTTACACACTACTGCTTGGCGTCTTGGCAATTGAATAACTGGCAAAGGAGTGATACTTCCCCAGGCGAACTCTACAATAGGGTCCTACTTGACTATCAATAAGCAAGACTTCGTCATCAGCCATAAAACGCGCATTGCTAGACGAAGGCCTTCTCCTTAATAGAGGGGTGTTGCCATAATCCCCACGCTTTGCAGACGGCTTTGGGATCGCTTGGGGAAAAAACAAGACTTACCAACAAATGAATGGTAAAATAATTGGATGTAAAATTTCAGGTGGCGTGGTCTTTGATAGTAACTGCACGCTCCACGTTCCAAATCCTGCTAGCAAGATTTATAATGGGCGTGAGTGCAGGCATGTCCAGTGTAATAGCACTTATTTACACCAGCGAGATCACACAGCTGACCATTCGTGGAAGCGCCACCTCCATGGCAAGTTTACTTTACTGCTGTGGCATTATGGTGTCGTATCTAGAAGGCTGGTTTTGCAGCTACGATACCATTTGCTACATCAACTTGACCTGCGCTGTGATTTATGTCGTCATTGTGAGTTTTTTGAAGGAATCACCGACTTATTTGCTCAGTGTTGGAAAAGAAAAGGTAATTGATAAATTTTTATTGTTTTTTAAAGTGATTTGACACATGTCATTAATATACTTATTAAGTGCATGTATTGTATTATGATAGATAGGTACTGTGTGTCATAATTATGTGTGTCATATTTATTTATGGTATCTCAGAGTATCCTTACAAATCACACTAATACATTATAGCTACCTTAGAAAGTATCTGAAAAGTATTTAATTTAATTATTTATTCACACAATAAAGAATTAGAATTTCAATAACAAATAAAAATAAACTTAAAAAATATCCCAAGATTCGAATAAATATACAAAAAAATAAATTATTTTTTGGAATTTTAATAGGCATTTTACTGAGATATTAAATGAGAAATACCTACTTTGCTTCAAAGGGTGAATCCAAAAATATATATAAAATGTGTTTTTAGGAGGCGTTAAATTCATTAAAGTTTTATCGCGGAGAGTCAGAGACCACCGAAGCTGTTTTGGATGAATTGTCATATTTGAAATCTCAAGGCAACTACAATGATACAGGTTAGTTCTTACTTTTTATAATTTTTTTATATCAGGATGTAGTTATATTACCTATTTTAAAATTAGTAGTAACATAATAAAACCATTAAAAAAACATAAATGAAACTCGTTTAGTACTGTTTAGTAGTGATTTGATAATAGCACCCATACAGTGAGAAATTGAAATCGACGTCTTTTTTCTTTTTCGCGCTGCAGCTCCAATTGCTACGCGATATGAAACAGAATATCCAATAAGGAATAATAGGGTTGAAAGCATAAATAATCTTCTATCTCCTTCACTGCGCTGCGTTAGTCGTAATACAGACAGGGATGAAAATATATTTGCGCGTATCACTTTAAACTGAGAAGGCGTGGTGCACTGGGTGGGTGCTACTGTGAAAGTACAAACATTTTGGAATAATAATGAAAACGATAAAGTATGTATTAAAGTTCTGTAAACATTTTGAACCAAAATTGTTAATGTAAGAATAGTAATGTTTAAATTATGTAACCATTGTTTTGTTTATTTACATTTGAATAGGAAGACATAAGAAATGAAGATTTAACACTTTTTTTTATTTAATTTGTTATGTAAATTTTACGAAATTTACTATTATAACAAAATTATTCTCTTAAAAAACTACTGCCCAGGTACCGGTTACGGTTTAACTTTGATATAGGATATAATTATGACATTAGGTTACTGGGTTCATAGCACATCCTTCGGGTACGGTACCCTAAAACAACAAATTAGGTATATTATGCTATTTATGAAATAAAGATATAATTAAAATTCATTTATTCCAGTTAGTACCGCACCAAACGAATTACACTAATGATAATATTCTACCTACAAAATTAGAAATTCCAAAGAATACCAATGATTTCTAGTCTTTGTAGTTTGTTGTAGTTAATAAAGGCTTATGCCTAAAAAAAATATATTTCTATGCAATAATAATTTTTTGTTTGTTTTAAGATGACATTAACAAAACCGTACATCCATAAATACTGACATGACATCAACATTTTATATTTCACAGTACCTCCGTCTAGCGTAGTAGTGGTGTTGTATACAAAATACTCTATCGCTTCATTATCTCCTAGTACAGTCCGACGAGATACGTCGATGTCGAAAAGACTTGTCGAGCGTCAGCATCGACAAAACGAGATATTATAAGAAGCGATACGATACGAGTCTATGCGAGATCGCCGAGTCTGAAATGGCGAATTTTATTTTAGTGCTTCACGGCAGCTAAGCGGCGCGGCGGCGCGGCGCTCATCTAACCAACACCGAGAAAAAATATTACCATTACCAAGGGCATAGATTCTTAATCTATGCCAAGGGTAATTTATTTTGTTTTCCACTTTAGTACTTAGTTACTTACCTACATAAGATTTCGCACTCAGACAGACTGGAAAGAAAAAGGTTTCCTCCAGTAATCTGAGTTTCCGGATTACTCTGTTTCGGCAATTTTCGCAAGGTTGCATTCGAATTTAAGCGCGTTATAAATCGCCATTTTTTTTGGGTTTCCGCGAAACCATAGGGGTAACGGAACTCCTTTACCAAACCTATGTCGTCATCTGACAGTAGCTATGTCTGTCCGTCGCTTCCTCCGTCGCTTCGGTCAGTCTGAACCTAAGGCTATCTGAACCGTATAGGTAATTAGATAGGTAGGTACATATACGTTTGCTATGGCGGAATAAATGATAAATATAATAAAAAATAACCGGTTTTATACGGGTGTATTATTATATATCGACAGCTAAGCGACAGCTTATACATAATAATGTAAATTTTTATTTTGTAGATAAAGAACCAGCAGCGGCGCAAACGGAAAAAGAAAAATTACAAAAAATGGAGACAGAAAACTCTGTAGCAAATGCGGAAAAGAAGAATAGTTGGATACTGCTTTGTAAGTATTTTAGTTACTAAAAAAACGATCAAAATCGATACGACGACGCGACGTGACGACGTGACGACGACATCGAAATCAATATGGCGTGGCGCGCGGCAGATTTAAGGTGGATTTTATCACGGCGTGACGCTGCGACCTACAGAAAAGCGAAGGCCCTACCGTGGCTGAACCGAAGCACAACGCCGCAACTCCGCAAAACAAAAAGTTGTAGGTACTTCTATTATTACAACTTCCTCTAACTTCTGATATCCTAGTAATGAGGGATATGAAATGTCCGACCGGACATCGGGGACCAATGTGGCGCATGCTCAAGAGAAGGTTGTGATGTCGCAATCGCAATGAGCGTAGCAAGAAAAAAGTCGTCATTAGGTCATTTTTTTTCATAGTTCATGGCATCGCACGTTGTGCATTCTGCCAGTGTCAAGTTTATTAATTTTATTATTTTTTTAATTTAAAATCAAGTCAAATATGTCATGAGTCACAGTCAGTCACACGAAATAAGTCATAGTCGAGTCCAAGTCATGCCCTAGTAAAGTTGTGGCGACTTTACTATGAGCTTCTACGAAGTTTTGAAAACAACACGAAAAGATATTTCACCACATTATATCACTTGCCCACACTCAATAAAACACCATCATTTTAGTCATTCGCAAAAAAACACTAGTTTAAGAAAATAATAGAATGCAACGACATGATTTTTCCGTGTTCCCGCCAAAAAAACCATTCGGTCAATGTGATTGTTGTGTGCTTGGAGCAGAGAGGGAAATCCTTCCTCCGAGCGTAAGAAGAGTAATATACTGTATACTGGGAAATCCAGTGGGGAAATCCAAAGGGGAAATCACAACCATCCAAAGCAACCATCCCAATAGCGTTTTTTCTTCGTTTTTGGCACCGCACGTTGTGCATTCTGCCAATGTCAAGTATGTGCATTTTTTCAAGTTTTCAAGTATCAAGACAAATAAGTCATAAAATAACAGTCAGTTACACAAAATTAGTCATAGTAAAGTCCAAGTCATACGCTAGTAAAATTGTGGCGACTTTACTAGATACTTTTACTGAGTTATGAAAAAACACGAAAAGACATTTACAGTCTTAGTAAAAAAAAACTTCTCAACCGTTAGTCACTGCTTAAGATGCTCTGCCATCTTCTCTCTGACATGAAGTGTAACATGTAAGAACAAGACAGAGAAATCTAAGAGAATCGAGGTTATTTTAGGTCACCATGCCTCGTGCATACTCATGAACGGAAATCGGCACCTACGGCCTTACTAAAAACACCGCTCAAACTAGTTCTCTGTCTTGTTCTTGCACGTGACACTTCACGTCGTCAGCGAGAATGAGCGGCTATTTTAAGTAAGGCCGCTAATGAATAAAACGCCATAATACTTATAAAAATAAAATAAAAAGTCACTCGAAAAAACACAAGATTTGGAAAATGATACAATGCGGCGACATGATTTTTTCGTGCTCCCGCCAAAACTCCTCTATCTTTTTGTCTTTCTGCTTTGGCCACATCCAAATCCCTCCTCTGCCTGTTGAGTCTTCTACTTTGGTGTAGCCAGTATGAAAAGAAAGCTGCTAAAAGTGTAGCATTATTAAGCAAATATTAGAGACACAATTATTATTTTATGCTAACTTAAATTTTTTTTTTTACTTTTCAGTCACTGTGCCCCACAATCGCCGAGCCGTGATCTCGTCGATTACCTTCGTCGTGCTAGTTAGCTCGATGGGAATGGTGGCTGTCCAAACCTACGCGAGTCAGTTCTTTACGAAAGCTGCGCCTACACTGTCCCCTGACTTGTGTTCGGTGATCTTTTCACTGATACTGGTGCTTTCGAATATGTTGACTGTATTGGTTATGGATTTATTTCCGAGACGGGTAAGATATTTTTGTAATACACATACTTTATATATTTCATCCTGGACCCAGTGAGTTGAAATAAATAGAGTAGTTATAGTCGAACAAAACTGCTTTAAAAACCGACTAGAAGTTGCCTATATAAATATACTTATGCATGTTTCTATGCAGTTTGTGAAGAAAAGGAAAGAATATGACCGACTTTATACGCCATACCTGTTGTTAGAAAGAGACAAATCTCTAATTTCAGTTTTGGCGTAATTAGCTACACAAGTTGATTGGCCAGAGCGAGCGCCCTCGCCGCGCCAGTGTGACTCTTTCACTCTCTCAGACAAGACGATCTATCTATCTCGCTCATCCATTTCAAAGTGACAACAGTCGCCTAAGATGAAATAAATTTCATTTTATCCCATTGCAATAAAAATACAGTACTTACGCGTGAAATTATTATTATTTTTATCTCTCACAGTGCCTGTGTAGATTGTGCAGTGTCTAAATACACAGAAAGGCATTATATCACCATCTTATTGCTAGAAAACATACGATTAGCGGCAGCGTATTACCGGACATTCGGAGGTGAAATACTGGTACCGATCACGGCAATTACCTTGATTGCGTCTAGTAAATATGGCGGGGGGACAACTCATCTAAGGTAAAAACATCTTAGCCTGGACCTGGGTATGTCCTTAAACTGCAACCATACCCACCGGAGGACGGGCAGCAGCGTCCTCTTGGTTAACGGTGGTGAGCATTCTGCGATCCCCAAGCCGCCTGCGAAGCGTGGGGATTATGGCAACACCCCTCTATTGGGAGGCCTTCGTCCAGCAGTGGACGTCTTATAGCTGACGACGAATATATCTCATCTTCAGCCCGGAGACGTCCACTGCTGAATAAAGGCCTCCCCCTTAGATCGCCACAGTGTACGACAAGCTATTTGCATCCACCGGTTGCCCGCGACTTTTACAATGTCGTCGGTCCATATAGTGGGAGGCCTACCTACGCTGCGTCTTCGGGTTCGTGGTTGCCACTCAAGAACCTTTCTTCCCCGTCGGTTATCAGTTCTTCGAGCGATGTGGCCTGCCCATTGCTACTTCAACTTGCAAACCCGCGAGCTATGTCGATTTGGTTCTTTGGCGGAATATCCTCGTTAATAATTTTATCGCGCAAAGTAACTCCGAGCATAGCTCTCTCCATTGCCCGTTGCGTGACTCTAAGTTTCTCCATAATAGTATATTTAAAATCATGTATATTACAGACTGTTTTAGCGTGGGGATTATGGCAACCACTCCCTATGGGGAGGCCTTCGTCCAGAAGTGGACGTCTTCTGGCTGATGATGACTGTTTTATGGTCTGTTATGACATACCCCTTGCCGATGAGGTTTTCATCGAATTCACGTCAAAAAGTAACTCGAATAATAGCCAGCGAAACCCGAAACCAATACAAAATGTGCTTTGACGTTGTACACGGTTACAAAGTGTGCCTTGACCTGACTTTTGTTTGACTTCCATTTTCAGGTACTTATGTTCACAACTTGCTTCATGACTACCATATGCCTGGCCACCCTTGGAGCGGCGATGCACTGGCCAGTCCTGCCATCTTGGGTGACGCTGGCGGCTGTGCTGGTCTACTGCCTTGTCTTCCACTTAGGCGTCGTTAGCATAGTCTTCGTGCAGCTCTCCGAGGCTTATGGTCCTCAAGTAAGACATATTTTATTTTACATTCGTTAAAGTGATAGTATAACTACGTAGTACTATTATTTATTCTGTGGTATAACCAGTGAATATGTCTATACAGGGTTAGTTCTAATCTTCGCACCAAGAGCCCATGAGGAGCATGTCGTGCGGAAACAGCCCGCACACCAAGTACCAATTTGTTCTAATCGGTTAGCATCCTTTTAAGGGCATATTCTGTGCATCAAAACAAACAACTTTTTCTATGGGGCCAACATTGGCCCCATAGAAAGAACTAACCCTGTATAGTGTGATAAGACCATCTAGGATGGTATTGACAGTAAAGTGACGCCTATTATTCAAAATCTGACATTTGTACGCCTAATCGGCACAACATGCTGTAGCACCGTTATAATCTATCTATGCATATAAAAGGCTCTGTCCTGACCAAGTCCTGACTGATTGGTGAGTGACTGAAACAGATAACGCACAGCCCAAACTGCTGGTCGTACAGACTTGAAATTTGGAGGGTGTATTCGTCTCGATGCGTAGGGGTGTACTAAGAAAGGATTTTTCGAAATTCGAGTGGAGAAAGTGGAGAATTTTGGAAGCGGTCCGTATTTCTTCCGCACGCGGACGAAGTCGCGGGGGACCTCTAGTTCAACATATTTGTATGAAACCTATAAAACCGACTACGTATGTTGTATTGTATGTAAATAAAAGATCTTTTTATCACATCTTTTCAAATAGAGCTAGTTTGTTCTTCGCAAAAGGGACCAAAATAGCTCTTTAACACAAAAACATTAAATCCCAAGGTCTATAATGTGATTTGAATTTCAAACGTTGAAATTCGTATGTATATACTCATAAAGCTTATAATAATACGGGCATTGCAAAAGAAGGTTTATTCGAATACCAAACTGGCCAAAATAAAGCTTAACACAAAAAAAACAGGCGCGACTGGGTTTTTATTGTCTCGCAGAGGGCAGCGACGGTGATAATGGAATGGACGGGCCCAGCGCTTGCAAATCGATAAAAATTAACAAGACAACACAATCAAGCATACCTAGCTAAAAGTATGCATATTACGTTTGCCGAAAAATAGAGATAGCGAATCGAATTACTGCATGACAAAAAGAGAACACATGTACATGTATTAGAAGTTTGTAATGTCGTGTCGTACGGCTCGCATGTCGCAAAAGCAGAGTATGACAAAAGCGTGTGGAGAGCCGGCGCTCAACATATAGTCTTCAAAATCCGTGCGCTTTTTTCCCGTCCATACATCTTATCATTGTCGCTGGCAGAGGGTATGAAAATTAGAGTATGATCACCTCTGGGATAAAGCCTGTCTTCGTCTTGCTTCACTCAGGACTCTAAATAACTAGTCCCTACAGTCCGTCGTTACGCTGCGCTCATGGTGTAATTATGCCGCCCGTGAAGTAAGACACTGCTTTATCCCATTGGTGCATAATCTTCTATTATCTACCTACTATATTACTATTACCTTTATGTGTTAAACTTAACTTTGTGTTTTTGTTTACAGGTAAAAAGTACAGCAGCAGTACTGATATTCTCCTTCATGTATCTATCAAACTTCTTAGTACTATTCCTCTTTGTGCCAGCTGTTGAGTATATAGGGATTGACGGAACATTCTTCGTATTTGCTGGCATAAGCGCTGTCACTACAGTGTTGTCTTACTTCTGGATACACGAGACACGGCGAGTGCCGCTTGAACATATTGAAAAAATGTATGCCAAAGGAATAATGTATAGACGAGTTACTGAAAGTTGATACTTAAAGTATTAATATAGATATAATATGATAAATGAGATGTGACCTCGTAAGTACGTAAAAGTATGTAAGAGATAGTTTCTACACTAGACCATGTGTTATGGGAATTATATAATTATATCAATACATTATGTACTCAAAAATTGGTAGGTATAACAGGAAAAAAGTGGTGAGCTTTGTGCGATCCCCAAGCCGCCTGTGGAGCGTGGGGATTATGGCAATACCTCCCTTTTAAGGGGAGGCCTTCGTCCAGTAGAAGTCTTCTGGATGATGTTGATAATGATGATTAATATTAAGATTATTAAGTACTATACTAAAAATAATAAAATATATTAGTGAAAATACTTTACTGTTTTTTACTGGACCTGGGTATGTCTTTAAACTGCAACCAGACCCACCGGAGGACGGGCAGCAGCGTCCTCTTGGTTAACGGTGGTGACCATTCTGCGATCCCCAAGCCGCCTGCCAAGCGTGGGGATTATGGCAACACCCCTCTACAAAGCGGGAGGCCTTCGTCCAGCAGTGGACGTTTTATGGCTGTCGACGACGAAGACGTCATTTATGGTGTTATTGACCGTATCCTTTCAGGGCATGCTTAAGAAGCTCTCGTCTTGCGTCTTGGGCTATCTTTTAAGCTATAATAATAGTTCAGCGAAATGTAATGGTTTATTTTTTAGTTTAGTTATTAATTTTTTTGTAAAAAAATCTTTTTAACCATAAACAGAGGATTTCTGTAAATACAACTATCTCTGAGCGAAATGTTCATCCTTATTGCATAACAGGAACATGAGAAATCATGGTGACACGATTCAAATGGGAGTTTTGGCACAGAATAAATAATAGTACCTGCTAAGTAGTTTTGGCGAGAACGCGAAAAAAACTTGTCGCCGCATTGTATTATTTTCCAAAACTTGTGTTTTTTTTTATTTGAATAAAATTTTTTTCGTTTTATTCATTAGGTGCTGATTTACGCGCACGAGTGTGGGCAAGTGATATAATGTAGTGAAACGTGTCTTTTTCGTGCTGCTTCCTAAACTCCGAAGAAGCTCGTAGTAAAGTTGCCACGACTTTACTAGGGCATGACTGGACCTGGCTATGATGAGTGACTTACTAAGTGTGAGTGACTGTGACTAACTTGACTAAAAATATTTGACACTGGCAAATGCAAAAAGCGCGACGCCATAATCCTTCTATGAGGGAAGAAGAAAAAAAAAGATATCAAATAATGTCAATTTCATTTTATAAATTGATATTTTTTTTTTTTCTTAGTTCTTGGCATCGCACGTTGTGCATTCTGCCAGTGTCAAGTTTACGATTTTTCAAGTATTTATATGTAAATCAAGTCAAATATGTAATGATATCACAGTCAGTCACACGAAATTAGTCAAGGACAGTTCGACAGTCCAAGTCATGCCCTAGTAAAGTTGTGGCGACTTTACTATGAGCTTATACGGAGTTTTGAAAACAACACAAAAAGACATGTTTCACCACATTATATCACTTGCCCACACTCGTGCATGTAATTCAACACTCAATGAATAAAACACCACCATTTTTAATCATTAATTCGCGAAAATACACAAGTTTAAGAAAATAATAGAATGCAACGACATGATTTTTCCGTGTTCCCGCCAAAACTCCAAAATTGATAATTTGACATTGACTGAAGGAAGACTGACAGTTCTGGTTTGTGCTGCGTTCCGTAATGCGCTAAAAGTAATAATATCGCGAATCCGACCAAAGTGACAAGTAACACTCGATAAAGTCAAAGCCCATATATTTTGTGACTATTAAATTTGGTCGGATTCGCGGTATTATCACTTTTAGCACATTACGGAACGCAGCCGCAGCATTGTTGATTGATGGTTGATTGTTGTGTTGCAGATCGACGATCGTTTTAAAATTATTATTTTCCGCTTTTCTGCTGTTTCTGGATTTTCCGATATTTTATGAATAGTTCTGTAAAATTAATAAAATTATATTAATCCAACAATGAATTAGAGAAATCCATTTTACAACACCCCGAAAACGATAGAGGTTAGAGCAAGAATGGGATTGTTATCTGATCCGGAGTATGGCTCAGTGAAATGGGTAAAAGTTTTGAAAAAAGTCCACGCACCGCTATGTTTCTTGTGTTTTGTCGGAGCAATAGTATGGTTCGTGATGCTCGGCAACCGGGAATTTAACAACGAGACGTATTTTTCCGAAAATGCGCTGCTACCCGGTCTGGTAACTAATGAGTTTAACGGGGAGTACGCGGCAAAGCAATTTTACAATGAGTTCTTGAAAGAATTGGAGGTAAGTGTCAAAGACTCCTAAAACATGAATATTTATAGTACATAACTCTACTACAACCTGGACCTGGTTATGTCCTTACTGCAACCAGTTAAACCGGAGGACGGGCAGCAGCGTGCTCTTGCATAACGTTGGTGAGCTTTCTGCGATTCCCAAGCCGCCTGCCAAGTGTGGGGATTATAGCAGCAACCCTCTTCGTGAAGCCCTCGTCCAGCAGTGGACATCTTATGGCTGACGACGACTCCACTACAAGAACTTGTAAACTTTGTGTAGCAAGGTGAAGCCAGCCCCCATATACTCTACCGAATCAGATTCAATTCTTAAACTATTCTCACCATATCCATCTTGTGCATTACGAATAGTGTAGTTTCCAAACCTTTACGGTCAGGCTTACAATAATGGTAGCTGGGGAATGATATGATACCTTTTGAGCACATTGAAAAAAATAATCTTGTTTTGTGCTTTATCTAACCTACACATTTAAGTAGTTTCTCTCAAGGTTTTGCAAGTTAAAGTAGCATTGGGCACTACTCAGCGTCATGACTAGAGATGTCAAGGGGTTAGTGCGCCAGTTTTGGTGCATGTATTTCATCGGTATGACTTAGTAGACTACTACTTCATCATCAGCCAGGAGACGTCCACTGCTGAACGAAGGCCCCACACACACGCTACACTGTACGACAACCTGTCATTTGCATCCACTGGTTGCCCGCGACTTTTACAATGTTACCTACCTAGTGCTCCCACTAGGTGGACCGATGACATTGTAAAAGTCTTCCTACGCTGCGTCTTCCGGTTCGCGGTCGCCACTCAAGAACCTTTCTTCCCCATCGGTTATCAGTTCTCCGAGCGATGTGGCCTGCCCATTGCCACTTCAACTAGCAAAGCCTGCGAGCTATGTTGGATATCCTTGTTCCGGATTTTATCGCACAATGTAACTCCGAGCATAGCTCTCTCCATTGCCCGTTGTGTGACTCTGAGTTTCTTCAAAAGGCCAGCAGTTAAAGACCACGTTTCAGTTCCATATGTCATCACTGGCAACACACAGTTACTGCCATTTAATAATAATGACCCTTCTACAATATTCCAGGATAAGTATGATGAGTCGGAGGAGATGCCGGTACCATGGCTGGTTGCCAAGATGTCACAGCTGCATCTAGAAGTGTACACTCACAACTTTACCCTCAATTATCCACTGGGACAGGGACAAGTATGAGAATCTTAATTTTTTTGTTTTTATTTAAATCAAGTGTAATTCCCAAATAGGTCTTAAAACGAATGCTAAAACTATTACAGCATAATGAGTATGATAGGGACCTGGGTATGTCCTAAAACTGCAACCAGAACCACCGGAGGATGGGCAGCAGCATCCTCTCCGTTAATGGTGGTGAACATTCTGCAATCCCCAAGCCGCCTGCCAAGCGTGGGATTATGGCAACACCTCCCTATTAAGGGGGAGGCATTTGTCCAGCAGTGGACGTTTTCTGGCTTATGGGTGGGAGTATGATAGGTAATATTGGTGATGTACCGACCACACCTAGTGGGATACGGGCAGGAAGATGATAATTTTGTTAATCAAGTGTAATGTATGGGACTTGTTAAAATAAAACAAATGAGCCTACATCTTGGAGTTTGCTGTTACTCATTAAGAGTCCCATTATCGACCTCTAGGTTCTGTTATCAGATCAGCTTGTGATGGTTTCAAGCTTTTGAATTGTTAAAGAATTTACATACCTGCTACATTGTAAGGCAGGATGCAACTTTTTTTAAGCAATGGAGTGACGAGACGAGCGAGACGTTGGTCTAGCTTAGCGGTAAGCATTGTGCTTGCCCATAACAGTAGTAGTGCCAGATTTGTGAACTTGCGAAAAAAAACCTGCGCAGTTGTCAACAAATGCACATACCTGCAACAGTTTCAATTAATACAATAGTTAAAGTAGGTTCTAAAAATACGTGAATATAAATAATAATTAAATGATTATATTAATACGCTTTGTACACGTTTCTAGGCTAAACGTGCCCCAGTGGTTCCAGTTATATAATTTTTTTATTTATAATTGTTCAATGCACAGTTACAACAAATAGTTATAAACTAAAGTTAGCATTTGAATACATAGAGCCTGTTAGGGCGCTGCAATATAGAAGACGGAACAATAGCTTTTTTTTTATAATTATACTTATGAACTTATCTTATGATCTAACTATTTGTATCTTATATAATCTAAATATTTTAAATATCACAACCTTTACGGGTTTATTCAAACTGAATATTATATAAACTGAAAAAAAAAATACGAACAGAAAAAAAAAAATTATGATTTCTAATCTCTTTGCCAATACCTTTCAGATCTACAAAGGCACAAACGTGTACGGCATACTGCGCGCCCCGCGCACCTCTTCACTTGAAGCTATTGTAGTGAGCGCTCCGTTCAGACCACTGGCTTCACACCAGAAGGGCACCACTGCTGGCATTGCCTTGATGTTGGCATTCGCGCAATTTGCTAGACGTAAGCTTAACAGAACTAATGTATGACATAAGATAGAGAGAAACTATCTGGACCTCTTCAAGTATTCATAGGTAGCTAGCTAGTAGCTTGGCTTGGAATATTTGTATGTGGACAAAGATGTAATAGATAAATTACATTTCAACTGTTTCTACTAAAGGCAGTCTGTAGAATTATGTCTGTCTTTCAAACTTAATAAATTTTCTTTCTATCACTATCTCTTATTAAAAATTTATAACGAGAGTTACAAGAAATTTTGCACGCTAGATCCTAGGATCCACTACTACATTGTATTAAAATTTTCAGCACAAAAGTACTGGGCCAAGGACATAATATTCCTAATCACCGAGCATGAGCAACTAGGAATGCAGGCTTGGCTAGAAGCTTACCATGGCCTGCAGAGCGATGCTGAGACTTTTTACACATCTCTTGGCAGTTTCTGGAAGCCTGGTACTCCCAGCTTGGACTTTGGAAAGATTGCACCAGGATTTTCTTGGGGTGATCATCAGAAGTGTTTGAATCCTGGAAAGTTGAAGGGAAGGTCTGGATCTATTCAGGCTGCTATCAATTTGGAGTTCCATACACCTAAAATCAGTAAGTAGCGTATACCTTTACTTGGTGCAGCATTTAGCAGATTTGGTTCGCATAAGGCAATTAATTTCTGCTCCAGAAACACAAATTGGGCATTATGCTCACCATGCTTTTCCTTCAGAAAAATCTCAGTGCATATTATTTTTTAAATTCTTTCGTAAATTTCGTTGAACTATTTTCGTCTGAGCCTGACTAAAACTCACACAAGCTTACGAATCTGAGATATTATGTTTTCTCCCAACTGGTCTTACCACAGCATACTGGATTAGCACGGCTTAATAATCCACAACTAACTTAAATTATTATGACTTACATTACAGAATATGTAGAAGTGAAAGTGGAAGGCTTGAATGGTCAACTTCCTAACTTGGATCTGGTGAACTTGGTGCACAAACTCTGTGTCAAATCTGGCATCCACCACTCATACAAGAACAGGTAACATGCCATCTTTACCACACTTACCATTTTTCTTGTTCCTTAAAACGTCCTCACTACTCGCAAAAAGAGGTATTTAGACTCTCTTTGTGGAACTTTGCTTCACCAATGTGTCCTAAACCACCTCAGACGACTTGCGATCGCTGTCGGCTTTTTGCGCCCGAGTTCAGGGGGCGACCAATGCCAATACTATGTGTATTTTTAAACAAATCGTTTAACGATTAAGAACGTAAATATTCAGATTTAAAAAAATACTACAGGTAGGGGAAAACCCTATAGAAGCCAAGAAACCGAATACAATTTTAGAAAATAATCTGGATTATTTAAAAGAAAAACCTAATTACTAACAAAAAAAACTGTTTTAATTCAAATGCTCTAAATTATCAGCGACAACACAACATTATTTTTTAGAAATTACATAGCCAGACGAATGTTTTAGCAGAGTTACCGTTTTTTTTTAATTTCATGCCTATATTTTGAATAAATCAATAAAATCCCACCTAAATTGCTCAAAGTCACTATCATCATCAATTATATCATGCGATTTTCGGCTCTAAACTAATGCAATACGTGCAGGTAAAATCTGATATTTTTCTGGCATTAGGCGCACTCTTAAAGAATTTCGCGGGGAGTCCCGAAGCGTCTGACCACACACTTGAATGTAAAGGAATAGTTGATTCCCTCGTGAGGTTACATGAGTTTTTTTTTGTTTATTTTTTGTCTCAGAGAATTAATTACATAGCTCAATTTATAACTGCCAAACTGCATAGCAGTTTGTAGGCAGACATCGACTCTCATATTCATTACTATTTACTACGAGTATGTAGGAGAAGGTATTGACATTCTAGCGATTAGTTTGGTCAGTGGTCACGTACTTCCGACTGTGATCGACTTCGACAAGCACTTCGTTTAAGTAACTTCTATAGTAGTGTAGAGATCTAGGCAGCATGGCAAGTGTCGAATATGAGCCAAATTGTTTTAGGGCCTTAGAATATGTGGTCGCGAGGTCTCAGTTCTTTGCGTACTAGTTATCATCCTGTTCAAAGCATTTTATTTACCAGGTAAATCGTGGGGATATTTTCGTTTGAGCTCGGCAGGGGTTTCTTGTCTTTAGGCAACTCATTAGGGTAACATAATAGGGTAGATGACTAATGTTTACGAGGGCTACACTAAAAGTATCGGGAATGGAATATTTCCACTGTTTCTGTCATATTAAAATCTTTTTAGTTGAAAACTCCTTGGTTTTAAAAATCGAATACCATTTATTTATTTAATAAAATATTCTCGGTCTTGTCACAAGGTTTTGTCAAACTTGTTCAGTCGTTGAGAAAATGGAATTGACTCGAGAAAATTCAAGAGCGATGATTTATTATGACTTTCGAAGTGGTTTAACACAAAAACAGTGTGTTGACCGGATGATTTCTGCATTTGGTGATAAAGCCCCATCCAAAACCACAATTTATCGCTGGTTTGCTGAATTTCAACGTGGACGTGTCAAGCTCAGTGATGATCCCCGTCAAGGTCGTCCAAAAACTGCAGTCACCCAAGAAAACGTTGATGCTGTGCGTAAGCTGATTGAGGAAGATCGACATGTGACATACCGCGAAATTCAGGCAACTTTAGACATTGGCATGAGTCAAATACAAATAATCTTGCATGAAAAATTAGGTGTAAAAAAGTTGTTTTCCCGATGGATACCGCATTCGCTCTGTGAAGAGCAAAAAGCGGCTCGCGTTACTTTGTGCGTCAGAACTCTCGAAAGATTCCACGCAGGATCCTCAAATGCTGTATACAACATCGTATCAGGTGACGAATCCTGGATATACGCGTACGAACCCGAAACAAAAAACCAGTCACGAGTTTGGGTGTTCGAAAATGAGTTAAAGCCAACAAAAATTGTTCGTTCACGGAGTGTTGCAAAAAAAATGGTGGCCACGTTTGTCTCCAAAACCGGCCATGTTACGACTATTCCTCTTGAGGGACAAAGAACGGTTAATGCAGAATGGTATGCTAGCATTTGTTTGCCACAGGTCGTTTCTGAACTCCGTAAAGAGAACTGCAACCGCCGCATCATCCTCCATCACGACAATGCGAGTTCTCACACCGCGCACAGAACAAAAGAGTTTTTAGAGCAAGAAAACATAGAATTATTGGACCATCCGCCGTACAGCCCCGACCTAAGCCCTAATGATTTCTATACTTTCCCTAAAATAAAGAATAAATTGCGTGGACAGAGATTTTCATCACCTGAAGAAGCTGTGGACGCCTACAAAACGGCCATTTTGGAGACCCCAACTTCCGAATGGAATGGTTGCTTCAATGATTGGTTCCATCGTATGGAAAAATGTGTCAAATTTCGCGGAGAATACTTCGAAAAGCAATAAATATATTTTTAAATAGTAATGTTGTGTCACTTCCTTGATTCCCGAAATTTTCAGTGCCGCCCTCGTATATCGTTGAAACCAATAGCTTTGATGAAGAATTTAAGTAAATATAGTATGTTTAGTGAAAAAATTATTTAAATCGTTTATTAATGTTCTGATATATAAGCGTTTAAAGTTTTTGTTAGTGCCAAGTCTGTCCCTTTCCCACAAAACAAAAAATTACGTCACGCCTTACTTGTCACAATAGAATTTATATGGCGTACAGAGAAGTGACGTCACGATTTGCTGTTTCGCCTCTCTGTCTAGCATGATATTAAAATGCTTATAAGTTGCTTATTTTTGATCAGATTTTCGTTTTCTTTTAATTCATCAGCTATATACAAAAAAGCCAGTCGTCTAGCCTATTGTAGATATTTTTGGTTATAAAAAAAATTGTTAGTTGTGGCTATTTATATTGAACGGTTCATTTCTAGTTATTCCTGGATACGAAGTCGCAACAAGATGGATGAGTGGACGAATAGCTTATGGACCATGATGGGGATGCTTTCAGCTCAAATTGCGGGGGTAAGTGTAACATTCGTTAGGCGTGCTTTTTTACACTATGTGCCATTCCAATGTTGCCAAAAGATGGCCCAAAATAATGTTTAATTTCAATTTGAATAAATATTGTAAACCGCCATCATTACGACCTTCGTCCAGCAGTGGATGTCTTTTGGCTGATGATGATGATGATGTATTTTCTCAGGTACCCAACGGTAACCACGGTCTGTTCCACCGCTTCAACATAGAAGCAGTGACCCTGGAAGGACGAGAGGCCAACGACCCCGCGGGCATCCCTCCCAGGGTCAACGCCCTCTCCACTGCAAACTTCTACAGACTGGGGGTGGCTTTGGAAAGCACCCTTAGGTCCTTGAACAACTTGCTGGAACGGTTCCATCAGAGCTACTTCTTTTATATGCTGGCAGCTACTAACAGGTTCATTTCTATTGGTGAGTTAATTTTACTGCGAGGTATTATTTAGTCGTGGTTTTCTTTGATTATTCACGGGATATTTACCGTGATTATGTTGTGAAACGAGCTCCTGAGGTTTAGGCTCGAGTTCCAGTGATCCAGTGAGACCACTGAAGAGAGAAGTGAATAGAACGGAAATATGACGGGCCGCGCTCGCCGGCATTAACTGCAAATGCACTTAATTACAGTTCTACCAATATAAATGTTTTTAAACTGAGAATACTCCAAAAGACAATTTAAATAAACGCGTAGAAATCTAAACCACATTGCAACGTAATTAGATTAATTTTAATCTGTTGCAAAATGGCATTTCGAGCGTTTTACTTCAAATGCGCGACCAATGATTGGCATTTTCAACCGACTTCAAAAAAAGATGTTCTCAATTCGCCAGTGTTCTTTTTCTTTTTTTTTGTATGTATTTGACGCGATTACTCCGCCAATTATTAACTGATTTTGATGTTTATTTTTTGTTTGGTATGTAATACTTCAGAGGTGCTTCCATATACATTTTATGGAAATCGGTTCAGTAGTTTGGTTTTTAAATCAAAATTACTAGAAAATATGAAGATGTCATCAAGGTATTCGAAGTTGAAGTCGGTTGAAGTATTTTATTTTAAAAGCGTTTTATTTCGTCGTAGTTTAGTCTATCTTCTTCGTCGTGTCGATGGTTTTATACTAAATTACCCAAATTAAACTGTGCCAGACCAGTAGTCTGCTACAGCTACCCCAAGAGGAGAGGCCTCCATCAGGTCACTCAGTGTGCAGTTGTTAGGACACTGAGGGCAGGAAAGCAGGTGTGCCATTGTTTGTGCCTCGCCACAGCCACACAGTACAGAACCCGCGTGAGAGTATCCCCATTTAACCATGTTGGATTTGCAGCGGCCCACCTGGGTCCGGAGCCGGTTTAGCGACTTCCAGGTGGGCCACGGCAAGTCACTTCCGGAGGGGGGTTCTTCTGCTGGGTCCATGAACTCTTGTGGCGGTGGGCAACTTTCTAGCCACCTGGTGTAACGGGCCTCTTTAGGGTGGGAAGATAAGGCCTTTGTACAGCTGAGGAAGTCCTTGCGACTCTTGAGACGGCTATCCGGGGGAATTGACTTGTGTAGTGGGTGTCTGGAGTCGTTTTCTAGTTTTTGTTTTTCTATTGAGCAGGCTATGCTTCTGCGGATTTTTGGGGGAGCAATTCCAGCTAGGGGGTAGAGTAGGTTTAGGGGGGTGGGTTTCAGGCAGCCAGTAATTTTCCTACACGTTTCGTTAAGTGCAACATCTACTTCTTTCGCGTGGGCGGACCGATGCCATACTGGGCACGCGTATTCACCAGCTGAGAAGCAGAGTGCTAACCCGGAAGTGCGCACCACTTGGGCTGCTGCGCCCCAAGTAGTGGAAGTTAGACGAGAGAGAAGGTTATTCCTAGTGTTGACCTTTAGTTTTGTTTTTAAGCAGTGCGGTTTGTAAGTTAGGGCTCTGTCAAGCTTAACTCCCAGGTACGTTGGGTTTTTGCTGTGCTCAATATCGACGCCTTTCCAAGGTATTTTGAGTGAGCGATTGGCTTCGCGGTTTCGGAGGTGGAATGCACATGATTGAGTTTTGGACGGTTTTGGCTTTAGGCTATTCTCGTCATAGTACTTTCCAATAATTTCCAGAGCTCCTGTAAGTACCGTTTCGGCTTCTTCGAATGAAGTTGTTTGGGTCGTTAGGGCCAGGTCGTCGGCGTAGAGAAAGCGTTCGGTATTTGGGGGGCAGGGTTGGTCGTTGGTGAAGATGTTGAACAGAATGGGAGCTAATACGCTTCCTTGTGGGAGGCCATTTTTTTGACGTCTCCATCTGCTTGACTGATTGTTTATTTGGACTTGGAACCGTCGGTTGGTTAGCATCTCCCTCAGTATGTTTAGAAAGTCTATACAAATAAGTGTGACACTGGCGACAGCGGTTTTCCATACAATTGCTTTACAACATTGTATTGACAGCCGTTCTACCTAAGAAGTAGGGCTTTCGCTTTTCTGTTAGTGAGACAGTAGCTCGTTATGAATGCCCTTGATGTATTCGAACTTAGTGTATTCAGTTTGCCCGTGAACATGGTGCATGCAACTGCGCTGAAATACTTCGTAAAATAATCACAATAAACGTTCCGTAAATAAATAATCATAAAACTGGAATTATCAAGTGCTTCGGTCAATGAAACAGAGGGTTTTGCACCAGCTGGTCGACCGCGGCACATCTAAAACTCTCCGCTGCACCAGTTAGCAAACAAACTGGGGACGTTCAGCTCCTCCGAATCGTGACAACCTGTCACTTACATAGCATTTTTAGCCTTATCCTCTTAGGTTAGAGTTGCTATTTGTTAAGTAGATAAAATGTACCACAATTGTTTTTCTTTTTTCTTTTTCTTGTTTTATCCGCATTGCGTGTTTTTTCCGCTATGTGGCGCATCGTCGATGCGGCCATAGTCAACTGTCAATCTCATACATTTATTTGTTTTTTTTTCTACAATTTAATGTTTTTCCTCTAGACTTGGATTACCAGAGAGAAATTGCAAATACTGGTTTGTACAGCAATCCTTTGCCTTGCTAATTAAAGCTCTGTCCAACATAAAATATAAACAACTATCTAACCAACAAATCTGTTTTCAGGCCGTCAACAGATGCATAGATTCTTAAAAAAAGCCACAGTACCCAGTATTTTTCCTTGAACAACATTATCGACATCGCCCTCATCAAGAGCTGATAGATATAAGCAACGATTAACAAGAAAACTTTAATTTGCCACATCTGGACCGCCGCTGGCGCCATCTGCGAAAAGTTTTGCCTGTGGAACCTCATTATGACGGCGATATCCTCTGTTTTTTAAATCGATGATCGAGCGTGTTAGTTTCAAATAGAGCCATGATTTTTGACTAAGCGAAGCGAAGGTCTCTGACTCAAAGGGGACATGGCAGCGTTTGTATGTATATTTGTACGTTGATAACGTGCTAGCGTTGATCCGAGCTTTATGAAATTTTGTAAGCAAGTAGTGTAAATACAATTAATTGTAGCATTCGAATTTTGGCCAAATTGGTCAAGATAATTGGATGTCGCGAGGTCTCAGTTCGATGCGTACTACTAATATATTTTAAATAATTTTGGTTTCAGGTCAATACATGCCGTCATTGTGCCTGCTCTGTGTTGCCATGCTAGTCCGCGCCTTATACTTATGGGTTACCATACAACAAGACGATGAAGACGAAACAAAAACAGACAAGAAATCGAACAAGCAGTCAGAAAAGGATAAAAAATGTAAATCAGAGAAAGATAAACAATCCGATGACGAAGATTGTAAAGAAAAAGATAAGAATAAAAAATCTGATTCAGAGCAAACAGGCGAGCAAACAGTTAGACAAAGAAGCAAACGAACAGAGAAGTTGGAAAAATCAAAGTCCTCAGATTCAGAAGTACCAGGAGATGATACAATAAAAGAGAAGCCTAAGAAGCGAAAGGCAAAGAATGAATCGTCTTCTATGAGTGTGGTCAATATTGGAGCAAACTATTTGCTGGTGCATTTATTGGGGTATGCTGTGATGAATTCGCCCTTACTTTTTAGTAAGATAGGTAAGTTTTTTTACCGGAAATAATATATAAATGTTTGGTCACCAACTTGCCTGATGTGTACCCGAGGATAGAGTAATTTGATATTATATAGTGTACTACTTTAAATATGTCTAGATTGTAGTGCTCAGGAAATATGGAAGACAGCAGAGAGTTCCATTTAACTATCTTAATATTTCAATGCTTTTATTTTAGGTGCAAAATACTACAACCAGCCGTCTGAGGTCTCGGTGTTCTATGGTCTCATAGCTACGTCTATTCTACTGACCATCACTACTCCGGTCTTCTTACGCCTATTTCGCGCGGCGCCCATAAACCGCGAGGAGTTATCTCTAGTCAACATCCTGGTACTGATCGAGCTGGCGACCATGTGCTTGAGTGTGGGAGTCCATAATTTCTCCCTGGGATTGGTTTTGGCAACTGTTTATACTCCGCTGGCTTTGTTGGCCGGAGTTACTGTGAAGAATGGTGGAAGGTTAGTATTCTTTTCTGGAGAATTCTGGGAATAGGCTATGTTGTGGCGCGTTGCAATTGTTTTACCTTTTTATTTGAGTTCAAAATATGGGGTATTGGTAGTTTTTCTTTCTATCAACTAAAATGCACTTTCGCATTTATTATACTATTTTATTACTAGTATTTAGTCAGGATTACCAGTCAGTAATTTAACTTAATCCGTTTTTTTCCAGAACTTTTGGGTTACACTTCAAACGAGCGTTTTGTCTGCTTCTTAACCCACTATGCATATTAACTGTGGCCATGATAACGTACAGCTCGTTTCTGTTTCCCGAAGACAGTCTGTTTGATATGGTTACTAGAGGAAGGGACGCGGCGATGCAAGCGATTATGTTCTCTATTGTGGACTCGATGGTAAGTGAATAACATTGTCATTGGTTTAACAGTTGCCATAGATATATGAGATCCTGGTAGCATTGAGGGCTGTACGCAGTGGTGCTGTTTATTTCTACCGGTAGAACAGTGATTGAAAGTAGTTGGAGCAAGATGTGTGTCTGATAGTAAGCGTACACATTTACATAATGATAATAATTATAATATCACATGACATAACAACTAAAACTATAACATGCAAGTTGCGTTCGTTTTTTATTCTGTTTAGGGCATGAGATTTAGTTTGGCAAAACATATCTGCCCTCAGCAGCCCAATAGCGGTATCTAAGCTTAGATATTAAATTCTAATTCTCCATATATAATAAATAATCATAAATATTCTTCTTCGTAATAACAAAGATAATATAATACTAGGTAATAGGGAATATGCATGTGTTTCAATTATTTAAAATAATAGAATAAATGGAGAGTTTAACTGAATCTGATACTTACATCGAAAAAATAAATGAAATTGGCTGGTAAAGTTCTGAAATATAAGCGTTCAAAGTATTTGGGAGGGTTTTTTGGGAGTCATCTGTCCCTTTCTACCAAAACACGAGCATATTATATAATTTGTTTGGAATCGTGAACTTTGACGTCATATAGCTAGTATAGTGCCCTCCCTGTCTAACATGAAACTAAAATGTTTATAACTTCGTTATTTGTGCACATATTAAAATTTTACATTTGATGATTTGTTTTGTTTCCAGTCAGCTTTTTTGTGAGCCAATAAAAAAAAACACTTATTATTCCCTAACCTCCTTTTTGCATAGTTGCTTTATAATCAGTTTTCTCTTTCAGATCTACGGTAACTGGCTGTTCAACGTCGTCACTTCACTCCTTTTACCTATTTGGATGATTTTTTGGCAAATTCTGTGCAACCCAGTTAAAGCGTAGGCATTACACAATTTTAGTAAAGTATGAACTGAGATGTATGATAATTTAATGAATTTTTCATGATGTGTTTTGCAGTATTTAAAGAGAGGTGTGATCAAATTTTAAAGTCGCAATTTCAAGTCATTCCAAAGACTAAATATATGAATGTTTTGTAAATGGTTGTTTTTGATTCATACATTTTAAAGCTACTTATTGCGCAAGCAAGGTAGAGAATAAGTTGCTATCGCGCTCGCGCATTTCATTATTGAAGATATAAAATCAATGATTATAGTTAAAGTTGCTGACATAGCATAATGAGCCTTAATATTCCACTGCACAAAGGGCGATAATGGCATATAAATTACCAGATAAATTTCTGGGTATGAAGAGATTTAACATCTGATATCTCAGGGTGACGAGCGCAGTGCAGTGCGGCGCAGGATTGTGTTCGCAAGTTCACAGTTCTGGCACTGCTACTGTTAGTAGCAGGAGTAACACTTACCACCAGGCGAACGTCTTGCTCATCTCGTCACTTGATTATTAAAAAAAATCGAACCACGCTGGCCCAGTTGCGGGTTGGTGCATTCACATACGCCATTGAATTTATTCTCCAGACGCATAATTAATTATAATTTTTTTGGCCTTCGTCCTTTAGTGGACGTCTTCTGGCTGCTGATGATGATGATTTAATTTAATCTGTCGGTCGTACGACCAATACCAAACGACGTCATTCTCGGCAACTAGTGATGGGCACGAATTAACTAATTCGCTTTCTATTTGAGCTTATAGTCATAGAAGATGTAGTTAAAAAAGGTCTTATAGTGTTACAATTCGAACCCAAACAAGTAATAAGTCAACTGTTCATATTTTTTTCAACATTGCGATCGTATTTATACCTACTTGATTTTTTGTGGTTGTTTAAACAACGTATCTCGTGTTGTATTTTTTATTATTCGAATGGTCGCCAGCACGATTTTTGCATTGGCATGGCACGAGAGATTAGGGTTGCCAGAAGTTATTGAAAGCAGAGGTGGACTATTGACTGTAAGAATAACTTTTCAATACTCAATACTCAATTCTCAATATTTTATTGCAAACATTATGTAACTTATATAATACATGCAGATCTTATTTAGCACAATTTATGGAGGTAACGACATAATGACCCCATTGGGGTATAGCAATATTGTGCGGAGCGGCTCATTCTATTCCGTTGTTAATACATTTATCTGTAAAGAATTCGTCTAATGTATAGTAACATTTCTTGACCAGTATTTCTTTAAGCACTTTTACAAATTTAGCCTCATCTTCCATGTCTTTAATCTGAACAGGAAGTTTGTTTAATATTTTAATTGCCATCGAGCATGGCCCCGAGCTATGTATTTCAAGTTTTGAGGTTGGTACGATTAATTTGTGTTTATATGTGGATCTTATGGGATAATATCGCTTATCAAATAATTTTGTAAAAAATTTGGGGTATTTTTTTACAAATTTGCAGGTTTCAAAAATGTACATCGATTTTGGCAACATACTGTTTGTTAATTACGCGGAAACGACTAAACGGATTTGGATGAAAGTGGCGTAGAGATAGGTTATACCTCGGTATAAGTAATGCATAGACTATATCCCAGGAGACGCCGGTAAAACGTCGGGCGAGACGTTCGCCGTGTACCTAACCATCACGCGTGCTCATTACAGTGGCAGTGCTAGAATTGTGAACTTGCGAACAAAATCAGCCGCACGCTGCACTTCGCTCGTCATCCTGAGATAACAAGACAAATTTCGACAAGCCCAGTAATTTCTCTAGTAACATTAACATTGCCATTCAAGCCGAAACACAGTGATGCTCACACACTACTGCATGGCGGTTGAGTAGGTAAGAAAAGTACTTATGTCCTTCACACCAGAATCCTCACTTCTGAAAACTTCATGAAAATCTGTTATGACAATGCCAAAATTTTGTCACCAATGTGAGATAATTAGTCGAATCGTAATTCCGAAGTTATAGGTAGGGTTTGAAAAGGATTCTGGCGTGTGTGGTTCTTCCCCAGGTGGACTGCAATAGAATCCACTACAGAATATCGAGTAAGTTAACAGACAGCCCTACGGACGAAGGTAAATAAAGACCAAACTGACAGTGATCGATGGTCGACGTAGGGTGCGCAATTGCGCATATTGAACACGAAAGCTACGTGCCAAGTTACGGCCAAGTTAGGCCCAAGGTGCGGTCAGCTTAGCATTCTGTTGCAAAAGGATGTCAACAGGTTGGCTTGCCGAATTATAATGATGTTTTGTTTTGATTATAATCTTACTACAAACTGCCCCCCGCGGTTTCACCCGCGCGGTGATGATTTACGGTAATAATGATGATGATACAAAGTGGCCTATATGTTATTTCGGGGAATAAGCTATCTCCATTCCGAGTTTCAACTAAATCCGTTCAGGCATTTTGGCGTGAAGAGGTAACAAACATACAAACACGCTCACACACACATATACCGACAAACTAAGGCGTTTATAATATTAGTGTGACAACAACAACTGTCAAGCCAAGTCAGGAGCCTTCGGCGGCACATTTACTCTGACACTAGGGCTGGTCACTCAGTCTATACGAAGTTACTTAATCTTAATCATGGTAGAGGCCAGTCCATGGCTTTCTATTTGTACTTATTTATGTACGATGTAAACATCCGCTCGACGCGTTTTCCGCGTATGACCGTGGGACCAGAGATGTACGTTAGAGCGTGTTTTATGGGGGTGTGGGACCCAACGCTGAAATAAAGCGAGATCCCTTCGTATAAAAAAATATATGTAAAAATTGATATTCGCATTAAAAATATATATATATATAAAAGGTAGTTAGTTTTTAAACGAATTACCAAGCGAATAAAAATACAAAGTCAAATTAAAGATGTTAAAAATACTGAATATATGACATTAAGAAATTCTAAGTGGGTACAAGAGTGGGGATAGAATCCGGAACGATAATATTTGTCAAAGAACCAAAGTTACCGACATAGCTCGCAAGGTTTGCAAGTTGAAGTGGCTGTGGGCAGGTCACATCGCTCGAAGAACTGACAACCGATGGGGAAGAAAGGTTCTTGTGTCGACCACGAACCGGAAGACGCAGCGTAGGAAGGCCTCCCACTATGTGGACCGACGACATTGTAAAAGTCGCGGGCACCCGGTGGATGCAAATGGAAGGTTTTCGTACAGTGTGGCGGTCTAAGGGGGAGGCCTTCGTTCAGCAGTGGACGTCTCCGGGCTGGTGATGACAGGAGTGGGCGAATACAAATATTGAAAGCGATGACTTGAAAATACTAATTTGAGTTACTAGTTATTCAGAAGTTTTTAATTACCTATCCCAGTTACATACCTACGTTTAGCTCTTCGCTGGCCGCTGCGGTGCAGGGCACACTAGCTTCGTATTGATTATGTAGGTAGGTAACTTTGCAGAAGGTCGCTTCATATTGGCTTTGTTATTGTGCGTTGTCTATGGGAGTGAGTTTTCTCTATGTAATACAGGCCGATTCAAACTCAATGAATGAATGAATGAATGATTTATTGGTCTATAAAACTAGGTATAGGTACATAACAAAAATTATAGTAGGTGTTAATATATCAAGGTTAGTGCTCTAGTTTCTACCTTGAGAGGCTTACAGACCTAAATTAACATAAGAGGTACTTTGGAAAATAATTGGAAGGATACAATAATCAAGATTTGCCATAGAATTGAATGTCAATGAAATTTCAGTGTCAAATTAAATGTCAAATAACCGATACAATTAAAATAAAGTAATGTAATTTACATTTTTGTCCGTCAGAAACCTATTCACAGTATAATAAGATTTCTTAATCAAAAAGCTATTGAATTTTTTTTTTTTTTTTAATATCTTCTTTACGTCTGATAGCTTTAGGTAACATATTGTATAATTTGGGCGCCATACAGATCACACTTGCAATGGCGGCTGTGAACTTAGGATCGAGACGCTGCGCAGTAGCAAAAATAAGGCGTGCACCGTACAATCGCAAAGTCTTGATTGCAGCGCACTTCACAGCAGCATTAAGTTTGAATCAGTCTGTACCACAAACTATTACATATACATTACTATGCTAGTGCTAGTAGTAGGACTGTTTAATTATTATTTACGGGTCATTTACCGTTATTATGTGGTGAAACGAGCTTCTAATATTTCGTGAACATTTAAAACAGTGTTTTTATAGCTACTATAATGTTTTCTGAGCTGCTGCGTTACCCCCCGTCTATTCCACCTAATAGGCTAGATGAAAAGAAAGTGAAAATCTGATCAAAAATAAGCAACTTATAAGCATTTTAATATCATGCTAGACAGAGAGGCGAAACAGCAAATCGTGACGTCACTTCTCTGTACGCTATATACATTCTATTCTGACAAGGCGTGACGTCATTATTTGTTTTGTGGGAAAGGGACAGAGTTGTCTCTAGCAAAAACTTTTAACGCTCATATATCAGAACATTATTAACCAATTTAAATTATTTTTTCAATAAGCATATTATATTTACTTAAATTATTCATCAAAGCTATTAGTTTCAACGATATAAACATCAGTCATATACCCTATTACATCCCTGTATAAGTGCAGTACATTGCATACAATTGTTCCTCGTCCCATCGATTGGTTAATAGGCGGTAAATTGGTCATAATTGAGGGCCTTGCAACGTTGCTTATAGCCTCGCATGTCGCAGAACCATACTGAAACAGAATAACTTCAGCTGGTTAATGAAGAAGGCCAGCTTGTAGTTTGTAGGTCCTGTATAGTGGTAGGAGTCCTACCACTATACGGACTCCTACCTAGGTCCTACGGTAGGACTCTATTGCAGAGTCCGTCAGAGGAAGTACCACAACTTTGCCAGTTATTCAACCGCCAAGTAGTAGTAATTAATTAAGTAATTTACAAGTAGATACAAAACAATAACCTATCAGATTTGTACTACCAGCTCGCTTAACCCTGTAGATCATCATCATCATCAACAGTTCAAATTAAGGCAATTTTTTATATATATATTAAAAAATATAATAAAATTATATATTTTTTTATTTTTTATATGCTTGTTGATATTTTTAAGTTTATGCTGTATAAAATATATAAAGATATTTTCATATATTTTTTTTGTCCAGTTTGTGCTGATCCAACAAGACATCATCGACAGACCTAACAAACAAATCACACTAATTTTATAAATGCGAGAGTTTTGTCGGTGTGTGTGTATTTTTGTTACTTCACGCCGAAACGGCTTCACGGATTTGGATGAAATTCGGTATAGAGGTAGCTCATACTTTGGGATAAAATAGTCTACTTTTTATTCCAGGAATCGCGGGTGAAACCGCGGAGCGCAGCTAGTAAGTACATAATCACTAAACACACGGTCACACGAATTCCTCGAGTAGGCCAAACGTCAGATAAATAAGCGAGTTAAAACCTCAGTGCGACCAACCTTTGTAGTGGCCAAATACTAGAACTAAAATCTCCCCTGCTATCTATCCGTATTGCACAGATTTTGTGATAGTGGCGACTTCAGCCGACTCTAGGTGAGGTAGTGGTACTGGAGAGATAGATATCCGGATGTTTGAGGAGTGTTAGACGGGGCAATTGCAGGAGTTATGATGTCCAAGAGGGTCCGAGCGGGACTTCCACATCTTTACGGTCAAAGGGCAATGGCTTATCTAACAACTATTTGTCTAGAACACATTTTTACTGAGTCTTTGGTCAGCTGGACCCGCGGGTCCACTCAACCTAGTCACATTTTGAATAAGTCGACTGGACCCACTGTCCAATTTTATTTTTAGTGCAGTCGTACTGTCACGGAGTAAAGCCGAATCTTTTAGTTTTATTTTTATGAGTTAAAAATATACCAAAATGTTCTATTGAAGATCCATCTACGCGGGCGTATAAGGAAACTGATAACCGATGGGGAAGAAAGTTACTTGAGTGGCGACCGCGAATCGTCCTACGCAGCGTAGGCGCGGCCTCCCACTAGGTGCACCGACGATACTGTAAAAGTCGCGGGCAACCGGTGGATGCAAATGGCAGGTTGTCATACAGTGTGGCGGTCTAAGGGGGAGGCCTTCGTTCAGCAGTGGACGTCTCCGGGCTTATGATGATGATCTACGTGGGCATTTGAATCCACCAACCAGTAACATGATCAGCGTGGTGGAGTATCACCCAATGGGGATCCACACTGAGATATTTTTCCGCTAGGTGGTGCATCGTCGATGCGGCCATAGTCAACTGTCAATCTCATACATTTTATTGTTATTTTTCGTCAATTTAATGGCTTTGACTAGTGTTTAATGGTATTACCTGCATAAATTGGTTAGTACAACAATCCTTTGCCTTGCTAATTAAAGCTTTGTTCAACATAAAATGTAAACTATCTAACCTACAAATATATTTTCAGGCCGTCAACAGCTGCATAGATTCTTAAAACAAGGCGCAGTACCCAGTATTTTCCCTTATTATCGACAACGTCCTCATCAAGAACAGATAGATTTATGCAACGATTAACAAGAAAACTTGATTTTGCCACATCCGGACCGCCGCTGGCGCCATCTGAGAGAAGTTTTGTCTGTGGTGTCTCATTGGCCTTCGAGGCTGGCCTGCCCAGCATGCAAATTTGACTGCCGTATAGCTCAGTTGGTAGTATGTCTGTCTTGAGAGCTGTAGGGCGTGGGTTCGATTTCCACTTAGAACAAATATTTATGTGATGAACAGAAATGAGTTAGGCGTTTGTTGCCCGTGGTCCTACCATTATTACTACCAGTAGTACCACGGCCCACAGAAGTACCGAAGCGCTTTGTTCGCGGCTGACTAACCTTCACACCTCTGTCACTCTGATGTGACCGTTAGGACGAAAATTTCCTAACCTTCATTGTTCTGTGTCTGGGTGTTCAGCGGCCGCGTAAGTGGGGGGCAGAGGGGGCAAAATGCCCCCTAAAATCAAACGGGGGCGCATCTTCCAAATTTACTACCAGCCCCCTAGTACGCACCGAGGACTAATTGGTCTTTCCCCGCTCTGGAACGCGATAAAATTAGAATATTGATACGTCTGTTTCGTTTTCGCGGGGAAAATAAAGTGGCTGGTAAAGAAGATTATCTGTTTGCCTCCCCGTCACGGAGTAATTCGGCGGTCCCTGTGGGTGTTGACTATAAAAAAGTATATAAATAAATAATAAATAAATATTGGGGGGACATTTTACCATCTAGCCCCATACTAAGCAAAGCTTGTATTATGGAAACCAGATAGCTGATAGAATACTTATATACAATTTTTATATAATTATATCTATCAGTTAGCTGGTGCCCATAGTACAAGCTTTGCAGCTAAATGGCGCTGTGTGAATTACACACCGATTTATTTATTATACCTCGAGGTAAATACAGCCCTCTTGGTTCAACCAATCTTATCTAATCGTAAGTAGAATATTAAAACGCTTTAGGTAAGTGTACCTACTTAATTTATTTCTCTTAATCTTAATCCTTCTAAACTGATAGAGCCAACAGTGATTTACGCATTCGCAATTTTAATCCAAACCAAGAAAGATTTGTATCTTTTTAATGCGTTAAAATGACTCGAAATAAATGCACAACTTGCCAATTTCTATGTACATATACTTATTATACAGTTGGTCATCGTCAGCCCATTTGACAGTCTTACTACTACATGCAGGGTTACCCGTAAAGGTATTATTAAGCCATGGGGTCTTTGTGAAGGCCGGAATTCACGAAAAGCTGCCGTGAGTAGACCAACACGTAAAATGATATTCAAAATTCAAAAAATTCAATATTATTTATTTCAGACAACACGGGTCCAGGTTGTTAGTAAAAGAAACTTAGTATCTAATATATTAGTAAAAATTTAGTTATAGTGTTATCTAGTTCTTACAATCTACTAATACACCATATATTTGCGAGGCATTCCTTGCGGGATCATTGTCCGCACGAAATGCCGGCGCAATGGTGCATACAAGTCCTCCGCTATGGCTTTCAGGATTCTGTTGTTGATATTATTGGTCCCTGTTGTTTGTTAATTTCTTTAACAACTACAGTCAATCCATGTCACAGGCCTTCGGCAAACAGGACTTACAGGACTGGCCTCTGGACTGGACTGCTTGAATTTACTTATATCACGTAAACAAATAATAGGTAGGTTGGTACTTAAAAAAAAACGATTGAATTTCGATTTCCCGGATGACATCTTTTTCCTGTTATATTGATTTAAAAACCAAACCACTGAACTGATATCGATAAAATGTATATGTGACCACTCCTGCAGTAAGACCTACTAAAAAAAAAACATCGGCGGAGTACGTAATCGCGTAACAAACATACAAGAAACACAGTTGAATTCACATTAACTTTGACACTAAGGCTGCACTCAGCCTATACGAACTTGCTTACTGTTTTTATTGCGAACCTTCTTTTTTGAAGTTGGTTGAAAATCAGGTGTTCCACAAATGTTGTCAGGGTGAATTAATTTATACAGGGTTAGTTATAATCAGTTAGCATACTTTTAAGGGCATATTCTGTACATCAAAACAAACAAATTTTACTATGGGGCCAACACTGTAATCGCAAAAAAAAAACAGCTATTCCATACATTTTGCCCAAGGTCGATGAACTTTTTGTATGGAACAACTGATATTTTTTTCGCGAGTTTAATGTTGGTCCTATAGTAAAAGTTGTTTGTACATAAAAGTACAAAATTTGCCCTTGAAAGGATACTAACTGATTATAACTAAACCTGTATATGTAATATGTAAGTATAACAGCTGTTTTTTTGCTATTTCAGGGTTGGTCCTATGGTAAATGTTGTACTCAATGATGACTCTCTTTCGGTTCAGTTCATAATTATCTATAGAGAGAGATTGTAAAGATTTAGGACATTTCCCATATTAATACCCTTGGCCTTGTGGTACAAATTTTCTATACCTCATTGTATCGACGAGGCTCAAATGTTAAAGTGACTAAGTGAGAGTGTTATTCGTTTTATAAAGTTATAATTTTAGAGAG
The DNA here is from genome assembly GCA_905404285.2 of Erannis defoliaria. NCBI lineage: Eukaryota > Metazoa > Arthropoda > Insecta > Lepidoptera > Geometridae > Erannis > Erannis defoliaria. The sequence goes on along the minus strand of FR990089.1, from coordinate 12,160,910 downwards.
CACTTTAAGAGAAAACAGAAAAGAGGTTGTATACATATTTGTAACTAGTCTAGATTCGTTAAAACGAGACGTGCAATAAAACCGCAACTTATGGCGACTTCAAAAAATATCACCAAGAAATATAAAGTCATATTTAGCAATAATTTTGCGTAGTTTATTTTAAAGGTCATTGGTACCAACTGGTTGGAATTGGAAACAGCACGGATTAAAAACAAAATCGTTCGAGCGGAAACTAAATATTATCTCTTGACAAACATGTCAGAGTAAATAATTAAAAGGTTTTAGGATGCCGTACCGAAGGGTTTCCAACGGATCCTTATCTTCTAATAGGGTACTAACTAATAGGTACTAATTAGGGTGATTACGAAACTAAAAATAACTGTACTTGAACCATTGAGCTAATATCTATAGAGTCACAAACGTGCAAAAAAAGTGTCCGCGCCAAAACTCGGACTACTATGCAGTGCGCCGACTTTCTGAATGACTTGAACTACGATAAGACACAAGCGCTCAAGCATACATTGAACACTATACAAGCGATATAACGTCTAAATTCGAACAGTTGTGAACTATATAACGCACTTATAGGTATGTACAAAGGCACTCAGATGTTTTTTTACTGTTTTCACTCAGAGATTGTGACTTATTTTTTATTTTTTTTGACTTGAACAGTTATTATTATTTGTTGATATACTTAATTTAAAGTTTGTTCTACAATTACACCAAGTTTCACGCGTCTATTATTTTTGCGATGGAGCAAAACAAAAACATGTTTCTTTTATTTTTTTATCATTTGTTTGGGGATCCGCCATAGTTACGTTTAAATCGACTAATTACCTAATTAGGATGACACAGAAAAGATACAAAGTCTGAAGATAAGACGCACAAACAGGCTCCCTCCACGGGACGGGCAGTCAAACAGATGACGCATGACGAGCGCTGTGGAGTGCGGCGCAGGATTTTGTTCGCAAGTTCACAATTCTGGCACTGCCACTTTTATAGGCAGGTATGATACTTACCACCAGGCAAAAGTGTCGCTCAGCTCGTCACTCCATTGCATAAAAAAGACAGAGTTAGCTTCGTAATAGGATCCCATTGGACACCCTTTAGGTACGGAACCCTAAAACATTTTATTTCTTTACTGACTTCCCTTACTTGGCTAACTTACCCATCTAACACAATAAATGCCTTTTCATTTTAGTTTGTAGATGTGGGATTATTGACGCATGCGCGGCAGAGCGTGCACTCGGCCTCTACGGCGACCATTGGACCGTTAACGGTGTCACATACGATTGGAATGGCTAAGGTGTGAACAGAACTTATATTGATTGATTTAATTCATTAACGAGTAATAGTGAGATTGAAACAACGATTAAATAAATTATATAAATCTTGCTGCGCCCTATTTATTGTTCGTAACACACTTTTTCATTAACTAATTACTTACAGTCATGTAAGTACTTAAAAGTTGTCAAAAATTGTTAGTGGACAAAAATAGTGGTCTTTTTATAAAACAGTTAGTTCTCTTTGTCTGAATTTCTTTTTTTTTGCGTGTGTTATGTTTTTGTCACAAATAAAGTCTTTTCTATTCTATTCTATGTTAAGCAGAACATAAATAACTAATGTTTGTTTGTTTTGTATGAACTACTAAGTACCAACATAATTATTTTTTTATCGGAATTGCCACCTTTAATAAAAAAAAATAAGATAGATAGATAGATAGATTAACTCTTTATTGTACACACCAAAAGAAATGATAACAGTCATGATGATCACAACACAAAAAGGAACTTAAAACTAGTGTTACAATTGCTACATTAATAAGCTACATTTGGAACACAAAAAAAAGGACGGATAAACCATTTCTCAACAATTTTTATAAATTTATTGATTGCAGCACATACCCAGTAACCATCGCCGCCCAATCAACAATCCGGTCTATATCTTTGATTTAAAAAAAGTGAAAAACTTCCCGCCAGCTTAATACTTAAGTACGTAAGGTACTTCGTTCAGTGTGCTTTCAAGACTCGTAATTAGAAGTTCTTGTTCGTAAATATCATAACTAAAAAAGCTCACAATTATCATGCTCGCTTCGCTCGCACATCGGCCCTGAAAGCCTGATGACTGAGCCTGGTTACTCTACCAGCTAAACTCTTATTTCATAACCCTGTATTTTATTTGTTAACATTTTTAAGGTACGAATAAATAATAGTACTACGTACTCTAGGGAGAGAAATTTTATTACAGCCCGAGTGGTAGGAATTCGCGTTATGCCATTGACTTAAAAAAATTAGGTTTTATAGAACAACTATATTCTTAACTATTTTATACAAGTACTTAGGCAAGTAATGATTTGTGAAGTATGAAGATAAAAACAAGTTATGTGCCCCTGATAAAAATAAGTGACTCAAATAGAACTAGACTAGATTACCTTATCTAACTTAAAAATAGCATTATCTTATACAGAACCTTATCTTTTAAGTGACTTATCTTATAAAGTAACTTATCGGGATCCTGTGGAATTTTACCTTCAACTTAAAGTGCGTAGACTCTTGCAGATTTATTATATTTTTTATCGGCCCTCAGTTCTCGTTGGAGTGACAAAAACTATCAATTCGTTGGCATATTTAGATAAACATCATTTGTTTGAAGCCCTTAGTGTGCTGACTATCATATAGAGGTGCCTATCAGATTTGTGATAAGTTTAAATAAGATTGGAGTCATGATAAATACTAGTAAAATGGGTTAGGTGTTACGTAAGAAAATAACTCTATATTACCTACCTACCTATGGCAAAAACGCAGAATCAGTGAAGGTATTTTCAGCATTAATATCATATTTAATACTCCACTGCTAGATATACAGGCCTACCCTTGATGGACGATTGGGCCATGTCCAAAACGATGTCCCTGTTAAGTTTACAACCGACCAGAGAAATTACTGTGTATTCAGAGATTTAACATCTAATACTTATCTCAGGATGACGAGCGCAGTGCAGTGCGGCGCAGGATTGTGTTCGCAAGTTCACAATTCTGGCACTGTTACTGTTAGTGGCAGGCCTGACGCTTACCATCAGGTGAAAGTCTTGCTCGACTCGTCACATGAATGAATAAAATAAAAAAACACTGGGAATTGCGTATTTTGCTGTAAAGTGGTTTTTTTAAAAGCTTGTCTTTTATTGTTAGATCTAAAGTTACAAAAAATTGCAGCTCTTATCGAATAGACTGCAATGAAAAAGACAGCAATTATTTTTAGTAAGTTTGGTCAGACGCGTCAAGGAACGTTCGAGAATATGGATAGATTATGTAGTTACTACCGTAGATATTAACTCTTTAAGTACATCTAAAAACCATGTAAAAAATCTCTTATTATAATAAATTTATAAGTAAGTACATGAAAGCTATAGGACAATAGATAAAGTTACATAAAATTAGTAAACAGTGTCAAGTGCGGTAAACAACATTACTATACTTACTTGTTTTAGGACTCGTTATAAAGTCAGGTCAGGTGAGTGCGGGCTACTTCTGTTGCTCACTTGAAACTCACTTGCATTCCATTTCACTTGCATTCAACTTTTTTTACTTCCTTTCGTTTTTAGTTCGATTATGCATGCCTAATCGAGTTTAATAGTACATTATGATACGAGTGTGCTATGTTGGTCATTACACTAGAGGCGGTATTATGCGCGCGAGCCGCAGGCGAGCGCGATAAGGAAGCCGAGAGCGTAATGACTAATAGCACAAGAGTTCCATACGACTGTTTTCGTCACACTTGCGAGGAAAAAACTATTTTTTTTGACAATTTGATTTTTTTAAAATTTTTTAATTTTTTTAATTTTTTTTTTTTTTTCAACCACACAGCGAAAACGTCAACAAACATTTGCGGAAAATGGCGCCCAAATCAGTAATGCGCGCGCAGGTTGACATTTACATCAGTGGCATAAGAACTCTTTGTTGGTATTACAAAAAAACTGTAAGTATTACCCGGCTATATTAAGAGTGCTTCGTATACGTACGTCTAATTGCAGTCACGTACAAACTTGACTTTACCGGGTTATACCTATTATAGTACAAGTGCCGTAATGTAAAGTAAAAAACACGCGTGTGTAATAGCTGGGATTATGAGCCTAAAAGCGATGTAATAAGATCTACTTTACGAGCAAGTGTGATTAAAAGTATATTATACGTACGGGATTACTAGGGATAGGAGGTCATTGTCACCCATTCATTGTTAACAAATGTTGTAGGGCCAGCACTGAAATTGCGCCGGATATAATAAGGGAATAACATCAGAAGGCGCAGCGTAGGTAGGTCTCCCACTAGGTGGACCGGCGACATTGTGAAACTCGCGGGCAACCGGTAGATGCAAATAGCAGGTTCTCGTACAGTGTGGCGTTCTAAGGGAAGTCTTTTTTCAGAAAAAAAATAATCTTTTCTTCCAAAAGAAAATCTCCTGATACATTAGTACCACTCTTAAGCATATAGGTTTTATTGTCATTCCTTATAGCTACTTTATCGATAAAACCCTGCCAAATTGACTCGACACCCAGCCCCATACAAATTGCTTGAGTTGGCCGATATTTCTTATTTACTATCGTACATTATGAACCAGTATGAAAGTGAGCAGTTATTGATGTTAGTTCTAAACAGATACACGTATATTCTGTTCTTTTTTAATACAAAACATGTTATCGTAATTATGTTCGTGTTAAAACAATGATTACTTAAGTTATAGTGCAGTTAATTTTGTGTGTGGCGAAATTAGACTCTAAGTAGGTAATTGTAGAAGTTGCTTTGGACATTAGTACAACAAAAAAACGGAGAAATCGATCCTGAAACATTTTTGAACGTTGAAGTGATTTTATATGTGAAACTTTTAGAGGTCCATTGCCGACCGATACATATAATATTTATTTAAAAAAGTGATAAATTATCACCACCTAATACAAAATGTAAAAACGATTTTAGAAAGCTACTCCTATGAAGTAAAAAGTGATTGCAAACTCTACCTAAGTGACTGTAACAAAAAAATCGAGAAGAAAGTGGGTTACAGTGATCTATAATGTAGACCTAGATTTCATAGTGGAACTGTCAACGAGCCAAAACAATATAAAATAAAATATAAAAATGTATAAAATTTACTAAAACTTGCTATAGAAAAGTCTCACAACAAAAACTTTTTGAAAAACTACCTTTTATCATTCGAGTGCCTTTAAAAATTTCAGTAATGGGCCTAAACTGAATGGGTACGGGAACGGCTATCATTTGCTTTTGGGTAGTTCTATCTCGTGTCATCTTCTGTCTATGTACCCGATCCATCATCATATCAGTTTAATGGTACCATTATCTTCAATCTTCTCTTGATTTACACAAAAAGTGAAGTAAACAAAACAAACAAATTCAAACAGTCGTGAAAATAAGAGCTTTTAAAATATTTATTATCAAAATGGGATAACATAATCAACATCTTCATTCGTTATACCAGAAATCATAAAAAAATGTGTCGACACGAAAAAGCCAACAATCCAGTGCTGAGGTGAGGATGGGCTGGACGCAGTCACTGGACGCAGCGACTGTGCTGGCCACTCGCTCTGGCCATTGGCACGTGGTACTGTTCTACCTGCTATGCGGCTTGGCAGCTGTTCCCACTTCGTTTCTCGTCTTCTCTCAGGTAAGAAATAAAGGGCTGCTACACAGCTCGTACCGAGACCTGGGTATGTCCTAAAACTGCATCCCGAGCCACTGGAGGACGGGCAGCAGCGTCCTCTCGGTTAAAGGTGGTGAGCATTCTGCGATCCCCTAGCCGCCTGCTAAGCATGGGGATTTTATTATCCCCCCATTAAGAGGGAGGCCTTCATCCAGCAGTGAACGTCTTCTGACTGATGATAAACGCTGACCGGTGCTGGGTTTTACCAATCCAGGCGACTCGTAGTCGTAGTTTCTGGAAACCGAAATTATTATTAAAAAAATATATCGAACAAACAAGGATTTCACCTCAAAACGAAAGATAAGTTGTAAAGTATTTTTAACCGACTCCGAAAAAGGAGGAGGTTCTATGTTCGACGGTATGTATGTTTTTTTTGTTGTATGTTCTCCGATTTCTCCGTCAATAGGCTAGATGACTGGATTTTTTATTGTCTTAAAATGTGGCCCATAAATATAGCTGATTAATTAAAAGAAAATGAAAATCTGATCAAAAATAAGCAACTTATAAGCATTTTAATATCATGCTAGACGGAGAGGCGAAACAGCAAATCGTGACGTCACTTCTCTATACGCCATATAAATTCTATTCTGACAAGTAAGGCGTGACGTAATTTTTTGTTTTGTGGGAAAGGGACAGAGTTGTCTCTAACAAAAACTTCAAACGCTCATATATCAGAACATTATTAACCGATTTAAATATTTTTTTCTATAAACATACTATATTTACTTAAATTCTTCATCAAAGCTATTGGTTTCAACGATATAAACATCAGTCATCTACCCTATTGTGGACTGATTTTGAAAATTCTTATTTTATTTGTTACTGTATACTCCCGAGGTGGTTCCATATTATTTTGAAGTCGGTTAAATAAAATAAAAAAAATTATTAGTTATTTCGATATTTACTTTATTACGTCGCGTCGTTGTCGGCTCAAAAGTCTCGTCAAATCTCGTGTAACGTGAGTCAAGATATTAAATAACCTATAAGATCTGTTTCTTAAATCGATGTTATATGAGATATATGTTATTTAAGATCTAAATAGAATCTAAATAGATCTCAAATATCTATGGCAAAACAATAGAACTCAAAGCAAAAAATTGCCTAAACCACCGGTAGATACAACTATGGTATTATAGTATTTTCAGTAACCATTTCATTTTCCGGGAACAAAACGGTATTTTTTCATGACATGGGCAGGTATAAATGATTCTGTGGTTTCAAGTAAGATCGGTTGGTGGGCTTCGCTATTTAAACAGACCTATGGAAATGTATTCCCCAATTAAGCGTCATATTTTCCTATTTTTTCATGTTTTATTGTATTAGTAAGTACGAAAATACTCAAACAACAAAAAACAACATAACTATGATTAGGCGGTAATAAATAAGCTGGTAATAATAATATATATTTATCTCTGGAACATTTTAATAGTACAGTATTGCTTAAGGTAAGTACATTATTACAGATGTTTTAACCTTTGGTCTGTAGGAATTACTCAATATGCTCTAGATTCAAAGGGAGTCAAAATCCACGGCATTCGCTTCAAGATCTTCCAGCGTAATATACCATAATGTAACCATAATCTTGGGCGATAATGTCTTTTAATTTTCCGTAATTTTTTTGGGACGACGTATTAGAACCGTGTAACACAATAAACTTTCACACTAATAAAAAAAGTTCTGTTCGTGCATTAAAACAAACCCACAACACCCGAAGGGTATATGGTCACTGACCAAATACCTTTTAGCAGAGGGTTTATGCCTTGGCTTGCCACATCCAATGGTGCTCGAAACTCAAGATACGTCATTAAGGGTTCTATATTCCAAAATTGCCCTTCAAAATACCAATGTTATTTATTCAAATTGCAATAATTAATGTCAAAAAATATATATGTTATAGAAGAATATTCGTCTTAGTTATTTCTTTGGTTGAAAACACGATTAGTTATAATTTACTCGTTAGAAAAAAAATAGCGAAACAGGGCCCATTTTTATACTTTTTTCGGTTACATGTCCTAATTACAGCACATAGTCTCATTAAAAAACCATATATTAAAAGATAATAGTATTGTGGAGAACTTTCCTTCGTTGAAAAATTATTAATATCGATAATTTCGAGTAATCTGAGAAAAACATCAAAAATCGAAGCTTGACATGCACGAATCTGCATAACAGACATATTTTTGCTCCGCTAAATGCGACCCTACTTGATACAACTTTAGACCAATGAAAAAATGCATTAAAAAGAATTTAAACGTGGAATATTCTGGCCATAACGTTTCATTGAGGTAACGCGTTCATTCAATAGGTGTTTTCTCTTCACGAGCACGACTCCTTTTGTCCAGTTGATGTCTATGATTCTGCTATTCAAATTGTATGCAAACATACCTAAGTACGACAACAGTAATATTTCATTAGAAGCAACGCAAAAGTAGAGTACGCAAATACTTATAGTACTTACTTAAAGGCGGTGACCGACTTGTAATATTTCGGTGTAATACGCTTGAGAAGAGAGCGCTCAAACCGAGCGTTCCCCGCGTAGCTAAAATGTTATTTCGAAAAATAAGGGGCAGGTATAATGTCTCCACGAATACCGGGATTGGACTGAATTAGCCACGGATCACGGAGAGTTGTATCCAAAGATACCGTGATCCGATTCCCTCGCAAAAACAAATGAATATTTTACGCTGATCATGGTATCTGTGGCTACAGGAAACAAAATGTAATCATTTTCGCACCTGATCACGGTGTACAAAGTACTTTTTCGTTTTATGTTATTTCCCAAAAGAAAATAAGTTTAAATTATATGAAACATCGGAACTTTTTACGGTTTTAGTCGGACTTTACTTTCAGGTTTTGGTCCGGTCATTTTAGAACTCCGAACCGGAATCTATAGGTGTGAGTCTATGTAACGACTCAAGTGCTTTAGTCCACCCAACTAAGTAGTAGGTACAATTCATCCTTATCGCAAAACCTCTGTTATCAGTCGTCTCAGTTTATCTTGTAAATAAAACGCACAAAATCTATGCTCACTGATAAAGATAAGTCGAATCTATTAGTTTTGGATCATGCGTTACGAAAGATATTTTACTTGCCTGCGGGGCTAAAGTGGCTACTTTAGCCCCGATCGTCGTCAGCCACAAAACGTCCACTGCTGGACGAAGGCCTCCCCCTTTATAGAGGGGTGTTGCCATAATCCCCACGCTTGGCAGGCGGCTTGGGGATCGCAGAATGGTCACCACCGTTAACCAAGAGGACGCTGCTGCCCGTCCTCCGGTGGGTCTGGTTGCAGTTTAAGGACATACCCAGGTCCAAATAAGCGCTTAACCCCGATAAGCGGAGCGAATAGAACCACTTCCTCCCCGCAGCGGAACCTAAAATCGTATACACACGACGGGAGCAAGTAAACAAGCCTCAAATCTCATGTTTACATGTGTGTCTCGTGTTTGTTTGCTTTCTCATATACATGAGATCTGAAAGATTCTTTACTTTTGCTCCCTAGGTGAGTAATCTACTATTGGTGAAATGGGGTTCGGTTCTCACCCAGGACAAACATTTATGTCACGATCATAGATCTATGTCTGGGTGTTGTATTTTCTATGTAAAATCCGGGATACACGAGGCTAGTTTTTCAGCAAGCAAGATAGTGATAGAAAGCTAGCAAGCTAGCAGCTTTGGCTTCGTAGAATTTAAGCTAGTTCTGTTTAGGTACACGTCATAGCCAAAGCTGCTAGCTTGCTAGCTTACTATCACTATCTTGCTATCCTGGCTTGAAAAATTAGCCTCGTGTATCCCGAGCATAATGGAGGAGTGAGCGAGATGTTCGCCTGGTGGTAAGCATCACGCCTGCCCGTAACAGGAGCAGTGCCAGACTTGTTAACTTCCGAACAAAATCCTGCACTGCACTGCGGTCATCCCCGAGAAATTATATGTCAAATCTCATCATTGCCATTAAGGATCGACAAGTTGACGGCTCGAACTCATCGATGGGCGCGGCTAAAAAGCATGCTCTCTTCATCAAACAAACTGTGGGAAAGGGAGAAAGAAAGCTAAATGAGCGCGCAATTTTTTTTGTCGGCATTTGGCTGCAGTAATGTGGTTGAATAAACTCTGAGTTAATTTATTCCAACTTAAATTATTTGAAATGTTTATGGACTAAACTATGCCGCTTGATAAATTATTTTAGAGTTTTCGTATTCCTTATGTTATTTATTTACGTCCAATGTGGCGTTAAAATTGAGCTAAAATACAAGATGTTTCCTGGCTCATAACTTTCATGTTTATTAACTTTTTACTTTCGTAATAATTTACGATCCTAGATAATGAAGAGATTAATCGATATAATACTTAGTTTTGGACCTACAAAATTACATAGTGGAGTAGTAATACTACCCCGTTTCTATGGAGAAGTGACCAACTTGTCTACTCTTAATTTCACTGGTAACAAACCGAACCACAGTAATGCTTATACACACTACCGCTTGGCGGTTGCATAACTGGCAAAGGTGTAGTACTTCTCCAGGCGGACTCTGTAATAGAGTCCTACCGCTACAAAACTTATTATTTGTTTTACCTATTTAAGAAGGGCATCTGCCCAAAAATAAAAATATTATCACGAAAGTCACAAATATTACTGTTAACGGTTGTTTGTTCTAGATATTTCAATAACAAAAACCGTCAATTAGCTATGTCAGAGGCGGGCGGCAAATTAGCTGTGACACTAGGGATACGAACTATTTTTTAACAAGTCACAATCAGAGCCAAAGTACGTCATGGCCAAGTCTACATCATGCTTAAAGTACAGACTGCATTAGTGTGATTATTTTAATGCTGTTCTATTTTTTTTTGTAGAAAAAGTCTCCTGTGGTAGTCATTGTAATATTTTTAACAGCTATTGCGTCATTCTAATTAATCACAAACCTCGCATGTCATTGTTAATTTTTATACAACACATGCCAGTCACTAATTTTCAGTCTAGGGACTTGTCACATAGATTTGTATTAATTCATATTTTATAATAGCCTTGATGGCCTAATGGAAAGACGGCTAGACTCGGAATTACTTTTCTGGGCCCGTTAAGGTTTGTATTTTCCAAATTTGCCCCTCGCAAAATCAAATTTATTTAGCTAAATTACTATATTTAAAGCCCAAAAATACAAAATGTTACAGAAGAACGTATCCGTCTTAGTAACTTTTGTGGTTGATATCACAATTGATTATACTTTCCTCGATAGAAAAAAATACCGAAACAGTGTCTATTTTTAAACCATTTTCAGATTTATGTCCTAATTACAGCACATAGTCACATTAAAAAAATATGTATTATAAGTTAATAGTATTTCGGAGAGCATGCTGTGGTTCAAAAGTTATTAATTTCTATACTTTTCAAGTAATGTGAGAAAATATTCAAAAATCGAAGTTTGACACGCACGAATCTGCGTAACCGCCATATTTTTGCTCCGCTAAATGTGACTCTACCTGATACAGCTTTAGACTAATGATTGATCTCATTAAAAAATGTGCTTAAAACGTGGAATATCGTGGCCTTAAGGCCGGGCAGATTAGTGCGAGTCAAGCTTCGATTTTTGAAGTTTTTCTCAGATTACTCGAAAAGTATCAAAATTATTAATTTTTCAACCAAAGAAAGATCTTCCAAACACTATTATCTTACAATATATTATTTTTTCATGTGACTATGTGCTGTAATTAATTAGGACATATAACTGAAAAAAGTTTACAAATAGACACTGTTTCGAAATTTTTTTCTTACGAGGAAAGTATAATTAATCGTGTTTTCAACCAAAAAAGTAACTAAGACGGATGTTGTCTGTAACATATATATTTATTGTAGGTAATTTTTTTTAAATTAAATTTTGACATTACTTACGCAGATATTTTCTTGAATTAGTTAGTTAAGTAATAATTTTAATTTGATAGTATGTGTAATTGCTAATGCTTACATATTAATAAATAAATAAAGAAGTAACTTTAATTATATAACATTGAATTTTCGAGGGACAACTTCGCAATATAGATCCCGTAAGTCCCGTCAAATCACGTCCAAAGAGCTTTTTGGAGTTCTTGTTCGTATTTTGACACCAATGGCTTTTCAGCGAAGGAAAACATCATAAGGAAACCTGCATATAGAGCTAGATCCTCCAAGCTGCATACGTACCGAGAAATTCAATGGCGTGTTTCAATCCGACAACCCGCAACTGGGCCATGCACTGTGGTGGATGAATGACCCAATCGCTCTACGAAGGTTACGTTGGCCTGTGTCCTACAGTGGACATTTAACAGGCTGTTTATGCTATACAATAGCCAATCAAGTGTGAGGTGCCTAGTCAAACTCGAATTGAGGGTGATTGAGGTTTCCTTACCGCAGTATGCTTAGGGGAGAGCAGGTAGGATTCGTACAGTTTTTTTTACTTCAACTCTCGTAAAGTAAAACTAATAGCTATTTCAAAATAGTAATAATGCTACTATAATACCTATACATCTAGCTTAAACAATGGTATAGTTCAGGGTTAATACAAAGCAACATGGACAAGTTATGCGAGCTTTACCAAAAAAAAAATTGTACGAAATCACTCCACACGCAGGGTAGCTTCGTACATAGTACGGGGCACATTCGTGCATAGTGGGGAGCCTTCGTACACTATACAATTTTTATAATATATATATCTTTATTGAGATCAAATAGCCTTAGCCTTAGATCAAAATTAACAAAACTATAGAGTGAACAAATAATTAATTACAAAAATTCAGTACTTTTGACTAAATCTTCTTATAATCAACATTATAAAAATAATCCTAGGGTCATATTACACGGGTAGTCAATCTCTTACTGCACATTGTATATAGAATGATCTTTTTCAAAGCTATAAACATTAGCTGTTCTTGTTAGTGCATATTCATCGACTAGTCCCGTTCTATTCCCCTTTCTCACATAATATATTAGCGGCATGGTTCAGAAAAAGTATCTAATGTAGTAATTCATAAGATACCTAGATAAACACAGTCATAACTTGTATCTATGTAAAGTAAATGAATAAATGAATAATAATCTTTTTTTAAATCTTAATAAAGCCACATTTGCATTGTACGAATGTACCCCACTCACAACTGTACGAATGTACCCCAATACAAAAATCAACAAATTACCCGTTAAAATTTGCCCAAAATAGATGTTTCCTGACAAATTTTGAAATTTTTCATACAATATAATTAAACGTATTTTCAATTTAGAGCAAAACTTAGTACGACAAAACTCATTATAATATGAACCCAAAAATTACTTACATAGAGCGAAAATACATTACGGTTTGTTCCAGCGAAGCCCGCAGGCGCACTGCTCCGCCACTTCGGGGTTTGCCTGTACGTATGGGTAGAACTCGACGGACACAAATACGAACCCTTCGACGTGTTTAGTATTGTAGATATGACTACTGTACGAATGCTACCTGCTCTCTACTTGTATTTGCTACGCAATAATTATTCTCTCAAGGCCTCATCACTTAAGGCCTTTGATTATATACCCAGCTCTAGATCCTACAAGCTTAAGGCAGTTTTTTTCGTAAATTCATGGTTGGCCCCTTAGTGAATGCTTTTTTCGGGTTAGGAATACCGCTACGCGTTACCCATGTATATCGAAAATCATTTCTTTAATAGTATACGCCAAGGTCGGATAAACACCGGTGAACTTTTTATCGCTTTGTTCTCCATACATACTCGATTGACTGACATGCGTTATTTACCTTAAACTTTTTGTTAAACAGCAAAAAGTTTAAGAACAGCACTCTAGCAGTATTGTTTTTGATATTTATTTTTGTTTTGGCTTATCCCTCTTTTTGCGATAGACATAAAAGTGAAAGAGAGATACGAAACATTGACAGTCAGTCCTCGAAATGAAATTTCCAGGTGTTCACAAACGCAACTCCAGAGCATTGGTGCACGCCACCTTCAGAACTGAAAACCCTTGGCCTTCCAGAAGACCTGCTGACGAACCTCACGGTACCAGGACACCATGGAGTGTATGAAAGCTGTAGCGGGTTCACAGTGGACTCCATCGCACTGCATGAGGCGCTTAACGATTATGTGGAGGAAAGGTCAGTTTCTCTTCTGGAGACGTCTTAGCATCAGGGGAACATGGATATCGTAATATATCCGTGTCTTTAAACAGAGTATAGTTGAATGTATTCTAGATTAATGGTTGGATCGATTGATTTTTCCAGGTCGGAGAACGTCAAGGTGCATGGCGCGATGCAAATTGAGAGAAACCAACAGCTGACGCTTGCAGCTGGGAGCTTAGAAAGAGAAAGACAGGTTAGTAATAGGTATATTTTACTTAAACTTTTTTGATTTCTAGTTGTAGACGATTTCCAAACTCTTTTGTAAGTTTGGAGGACTTTTTGGGTGGCGAGCAGAGAAGTGCTAAAGGCTCGGTATTGGACTACCAATAAAGGGCATTTGAGCGATACTGCTCCACGCTGGCCCGGTGCGGGTTGGCGAATTCACATACGACATTGAATTTCTTCTCCATACATTATGTAGGTTTCATCCCGCTTTATTACTTCACCAAAAAGTAAAGTAAAAAAGAGGTATGAATGTTTAAATATGTAAAAAACTCATGCGTAAGGGCCCGGGATCTAACTTCCTTACGACTCCTAGATTTTTTCGCTGCCTCAAACAGCCTCTACAGAGTCACAGGACGTTGGATTTCTAGGAGGATTACTCTCTCTTCCCTGTTACCGCGTATTTAACCTCTAAGTAAACTAAATTCAAATAAACTTAGCTTAAAATCGACAGTTACTTGAAACGGAAACACAAGTATCAAGAATGAATTGGCAACATAAAAACGGCAGTATTAATGAGTTATTTTTTTATAATAACTACGTGGAGTTGTTTGATAATGAATGTATGGAATTTAAAAAAAAACGTAACCTATAGGGTGGAGTACTTTTAGAACAGTTTTTGGACTACTTTGCAAACAACCCTGAATCTGATGGTTGTTTTGACGAAATCATAAATCATCAATTCATCATAATATCCCACCATTTTAGGCTTTCTAGTAGGTACTCGATTGGTTAGCTACCACTGCGATGTTTAAAATCTGCCGTCAAGCAACTAGCATCGTGTTCCAGGTTTCTCAATTAATGGCCAGTTCCCATTCCGACCCCCATATTCTAAACACAATCGTATCGGATTCGATTCGAAAACTACAGAACTCTCATCATCTCCGTCTTCTGAATTCAGAATGACGGAGACAGATAGTGTAGTTTCCGAGTTCCGAGAAACCATTTGGATTGACTTTAGAGCTTCGTACCAGGTGTGTTTACTATCTCTGACTATATCTATCTATCTATCTATCTATCACCTCCTTGACGTGTCCGTCAATGGCGACCTTGCTAGCTCTTGTGGCGAGCACGCAGATGGCTGGAAAAACCAAATTTACTTAAAATTTACTTTAATCTGCTATTATCTCTGACTACAACATCACTGAAAATCAAAACATCATGGCTCTAAATCTTGCCTAACAATCGCATATATAAAAACCAAGTATAAAAACAATTATAATATTCAACCAAATCCAACTGTTTGCAGATAGATCGAGTAAGGGACGTGATACTAAGTGCGAGGAGCAGAGAGCCTCATTACTGTACCAACGGGTGGACGTACCGAACTGAGCACTATACCAGAACCCTGGTTACAGATGTAAGTAAAGCTTTAATAAAACATTCGCACAAGTACGACAAGCATTTTTTCAACGCTACGCGATGGAATTAAGGTTTTATTCCAATTTCAAGTACGGTTTAAGACAAACCATAAATGAGTTGTACTTATATAAAAATTGAGTGTAAAAAATATGGAACCGCTAATTACACGAATGCCTAAATAGGAGGTTTATTTATGTACCTATGTATATGAGATTTTTTAATTTCACAATAGCTTTTAAATGCCTGATCAGATTTGGATGTATGGGGTATCCTTAGAATCCTTACATCATCCCAAGTGACACAGGCTAGAAATCTTTAGAAAAAATAAAAAAACGTTTTTTGGCGCTGAATTTTTTGGGCGTTTTTTTTTTAAATTATTGTTTGTTAGTGGAACGTGCTTCATAAGTATGTTTAAGCCCAATAAGTTCAATCCGGGTGTTTTATATGAAACGTTTTCTTCTGGGTGAGTATGTTTAAAGTTTATACCGCTGCTGACTAATGCCGTCACTTTCACACTACGTTGGTCTTAAAGGAATAGATGTGAACCCATTTATTTTAAACCTAAATCTATGACACAGGTACCTAACCAAAATATACCATAAAAATTGCACATCCCATAATTTTAATTTATTTTAAAACGACTCTAACTTAATATCTTTTACAACACTTCCATGAGAATAAAATTAGAACAACTATCCTTGTTCTTTGAAGTAGTCTAAAGCTCTATTGTAGGAAATGTCACTCGCAGTCCTAAGAATAGTCACTTATCGTTCGTTGTTTAACTTTAAAATGGTATAATGAACAAGAATATCTATCTGCCAACAGTTTGACCTGGTGTGTGATAAGGAATGGATCCCGCGGATGAGCAACACCTTGTTCTGGGTGGGCTCTATATTCGGCAACTTGTTCTTTGGATGGATGTCTGACAGGTAACAACTTAGAATGGCATTGACGCACTTGACGTTGAAGCATGACTAGTTCTATGCGCAATGATAAATATGTCTTGTCTTAAGACAACGTCATTTCAATGTTTTTTTTATCATACTTTAAATTCTAATTAGGTTTGCGCTTGCTTATGAAACTAACGAAACTAGCTAAACTTTTGTACAAAGGCGCTTCATTCTAAGAAGGTACGTATTAATTAATGTTTTTTAGGCAGTAATGTTTCATTCAAAGTAATTCACTGTCATGATTTTTTCCCTTTTCTAATAATATGAGATAAAATGTGAACAAAACAGGTCACTACGGCTAACCTCGGGTGCTCCATTAGTAGCGATTTTCGCCCGTAGTTCCTCAGTAATACGGCAGACGTGCCCTGCCCAGCCCAGTCCCATTTCAATTCAATTCGATAATTGTTTTTTGTTACTACTATCTTTCTTGATGTTACGAAGAAGTGCGGCTAAAGACCGCACGCCTTGCGACTCACGCGTCCCTTTCGACAGCAAGTATTTTATTTGCAACCTTTTTCAGATACGGTCGCCGGCCTACAATTCTTCTAATGATATTCTTGGAAGTACCTTTGGCCATAGCAGCTTCATTCTCGTCTTCTTACTGGAGCTATGCTGCGCTGAGAGTTCTTGGAGGCCTATTCTTCCCAGCGCTGTACCAACTACCATTCATCTTGGCGTTGGAGCTGATGCCTCCAAAACGAAGGACTTATACTGGTTAGAATCAACAAAAGATTTTTTTTTCGTTTTTATTTATTATGTTGTAGTTTTCAACTTTTAATTATTTTTTCAGTCTTTTGGGTATTTAAAACATCCGTATCCATATCATAGTTACTACCTAGGTAAATTTAATAAAATCTGCTTCTTTTCCAGATGCAAGTTGGTCGTCAACTGCGAAGTAAAATTCTCTTTTGTGTTCCAGGTATTGTAGTAGGCATGTTATTTGCTACAGGCATGTGTGCGCTCTCCATGCTAGCCTATCTGTTCCGTGACTGGTACCACCTGTCGTTGGCTACGAGTCTTCCATTCATTTTACTTTACAGGTACGATATTACAAACAAGTGTTGGAATTGGTATCTATCGATTATTATTCATTACATTTCTAGTAACGACGCTGATGGTTTTTTGACGCATCTTGTGCATTACATGGACGGCTTTGCTTGTGGATGGTTTAATTCCCCAGTACATACGAAAGTCCAAAAACGAATGTAAAAAGGTTGAAACCCTCTGAAAACTGCAGCAGTATTCATTCTGTAAAAACCCCTATTACCTAATATTTTCTTAAGTGCCGAAATATAATCAGTACATTAGCCTGCACTACAGTCTTCTTAAATGTATTCAGCATTTGACTTCTTTACATTTCATGACGTTTCGTTAGCTTACTCCATAACATTTTTAAAGTTTCTCTCAAAATTTCAGCTATTACTGGCTCATACCTGAATCTCCTCGATGGCTTGCGGGAAGAGGCCGCATCGCCGAAGCAGAGAAAGTTCTTAGAAATCTCGGCAAGAGAAATGGCATTGAGCTCCAGAGAGGCTTTTTGATTGAATTACATGTAAGTTATAGATTATACCGTTTACAGTCTTACAGTTTAAGCCGCTGCCTCACTCAGATTAAAAATTAATCAATGAAAATATTTTTTTGGAGCTACAATTAAGTCAATTGTCGAAGGCAGTAACAATTAGTAAAATTCAGAATTTTAAATCCTGCACGAAACTTTTCTATGTGAATGAGTGATGAATGAACTTTAATATGTGAAGTGCAAAAGTAAAACTATCACTGGTATTTTTTTTACAGAAAAGAATAAAAGACGAAGAAACTGCAGAAGCCGAACTAGCTATGCTACCAAACATAAATGGCTACATCTCCAACATTACTGATCGGGATAAAGAAGACTACGACAGAAGAATCAGCCACATGCTCACTTTCAAACCAGATCTAACAAGGATTCCCGAAACAGAAGACAAAGAAGAAAGCCTAGAAAAAATAATTGCCTTGGAAGTAACAGATATCGTCAATAATAAATCTAAGCGAGAGAGCGTAAAAGAAGAGTCAAATGAAGATAGTCAATTGACGTTTCAGAAAGCTACTCAAACTGACTTTGCGAAGTCACCAGCAAGCACTTTGAGAAGAAAGTCTTTACAGTTAGTTAGTAAGATATTTGTACATGAAGAGGAAGAAAATATAATGGAAAATAAAAAAATTGATGATCAGAATTCAGAAGGGGATTGTAAGGCGTCTCCGTTAGATGTGTTCCGATATCCGAATATAAGGAAGAAATTCTTGATACTGACGTTCAATTGGGTGGCTCTAGGAGTTGTTTATAATAGTTTGAGTTATAATACTCCTAATTTAGGTGTGGATGACTATTTGGCATTTTTCATTGGTGAGCTGGTTATTAATTTAATAAATTCACAATTATACTATCCGGGCAACGACAAAGACTTGGTAGTCAGACGACATAGTGAGACTCATGTCAGAAAACAATGGATAAGACTCCCATTAAACCGGAAAGGATAAGCAGAGGAGGCCTACACCCAGCTGAAGTTGGAGACGGGCTGTTTAGGTAGATTGACGAAGGATAGATAGATAATGAAGTTGAAAAGTTGGACGCTATCTTGTCATTTGACGAGACAAACCGTTCGCCTCTAGACAAGCAGAAACGACTAGATGGCTCCGGGTTGCCTCGATAAGAGTTTTGAGGACGCTCAATATTTCTTTGCCAAGTTTAATCTTGAGCTGTTTTGTCGTGGTAAGGTAACAAACAGAGGGAAAGAGATATCGTGAATGTAACTTTTGTTTATTACAATATCAGTGATTTGATTTGTTTTAGGAGGCGCAGTGGAGCTTCCGTCTTACTTCCTGGCGTGGCGCTGCATGGAGCGGTACGGGCGCCGCTGGGTGCTTTGCAGCTTCATGTGTGTCGGCGGGCTCGCGTGTCTGAGCACCGTCACCGTGCCTGACTGTAAGCTACTTACCACTAGCCCTCCCTACGAGCGCAAAGCTCTATACGTTGAAAACAGACTCTATATAAGATAATAAAAAAAACTTCTGATTTGTAGTCAAAATATATTCAAAAACTTACAGATTATCAAAAGACTTTTTAGTTATTTCTGAATGTATAGAAATTTAGCTATACTATTATTACATTATTTTTGACTCTACCGACAAATAACAGAAATTTTAAGATTTATTAATTTAGATTTGTTTTTTTTATTTCTACAGCGTGGCCGTGGATCACAGTATCGCTAGCCATGCTGGGGCGGCTGTGCGCCGCGTCCTCGTTTGCGGTGTTCTACGTGCAGATCGGCGAGCTGCTGCCGACGGTGGTGCGCGCGCAGGCCATGGGCGCCGCCTCCTTCATCTCGGGGCTCGGGCTGCTCGCGTGCCCCTACATCGTACACTTGGTATGGGTCTAGTATACTATAGCGGGACCTTTTAAATGAAGTGTTGCACGCGCGGTACAGGGGCGCGAGGGCTGCGGCCCGCTCCTCCTTCGATCTCCTTTGACATCGTACCGGCTGCCGCCCGCTATTCCTTCAATATCCTTTGACATCGTACCGGCTGCCGCCCGCTCCTCCTTCGATCTCCTTTGACATCGTACCGGCTGCCGCCCGCTACTCCTTCGATCTCCTTTGACATTGTACCGGCTGCCGCCCGCTCCTCCTTCGATCTCCTTTGACATCGTACCGGCTGCCGCCTGCTACTCCTTCAATCTCCCTTGACATCGTACCGGCTGCCGCCCGCTCCTCCTTCGATCGCCTTTGACATCGTACCGGCTGCCGCCCGCTCCTCTTTCAATAGCCTTTGACATCGTACCGGCTGCAGCCCGCTACTCTTTCAATAGCCTTTGACATCGTACCGGCTGCCGCCCGCTACTCTTTCAATAGCCTTTGACATCGTACCGGCTGCCGCCCGCGCCTCTTTCAATAGCGTTTGACATCGTACCGGCTGCCGCCCGCTACTCCTTCAATCTCCTTTGACATCGTACCAGCTGCCGCCCGCTCCTCTTTCAATAGCCTTTGACATCGTACCGGCTGCCGCCCGCTACTCTTTCAATAGCCTTTGACATCGTACCGGCTGCCGCCCGCTCCTCTTTCAATAGCCGTTGACATCGTACGGGCTGCCGCCCGCTCCTCTTTCAATAGCCTTTGACATCGTACCGGCTGCCGCCCGCTACTCCTTGAATCTCCTTTGACATCGTACCGGCTGCCGCCCGCTTCTCCTTCAATCTCCTTTGACATCGCACCGGCTGCCGCCCGCTACTCCTTGAATCTCCTTTGACATCGCACCGGCTGCCGCCCGCTTCTCCTTCAATCTCCTTTGACATCGTACCGGCTGCCGCCCGCTACTCCTTGAATCTCCTTTGACATCGTACCGGCTGCCGCCCGCTACTCCTTGAATCTCCTTTGACATCGTACCGGCTGCCGCCCGCTACTCCTTGAATCTCCTTTGACATCGCACCGGCTGCCGCCCGCTCCTTCTTCAATCTCCTTTGACATCGTACCGGCTGCCGCCCGCTACTCCTTGAATCTCCTTTGACATCGTACCGGCTGCCGCCCGCTTCTCCTTCAATCTCCTTTGACATCGTACCGGCTGCCGCCCGCTTCTCCTTCAATCTCCTTTGACATCGTACCGGCTGCCGCCCGCTACTCCTTGAATCTCCTTTGACATCGCACCGGCTGCCGCCCGCTCCTTCTTCAATCTCCTTTGACATCGTACCGGCTGCCGCCCGCTACTCCTTGAATCTCCTTTGACATCGTACCGGCTGCCGCCCGCTTCTCCTTCAATCTCCTTTGACATCGTACCGGCTGCCGCCCGCTTCTCCTTCAATCTCCTTTGACATCGTACCGGCTGCCGCCCGCTACTCCTTGAATCTCCTTTGACATCGCACCGGCTGCCGCCCGCTCCTTCTTCAATCTCCTTTGACATCGTACCTCTTGCCACCCGCTCCTCCTTCGATGTCTTTTGGGTTTAGGGTTACGTGGGCTGGTATTACTAAGCCGAAAGGCTTATAACTCTGTTTAGTAACGTATGCTAAGTCAAAGGCCATATTAACAGTAACTCTGATACTAGAATCTGATCTGATTTTATATTCTCAGGCGGTGTACTCCAGAGCTCTCCCACTGATCATCATGGGTGTTCTCTGCGTCCTGGGAGGAGTGACCTCCCTCTTCCTCCCGGAGACCCTCAACCAGCCGCTGCCGCAAACCCTCGGAGACGGAGAACTGTTCGGACGGGACTTTAGGATATGGAGCTGTGTGGAACCACAGGATGGTAGGAAAAATAAGACTAGAGTACGAGAAGATAAGGTTTAAAGTCGTGTTTCTAATGACGTAACATTTTGGCGACGTAGAAAATATATGAAGATGGAGAACAAATGAAGAAAAATAAGACAAGGATACGACAAAATAAGGTTTAAATTCTTGGTTTTAGCGACGTATAATTGTGGCGACGGAGGAATGTTAACCCAAACGGAGAAAAATAAGACAACGAGATCATAAGATTTACATTTTTATTTAAGAAAGTGTGGGGATAGAGAAATATTTGTTTTGCTACTGTTCCCACCCATACCTAAACCTAAAGTCTTCTAAAGTTTTATTTTATTATGTGTAGTCCCATAAGGAAAATATTTATGTTATAACAAGAATGAAATAGGTAGGTATTAGGTGTATCGATTTCTTAGTCATCGTGTCACAATCTAAGGAATAATGATTGAACTTAGAATTTATTTGAATAGTACAAAATTAAATAATAAAATAAAATTTATAAATAAAATATTTTTTAAAATATATCGGACTTGTTTTTTTTATGCTAGTTGTTATTTATTATGATGGTGAATTAAAGATTACTAATTGACCTAATATATAATCTCCGCAAGGAAAGAAAACTTCTTTTTTACCGTGTGGTAAGATTTTGTCGATTTTTAACCAACTAAAAACAAGGATCTGGTCTGAAACGGGGTCTTTATCTGCTGGATTTTTGAAGAAACTAAGAGTCATAGAACACACACAGAAAATACCGTAAATACACTTCTTTGGTAAACACTACCATATTATGTGTCATATTTAATTGTTTATGTTGTCATAGTCCCCACGCTTGGCTTGGGGATCGCAGAATGCTCACCACCGTTGGTCATACCCAGGACAATCCACCACATTTTGTGTTGTACGGAACTCTCGGTGCGCAAGTATGACTCTTTCTTGACCGGTTTTTGAGTTTATGCATATTTAAATTGTAGAAGCACTATGACGTATGTAGAGATGAGGCGTGTCAGCTGCAAGGGTAGAGTCGCGTCGACGCAGAACACGCCTCGAGCGCTCGCTTTCGAGAAATGCGAACGGTACAGCCGACGCATGTTCTTGAACATCCTGCGTTCTGAATCTGTAAATTAAAAAATCACATAGTAAAATTACAGTTTTTATACAAGTAATACCATGATCATTTTCCTCGAAACAGTTTAGTGAAACGTTTTGTTTGATTGCTGCGCTGAAAAGCACCGCTTTCGTCATCATTGGTTTGACAGCCTTATAGCTTAGTTGGTAGCATTTCTGCCTTCAGAGCTGTAGGGCGTGGGTTCGATCACCACCCAGGGCAAAAAAATAAGTGACGAACATAGATGTTTGTTCGGTGTCTGGGTGTAGTATATATTATAAGAATGTATATACGTTTTTTTTTTATATAAGTAGTCTTTCAGCTATCTGCACGCTTATCATGGACGTTCGCGATTCCGATTGCGATAGCATGCCATCCTGCTCGTACCAACCCACTCGCGCCATGCGCCCTCCTGCTCGCGCACGCTCGCAATCAGAATCACGAACGTCCATGATTAGGGTGCTGGTTTCCATAATACAAGCTTTGCTTAGGTATGGGGGCTAGATGGCGCTGTGTGTAAAATGTCCCCCAATATTTATATTTATTTATTTGGTAATTTAATCACACCTAACCTTAAAAACCACCTACCTTTTAAGAACTACATTTCTACGAAGAAAAACGCCTTTAAACCAGAAAGTAGCAGTATTTAGTTGCATACTGATTGCTTGCGAAAGTTACTTCTCTTAATAGATCTTACAAAAAAATCTACTAACGACCAGTAGGGTCGTTATTTAATAACGTTGCCTAAGTTAATAAACGTAATTTAACTTCTGCACAATACAAAAATGGGGTGCGCAAGAACACTAACTTCATTTAACTTTAAGCTGAATATCACTAAAAAGTTATAGTGTTGCCATTTTAATGTCAAGTCATTAGGAGAGTGGGTCATTAATTCCTATGTTTAACTAGGTAAACGGAATATCCGAAAACAATGTACTGTACAAGGGTACTTGAAAATCTGCAGAAAAAATAATAAAGCTACCACGAAGTACAAATTTAAAGCTGGTGTTTTTTTTTAAACTAGCAAGTGACGAGACGAGTAAGACGTTGTCCTGGTGGTAAGCGTCACACCAACCACTAACAGTAGCAGTGCGAGAATTGTGAACTTGCGAACACAATCCTGCGCCGCATTTCACTGCGCTCGTCACCCTGAGATATTAGATGTTAAATCTCTTCTTACCCAGTAATTTCTCTGGTAACATTGCCCTTCAAACCGGAACACAGTAATGCTTGCACACTACTGCTTGGCGGTTGAATAACTGGCAAAGGTGTGGTACTTCCTCAGGCGAACTCTGCAATAGAGTCCTACCACTACAAAAATTATGGACTATATAGCAAGTAGTATTGTATAGGTGTACCTGCACAGTTTTCAATCTCCGCACATAAACTACATCGAGACTGAATTTTCTCTATAGCGACGTAAAACTTTTCTACCTGAATTCCTAGAACTAGGACTAACAGTAAGTTCCTTCCCAACCACGCTAAGAATACCAGGAATAATAATGAAGTTTTCTGAAAAAGAAAAACATTATAAATTCAAAATAAACTAAATAAACTGAAATAGAAATCTGTAAACAGCACATGCTACGGCTGGGAACTGGTCTATTAATTCTTAGAGGGTGATTAGGAATTAGGGATTATACTCAATACTCAATCATTTATTGCAACATATGTGGCTACATGCAGGTCTTAAGTAACATGTGTATATTACAGTAATACATATGACACTACATAGAATACATCATATCCATACATAGTAATACATCTACAGTAATGTATCTACGCGCTAGCTCGGAGTGAAACGCTATTAAATTTATTCTCCAGAAATATTAATAAAGGTTTGAATATAGAGAAACCAGTGGTATATGGATTATTTTTTTCGCAAGGAAAGAAAACTTCTTTTTTACCGTGTGGTAAAATTTTGTCGATTTTTAACCAACTAAAAACAAGGATCTGGTCTGAAACGGGGTCTTTATCTGCTGGATTTTTGAAGAAACTCAGAGTCATAGAACGGGCAATGGAGAGAGCTAACCGGTGCATCGGTTAGCTCTCTCCATTGGTACGTTTTCAACTTTCTCAAAATCATTTCGATCAAGTCTGATCACAAAGCCACGATGAAGCCAAGTCAAAGTCCCTCCATCCACATTCGTAATTAAAAATTCATTACTAGCTCATCATCATCAGCTCGGAGACGTCCACTACTGAACGAAGGCCTCCCCGTTAGACCGCCACACTGTACGACAACCTGACATTTGCATCCACCGCGGTGTGTGTCTCCGGGCTGATGATGATGATGAAAAACATGGATCAACCTGCATAGCAACTGGGCTTGCGTGGCGTGATAACTATGGCCCATTCGCCATCCGACGGTAGGCCTAAGTCCAGCAGTGGACAAATAAAAAGGCTGATTATGCTTATGCTAAAACAAGGATGAGGTTCTATGTTCGACTGTGTTTTTTGTATGTTCACTGTCAATAAATGTGGACTGATTTTGAAAATTCTTTGTTTTTTAAAGGATATATTATATCTTTTATTATTTTATACGGTCAAGTGACGAGACGAGCAAGGCTTTCACCGGGTGGTAAGCGTCGCGCCTGCCACTAACTGTAGCAGTGCCAGAATTGAAAACTTGCAAATACAATCCTGCGCCGCACTATATTGCGCTCGTAACTTAAATTAGATATTAGACGTTAAATCTCTTCATACCCAGTAATTTATCTATTAGTAGTTTATTTTTGTTGTTTGGCATTATTATTTATTTACACTTGAATTTAACGTAGCATAGGCCAGCACCTAGCTAGCACGCGGAAAGATATCACCCTTTCAATATACCCAAATCATATGCCATGTGTCATTTGTCAGTTGTAAACCGGAACACAGTAATGCTTGCACACCACT
This sequence comes from Erannis defoliaria, assembly GCA_905404285.2. Classification (NCBI taxonomy): domain Eukaryota; kingdom Metazoa; phylum Arthropoda; class Insecta; order Lepidoptera; family Geometridae; genus Erannis; species Erannis defoliaria. The sequence goes on along the minus strand of FR990089.1, from coordinate 12,135,271 downwards.
GCTTGGCGATTGAAGAACTGGCAAAGGTGTGGTATTTCCCCAGGCGGACTCTGCAGTAGAGTCCTACCATACTACAAAAATAGATATCTCTCTATATTCTAGAGTTCTTCCCATAATAGTTTGAAGTCGGTAATTTATATTATGAAAACTGACGTGGTTTTGACACATTGCTAAGCAGGACGCAGCTGCACGCGCGTCGGGCTCTGTTTTCACTCTTTGAAAAAGGTCACCGGATGTGATCGAAACTATAGTCGGAGTATCCGATTTAATTAAACGTGAGTATTCCCGTATAAATAAAACAAAAATGTCAGTAGTTTCTTTATTGATAGCCATAAAACGTCCACTGCTGGACGAAGGCCTCCCCCTTAAATAGAGGGGTGTTGCCATAATCCCCACGCTTGGCAGGCGGCTTGGAGATCGCAGAATGGTCACCACCGTTAACTAAGAGGACGCTGCTGCCCGTCCTCTGGTGCGTCTGGTTGCAGTTTATATAGGGACATATCTACCCAGGTCCCACCCACCCAGGGACATATCTACGGTAATTTCTTATTAAAGTATTATAATATTTATAAGCTTAATAAAGTCTGCTTTAAGTCAAAAAAGAACTCACTATTATATCTTTAGATATTTCAGTAGCATTTTTGTTTAAATCAATTTCAAACATTGTTATCGATATTTCGAGATAGCTCATCGCGTGCCCGAATGTTGCCATTACAAAGAAAAGTATCTGCAAAAGAAAAACAACCGAAAAGTTAAAATTTCCCTAATTTTACTACACCTTACCTACTAATCCTTCGTTAAAAAAACCTGCCAAAGGTTATAATTTCGCTAAATACATTTTTTGCAAACATTGTTACGATGAAAATAATTAAAGAACTACTTACTAAGTCTCGAAAAACTTCGATAAAGATTCTATAGGAATCTAACAAGTCCCTATATGCTTGGAACATTCTCGAGCAATGCAGTTCTTTGCTTCTTAAACTTAAAGCTCTGCTTTGCATCGCTTCGAGTAAAGAGAGTGCATAACTCTGTAGCAGCACAATAACTCGAATAGCGTACAAAATATTCAAATTAAAATTCATTAAAACCAAATCACCCAAAAATTCGATTTTATGGGCGTCGTCAGTTAATTGATACATAAAAAAGCTAAAGAAAAAGTACTGTGTAATCATAAAAATATTCAAACCATTGTTGTATGTGGTATTCTTTTTAAAGAGTATTGATTTTAGATTGATAACGTTGGAAACTTTTTGAATCTTAAGAACGAGAGCTACGTTATCCTTCCTATTTCTAAAGTGAACTACGAAATTGGTGATATATCCGACGCTGTGTACGAAGGTGCTAAATAATAAACAATCGTCTATAATCCTGTTATTTTTCTCAGGATTTAAGTTGTTTGCATTAAATGCAGCGAAAGCTTTAGTGTAATTAAACGTAACGTTAATAATTGTTGATAAAAAGGAAAGGCAATGCGCGATCCATCCGTTCGGAACGATAAAATTATCTTTGATATGGTATTTTGGACAAAACATTATCGCTTGGAAAAAGTTAAAAGGTTTGAAGTATCTTTGCAAGTCTTTGTTTACAAAGTTGTTTAAAAACAATGTGTGGTCTTCACTGATACTTGGTCGTTTTCGTTTAAAGGCCATGTTCAAGACTCGTTTTAGTAATTTTTTTACTGAATGATGGTTCGTTATTGAGCGCCGAAGACAAACAATTCACTTTTAATGCTCTTTAGGTTATTACATTAGTTGAACAAACTTGTACAAAGTAGTCAGTATACATTATGTACGATGTAATTTTATACGATCGTAATCATCGTAATTGTTATTTTCATCACACTTGCTCGTAAAGTGGATCTTATTGCATCGGTTTTAGGCTCATAATACAAGCTATTACGCACACGTGCTTTTTAACTTTACATTACGGCACTAGTGCTATAATAGGTATAACCCGGTAAAGTCAAGTTTGTACGCGACTTCAATTAGACGTATGTATACGAAGCACTCTTAATATAGCCGGGTAATACTTACAGTTTTTTTGTAATACCAACAAAGAGTTCTTATGCCGCTGAAGTAAATGTCAACCTGCGCGTGCATTGCTGATTTGGGCGCCATTTTCCGCAAATGTTTGTTGACGTTTTCGCTGTGTGGTTGATTATTATCAAAAAAGTTTGTTTTTTACGACTGTTTACGACTGTTTTCATCACCTCGCAAGTGTGATGAAAACAGTCGTATGAAACTCTTGTGCTATGTTAGTCATTACACTCTCGGCTTCCTTATCGCGCTCGTAATACCGTCTCTAGTGTAATGACCAACATAGCACACTTGTATCATAATGTACTATTATGATACTAGTGCGGTAAGTTGGTTTTTACAAACGAGTAGACGAATGTAAGTCGAGGGCTTACCATAGTTACGAGTTAGTAAAAACCAATACCGCACGAGTGCCATACAACGTTTTACAACACGTTTGCGAGAAAACAGTTAAGAGAAGTACTTACAACAGATAATGAGGCAAACTTTATTATTTTGTTTATATTATATCGGACGGAAAGTCGCAACTAAATACCTACTTGACACTGGCCAATGCTTAAAGTGCGATGCCATAATCCTCTTAGGTCCTCCTAGAAAGAAAAAAAACTTCGTTCTAAAGTACTTCTTCGTTAAAACGTTTCTAATATGAGTGTGTTTTTGTGTTGTTTCCAAAACTCCGAAGAAGCTTGTAGTAAAGTTGCCACGAATTTACTAGAGCATGACTGGACTTGACTGTGACTTAGGCTCATTCATCTTGAAAATTATTAAATACTTTATACAAATAAATACTTGATACTGGCAAATGCACAAAGTGCGACGCCATAATCTTCCTAGGAGGAAAGATGAAATGGTGCGAATTTATAAATGGCGCTACGTGCGCGCGGTGAAAATTAGAATATAAAGAAGAAATTAGTTGTGAGAATTTGTTTTGTCATATTTTCTATTTAGCAACCGTATTGAGCAAAAGCGCTTCCAAGAAGGTTCGATCATTTAGCTTATTTATTCTCGTAATGTGAAACTCTTTGGTGGAGTTCTTAAATTATTATTATGGAAATAAAAAAATAGCTTAAAGTTTACGCACAGCGCTATACATGGGAGTGTGCGGTAAAATAGGTACTCTCAGCTAAGTACCTATTTTCCTCCGTTCCGTTGTATGGTGCGTAAAGTTCAACTTTCGAACGATGTATACAGGCTTCGTAAATGCATTTTTCGAGCCAATGTGTTGTAAAGATAATTTGTTTAATTAATTTGACAAAAAACAGTGGTCTTAATATCTGTTGTTGATGATCGACGATCCATCCTCTGCCACGTTGGCACTTACCATCAAAGAGGGTAGATGACTGCTGTTTATATCGTTGGAACCAATAGCTTTGATGAAGAATTTAATTAAATATAATGTTTATTGAAAAAATAATTTAAAGCGGTTATTCATCATCATCATCATCAGCCCGGAGATGTCCACTGCTGAACGAAGGCCTTCCCCTTAGAACGCCACACTGTACGACAACCTGCTATTTGCATCCACCGGTTGCCCGCGACTTTTACAATGTCGTCGGTCCACCTAGTGGGAGGCCGCGCCTACGCTGCGTCTTCCGGTTCGCGGTCGCCACTCAAGAACATTTCTTCCCTATCGGTTGTCAGTTCTTCGAGCGGTTATTAATGTTCTGTTTTACGTTGCGCATCTTATATTAAATGGGAATAATATAATATTGATAATAATATTATAATAATGGGAATTCATGGAATAATGATTTTATATCTTAAACTTTGTGTTTTAAAAGACTTACAGAGGCGTTTTGTTAGCCTGTAAAAGTCAATAGTTTGTTATTATTGTATGCAAATTTCTAGGCTGTGTCTAGTTTATAAGCAAGTTGTATTCATCATCGACTAATAAAGATCTTCGTAAAATCAATAAAATCAATGTTCTGTTAATAAGCGTTTAAAGTATTTGTTAGAGAAAATTCTGTCCCTTCCCACAATACAAAAAATGACGTTTCTGTGCGCCATACTTGTCAGAATAGCATTTATATGGCGTACAGAGAAGTGACGTCATAATCTCCTCTCTGTCTAGCATGATATTAAAATGCTTATAAGTTGCTTATTTTGATCAGATTTTTACTTTGTTTACATTATTCATGGGCCACATTTTAATAAGTCAATAAAAAAAACAGTCATCTAGCCTATTCCATAGAAAAATGTAACTCGCTCTCGACGAAATGTATGGTAGGTAACATGTACATAAGGTACTCGTACCTTGTAAAATAAAGTTACCCAATTTTTATCCGACTACAGCAAAGCAACAAGAGGAGTTATGATTTTGACCGGTATGTATGTTATGTACGAGTATGTATGTACGTTCATCTGTTCCCTCGTAACTTCTAAACTATTTGTCATAGTTTGACAAAAGAGGTATCGTTGGAAGCGTCTTTGTTATTGTCCGCTGTCCGCTGGTATATGTGACTAGGTTATGTGACGTCATATTAAACTAAATACGGCGCCCTCTGGAGGTCATAAAGTTAGCAAATTTAAAAAACATATAAACACAATGTTTATTATAACTGTTTAACTGTTTCTTGCAGCTTTGCTTGCATGCAAACGAAAATTGGGACTAATTTATAAAATGACATCTCTGATGAGAACTAAACATATTTTATTTCCAAACTTACCCAAAGTACATTATATTAATAAGTACGTATTTCATTATGGATAATGGTATTTTTTTTAGATACAAGATGAATTTATTTTAAAATTAATAAAACAAGATATCAAATCAAATCAGCAAAAATCATAACGTCGTCTATGTACCTATATATTTTTTGTTTTTGTAGATTTTTCAAAAAGTGCTAATCAATTTCGATAAAATTTAGTTTATTGAAGAAGTAACATACATACAAAAAATATATATATACCTACATGCAATCGAATTAAGAATCTCCTGTTTTTTTGGAGTCAGTTAAAAATGAAAGTAATTTTATTGACAAGTTACTTATGTAACAAACAATAATATCTGATGGTTGCTTTACTAGGCAAAGCTTGTCAAGGCAATCTGTTTTCCTGATTACATAGTAAACACAATTAACCTCGGTAAGTATATTTGATTTAAATTTTATTTACGAATTCTAGACTGTAATGTATACATATTGGCCCATTGAAAATAATTGCTGTATCGTCAGCATATCATGAAGAAAGTATTCTAGGCCCCACATTATTTATCTTGTACATCAATGAGATCCACGAAGCCCCAATCGAACATGCCCATTTTTCGTGCTATGCGGACGATACAGCAATTATTTTCAATGGGCTAATCTGGCCTAGGACTTGCTTAGCGGCAGAGCAGGGCATGACAATGATTTCTAGTTGACTTCTGAAAAATCTACTCACACTTAACACTAAGAAAACGATGACCTACATTTTGTTTACCAAAGACCGCTGCGGCCCCAAAAATACCCACTAATATTAGATTTCACACGTGTTTTATACCGGCAGTGTGTTCTTGTGGTACTCCAAAATATATATTTTGTAAGGTGCTGGTAGTCTGCCCGATCTTTACACACTGTCTTCGTTCCGTTAATTAGCTTTTAAACCAGTCTTATGCCACAATACATATACCCATTCTTTCTAGTTTCTTTAAGAGTATAGGAACGGAGACAGTGTCAAAGGCCTTGGCTAATTCTATGAAGACACCAATTATCTAATTGTGATGCCACAATAGACGTTAGTAGTGAAACGGCATCTTCTGTACTTATCCCTACGAAAACTGACTTGCACGACGATATAAGACCGTTTATTTCCCACTTTATTAAACAGATAAATCGCAAAACATTACAATAACACAAACTGCAAGAGAACAATCACGTAAGTAGTGATGAGACGTGTCAGCTGCAAGGGTAGAGTCGCGTCGACGCAGAACACGCCTCGAGCGCTCGCTTTCGAGAAATGCGAACGGTACAGCCGACGCATGTTCTTGAACATCCTGCGTTCGGATTCTGTAACGAAAATAAATAACATAAACTGTACCGTACACATTATGACTCCGTGCCTTGGACTTCACGTTGTACATAATTTTTATAACATAATTAAACAGTTATAGTGATAGGCCTACATTGCAGAGTCCGCTTGGGGAAGTGTGGTACTTCTTCTATCTTGGCCTGTTATTCAACCGCCAAGCAGCAGTGTGCTAGCATTACTATGTTTTGGTTTTAAGGGCAATGTTACCTTCCAGATAAATTACTGGGCACGAAAAGATTTGACATCTAATATCTCAGGGTAACGAGCGCAGTGCAGTGTGGCGCAGGATTGTATTCGCAAGTTCACAATTTAGGCACTGCTACTGTTAAGGGCAAGTGTGATGCTGACCATCAGGCAAACGTTTGTCGTCTCGTCGTTTTTCTATCGCCGCCGTCATCGTCGTTGTTTATTGCATAAAAAAAGTTTTAAACAATAAATATAAAAGCCTTTGAAAGGTCTAAGTCTGCACCAGACCATCGCAGCCGCCTCTCTTCCTTCAGATCGAATCAATTCGAATAACGAAATTAAACTGTTATATATTTTACATTTGTTAGTAAAAATTATAGCCGATGCGAGGACATGCTCTCCACTATATCGACTTTGCAATTTTAGTTGACATCTTGTCATAAGCACGCGGTATGCTACGCACACGCGTGAAGCGCACCAGTGGTATATGTTATTTAATCGCATAAGTACATTAATTACATTCTCAACATTAATAAAACAAACGTTATCATTTAAGTTACCTAATTTACTATTCTCTTATACATTGTCAGCTGAGGCTTATTACGAACATTCTGTTTAAATCGTACATCCAGATCTTCACGATACAGGCTTAGCCTAGTGTGAGGATCATTAGATAAAATTACCAGTATGATTAATTTAAATAAACTCTGCATAAACGTGTACCTCATCTAGAAATTACATACAACAATACTGTTTTTGTTCTTATTTTAATAAGTTTATGCTGTAATAAAGATATTTTCATTTAAAATGGGCATGTCTTGAATCGTTCCCTCGTTGCTAAAGATCTCGGCGTACTGTTCTAAAGAATTCATTAGTGTGGGCTCAGAATTGAACCCATAACCTCATGATTACAAGACCTGTCTCTCAAAGGGCTACCATTAGTTCCAATATATTTTGACAAGGCGTTTAGCGTACATAAAAATATATAAAAGCAAAGCAGGACTAAGCTAAGCAGGACGCAGCTGCACGCGCGTCGGGCTCTGTTTTCACTCTTTGAAAAAGGTCACCGGATGTGATCGAAACTATAGTCGGAGTATCCGATTTAATTAAACGTGAGTATTCCCGTATAAATAAAACAAAAATGTGTCAAAACCACGTCAGTTTTCATAATAAAATATATAAACCTATTTTAAAAAACTTACTTGTAAATTCTTCAGTGTTTGTCAGTTGTGTTAAAAGGAATTGAGCTTTTTCCATGTGAACATACCACTTTTCCGTTTCGGCTCCCAACTTGATAGTTAAAATTATATTATTGATTATCTTTGCGTAGAACAGGAAGAAAGAAGCAGTAGCTGTTTCCTGATAACCAAATATTCATAAGTATAATCAAACAATATTACAATAACATTAATTTGACGGGACCTTTTTTATTATTAAAAAAGCCCAAGTGGGAGTTGGACTTACGACTAGTACAACGAGAGTTTTTTTCCGTACTACTGCAATTACTACTATTTCTAGGTAATTCACAATAAGTTTTTTTTTCTCGAGTTATATATCAGTAATGATTGGACGGACGGGTGGACAGGTAGACACGGTAACCGGCATAATAGTAGAGTACAGTTGAATTATTGGACATCAGCAACTCCGAAGAGGAGCTGATATCAAGACACGTAAATTAATATACATATTACTGTGTCTATCTGTGATACAATACTGCATAAGGGTGTGAAAGCGCAGCTAAAACGGCATTCGACGAGTTAGAAATTGTTCAAAGAGCAGTCTGAAAGTAATGTTGAAAAATCCTCGCCAATATCCAACTGACGACCTGTACGAGAGGCAGAGGTCCTGCGAGTACGGCAACTGTTTATACTACATGCCACAATCTGCGCTCATAGGCAAAATCCGCAACAAGACAAATTAAAGCGGAAAAGACACGTTATAATCCGCCCGGCTAAAGTTAGAACAGTTTTCGTCAGACGCATGCCCAAATACTCACATGCTTTCGTTTACATCAATGTTATCAAGAGCTGCCAAATTCTTAATTGCGCTACGTCAAAGGCCAAAATCGTCAAAGACTGGCTAAGGACTGGGTATATTGCGCACATAGAATAAAACCTTCCCCAAATTTTTTGCTTTTTTCATATCAACCATGAAACGATGTCGCTTTTATGACCGTCCGATAGAAGAATGGAGAGGGGGAAATAAGATTATGCAAATCTGAAGCACACTCTCCGAATTGTATCCGATAAAATACCGAAAGGCTAGCTACTTTAAGTTGATGATCAAGACTTTGTAGCTTGGTCGGAGCTAGGAAGTCGTTGCCAATGATTCTTTTGGCACATTTCTCTATTGATTCCAACGCCTCAAGCTGGTACTTAGCTGATCCATTCCAAAGGTGCGAGCAGTATTCCATGCACGGCCGAACTTGCGCTAGGTATAATGAGAGCAACTGTTCCGGCATGAAATACCGACGCACCTTCGAGAGGACAAGTTCAAGCACTCGACCATGGCCACTCTTAGAGACTGGATTTCTAGTCCACTGCCTCGTGCATTGGATATGTATCTCTTTACAACAGTGCTGTCGTCTGCATACCCAAAGGTACCGGGCTTAAGCAGATCGTTAACGTGCAGCAGGAAGAGCGTCGCAGAGAGCACCGATCTCCGGCCCCCGGAATTGATAGCTTTTTCGTCGGACGAGCATTGACGACACCACTCGAATCGATGGATTCTTCAGGAAGTCCGATATTCAAGCAATGAAGCCGGTGGACAAGCAGTAGGAGGAAATTTTGCTAATGCCGCCATCATGCCAAAACACTGTCAAAGGATTTCGAGATATCGAAGGCAACGTGCAGATATCGAAGCTTCCCCGTGTTTCTCGACATAAAATATAACTCGACATTAAATAATCATAAGATTTGTTAGTTGAATTGACTGATCTAAAAACTTTTTGCAATTTGAGTACCAACGAAATGCTTGTGTCGCTTTTTCGTGTGGTCATCACGCAATGATTTATATATGATGTACTTATTATAATACAACTTAAAATTTCAAGCGCGAACGTTATTGGTTCGTTTGGCAAATCTTCGAACAAATGAAGATGAATGAATATTGAAGTGATGATATGAAATATAACGAATAAACATGTTCCGAAGAACGATATGCCCTGAGCAACTAATCCATTGGGAGTTATGAAGTTATCTCGACATTGATATTTTGGATAAAAGAATAAAGTATCAAAAAAGTTAAAAAATGACAGATTTTTCTGAAAATCTTTGTCGATAAAATTGTGCAATAAAAATTCATTGTTTTGAGGCCTCGGATTTACTGTAATTATTCGTTTAAAAACACTCGTTTTGTAATTCATATTTAGCTATGTAAAATATTTTCTTTTAAACGGAACTTGGAAAATGTATAATAAAAGCTGAAGTTAATAGATAAATACTATATAATAATATAAGGTATGCGTGCTATATACATATAGCAAGTAATAAGAACACTGAACCAATGTAAGTATATTTTCGAATACAAAATAATATACAAATACGGGAAATTGTTCAAGTTAATGTAATTAGGTACCTTCTACATGATTATTAATATTAAAAAGCTGGTCAAGTGCGATTTGGCCTCACTTACTGAGGGTTTTGTATAATTTTACACTAAGTATAATATAACAAACTAACGAGATGAGAATACTGTAAAATTTCGGATATTGGCCCATTGCAGACCGACTAGTGGATCTTTTTATTACATTGAACGCCGGCTAGATGGGTCGAAGATATCGAGAGAACTACTTCCAGCAGCGGGCTAAAGAAACCTGCGATCAGTGAACATGAATAAAAAAAGGGCAAGTTAATGAAAATAAATAGGCTAAACTCCAAAGCATTGAATATCGCCGCAAAGTTGCATGATACATTTCGAAGAGTGTTCTTCAGATTTGCATGATCGATCTGGGCCCCAATTCAGCTAACCAGAGCCGAACCGTTTTCCATGCGTTCCCGCTAACCTTCTAGTCTGACAGCTGCGGACTAACGATTTTGGTCCGGCCACATACCTAAAGTTTAATAAACGTGCGATGTCTATGTCGATGAGCAGTTTGTGTATAGTTTCGATGAACTTTAGGTACGCTTGGCAGGACCACGATCGTTAGTCGGCCGCTGTCAGACAGGAAAAGAAGCGGAAACGTATGGGAAGCGGCTCGGCTTTGGTTAGCTGAATTGGCTTGCTGGTTATCTTGTGCCCATTTTACTATAGGACAGCCAGGAGTTCTAAAAAGCGATGTCGTTCCAGGGTTGGTTTACCAAAATCACGAAATGATTTAATTCCACTTTTTTATTGCTTGATCCGTTAATAGTGGAATGCGCTTCCCGAACGGGTCTTCCTCGATAGACACCATCTGGGTGTGTTTAATCGTATATGACAACTCATAAAAACACTTAAAAACAAATACAAATAGTTTATTGATACCACCAAAGCAAATGTTCAAATGTCCAAAAAAAATAAAAAAACTTATAAGCTTCAATGTCAAAACAAATTCTCTTGTAACCACGCTCTGAGCTTGGTTTTGAAGTACCCGGTGGAAGGAGCATCTCGAATGGAAGCTGGTATACGGTTGTAGATCGCGGACCCCAAAATATACACTGACCTCTCCGACTTGACGAGACCGTGCGTCGGGGTTTCTTTTTATTGCTTCGTAAATCTAACGTGCTGTGAACGCCGCTACGTTGGAACGTTTCTAGGTTTAGATGGGTGAATTGAATAGGGCTATCTGGTAAATAAACTCACACGGCAAGGGCAGTATCTGTAGTTCCCTAAATCGCTTTACGCATGAGACGTCGTTCTGGACACCACATGTAGCACGTATGGCTCGTTTCTGCATGACAAAGACTGTTTCGATCGGCAGCGCGGCCCCACAGCTTCAACCCGTACGTGACGTTTCTGTGGACGGTCGCGAACTAGCAGGAGCGCACCACGCTGCAGGTGGCGGTGCTCGCAAGCCGCCGGAGCGCGAAGCACGAGCGGCTCATCTTCCCGCAAAGCTCGTCTATGTGCATCTCCCATGTCAACGCACCGTCGATGTGGAAACCCAGAAGTTTCGTACTATGTACAAGTTGGAGCGCGGTATTGCCGACTGCTACCGAATAAGTCTTTGTCGAGTGGCAATTGAGGTTGAATGCAAGGAAGCAGGTCTTGTCCTTATTAAGAGCTAATCCGTTAGAACGGAACTAGATGTCGAGCTCGTTTGCTACCGTGTTCAGTTTCAACTCCAGCTGACTGTGCGTCAGCGCGGTGATCACCGCAGCGACGTCATTGGTGTACATGTAAATCTCGGCGCCATCGATGGCACCGGGTAGGTCGTTGAGGAGGAGACTGAACGAGGTGTTAGATAAGCAGGAGCCATGTGGGACGCCCATCCCGTTCTCTATCTCAGACGATACTACGTGGCCTCTGTCACCCTCCACGACCTGCATTAGTTTAGACATGAAAGACAGGACGACATCACGGACAGAGCCGGACCGTGGATCCCGTAAAATTGTAGCTTATTTGCAGCGAGATCGTGATCGGCAGTATCGAACGCGCTCGATAGGTAGCAACAAAGAACGGCAACCTGCAATCCCGCCTCGCGCGCGCTCAACACTCGCCACACCACCTCGCGCACCAAGTCTGTGGTCCCGCGGCCGGCCCGATACGCCTATTGCCGTTCCGACAAAACGCCACGATTTACGATAAAGTTAAGCAGTCCGACCTCAAACACTTTACTAACGGCAGGGACGAAGGATATGGGCCGACAGAACTTGATCTCTGATTTTTTGCCCTTCCCTTTGTACAAGGGGCATATTTTAACTTTCTTGAGTGCTGTAGGGTATATGCCTTCCCGCAGGCATGAGTTATACAAGTGACTAATAACGGGCGCTACTGGTTCTATACCGGTTTTTAATATGCTCGCGTACAGACCATAGAGATCGGTACTCTTTTTAACAGTGCAAACTTCCACTACCTACCTATAGAAATTAGAATTGAATTTGAAATTAGCAGTTTTCAAGTAATACGCTTACCAAAAGAACAGCATTTAACTTTTAATTGTATACTATTGAAAAACCAGTTTAGCACAATACATCTTGCAATACATTACGACGTATTTAAAACAACTTTCTACTTAGTTCGTAATTTTATATGAGAACACACATTTCTGATCAAGTGCGATCAATGTGCTGGCAAGAGAGATCTGTCAAAGAGACTCGAGCTTTAACACCCTACACTAGGGAACTCTAAAATCAGTTAGCCGAAACGCCACTATACGTGCAATGTAATTGGTTTCCTTTATAACGATAATATTGTATATTTATGTAAAATTAAACTATCACATATATAGTAACTTTTGAAGATCCCATTAGATGATGATGTAAACAGATCGATGATTGATGATCGGTTATTGATGATTAATTGAGCAACATGAGTAACTACTTACATAAATTGAATTTCAATTATTTATACTGTGGTAACTTCCACAATATTAAGAATGGTATGTTCATTACTTAAGGATCGACAAGTTGACGGCTCGAACTCATCGGTGGGCGCGGCTAAAAAGCATGCTCTCTTCATTTAACAAACTGTGGGAAAGGGAGAAAGAAAGATAAATGAGCGCGCAAATATTTTTTTGTCGATCTTTGGCTGCAGTAATGTGGTTGAATAAACTCTGAGTTAATTTATTCCAACTTAAGTTATTTGAAAAGTTTATGAACTAAACTATGCCGCTTGATAAATTATTATAGAGTTTTTGTATTCCTTATGTTATATATTTACGTCCAATGTGGCGTTAAAATTGAGCTAAAATACAAGATGTTTCCTGGCTCATAACTTTCATGTTTATTAACTTTTTACTTTCGTAATAATTTACAATCCTAGATAATGAAGAGATTAATCGATATAATACTTTGTGTTGGACCTACAAAATTACATAGTGGAGTAGTAATACTACCGCGTTTCTATGGAGAAGTGACCAACTTGTCTACTCTTAAAATATGTACCTACTTCGTGGTTTGCCCTGTGTCATCCATTCAATTGTTAGCGTTTGGTAACTCAAGAGAGAACAACTGAAGATAAACATAACTCAATCTAACTGTTATATAAAAATGTTTATTAATAAGTTGTTCAACTATCCTGTATCAACACGAGCGAGACCAGTCGAAGTTCTACTCAATAATAGACTCCACAAAAACTTTCAAAAAGACATTTTACCATTAAGCATAATGCAATTATTGACATGCAATTTAAAATGTACCATTAGAGATAGTTATATTACATCTAATTCTCTATTTATCAACTCCTTAACTGTCGTTTCAGTTTTAGTGTACGTAATATGCTCTTTGAATACGTTTCTTATCTTCAGTTTGGATGTTGATTGGCATTGGTATAATGATATATTCAGTTTTGGTGATTTATTCAATTTTTTCTTTTACAACATTGGTTTTATTATCAATGGCCTGATTACTGTTCAAAAAAGTCAAATGACGGTTACGCTAATTCTTAAAATGAACAAGATCTACGTAAGTTTAAACAGTAGAAGCTATATGAGTGTGAGGGTAATTGCATGGATTTTTATTGTAACAACTGTTTTGGTGACTTTGGTTATAACTTTAGTAGGTCATTTTATTTGGGGTGTAGAATTATTTATATACATACCAATACAAACTTGTTTGTTTTTGGTGTTCGATTTTAACATTTACCATGCAGTGTTCTATATTCAATGGTTAAGAAGAAGTGTTGAGATATGGACTGATGAATTACAAAAATGCAGCGCCGACAATAGTTCTCCTAACAGAATCGACGAATTGGAAGCATTGGTGAAGACCTACGATGACGTTCTAGAATCATATAAAAGTACTAAAGATATCTCACAAGAAATGGTATGTGAGGCAAAGCAATTTTTAAATATACAGAAGTATATAGTAATATAGTAAGTCAAATTAAAGTAAAAACAAGAAGATTATTAAATTAAACTACATTATATAAATGCATTTATGAGGAATGTTAAGACCACGATCATATAATTTTACCCTTTACGTATTTACATAGATAATAGTTACGGTGAACATAAATTTATAACTAAGTGTCTCGACATATTGATCGACCAACACTGAGGCTTTTGTTAAGCAGTGACGTCTTCTGGCTGATGATGATATTATGTACCTCCTAGCCAGGAGCTCCGTTTCGGAGCTAAAAAAAAACGATATTAAAACAGGAGCGTATTCGATTCAAATGCAATGTTGTGTCGGTAACGAATTTTTGCAATTTCCATATGGATGAATATTTCAAATGTATTTGAAATTGATTTTGATTTATAATTATTCATTATGTATACATTAATTTACTGGGGTATATCCACGACCAGCGTGTGTTGCCAGTGATGAAATATGGAACTGAAACGTGGTCTTTAATTGCTGGCCTTTTAGAGAAACTTAGAGTCACGCAACGGGCAATGGAGAGAGCTATGCTCGGAGTTACTTTACGCGATAGAATCCGGAACGAGGATATTCGCCAAAGAACCAAAGTTACCGACATAGCTCGCAAGGTTTGCAAGTTGAAGTGGCAATGGACAGGCCACATTGCTCGAAGAACTGACAACCGATGGGGAAGAGAGGTTCTTGAGTGGCGACCGCAAACCGGGAGACGCAGCGTAGGAAGGCCTCCCACTAGGTGGACCGACGACATTGTAAAAGTCGCGGGCAACCGGTGGATGCAAATGGCAGGTTGTCGTACAGTGTGGCGGTCTAAGGGGGAGGCCTTCGTTCAGCAGTAGACGTCTTCGGGCTGATGATGATGATGATGATAAATTAATTTAAATCTAGATTTTAAGGAAGATAATAATATGATACCTAATTATGATTGATATAAAAAAAATACTTGGGTTATAATAAGCACTATTAAATAATGTTCTTTTCAGATTTTCTACCATACAGTAGAAACTATCCGTCATAGTCTACTTTATATAGAGAGTGTAATATCTTTATGTACTAGCCTAGTAGGAAATAAAGAAGTGAGTACTAAGAAAGAGTTAGATACACAAAAAAACTAAATGTTCTTAAAAATTTAAATGACATTAAAACGTCAAAGACACTCAAGAAATCGTGAATTTGATACAAAGACGTAAAGATCATAAGCATCATAAAATCATAATCATTAAATA
Source organism: Erannis defoliaria (assembly GCA_905404285.2). NCBI lineage: Eukaryota > Metazoa > Arthropoda > Insecta > Lepidoptera > Geometridae > Erannis > Erannis defoliaria. The sequence goes on along the minus strand of FR990089.1, from coordinate 12,119,857 downwards.
AATGTTCTAAAGAACTTTCTGGATAATTTTTCATCTTTGAAACATAACGCATACTTTTTAGAGTAGTTTTTCATATTTCAGAATATCATAGTTATCGTTTTTCAGGGTTTCTTTTTTCCAGTAAAGCTTGTGATAATTTTCGCTTGGATTTTGAAAAATATTTTTCTTCAAACTTACCTTGGATTTCAACTAGAAAAGTTTTACATAACAAATGAGAACGCAAAAAGCAAATGCATACAATACCTCAAATCGTCATCTGTAGGTAATATTATAATAATAATAAATACTTTACCAGAAATTGCAGGCTAATCATGTAACTGTTCGGGATCGCGATTAGGATCGCGATTTGTCATAAATGTCACTTGTCACTGTCACAGCTTCACGGTATTACGGAGGGATTTCTCTCGCTATCGTTATCGAACCAATGCATTGATTTCCTTAATTAAGTTAAGCAAATCCGTCGGTCTTTTGGCGTTTCGTGCGGTCAAATGAGTTTTGGCAGTGACAGTGACAAGTGTCAATTTTTGACAACTCGTATCCGAATCGCGATCCCGAAAAGTTACATGATAGCCCGCTGGTTGTCTGTGGTGAGCCAACCTACTTCGGCAAAATTATTTATTTTGTAATTCATCATTATCAGCCCTGGCTAGAGACGTCCACCGCTGGACAAAGGCCTCCCCCTTATTAGGGAGTGGTTGCCATAATCCCCTCGCTTGGCAGGCGGGTTGGGGATCGCAGAATGTTCACCACCGTTAACTAGACCGTTAACACCGTTAACACCTGTCATTTGTTTTTTTTTGGTTTTTATTTTTTGTTTGGTCCTTTTGTTTTTTGTTTGTGTTTGTTTGTTATTTGTTTTAACTATGTTGCATTAAGTTTTTTCGTGTTCTAATCTTTAGTTTTTTATTAAGCCTTTGCTATTTCACTGGAGCATTTGATTGTCCCATACTTTCCTCGAGTTGGATCTGTTCGATAATTTAAATACCTACATAATAATTAAGATAGAGAGAGCTGGGATGTCCTGTGTTTCGAAGTGGACTATAATAGCCTGATAATAATGATGATGAACACCCAGGGGCGGATTAAATGTCGACAGCGCTCTAGGCAAGCACCTGATCGGCGCCCCTCTGGAGTCCGGCATCGACTCTACCGACTCTGCCGACTCTACCGACTCTAAATAACCCCCCCCCCCCAGTTGGGGGACTTGGGGGGGCTAAAAAAATTGCTCGTGATGATTTAAAGTGGTAAATTTTTTTTTTTTTTTTTTTTTTTTTAATGACTATGCTGTTGGCCTCAGATGGCCTCTACAGCGTCACCGGACTTTAGGCAAGCGCAAACGGCGCTCGGCCTAGGTTTAGGTTAAAGGCGACTAGCTCAAGGGCACCTCAGACGGTACGAACCTCGGCTTGGCCGTCGCCGGGTGTGGGGTCAGACTTGCCCTGGCACCCCAGAAGGGGTATGCCCTGGGGCCCTAGTAGGTTGATCTGGTTGACTATTTAGAGATAATCTAACCGATCTTCTGACAGATCTGGGGAGTCCTCGACCTCGCCAGCGAGGTCGGTGCGTGTTTGTGTGCCTCTGGTAACCGGCGCCTATACCAAAAACGGAATACTTCCTGTTGCTAGGAATGGTCGGATCGGGCGAGCCCAGCGCCGCCGAGGTGATGACGGCGATGGGGTCGTCTGGGTCGCCCAAGACGTGTCTACGGAAGGGGTCTGTCGTGTCTGTTGTATAGTTGGAGGCTTGGACTATGAGTGGATTGGGATGGTGGGGGGGTCGCATCGAAATAGCGGCGCGAAGCGTACTTAATGTACTGACGGATGGAGGGGAGTTCGAGATCGCAGTGCAGGTCGGAGTTTCGCATGAACCAGCTAGCACCGACTGCTCTGCGGATGAATCTATTTTGTATGACTTGGAGTTTCTCTAGATCTATGCTGGAGGCATGAGCGAACGCCACGGAGGCGTACGTCATGACGGGGCGAATACAAGTTTTGTAAATTGTAACCTTATTTCTAAGGGACAATTTACTACGCTCGTTGAGAAGGGGAGTGAGCCGGCCTAAGAAGAAGGCTGCTCGGTTGCGAACTAACTGGATATGCTTAGAGAACGTGAGTCGACGATCAAGGGTCACACCGAGATACTTGGTCTCGGTAGCCCATGGGATGGGCTGGCCGTTGAGCGTGATATGCTTAGAAGGAGGTCTTTTGAACGGATGAAAGTACACGGCTGCACTTTTATCGGGGTTAACGGTGATAGCCCACTTCTTGAACCAGTCTCCGAGGAGATTGAGGGCTCGTTGAAGGTGGGCTAGCTGAATGACCTTGTTCCACCCTCTGGTGTAGAAGGCGGTGTCATCGGCAAAGAGAGCAAGCTCCACTTTGGGGGTGCGTGGGATGTCACAGGTGAAAAGCGAGAAGAGAATCGGGGCCACAGCGGAGCCCTGAGGGACTCCGGAGCCGATGTCGTGGGGGAAGGAGCGTTGTTCCTCGACGCGGTATCGAAAGCTTCGAGCCCTGAGAAAGTCTTGTATTATGAGTACAAGACGGTCTGGCAGCCCGAGCTGATACAGCTTGTATATCAGCCCGTTGTGCCAGACTTTATCGAAAGCTTTCGCGACGTCGAGGAACACCGCTACAGTCCCTTGGGGGAACGGCTTGTGGGTGTAACCATGGCCGGGTTTCTTGTTGAAACCTTCTAGGACGTACTCCGTGATGCGGTGTACTTGTTGGACGCAAGAGTGTCTGGCTCTAAAGCCGAACTGTTCATCAGGGAGGAGGTTGTTGTCTTTGACACAGGACCAGATGCGCTTCAGAAGGACGCGCTCGTAGACCTTGCCCAGGGTACTGAGGAGACTAATGGGACGGTAGCTAGAGGGCTCGGAAGCCTTCTTGCCGGGTTTGTGGATGCCGATGACGTCGGCGGATTTCCACGCGTCGGGGAAAATGCAATTGGCGATGGCCGCATTGAAGATGCTAACTAGAAGGTGAACTAGCGTAATGGAGAAGTGCTTGAGCACTTTGTTACTGATGCCGTCCGCACCTGGAGCTTTCCTGGTGTGGAGGCCTTTAATAATCGACTCAACCTCGGAAGCTGTGACAGGCTCGAGTTCATCAAAGGGGGGAAGTGAGGATCTGTATTCGACTTCACTGTTCACACTATCGAGGTGAGCAGGGTCGACATGTTCTAAACTGGGGCTGCACTGCGTTTCGAGGCTGTCGGCCAGGCATTCGGCCTTTTCCTCGTCGTCAAACGCGGGGGGGAGGTCAGGTCGGGTGAGAGGGGGCATAGTCGTAACAGAGTCTGATTTCAGGGATCTAGTCAGCCGCCAGAATGCCAGGTGGGATGGCTCGATCCCCGAGAGTAAGTCATCCCACCGTTGATTACGGAGTTCACTCATGCGGTTTTTTACGGCACGTTCGTAATACCGCAGAGTGGCTCTGTTATCCTCGGTGCGAGCTCGATCGAATGCCCTAGTGGCAGCGTGTTTCGCTCTCAGTAGGTCCCTCGCGTCCTCAGGCAGGGCCCAGCGTTGGTCTCCCTCGGCTGGAACCTGCTTTGAGGCCTCACCAACGGTGGTGCGGAGGTGGCTAGTGAGAGCGTCAATGGAGGTAGAGATGTCGTCAGGGGTAACAATGTCGTCAGGGATTCTGTCCAAGTCAGGGGAACTACAAGCTTTCAGGGCATCGCCTAAGTGCTTCCAGTTGACCACGGTCTTAGTCAGAGGAGGTCTGTCAGTCGGATCGGGGCCTAAATGCATGAGGACGGGTCGGTGGTCAGAGTCGAGTTCGTGTAGTACTTCCAATGAGCGTAACTGGAGGGTCACGCCCTTTAGAAGCGCTAAGTCGAGTACGTCAGGTCTGTAGTTCAAGTTCAGGGGAAAGTGGGTCGGAGTACTGGGAGGAACTATGTCAAAGTTGAGGTCGTCAGAGAGGGAGTTCAGAAGGTTTCCCTTCGTATTGGTCGTGTTGCAGCCCCATAAAATGTGCTTGCTGTTGAAGTCGCCAGCCAGAATGACTGCGCTTCCGAGAGAGAGAAGAGCCTCGAGGTCACTCCTGAGGAGAGTCTTGTTACCGGAGAGATAGCAGGATACTAGGGTAATGGGTTGATGAACGGTCATCGAAAGGCGGCAACAGGAAGCTTCCATTGCTGAGAGAGAAGGGGTGTCGATGGGAATGCAGTGAAGGGACCTTTTGTAATAGATGAGAGTGTAAGGATTATAATGTGGGTAGGTGTCATTATTTAATAAACAGTTAGTTGTCAACCACGGCCTTTCATTCACGTCTCATTGGCGACGAGTCGATTCCACGCAGTTTTTTTGGGGAAATATTGGACAAATTACAAACGAAAACATGCCTATCGGGAAACTTGAACCCTTCGACTTAAGTTCAAAGCAGTGGCCCGCGTATGTGCGTCGTGTGAAACAATATATCCTCTTGAACGAAGTCAAGAATGATAAGTGCGTATCGTTGCTTATTACGGTGGTTGGGGAAGCGACGTATTCCCTAATGTGTGACCTGTGTTCCCCGGTACACCCGGAGGTGAAATCATTCGATGAGTTAGTGCAGATAGTGTCGGATCATCTGGAGCCCCAACGCTCCGAGATCGCCGAACGGCACGTGTTCCGGCTAAGAAGACAAAATGGCAGCGAAAGTCTTACGACGTACTTACAAAACTTAAAGCATCTGGCGGCTACATGCAATTTCGGTGCGTCGTTAGAAGAAAATCTACGCGACCAATTCGTGTCGGGGCTCGCGAACGAAACTATGCGCTCTCGTATTTTCGCCGAAAGGAACATAAAATACAAGGAGGCGGTAGAACTAGCTCTGGCGTTAGAAGCCGCCGAGAAGCACGCAGAGATAAGCGGGGCTACGGCGGCGGCCGGCGCAGAGGCCGTCAGCGCAGGCGGCGGCGAGGCAGGCGAAGGCCTGCACCAGGCGAGCGCCCGGGGCGCGGCCTACAGGGGCGGCGGGCGCCGGCCCGGCGGCCCTGGCGCCGGGGACGCGGGCCGGCGGGCCTGCTGGCGGTGCGGCAAGCAGCACCGGCCGGACCGGTGCCGGTATGCGCGCTACAACTGCGACCAGTGTGGTGGGCGCGGGCATTTAAAGGTCATGTGTAAGGAAGTGCGGTCGAGAGACCAGGCGGACCAAGGGAGCGGCCAACAAAATTACGTGAGTGACGGTGACGATGGCGAGGATTTCTACAACATCCAGGTGGACGGTACAGGTGACGAACCATACATTATTACTGTTGAAGTCGACGGTCGACATCTCGAGTTCGAAGTCGACACCGGGAGTAGAATCTCGACCATCAACGAGATTTTTTATAGACGGTATTTCTCTCATTTAGCGATAAAACCAGATAAATTAAATTTACGTAGCTATGTCGGTTCAAGAATGGAGTCGCTCGGTTCAATACCTGTAAATGTAGCACTTGGGCAGATTGCTGTCAATAATTGCAAACTTCACGTGATTCGAAACGGGGGACGCCCGTTGCTAGGGAGAGAGTGGGTTCGCACTCTGCAAATAAACAATATTGTTATTAAGTTGAATAAGATTGAAGCGGTAAACGATCCATTGGTGAACCGGCTCTCAGCGGAATATCCCGCGGTGTTTACAGATAAGCTCGGTACTTGTAAGCGAACCGTACAACTACAGTTCACAGACACGACGCCGGTATACGTGCGCGCGCGCCCGGTGCCGCTAACGTTGCGAGTTCCCGTGGAGAAAGAGCTCGAGCGGCTCGAACAGGAGGGAACTATTTACCGGGTCGAGTCCTCCGACTTTGGCACGCCTATTGTGCCGGTTATAAAAGAGTGCGGGGATATAAGAATCTGCGGGGATTATAAGATTACGGTTAATCCTAAATTGAAACGTGATCCGTACCCTCTGCCACGAATTGAGGAATTGTTCGCGACACTCAGTGGTGGAGAGGAGTACTCAAAAATCGATTTAAAAAATAGTTACCAACAATTATTATTATCGGAAGATTCCCAGAAATATACCGCGATCACTACGCATATTGGAACGTTTGTATATCGCCGCACTCCTTTCGGCTTATCATGTATACCGGAGAAATTTCAGAAAATTATGGAGGAAACCTTGAAAGGCGTGCCAAATACGGTAGTGTTCTTGGATGATATATGCGTGACAGGCGTGTCACGCCAGGCACATTTAGAGAACTTGAGAGCGGTACTTGAACGGTTACGTAACATGGGATTCACGGTGAAATTAAATAAATGTTCCTTCTTACATAAAAGTGTTAAGTACCTAGGATTTATAATTGATAAAACCGGTTTACGACCCGATCCTAAGAAAACTGAGGCCATTTTCAACGCTCCGCGACCGACGGACGTGACACAGTTGAAAAGTTTTCTCGGCATGCTCAATTATTACGGAAAATTTATTCCCAATCTTAGTATTTTGTTGCATTCATTGCACGCGTTGCTTAAAAAAGGAGCAGATTGGAAATGGGACTCAGAATGCGAAAGTGCTTTCGTCGAGGCGAGACGTGTGTTGTTGAGCGACAAGGTACTCGCGCATTACGAGGAGGGGAGCGCTCGTGCTGTCAGTGGACAGCTCAGCGTACGGCATTGGCGCGATCCTGGCGCACGTGTACCAGGACGGCAGCGAGCGGCCCGTCAGCTGTGTCTCGCGCACGCTCAACTCGGCGGAGAAAAACTATAGCCAGCTCGATAAGGAGGCACTTGCAATTTTTTTTGGTATTACGAAACATCATCAATATTTATTTGGTAGGCGGTTCGAATTGCGAACGGACCATCAGCCTCTGAGCTATATTTTCGGGGAAAAGGGCGGCATTCCGCAGACGGCCGCGAGCAGACTCCAGCGTTAGGCGGCTCGGCTGGCGGCGTACGATTTTTCGGTGACTTTTATAAGATCACAAGATAACGGGCCGGCCGATGCGTTATCGAGACTGCCACTGCCGCACGAGCGTCGTCCCGCCGATAAGGAACCGGTTACTTATGTGAACCTAGTGCACGATGAGATACCTGTAGATTTTAAAGAAATTAGCGCGGCTACCGCACGGGATAGCTTGTTATGTAAGATTAAAGGGTACGTCATGTTCGGTTGGCCGCCGTCGGGGACGAATTTCGAGGAGGAAATGAAACATTATTACGCGCGAAAGCAAGATATATTGGTAGACATGGGTTGCCTTATTTACAAGTATCGGTTAATTATTCCGCCGACATTACGCCACCGGGTATTAGATGAAATTCATGACGGGCATCTGGGAGTGAATAAAATGAAAAACCTGTCGCGATCATACGTGTACTGGCCCACTTTAGACCAGCAGATTGAAGAGGTTTGCCGGTCGTGCGCGGCGTGCCACGCGGTGCGCGACGCGCCGCCGCGCGCCTCCCTGCACCCGTGGGAGTTCCCTCTCAACCCGTGGCAACGTTTACATGCGGATTTCGCGGAATGTGGGGGTAAAAAGTACTTAATTGTAGTCGACGCACATTCGAAATGGATCGAAGCCGTGGCGATGAACCGAACGGACGCCGAGTCCACGATCGCCGTGTTCAGGTCGTTATTTGCCAGATTTGGCTTACCGACCATGCTAGTCACGGACAACGGCCCACCGTTTCAATCGTCATCTTTCCACGAGTATTGTAAAAAGAACTGCATCAAGCACGTGACGTCAGCGCCGTACAGACCACAGGGCAATGGGGCGGCTGAAAATGCAGTTAAAACTATTAAGAAGGCGATTAAAAGAGCCCTCCAGGAAGGCGAAAACGTGCAACAAGCACTTAGTAAATTTTTGTTCCAATACCGAAATGTGGAGCACGCTACGACGAGCGTCGCGCCGGCGGTGGCGCTGCTGGGGCGGCGGCTGCGCGGGCGCCTCGACGCGGTGCGTCCCGACGTTCGCGCCGTCGTGCGCGCCGTGCAGGACCGCCAGTGCGCGAGCCGGCCGGGCCGCGATCGGGAAATACAGGTCGGGCAGCCGGTCCTCACACGCGGGTACTCGGATAAGAATAAAAAATGGGTCGAAGGTAAAGTGACGCAAAGAACCGGGCCGGTCTCGTATAAGGTTGAGGTGGGTAACGGATTACAATGGCGCAGACATCAGGATCAAGTGATCCCGATCGGAACAAAAAATAGGTATTCGTTATCACGGCCGAATTTAAATGCCTCCAAGCAGGACAGTGCTCTGAACTCGGGAAGCGACGTTGACGACACGTACGAGGATGCGGCGGGGGAAGAGAGGTCGGAGACCGCAGACAAGGATGAGAGTCAGGGCGAACAGACGCCGGACGCGGCGACCGACTCCCCGCGCTCGCCGACGTCTCCGCCCCCGAATGCGACAGCCCGGGCTCGCAGATATTACTATCGTAGTCACCTGAAAATGTAACGGGTGCTTATGTATGTCAGTGTATGTTATCTTTTAAGCATACCTAGCTCTCATTATTATTGTATCTTAAAGCTTCAATATGCCTACTCTCAAGTGTATCATACTTACTGTACCTTCTAAAAAACGTCATAATCGTAGTAGAATGATAAGTATGTGTAGTAGGTATAGGTAGTTTCTATAATTAGGTATACATCCTAAATGTAGTAGATTTCAATAGTTTCGACCTTAAGTAAGTAAGTTATAATTAACATTTTCTTTATATATCCTAATACGTACCAACCTAACAGTTATGTTCAATGTAAGTACGACCCACCCATTTAAGGGAGAAAGATGTAAGGATTATAATGTGGGTAGGTGTCATTATTTAATAAACAGTTAGTTGTCAACCACGGCCTTTCATTCACGTCTCAGAGAGTACCGCCTTTTATGGTGGTAGTCCTATCATTACGAACGAGCGAGTAGTTTGCGATCCTGGGATCCCTCTTGCTAGGTTTTAGAAAGGTCTCGTTCACTAGCATAACATCGGCCTGGTGGGTTGAGAGGAAGTGCCGAATCAAGGGACGCTGGTCCCTTGATTCGGTGGTGATGCCGTTGGCATTAAACCATGCCAACGAAAGGGAGCGGGGTCTAACACGTTTGGGTGTACTATGCATGTTGGTTCCTAAGGACGTTGGGGGCGAAGCGCTGTAGTGCACCGAAGAGCCTATAATGCTCATCGAGGATGTCGATGAGATTATGGTTCTCCCGGACCTTCTGGGCTACATGTCGAACCTCGTCGAGGTTAACCGACATCGCAATTTCAGCGAGGAGGAGTAGATCCGCTTTCGGGCTGGAGGAGCCAGGGGCGGATCGTTTGGGGGTGGAGGGCTTGGGCGGAAGGGCAGGGCGGGCCTGGGTCTTGGCATGAGCGGGAGATGGCGCAGGGGCGGGTGGGAGCGGTTGAGTCGCCTGAGGAGTGCTGGGCGGAATTGACCATGCATTAGTCAGTGGGACAGGGGCGTCAACGAATTTTGACACCTGGCGGGGTTGGGCAGGTTTTGGCTTAGGGCCAGCTGTTTTTGAGCGAGACGGTAAGGGTTTCTTGGCCTTAGGGGCCTTGGGACAGCCGCGATAATTCGCGGTATGGCCCTGAGTGCCACAGAGGACACAACTGGGGAGAGTAGGGTCGTCCTTCTTACGAAGGCACTCCGCGGTGCTATGATCGCCCGCGCAATTCACGCACCTGAAGGGTGCGTAGCAGTAGCGGGCAGAGTGTCCGTATAGCTGGCAACGATGACACTGTCCTGGAATGGACTTTTTGTGAGGGACTTGGAAGTCGAGGCCGGAGAGATGGAGAATCGATTTGGTAGTCCAAATTTTCTTCCCTTCCTGGGTATTCGTAAGAGTGACCAGCACCATGTCATAGGGTTCTTTGGTCCTGCCGTTGTACATCCGGCTGACCGAAAGAACAGGGGAGGTCTTGGGTGAGGAGGTCGTTATGGATTGCCAGGAAGGGAATCTCCTTGGGGATGCCCTTTACGACAACTCGGATGTCTTTCTCCTCATCGAGAGCGTATCTGTGGAAGTGAATATTCGCGTCGCGGAGGTAGGTAGTGGCTTTGCGGTAGTCGTCGGGGGAGGCTAGACGGACCATAATGCCGTCTTTGTTTGGTTTGGCGGAAAACTGGATCTGTAGATCCGAGAGGTTACGCGAGACGAGTTCCCATAGTTCCCGGTTGCGGACAACTATGGTACCGGTCTTAGGATGGGGAGCAGGGTCGACAATCGGAGCGTCCGATTCCGAACGGAGCGGAGAGTCCGATTGGGCGGAGTCGGAGGCAGGTTTAGTCCCTGAAGTGGGGCAAGGGGCCTTGGGGGGAGGAGGGAGGGAAGCAGTGGTAGCGGGACGCTTTTTACCCTTTTTGGAGGCGACGACTGTGAAGCCGTCGTCCTGGGTAGAAGTGTCCATTTCTGGAGAATCGGGGCTGTCCGAAATGGACGGACGGAGTGGACGGGGGGTAGGCGAGCACGAGCGGCGTCCGTGGCGGGAGCGACTTCGCGACCGGGATCGGCTCCTTGCTGGAGCGCGACCCCTAGGCCTAGAGTGGCTCCCGTCACGGGCGGAGGGTTTCGGAGGAGGTGGAGGCTTGGGAACTGAGGGGCCTGGCGCCGAAAAATTCGGCGTCAGTTTGCAGGCAGAAGCTGCCTGCCCTCGTGGAGTCTTAGGACGGGCGAGAGACTTTTGCGCGTATGTCTGGGGAGCGCGAACGAATTCCTCCATTTCGGAGGGGTTGGCCTTCAGGTGGTCCAACAAAGTTTTCGCGACGAAGCTGATGGCTTCGTCGAGATCCTTTTGGGAGACCATCCTAAGGCGGGAGAGTTGCGGGGGTTGGGGGAGGAGGTCCCCAACAGGAGAAGAACGTGTGTGATCCCTCTGCAGGGGGCTGCGTACCTAGTGTATTACCTAGAGGGTGTACCAGCTGCCAGTGTTATTTTATTGTGCAGCTGGTTGTGTGCCTGCGATATCTGGTGTCGACTAGGGGTGACCCCAAGGCCGGTGGTTCCAGACCCAGCCGGATTCTGTTGTTCCCCAGACGGGGGAAAAACAGGCGCTCCGGGGCAACGCCCGATCGGTTTCGTTGTCACCGTTAGAAGTGTCAGCCGATCGACCACCCACGTGGATTTTATGAAAACACTAAGAGTGGTTCGCTCTGAAAAGAGCGGTTTGGACGAAGGCAGCAGGCCCGGAAGCCCGGCTGCGAAGCGGTGAGAGCCCTGCACTCACAATCACACTCGACTCGTTAGAGTTTACGCTAATAAATTAACGCAAACACCACGTGGCCGAGGTAACGGGTGCTAGGACTCGAAGCTGCGCGGCGGCGGCTTCGGAGGCGGAGGCGTCCGAGCGGCGCGGTTGCGCCGAGCGGAGTGAGTCCGGCGGCGGGGCAGAGCCTCCGGCGGACAGGAGCGGACAGCGAGCAGCGAGTAGCGGGCGGAAACGTCCGTACAGCGCGGCGATGCGGAGCGAAGTGTAGTCTAGCGGGCGACCTCTAGTATATTGTATATATACACCTCATCTTCGTCGTTTGTGACGTCTTTTCGGCAAAGTAGTCGGGACGGAAACCCAGAGGTAGCTCGTATGTAGGTTCAAGTCCTGTCGCCTTAATTTTTATCTAAGTATGTTCTTTAATTATGCTACTAATGTTGTGTTATTTTGTTTGCACTGTTTCAGAAGATGAGAAAGAGAGTTACAAAAACATTCTGCGACTGTTTGAAGCTAAGTGCGTCAAAATGTCGGTGTGTGGGTGCTACGAGCTGGACATGATGCTGCCTCTCCGACTTGTTAGCTTGCTGGCGACTTACACGGTCGTGCTGTTGCAATTCGCTCTGCTGTAAATGAACTAAACACTAAACGCATGTAACATTTTGGCCTAGTTCATATAAGGAGGTGGCCTAGTGGTACAAAATTGGTACCACTGAGTCTGCGTATGGGAAATGGCCGAAATCTTTAATTAATTGTAATCTTTGCATTTTATTGTTTACTAGCTGCACCCGGCGGTTTCACCCGCGTGTTGATGAAAAATGGCGACGATGATGTTAAAAAGTAACTTAAATATTATTCCGGGAAATAAGCTATCTCCATTCCGAGTTTTATCCAAATCCATTCAGCTGTTTTGGCCTGAAGACGTCAAATACAAACATACACACACACTCAGACACAATTTTGCGTTTATAATATTAGTGTGATTAAATTTCGTTCATTTTTCATTTTCAACGAAATTAAATGTTATACGAAATTACATGTTAAACGAAATTAAATGTTATACGAAATTAAATGTTATGATAGAAGTGTACCTGCTCGTAAAAATACTGAATAAATAATCAATCACAAAAATGTAGTTATAATTTAATCATTAATCTTAAAAACTAAATAAGTAATCGAATAATACTTAGTGTAATTATATTGACACCAAAATTAAAATTGATCTCAACCTAAAAATATTACTTAAGTAGGCATTTGGTACGTACTCGCTGACCCAACTGATAGTCTTGTCAAAAAAATTAGATACTGTTAAGCAGCGACGGTGATCATGGAATGGACGGGCCCAGCACTAGCAAATCGATCAAAATTAACAAGACAACACAATCAAGCATACCTAGCTAAAAGTATGCATATTACATTTGCCGGAAAATAAAGATAGCGAATCTTGTAGTGACCTACATCACATTCAGTCCATGTGCCGTGTGAACGGGCCGGCGAGCTGCCGCGTACTGAGGCGCGCGCCGCGCGCGCTCCAAGGCGACGATGTGCCGGCGCAGAGCTCCATAGACGACTGAGGCCTGCGCTTTTTTTTTTTTTTTTTTATTAATATGACTATGCTGTTGGCCTCAGATGGCCTCTACAGCGTCACCGGACTTTAGGCAAGCGCAAACGGCGCTCGGCCTAGGTTTAGGTTAAAGGCGACTAGCTCAAGGGCACCTCAGACGGTACGAACCTCGGCTTGGCCGTCGCCGGGAGTGGGGTCAGACTTGCCCTGGCACCCCAGAAGGGGTATGCCCTGGGGCCCTAGTAGATTGATCTGGTTGACTACTTGGAGAGAATCTAACAGATCTTCTGACAGATCTGGGGAGTCCTCGACCTCGCCGGCGAGGTCGGTGCGTGTTTGTGTGCCTTTGGTAACCGGCGCCTATACCAAAGACGGAATACTTCTTGTTGCTAGGAGTGGTCGGATCAGGCGAGCCCAGCGCCGCCGAGGTGATGACGGCTATGGGGTCGTCCGGGTCGCCCAAGACGTGTCTGGGGCGTCTACGGAAGGGGGGTGGGTCTGTCGTGTCTGTCGTATAGTTCGAGGCTTGGACTATGAGTGGATTGGGATGGTGGGGGGTCGCATCGAAATAGCGGCGCGAAGCGTACTTAATGTACTGACGGATGGAGGGGAGTTCGAGATCGCAGTGCAGGTCGGAGTTTCGCATGAACCAGCTAGCACCGACTGCTCTGCGGATGAATCTATTTTGTATGACTTGGAGTTTCTCTAGATCTATGCTGGAGGCATGAGCGAACGCCACGGAGGCGTACGTCATGACGGGGCGAATACAAGTTTTGTAAATTGTAACCTTATTTCTAAGGGACAATTTACTACGCTCGTTGAGAAGGGGAGTGAGCCGGCCTAAGAAGAAGGCTGCTCGGTTGCGAACTAACTGGATATGCTTAGAGAACGTGAGTCGACGATCAAGGGTCACACCGAGATACTTGGTCTCGGTAGCCCATGGGATGGGCTGGCCGTTGAGCGTGATATGCTTAGAAGGAGGTCTTTTGAACGGATGAAAGTACACGGCTGCACTTTTATCGGGGTTAACGGTGATAGCCCACTTCTTGAACCAGTCTCCGAGGAGATTGAGGGCTCGCTGAAGGTGGGCTAGCTGAATGACCTTGTTCCACCCTCTGGTGTAGAGGGTGGTGTCATCGGCAAAGAGAGCAAGCTCCACTTTGGGGGTGCGGGGGATGTCACAGGTGAAAAGCGAGAAGAGAATCGGGGCCACAGCGGAGCCCTGAGGGACTCCGGAGCCGATATCGTGGGGGGAGGAGCGTTGTCCCTCGACGCGGTATCGAAAGCTTCGAGCCCTGAGAAAGTCTTGTATTATGAGTACAAGACGGTCTGGCAGCCCGAGCTGATACAGCTTGTATATCAGCCCGTTGTGCCAGACTTTATCGAAAGCTTTCGCGACGTCGAGGAACACCGCTACAGTCCCTTGGGGGAACGGCTTGTGGGTGTAACCATGGCCGGGTTTCTTGTTGAAACCTTCTAGGACGTACTCCGTGATGCGGTGTACTTGTTGGACGCAAGAGTGTCTGGCTCAAGCCGAACTGTTCATCAGGGAGGAGGTTGTTGTCTTTGACACAGGACCAGATGCGCTTCAGAAGGACGCGCTCGTAGACCTTGCCCAGGGTACTGAGGAGACTAATGGGACGGTAGCTAGAGGGCTCGGAAGCCTTCTTGCCGGGTTTGTGGATGCCGATGACGTCGGCGGATTTCCACGCGTCGGGGAAAATGCAATTGGCGATGGCCGCATTGAAGATGCTAACTAGAAGGTGAACTAGCGTAATGGAGAAGTGCTTGAGCACTTTGTTACTGATGCCGTCCGCACCTGGAGCTTTCCTGGTGTGGAGGCCTTTAATAATCGACTCAACCTCGGAAGCTGTGACAGGCTCGAGTTCATCAAAGGGGGGAAGTGAGGATCTGTATTCGACTTCACTGTTCACCTTATCGAGGTGAGCAGGGTCGACATGTTCTAAACTGGGGCTGCACTGCGTTTCGAGGCTGTCGGCCAGGCATTCGGCCTTTTCCTCGTCGTCAAACGCGGGGGGGAGGTCAGGTCGGGTGAGAGGGGGCATAGTCGTAACAGAGTCTGATTTCAGGGATCTAGTCAGCCGCCAGAATGCCAGGTGGGATGGCTCGATCCCCGAGAGTAAGTCATCCCACCGTTGATTACGGAGTTCACTCATGCGGTTTTTTACGGCACGTTCGTAATACCGCAGAGTGGCTCTGTTATCCTCGGTGCGAGCTCGATCGAATGCCCTAGTGGCAGCGTGTTTCGCTCTCAGTAGGTCTCTCGCGTCCTCAGGCAGGGCCCAGCGTTGGTCTCCCTCGGCCCTGGAACCTGCATTGAGGCCTCACCAACGGTGGTGCGGAGGTGGCTAGTGAGAGCGTCAATGGAGGTAGAGATGTAGTCAGGGGTAACAATGTCGTCAGGGATTCTGTCCAAGTCAGGGGAACTACAAGCTTTCAGGGCATCGCCTAAGTGCTTCCAGTTGACCACGGTCTTAGTCAGAGGAGGTCTGTCAGTCGGATCGGGGCCTAAATGCATGAGGACGGGTCGGTGGTCAGAGTCGAGTTCGTGTAGTACTTCCAATGAGCGTAACTGGAGGGTCACGCCCTTTAGAAGCGCTAAGTCGAGTACGTCAGGTCTGTAGTTCAAGTTCAGGGGAAAGTGGGTCGGAGTACTGGGAGGAACTATGTCAAAGTTGAGGTCGTCAGAGAGGGAGTTCAGAAGGTTTCCCTTCGTATTGGTCGTGTTGCAGCCCCATAAAATGTGCTTGCTGTTGAAGTCGCCAGCCAGAATGACTGCGCTTCCGAGAGAGAGAAGAGCCTCGAGGTCACTCCTGAGGAGAGTCTTATTACCGGAGAGGTAGCAGGATACTAGGGTAATGGGTTGATGACCGGTCATCGAAAGGCGGCAACAGGAAGCTTCCATTGCTGAGAGAGAAGGGGTGTCGATGGGAATGCAGTGAAGGGACCTTTTGTAATAGATGAGAGTACCGCCTTTTATGGTGGTAGTCCTATCATTACGAACGAGCGAGTAGTTTGCGATCCTGGGATCCCTCTTGCTAGGTTTTAGAAAGGTCTCGTTCACTAGCATAACATCGGCCTGGTGGGTTGAGAGGAAGTGCCGAATCAAGGGACGCTGGTCCCTTGATTCGGTGGTGATGCCGTTGGCATTAAACCATGCCAACGAAAGGGAGCGGGGTCTAACACGTTTAGGTGTACTATGCATGTTGGTTCCTAAGGACGTTGGGGGCGAAGCGCTGTAGTGCACCGAAGAGCCTATAATGCTCATCGAGGATGTCGATGAGATTATGGTTCTCCCGGACCTTCTGGGCTACATGTCGAACCTCGTCGAGGTTAACCGACATCGCAATTTCAGCGAGGAGGAGTAGATCCGCTTTCGGGCTGGAGGAGCCAGGGGCGGATCGTTTGGAGGTGGAGGGCTTGGGCGGAAGGGCAGGGCGGGCCTGGGTCTTGGCATGAGCGGGAGATGGCGCAGGGGCGGGTGGGAGCGGTTGAGTCGCCTGAGGAGTGCTGGGCGGATTTGACCATGCATTAGTCAGTGGGACAGGGGCGTCAACGAATTTTGACACCTGGCGGGGTTGGGCAGGTTTTGGCTTAGGACCAGCTGCTTTTTAGCGAGACGGTAAGGGTTTCTTGGCCTTAGGGGCCTTGGGACAGCCGCGATAATTCGCGGTATGGCCCTGAGTGCCACAGAGGACACAACTGGGGAGAGTAGGGTCGTCCTTCTTACGAAGGCACTCCGCGGTGCTATGATCGCCCGCGCACTTCACGCACCTGAAGGGTGCGTAGCAGTAGCGGGCAGAGTGTCCGTATAGCTGGCAACGATGACACTGTCCTGGAATGGACTTTTTGTGAGGGACTTGGAAGTCGAGGCCGGAGAGATGGAGAATAGATTTGGTAGTCCAAATTTTCTTCCCTTCCTGGGTATTCGTAAGGGTGACCAGCACCATGTCGTAGGGTTCTTTGGTCCTGCCGTTGTACATCCGGCTGACCGAAAGAACAGGGAGGTCTTGGGTGAGGAGGTCGTTATGGATTGCCAGGAAGGGAATCTCCTTGGGGATGCCCTTTACGACAACTCGGATGTCTTTCTCCTCATCGAGAGCGTATCTATGGAAGTGAATATTCGCGTCGCGGAGGTAGGTAGTGGCTTTGCGGTAGTCGTCGGGGGAGGCTAGACGGACCATAATAATAATAATATATCATTTTATTCAGGCAAATTACACCCATACATTTCAATTCTTAAATAAAAACACAATAAAATCAGTTAAATAAAATTCAAATGTCATAATCATAATAAGTAAAATAAAAGTCAATAAAAACAATAATTAATAAATGTCGAAACCAAAATTTAGTCAGTCTATGAGTCAACGTTATAACTTTCGACCCGGCATTGGCACCGCGACATGCCTGTCGCAGCCATGCCGGATGTACGAACAATCCAGCCTAGACGCGATCATTGCCAGGCCGCCATTGGAGCTGGCCCGCACCCTGCGTACTAAGGACGCGCACCGCTTGCGCATGGCGGCGTGAAAGCAATCGGTGCGCGCCTCCGCAAACATGCCCGAAGCACTGCAGAAACGGGGCAGCCCCAACACCGCCCGGAATGCGTTATTATACTGGACGCGGAGGGCACTGTAGGCCCTTTCACTGTACTTAACCCACAGGCTGCACGTGTACAGGGACGTGCAGTACGCTCTAAAGAGCGTAAGCTTCACATCCGAGGAACAGCGCGCAAACCTGCGGGCTATCATATTGGCCCGTACTGACAATGCCCTTCGCTCCCGTTCAATATCCGCATGGTCTTTGAGGTCTTCTGTGAGTATATGTCCTAGATATTTAAATTGATCTACTCGTTCTAAGGGCACACCATTCAGTCTAATAGGTGGCACAATCGTAGGCCATTCCACACCGACGACCCCAAAAACCATGTATTGGGTTTTCTTCACATTATATCTCAGACCATGACCACGAACGTATTCCTCACATATATCGATCAGCTTTCTCATGCCACAGATCGATGCGCTCAGCAACACCATGTCGTCCGCGTAGCTGAAATTGTTGACGCACACTCCATCCACATGACAACCGACATGCTGACTGCTGAGCGCAACGATCAGCTCGTTCATATACAGATTGAACAGAGTGGGTGAGGTCAGACCGCCCTGCCTCACACCACTTTCGAGCCGATAAGAGTCCGACATTGCCCCCGCCCACCGGACACTGTTGACCTGGTGCGCATACCAGTACTGGAACATTCTGATAAGCTCCCGCGGCAGGTTTACGGTCTCCAGCTTCTTCCAGAGGATGTCGTAAGAGACCAGGTCGAAGGCTTTAGATAAATCGAGGAAACACGCGTACACAGGAGTCTTTCTACTTTTATAGTATTTGACGGTATGCTTTAAACACAGTATTGCACTTTCTGTAGACAGTTTGGGTCGAAACCCAAACTGATTGTCATGCAAAGTTACAAAACTATTTAACTGTGCATTAAGCAGACCGTCAAACACTTTAGCTGCTACAGTTGCAAGCGATATTGGCCTGTAATTATTTTTATCCGCCACGTCACCCGTTTTATTTTTAACAACAGGCACTACAATCGTTCTCATGAAGTCGGCAGCGATAATGCCGTCTTTGTTTGGTTTGGCGGAAAACTGGATCTGTAGATCCGAGAGGTTACGCGAGACGAGTTCCCATAGTTCCCGGTTGCGGACAACTATGGTACCGGTCTTAGGATGGGGAGCAGGGTCGACAATCGGAGCGTCCGATTCCGAACGGAGCGGAGAGTCCGATTGGGCGGAGTCGGAAGCAGGTTTAGTCCCTGAAGTGGGGCAAGGGGCCTTGGGGGGAGGAGGGAGGGAAGCAGTGGTAGCGGGACGCTTTTTACCCTTCTTGGAGGCGACGACTGTGAAGCCGTCGTCCTGGGTAGAAGTGTCCATTTCTGGAGAATCGGGGCTGTCCGAAATGGACGGACAGAGTGGACGGGGGGTAGGCGAGCACGAGCGGCGTCCGTGGCGGGAGCGACTTCGCGACCGGGATCGGCTCCTTGCTGGAGCGCGACCCCTAGGCCGAGAGTGGCTCCCGTCACGGGCGGAGGCTTTCGGAGGAGGTGGAGGCTTGGGAACTGAGGGGCCTGGCGCCGAAAAATTCGGCGTCAGTTTGCAGGCAGAAGCTGCCTGCCCTCGTGGAGTCTTGGGACGGGCGAGAGACTTTTGAGCGTATGTCTGGGGAGCGCGAACGAATTTCTCCATTTCGGAGGGGTTGGCCTTCAGGTGGTCCAACAAAGTTTTCGCGACGAAGCTGATGGCTTCGTCGAGATCCTTTTGGGAGACCATCCTAAGGCGGGAGAGTTGCGGGGGTTGGGGGAGGAGGTCCCCAACAGGAGAAGAAAGTGTGTGATCCCTCTGCCGGGGGTAGACAGGGGGCTGCGTACCTAGTGTATTACCTAGAGGGTGTACCAGCTGCCAGTGTTATTTTATTGTGCAGCTGGTTGTGTGCCTGCGATATCTGGTGTCGACTAGGGGTGACCCCAAGGCCGGTGGTTCCAGACCCAGCCGGATTCTGTTGTTCCCCAGACGGGGGAAAAACAGGCGCTCCGGGGCAACGCCCGATCGGTTTCGTTGTCACCGTTAGAAGTGTCAGCCGATCGACCACCAAGTCCCTCACAAAAAGTCCATTCCAGGACAGTGTCATCGTTGCCAGCTATACGGACACTCTGCCCGCTACTGCTACGCACCCTTCAGGTGCGTGAAGTGCGCGGGCGATCATAGCACCGCGGAGTGCCTTCGTAAGAAGGACGACCCTACTCTCCCCAGTTGTGTCCTCTGTGGCACTCAGGGCCATACCGCGAATTATCGCGGCTGTCCCAAGGCCTTAAGGCCAAGAAACCCTTACCGTCTCGCTCAAAAGCAGCTGGCCCTAAGCCAAAACCTGCCCAACCCCGCCAGGTGTCAAGCGCTTCTAAAGGGCGTGACCCTCCAGTTACGCTCATTGGAAGTACTACACGAACTCGACTCTGACCACCGACCCGTCCTCATGCATTTAGGCCCCGATCCGACTGACAGACCTCCTCTGACTAAGACCGTGGTCAACTGGAAGCACTTAGGCGATGCCCTGAAAGCTTGTAGTTCCCCTGACTTGGACAGAATCCCTGACGACATTGTTACCCCTGACGACATCTCTACCTCCATTGACGCTCTCACTAGCCACCTCCGCACCACCGTTGGTGAGGCCTCAAAGCAGGTCCCAGCCGAGGGAGACCAACGCTGGGCCCTGCCTGAGGACGCGAGGGACCTACTGAGAGCGAAACACGCTGCCACTAGGGCATTCGATCGAGCTCGCACCGAGGATAACAGAGCCACTCTGCGGTATTACGAACGTGCCGTAAAAAACCGCATGAGTGAACTCCGTAATCAACGGTGGGATGACTTACTCTCGGGGATCGAGCCATCCCACCTGGCATTCTGGCGGCTGACTAGATCCCTGAAATCAGACTCTGTTACGACTATGCCCCCTCTCACCCGACCTGACCTCCCCCCCGCGTTTGACGACGAGGAAAAGGCCGAATGCCTGGCCGACAGCCTCGAAACGCAGTGCAGCCCCAGTTTAGAACATGTCGACCCTGCTCACCTCGATAAGGTGAACAGTGAAGTCGAATACAGATCCTCACTTCCCCCCTTTGATGAACTCGAGCCTGTCACAGCTTCCGAGGTTGAGTCGATTATTAAAGGCCTCCACACCAGGAAAGCTCCAGGTGCGGACGGCATCAGTAACAAAGTGCTCAAGCACTTCTCCATTACGCTAGTTCACCTTCTAGTTAGCATCTTCAATGCGGCCATCGCCAATTGCATTTTCCCCGACGCGTGGAAATCCGCCGACGTCATCGGCATCCACAAACCCGGCAAGAAGGCTTCCGAGCCCTCTAGCTACCGTCCCATTAGTCTCCTCAGTACCCTGGGCAAGGTCTACGAGCGCGTCCTTCTGAAGCGCATCTGGTCCTGTGTCAAAGACAACAACCTCCTCCCTGATGAACAGTTTGGCTTTAGAGCCAGACACTCTTGCATTCAACAAGTACACCGCATCACGGAGTACGTCCTAGAAGGTTTCAACAAGAAACCCGGCCATGGTTACACCCACAAGCCGTTCCCCCAAGGGACTGTAGCGGTGTTCCTCGACGTCGCGAAAGCTTTCGATAAAGTCTGGCACAACGGGCTGATATACAAGCTGTATCAGCTCGGGCTGCCAGACCGTCTTGTACTCATAATACAAGACTTTCTCAGGGCTCGAAGCTTTCGATACCGCGTCGAGGGACAACGCTCCTCCCCCCACGACATCGGCTCCGGAGTCCCTCAGGGCTCCGCTGTGGCCCCGATTCTCTTCTCGCTTTTCACCTGTGACATCCCCCGCACCCCCAAAGTGGAGCTTGCTCTCTTTGCCGATGACACCGCCCTCTACACCAGAGGGTGGAACAAGGTAATTCAGCTAGCCCACCTTCAACGAGCCCTCAATCTCCTCGGAGACTGGTTCAAGAAGTGGGCTATCACCGTTAACCCCGATAAAAGTGCAGCCGTGTACTTTCATCCGTTCAAAAGACCTCCTTCTAAGCATATCACGCTCAACGGCCAGCCCATCCCATGGGCTACCGAGACCAAGTATCTCGGTGTGACCCTTGATCGTCGACTCACGTTCTCTAAGCATATCCAGTTAGTTCGCAACCGAGCAGCCTTCTTCTTAGGCCGGCTCACTCCCCTTCTCAACGAGCGTAGTAAATTGTCCCTTAGAAATAAGGTTACAATTTACAAAACTTGTATTCGCCCCGTCATGACGTACGCCTCCGTGGCGTTCGCTCATGCCTCCAGCATAGATCTAGAGAAACTCCAAGTCATACAAAATAGATTTATCCGCAGAGCAGTCGGTGCTAGCTGGTTCATGCGAAACTCCGACCTGCACTGCGATCTCGAACTCCCCTCCATCCGTCAGTACATTAAGTACGCTTCGCGCCGCTATTTCGATGCGACCCCCCACCATCCCAATCCACTCATAGTCCAAGCCTCGAACTATACGACAGACACGACAGACCCACCCCCCTTCCGTAGACGCCCCAGACACGTCTTGGGCGACCCGGACGACCCCATAGCCGTCATCACCTCGGCGGCGCTGGGCTCGCCTGATCCGACCACTCCTAGCAACAAGAAGTATTCCGTCTTTGGTATAGGCGCCGGTTACCAAAGGCACACAAACACGCACCGACCTCGCCGGCGAGGTCGAGGACTCCCCAGATCTGTCAGAAGATCTGTTAGATTCTCTCCAAGTAGTCAACCAGATCAATCTACTAGGGCCCCAGGGCATACCCCTTCTGGGGTGCCAGGGCAAGTCTGACCCCACTCCCGGCGACGGCCAAGCCGAGGTTCGTACCGTCTGAGGTGCCCTTGAGCTAGTCGCCTTTAACCTAAACCTAGGCCGAGCGCCGTTTGCGCTTGCCTAAAGTCCGGTGGCGCTGTAGAGGCCATCTGAGGCCAACAGCATAGTCATTCATAAAAAAAAAAAAAAAAAAAAAAGTTCATGTTATTCGTGATCACTGTTTTATTTATAGAATTAATACTACCGTCGTTAGGAACTAACTGTAATCGCGCTTCTAGGTTCTACTGTAATCACGAACCTAGATGCTGCAAATCCAACTGTAATCTTACTGTAATCACACTGTAATCACACTGTAATCAAACCAGCTCAGGGTAGGCAAGGACAGCTAAAATCTAATTACTGCATGACAAAAAGAGAACACATGTACATGTATTAGAAGTTTGGAATGTCGTATCGTACGGCTCGCATGTCGCAAAGGCAATAAATGAAGCGAGCGGAGAGCCGGCGCTCAACATAAAAGTCTTCAAAATCCGTGCACTTATTTCCCGTCCATTCATCTTATCATTGTTGCTGCTGTTAAGAGTGACGCTGTCTCCTCCTAAACTGTAGGTAATGTTAAACTGTATAATTTTAAACTCGTCTAATATTCTATGACCGAGTCACGTAAGAGAGCCCGCCATCTTGCGGCGTCCGCGCAATAGTCCCCCACGTCTGTCGACGTGGGACTGGGACGTCCGGTTCAGTCGATTCACACAGATAAGGCAAATCGTCCAATAGTACCTATGCATAAAATATCTATTGTTTCAAATGTGAGACACGTCAGAAGTTAAAAAAAAAACCCTATGGAAAAAAGATGATCAGTATTTTATTTTCTAATAAAATAAAATAAGAACGAAACTTTTAAAAAATCTTTCAAAAAATTCCCGAATCGGTTAAACCGTTCTCAAGTGATGCGCATGGATTTCATTTGTATTCATAAGATTATTACAAGTAAACTAACAGAATGAATCAATAAATGCGTTTCTCTCGCGTCAATAAATGCGTTCTCGAAACATGCGTCGGCTGTACCGTTCGCATTTCTTGAAAGCGTGCGCTTGAGGCGTGTTCTGCGTCGACGCGACTCTACCCTTGCAGCTGACACGCCTCATCAATATAATTACCATTAAGGTACTCTTGCTTGCCGTTTGCGTTTCTGGAAATATCTTATCTAAACTATCGTCTACATAATTCTGTTGTGTGGCATGTCTTTAGTAATCATTTAACAAAAACATGTGATTCAATTTTAACTATGTCATGATAATAATTTGTTCTATGATATTCATTAATCAACGTCAGGACATCTTTACTCTAATAACATTAAAAGTAATATGATGGACATGTAAGAGTCACTTTAAACTCAATATAAGGGAACTTACTACCAAGTCAATTAAATTAATCATACTGATGTGAGGCCTAATGTAATGAACGAGGACCTTTAAGGGCGGACTCTGTTATGATTACCTTATTGATATTAAGGCTTTATGAATTTCAACATTAAGGTAATTATTTGATTAAAACTAATGTTATTGGGTTGAAAACCTTTCAATATTGGTTCTTCAATAAAAAAATCGTTTTGTTGCAGCACAACGTAATGTCATTCGTTTCTTCCGCGTAATTTATTTGCAAAGCCATTTTCAACACCACGTATTGAATAATAAAAGTTTTTCAAGAATAGAAATGAGGCAGGCAAACAAACAAGTGTTGGTAAAAAATATAGTTGATAAGAATTTGCAGAAGTATCTAAAGCCATTCAACTTTATTCAAAAGTTATATTTCTATTCTAATTATGTGATTAAAAATAATTGTATAGCTCCAAATGGGCCGTTTCAAAACATTTTGGCTTTTGTGGCTACTTGTTTATATGTCTGTCTAAGTATATATCGGGCGACCGGCATCAACCGTACGCGATCTGCGCTACAAGTATCATCTACTATTCAACAATTTGACTTAATATTTTGGACCTGTCGTATCATCAATAGTATAGCATATATTGCAGGGTTTATCACTTTGTTGATAACGACCATTTATAATACCAGAAACCACGCCTTATTTGTCCTTAAAGTCCATGATTTTTTTAATACCAACAAAAAAAAAAATGATCGTAAATATTTTTGGTACAACATCCTAAGTTACTTGGCAGTATCTGGATATATATTGCTTTGTTTTATCTCTGCCATGTTGATTTACTACAAAAACTGGCCTGACTATGTTTTTGGGTTAGTCGTTTGTGTATTTGATTTTAATATGTTACATTTCATAAGATATATAGTGCTTATAAGAAATAACTTCTGGATTTGGACTAGTAGTATTAAGCACTGCAACAATTTGGACGTAAGAGAAAGAGAATCGTACTTTGCAACGATGTTGAAAACCTATACTAACCTGTTGGGCTCGTACCTTTTATGCGTTAAACTATTTCAAGACATGGCAAGTAATTTATTTTATTGATTGTAAATAATTTTGTCAACGTATAGTAGAACTTCTTGTATTATTTTTACGTTTGTAGGTGTTATACTATGTTATGCATAGTTTTGTTCATGTATTGATATACGCTGAAGTTTGGATAGTCTTGGTACAAACCACCAAACAAGACGTTTATTTTTGGGTGAGTCACAAATACAAATTTGTAAATAATAAAGGTCTATCTAAAAGTGATCTCCATGCTTAGATGAAAACGGCTGCCAAACCCTGAAGATATAAGACACTATACTACTACTGATATACTAAGACTTATTTAACTTAAACATAAAAAATATTAAGTAGAATTATAAAATAAAAATAGAACAAATGAATTGATTGCGATCTACTCGAATTATCTAACGATAATGTCTAGAGTCTAGACAGAATCTAAAATTGAGGATCTCTTTCGTACCGTCCGATGAAATATCAGGCATTACAGGGTACATAATTACTCGTATGTATAACATAAAAGAACATTTAACATACTTACGTTATGTTTCAAAAAATATTGGAACATAACGTAACGTAATATTGAGATTTCAACAGTAAAGATTAATATGATAAGATATTATTATTTTTATATTTTATTATATTATATGCATACTTTGTGTGCCAGGGTCCCAGTATTTCTGCTGTTTAAAAAACATGTGTCATCTGCCTTAAATTTATACTAAAAACTTCGCATTGTTCTCTACTTGTCCCATAATATTCAAATGCGACACACAGCTAAGTCGGTACTATTGCGAACATTTCATGTTACACCCTGATTTTTGAAGAAATAATTATGGCAACGAATGCAGTTATTTTATGAAACTTGAAAAAGTCTATGTACCTTAAGAAATTTCCTTTGATGCCGTTTGTTTCCCGTGGTACTACCAGTATTACTACCAGTAGTACCACGGGTAAAAAATAAACCGTAGTACTACCAAGCGATCCAGTAGCACCACGGGAAGTTTTTTTTACCCGTATTAAAATCTTAGTTGACATTTCATAGTTTGACAACTGTCACTTTGACACCTGTAACTTTAAATAATAATATTATAGAAATCGAATACTTATTATCTTAAATAGGGTCAGCATATTTTAAAAATAATTGACAACATTTTTAATCTAATAACCCGCCCCTTACTGTACCTGGCGCAAAGGTGCCCATAACGCTAGCTGTATTCCCGCGCTGGATTGCAATGGCTAACCTTTGCACCTTTGAAGTCGCTTTAACACAATTAAATTAATTCAATTACTTAGTTCAATAGGACTTGAAATTACCAATTAATAGGGTAGATGACTGATGTTTATATCGTTGAAACCAATAGCTTTGATGAAGAATTTAAGTAAATATAGTATGTTCATTGAAAAAATAATTTAAATCGGTTAATAATGTTCTGATATATGAGCGTTTAAAGTTTTTGTTAGAGAAAACTCTGTCCCTTTCCCACAAAACAAATAATGACGCCACGCCTTACTTGTCAGAATAGAATTTATATAGCGTACAGAGAAGTGACGGCATGATATGCTATTTCGCCTCTCTGTCTAGCATGATATTAAAATGCTTATAAGTTGCTTATTTTTGAATAGATTTTCATTTTCTTTTCATTAATCAGCTATATTTATGGGCCACATTATAATAGGACAATAAAAAAAACCAGTCATCTAGCCTATACACGTGTAGACTTCTCGGTATAATTCCCGACGTATCGTCATGGTCATCAATGGTGCAGATGCAACGAATTAGTTTTGTTTGCTCCATTAATGGTGCGAATGTAACTAGCGCTTGCATCTCGTACCGTAAATGATGTCTGACAAATAAATAGTACATTATGATACAAGTGTGCTATGTTGGTCATTACACTAGAGGCGGTATTATGCTATTATGCGATAAGGAAGCCGAGAGTGTATTAAAACATAGCACAAGAGTTTCAGACGACTGTTTTCATCACACTTGCGAGGGAAAAACATTTTTTTTGATAATAATCAACCACACAGCGAAAACGTCAATAAACATTTGCGGAAAATGCCGCCCAAATCAGTAATGCGCGCGCAGGTTGACATTTACTTCAGCGGCATAAGAACTCTTTGTTGGTATTACAAAAAAACTGTAAGTATTACCCGGCTATATTAAGAGTGCTTCGTATACGTACGTCTAATTGCAGTCACGTACAAACTTGACTTTACCGGGTTATACCTATATAGCACCATGTGCCGTAATGTAAAGTAAAAAGCACGGGTGCGTAATAGCTTGGATTATGAGCCTAAAACCGATGCAGTAAGATCCACTTTACGAGCAAGTGTGATGAAAATACAATAATACAATAGAATCTTATGTGGATCCAGCAAACTGCGTCATAGGCAGCTAAACTGCTGTGCTGTGTGCTGCTGCTGTGGGCTGTGATTGTTATAAACTTTAGTTTCATTCATGTTTCAACTGGTTTTAGGGACCACATTTTAGAAATGTACTTATATTTTGCTTCTGGCTGCTAAAAAAACTGATAATCATCTTCGTGTTGGGAGTCGAGATGGAAAAAGTTTACGTCTCTATGGAAGCAACTCAAAGTATCGCAGCAAAAATGACTCAATCAGACAAATGTACAGGTACTTATATACATTTTCGCCTTTCATTAAAACAGTAATGTAACTAGCTGGATAATCGTTAAAATAGATTTCAACAAGTCGATGCTCGTGCATGCGCGTGCTACATTTATATTTCAATTTATGGTCAATCCAAACAATATTCTTCACAAGTTTCATATCGATTTCCAGAATCAGAACGCAGGATGTTCAAGAACATGCGTCGGCTGTACCGTTCGCATTTCTCGATAGCGAGCGCTCGAGGCGTGTTCTGCGTCGACGCGACTCTACCCTTGCAGCTGACTCGTCTCATCACTACTTACGTCATCGTTCTCTTACAGCTTGCATTTTTGTAAAAATCTTGCACTGTATTTAGATATCGTGTAGTTTTACCTTTAAATGTGTGATTTCGTTTAAATTAAACTGCGAATATACATTTTTACTTATGTACAAGTCATAATAAAAAATCAACAAATTCAAACATAAATACACTTACGCGACATAAAAAAAAACAGACATTTACACTAATGACGAATCAATCACTCGTATTATTGTAAACAAATTTTACTATAGGGCATAACATACCCTGAAATTATGAAAAAACATCAACACATCAGCTATTTAGATTTGCCATATTTTCGCAAAAGTTTTTGACAAAAGTAAGTACAATCATACAATGATCTCGTTCCGACTTAGTACGTTCCGCGTAACGCGTTACCCTGTATAAAATAATAAACTACGTAAGTTAAATTACGATCCAGTTATCACACGTTTCTATGATTTGTATTGTGCGCTAGTAAAATAAAACATAGTTTGATGGTGATCATTATTTTTTACAATTTTAAAATACGTCATTTTTAAAGAATAATACACACACCCTATATTTTAGATAAACAGGCATTGATAACCTAAGTAAAAAATAATAAATAACAAAACTAACTAAAATAATGATTACTCTTTGATTAAGTACCCAGCCGAGAGGTAGATCCTCCAAGTTATTACTTGAATAGAATAGAATAGAATAGAATAATATTTATTATCATAAAGTTACATTCATAAGTATTTTACTAATAATATAATATCATGAATGTTTCTATAATGGACTCGTCACCAAAACATAAAAAGGAATAACAATTTATTAACAAGCTATTTTGTGGGTATTATAATATTTTAACTCCTTCAGAAAATGACAACAGTATGAAGGTAGTCATTAATACGAATTAAATCTAGTACATAGTAATATAGTGCGTCAGCTGTATAGAAGCTTCGTCTAAACACAATTGCTGTAATAACATAATTAAAATAGTATACATATATATATATAGGTATATATTACAAAATATAATTGTCCTCGAGAATACAACACAATAAAATTCTAGTAGAGGAAGTATTTGGGTAGTTAATAATTACAAATAAGATCTTGTACATAGTAAGTCAGCTGTATAGGGGCTATGGCTATTGAAGTTTAATAGTGTCAGTTAAGACTCTAGATTAGTTGCTAGAACTATAAAACAATTACAACAAGGAATATTTCTCAAGATTGCATACAAAGCAAGTTCAGATGGGGATTGACCACAGAAAAGCGAAGGCCCTCTTCTCTCTTCAGTGGGCTTGACGTTAAGATGATGAGAACACTTGACAATTGAACTTCATTCACTTCATTTGGGTGTTTTTTTTGCCAAATAAACCTACAATGTCGACAGCACTGAAAAAAAATGATGTTAATCTCGATCATATTTCTTATTTGGCCATTGATTGGAAAACGCGTCTGCGAATTTTTTTTTCGAAAAATCGTAAAATATTATCTAAAAATTATATTCTTAGTAAATGTTCTTTTCTTAAATGAAAACACATTCATTTAATTAGTAAGAGTTTGTACGTTATACGTATATATCTTGCTATTGATTTTGTTATTTTCTTACGTTGTAATTTTAATGCAAGTCCATTGATTATTTTACTATTATTTTGGGAGGGAAGAGAGACAAGGGTCGCGACCCACACTTTTTTAAACACTGCTCTACAATACAATACAATATATCTTTATTGCACACCAGAAATATAGAACAACTTAAAAATAATCAGGGTAGGTACATAATTTGGCGTTATTTGCTCTACGTAGTTATGTAGACGGAGACCGATGTGGCGCGGAGGATCAGCTACTATCAGCTTCGTCAAGTCACAAAGACGCGGGAGAGTAGCGCGGGACGGGATGTTTTTTTGGAATGTAAAATTTTATATATTGGTCTTTACCTATGAAATTGCCGTTTTGTATGGAATAAGTGAAAGTACTTTTTTTTTTTAACTTTTTTATTTCTGTTATTCAAAGTAATTACCCATGCAATCGACGCATCTTTGCCAAAGAATTAGCAGTTTATTGATGCCCTTCTTGTAAAATTCAGCTGGACGGGAGGTAACAAACCCTTCAAAGGCATTTTGTACTGCCTCTCGAGAATTGTTTTTTTTTCCCACTAAAAAGTTGTCTAAATTTTGGAAAAAGTAATAGTCGGTAGGTGCAAGATCTGGTGAGTATGGCGGACGAGGGAGAGCTTCCAACCCCAGCACTTGCAGCTTGGAGACTGTCTGTAGCTGCAGCGCGAGGCAGGTCACGACGCGTACGTTGCGCTGGCGATCGTTAAGTTCGTGGGGCACCCATCTATCAAGTTTTTTTACCTTGTCTATTTGTAGCAAATGGATCAAAATTGTTTTGAGGCCAACATCAAAAGCTGCTGCTAGCTCAGCTGTAGATTGAGTTTCGTTAGCTTCCACAATCGCCTTTAATTCATCATTGTTGACCAAAGTCTCCGGACGACCACGAGCTTCATTTTTCAAGTCAAAATTTCCAGAACGGAACCAGGAAAACCAATAACGGGTTGTGCGTTCGTTTGTACAGTTCTCTCCGTAAACGTTTTTGATGTTACGTGCCGTTTGTGTCGCGTTGGTGCCACGACGGAACTCATATTCCATAATTACACGAATTTTTAAAGTATCCATTATGACGAAAAATGTTCAAATGTAATGAAAATACAACGCTAATCAATAAACAAAAGACTGAGTTTATAAAAAGAATGTCATGCTTTCAAGACAAAATTAACTTGAATTCATAATACAAAGTCATTCCAAACTTTTTTTCTATTTGAAATGACCAGTACCGAAGAACGGCAATTTCATAGGTAAAGGCCAATTATTATACATCATGACACAGAAACCGCGCGCGATCCCCGCTTTCTGTATCGCTCGTCCCGCCGCTCTTCCCGCCCCTGTGTGACTCGATTCATTCAGACTCGAGGTCATTATCAGCCTTAGATAAGAGTTAGTGTTTGTTCCAAATATTAGGCCTTACATAACAACGTCGCTTATTGACGTCACGTTTTAGTATTTCAAAATGGTACCTTCCAGACCAGTAGAACTTAAATGTAATTAAATAATACCACTCAAGCTTACAATGTTATGGTTCCGGACAAAAAGGTAATCATACTAAAATAACACTCTTCTTGTTATTAATAATTGGAATCATAATTTAGTGTGCGCCTCAGCTAGCATCTACGTGTGCGTTTTACGTGTGTAAAATGATAGCATTCAGATCTAAGTTCAATAAAAAGAAAACATTCGTTAGACCGAAACATTGTGAAGTATTACTAAACAATAAACTCGATGAAGGATTTCAAAAAATATTTTGTCCTTTTGCACTCATACAAATTGTAACTTGCAACTTTAAGTATGTTATTAGAGATGGTTTCATATTATCCAATACACTCTTTGCGACCAGTGCTACCACTTTAGTAGCAATAGTGTACTTTATTTTATATTTACATTATTTTTTAACAATAATTACCGAATCTACATTTGTTTGGTATGATTCTATATTTTCTTTCGCTAAAGTATTTGATTTCATTTTATATAATACGGGGTTTTTATTTATCAAAGCTACTGGAGTATGCAATAGTCAGCAAAGTGTTACACTCATTATTCTTATTCATAAAGTATATCGTAGGACTAAAAATTATGAAATCACCAAACTGTACAGCTTATACCTAAGCATCGTCGTAATCTTATTAATGTGGTATGCATTAGAATTTATTTATTGGAACTTTATGTTCGGAAACTTCGTTAAGGTTATATTAGATGTATTAAAAATTACTTTTGACATCGATATGCTACATTCCATCTGCTTAATAGACTTAATGAGGACCAACATGGTTCACTTTGCAGAACTATTAAAAATGTTTTGTTTAAATCATAAGCACATGGATCCTACAAGAAGAGAAAAAGAAATACAGGAAATGTATGAAATGTACAAGAATATATTAAAAGCTTTTAAAATCTACAAAGAAACACTCCAAGTGACGGTAATATTGATCTAAACTAAAATTGAATTTCAAATGTATTGCATTGATAAAAAACATTTACCTACTAAGATTTTGTTTTAGCTTCTATTCCACACTTCTTATTCTTTCATCTACGCCTTAATCAACACACAGACTATAATAGAGGGACATAATATATATATGAAGTTACAAGCAGTTATAAATGTAAGTGAAAGACATAATTTATGGAGCTTTTTTTTTTACAAGCCTTTTTAAATTCTGTGTATAATTCAATTTTCTAATTATCTGTTCTCTGTTAACACTGTTATGAGGAATGAACAAATACTTTTATAATGTCATGAGCATAAATCTAATATTTTTCTTGCAGGGTACTGTTGCGAGTCTATTTTTTATTATGGTCCTTACGAAGCTCGCGAGGAGTCTTATCTACCAGATCATACTTGGGATTGAGTGTGAGCAGTTATACATGGTCAATGAAAATATTTATAGTTTATGTACTAATCTTACAAACGTTTTGCCAAAAGGTATGTATGGTATAAGGTATATTTAATTTTATTATGTTGAATTTTGTTTAGTAGGTAATGTATGAAATCGACCGATGCACCTGCATCCACTGTACTGCATTAGTTTTTAACTTCAATTTGCGGGAAACTCATCTTTGAAGGGCCGGGCCGGGCCCGGCCGCCGCCGGGTTGGGCCTTATAATACACGGGTTCAGTTTATTACGCCATAATTTTTGTGATGTTATTTAACTTACTAGTAGCGGTCGCCCGCGTCTTCGTCCGCGTACAGAAGAAATTCGGCCCGCTTCCAAAATTAACCACTTTAAATAATCCCGAGCATTTTCTTTGCCCCCCCCCCCCCAACTCCCCCTACTCTACCGAATCTACCGAATCTACCGAATCTACCGACTCCACCGACTCAATCGACTCCACCGACTCCACCGACTCCACCGACTCGACCGACTCGACCGACTCGACCGACTCGACCGACTCGACCGACTCGACCGACTCGACCAACTCGACCAACTCGACCAACTCGAACGACTCGACCGACTCGACTGACTCGACCGACTCGACCGACTCTACCGACTCTACTAACTCCCCACCCTGTATATGATAGCGAGCAAATCGGTGCTGCTAGTGCCTGAATACATTGTAATTTAAGCAAGATGACTAAGGGTCTTCAACCATTGTGTGTTGCCAGTGATGTTATTATGGAACTGAAACGTGGTATTTAACTGCTGGCATTTTGGAGAAACTCAGAGTCACACAATGGGCAATGGAGAGAGCTATGATCCGAGTTATTTTACGCGATAAAATCCGGAACGAGGATATTCGCTAAAGGGTCAAAGTTACCGACATAACTCGCAGGGTTTGCAAGTTGAAGTGGCAATAGGCAGGCCACGTCGCTCAAAGAACTGATAACCGATGGGGGGAAAAATATTATTGAGTGGCGACCGCGAACCGGAAGACGCAGCGTAGGAAGGCCTCCCACTAGGTGGACCGTCGACGCAAGTTCACAATTCTGTCACTGTTACTTTTGTTACTGGCAGGCGTGACGCTTACCACCAGGTGAACGTCTTGCTCGTCTCGTCACTTGAATGTATATAAAAAATATATAATAAATATATACTTATCTCAGAAGCAGAACCCTCCACGCTGCGCTAGGATTAGTGAGAAGAACACAATTTATATTAACCGTCACACTAGTGTGTCTTCAGCTGTGTAATGTTAGTCAATTGCAGACTTATCCCTATTGGTAACGTGTTCCAGGCGAGAAGCGGATCTGCAAGAACTTCATACGCATGTCCCGAACCGAGTTCACCAAGCTTCGTGTTTGCGGGATCTACACGTTTGATTGCTGTCTCCCGCTCAACCTGCTCGGAGAGATAACAACTTACACCGTAGTCTTGCTTCAGTTTGCTTTTAATAAAAATTGAATTTTCAAATGTAAGAACTTAAACTATTGTAATACTGTAGTACGGTCCAGTAGGTTTCCGGGTAAGTTCTCATTAGATCCTCATATTTTAAAACTGTACATTATGGGAAAAACGCTTAACACTAGATCAATCCAAATTTACAATAATATAAAAATGGATCTATCGGGAACAAAAAATCTCATCAGATACATTTTCTATCATATCTTTGAAAACAGATCCAAAGAGAAAATAACATCTCGCTAGATCTATCGCGTATCTATTGAGAATAATCCAAATTTATTAGTTATGTAGGCATCCTTGTGAATTATAAGACACAATCTTTTAAAACAGACGGATTTGCACTAGTTAATATCACATTTTGTATTTCATTCAACAGCAACATATTAAGTAAGTTTTTTTTTAGTAAATGTTGTTATGCACTGCACCTAAAATTAAATTAAAGTAAAAACAACTCTTTAACCATTTATGCCACCACTCTTTATTATATTATTTAACTATTTAAATAATATAATAAAGCCTGATAGCTCAGTTGGTAGCATGTCTGCCTTCAGAGCTGCAGGGCGTGGGTTCGATCCCCACCCAGGACAAAAATGTTTGTGACGTACATCGATGTTTGTTCTGTATCTGGGTGTAGTATGTATCATAAGTATGTATTTACGAAAAAAAAAATATGTTTATAAGTATTCTATCAGCTATAATTTAGGTAATTTATGTATTTGTATTAGGTACTTATCTTAAAATTTTAAGTTTTTTTGTTCTATGTATTTTTTCTTGAAGTTATTTAATATTGCACACCCCGTCTATTAATGTTTTTTTCGAATCCTTTCCATCCCAAGGTTGCCTGGAAGAGATCGCTTTTAGCGATAAGGCCGCCAATTGTTACACTAGTGCTAAGTTCATTTTTCTGTTGTGATTATCATGACTGTTATTATTTTATTTTTTTGGTGTGTACAATAAAGAGTTTATCTATCTATCTATCTATCTATCTGGTTTCCATAATACAAGCTTTGCTTAGTATGGGGCTAGATGGCGCTGTGTAAAATGTCCGCCCAATATGTATGTATTTGTCTATTGTCAATTTACACATTGTTGTGCAAACAAATCAAACTAGCTCTTTACATTTATTGTTGTGTCAATGTAAAAAAAAACAAGGTTAAAATGTTTTGTGTCTAATATAACATTATAGTAAAGAAAAAGGTATTTAGAGAGTGTTAAATAAACAATCGTCAATGTAGAATTTGCTTTTATTAAAAGAAAATTTCTCGTACCCTTCCTTTAGATAATTCTACGTATTACAAATTTCAAACAGACAGTGCTTATTAAAAAACATCGCATCAATATAGTTTCACAAGCAAATAGTTTATTGAGAAGCTTCTCACACAGTGACACAGGACTACTTAGCTCACACACTAATTTTGTATGTGTTATTCTTATTATACTTAAAAAGATTACCTATTAGTTTTACACTTCACAATAACGCAAACTGCAAGAGAACAATGACGTATGTAGAGATGAGGCGTGTCAGCTGCAAGGGTAGAGTCGCGTCGACGCAGAACACGCCTCGAGCGCTCGCTTTCGAGAAATGCGAACGGTACAGCCGACGCATGTTCTTGAACATCCTGCGTTCTAATACTGAAAATAAAGGCATGTGAAATTTTTGCTTCATGAAAAGATGTATGGGAAATTTGTATTGTACCACTAGGGAACCTACGTATGGGAAATTACCTAATCCTTTGTGTCGTATATAGCGAGATAAATAGATCATCGGAAATTTGAGCTTACACATTGTCCTATAGCGACAAGTAGTAATGCGACGCGATGCGTTTTGCGAATCAGTACGGGATCGCTTAAACTGGTCTACATCACAACAAAGGCCACGCTTAGAGAGAATGGTCCCTATTCCTATTATAAAGCCAAGAATCCGAGTACATTTCTCAAATTCAAATTAAATTTAAAAAAACTGAACCTAACTGATAAACAAAGAAGGAAATAAGGTCATATACCTACACGGATTACTATAGCTGTTCACAATTATTGGGTTGTACATTATCGGCTCCCGAGAGAGCGACTGCTTCATTGATTTTTTAGATGGCTCGTTTTGGGATCAATCGCGTGGTCGCATATAAGACAGCTATATTACTCGAAATAAGCCTTTTACGCAACTCCTCACCATCGACAACTATAGATAAACGTATACTAAAACTACGCTGCACTGCCCTGCACTATTAAAATATTTTTTAAACCTTATAAATTATTATTTTCTTAAAAATATTCCGATCACTGAAAAAGGGAATATAGCGCAAGCGTAGCTTCTAACCTCCTTGGTTCCAATCGTTATGTGACAAACGCCGTCAAATAGCCTACAAATGAAACGTGTGTTTTTGGCGGGAATACGGAAAAATCATGTCGTTGCATTCTATTATTTTCTTAAACTTGTGTTTTTTCGCGAATAAATGATTAAAAATGGTGGTGTTTTATTCATCGAGTGTTGAATTACATGCACGAGTGTGGGGCAAGTGATATAATGTGGTGAAACATGTATTTTCGTGTTGTATTCAAAACTCCGTAAAAGCTCATAGTAAGGTCGCCACAACTTTACTAGGGCATGACTTGGACTCGACTTTGACAATTTTTTTGTGACTATCTATGATTTCATAACATATTTGATAATACTACATAAACTTGATCATACATATTTGACTCTGGCAGAATGCACAACGTGCGATGCCAATTACAAAGAAAAAAATATATTAAACGTGACAACCGTCACGGCAACGGAGACAAAAAAGTCGTATTTTCAAAGAAGGTTAGAAGCTACACAGTTTCCTTTTTCAGAGGTATTTTATAATGCGCCGACATCAGACTTCATGGCATCGTAGCGTAGGTCCCAATCTTACGAACCGATTATGTTATTTTTGATCTTGAGGGTTCATAGCAAAGAAGTAAATTTCTCTGGTTCATAGCTATATCCAGAGAAATTTACTAGGCTATACCTAACTCAAGCCAGTTTTTTTAAAATTCATAATCTAGCTATAAATTTCTCTGTAATCTAGTAAATTTCTCTGTTGATAATGAAGTTGATGTGGTTAAGGGAGAGAGAGAGCTAGATCCTCCAAGGGCAGAGAAATTTACTAGTATACTTTTATATAGATAAGTCTTAGATCGAAGTGCCATAACCAATGAGGTTTTCGCTAATTATGAAAGTGGCGTAAGAACTTCATTTAATCCCTCTGGCTTATAATTTACAACACAAAATAGTGACCACAAGTAAAATGAACAAACGCAAAACGTACAAACCAGCAAAATGCCCATTATGGCTTTACAACGCGTAGAATGTGAAAATCCCCCCAAGTGAAAAATTAAATTAATTAAATAAATAATAAATTAAAAGCTAAATTAAGTATTAGTTATTTAAAATGGCTTAAAATTGACCATCTGTACCTGTAGTTCCTTTGGCTTGGGTTAGCTGAATCAAAATAATTTGAATTTCCTCCATCAGTATGTAGAAAGACTCCATCTCGGCTCCAAGCACAGCGATCACGAATAAGCATTTAGCCATCCAACCGAAGGAGACCATCCAACCAGCCTGAACAATATAATATTCGAGGTTACGCGTATGGGCATTATTATGCCGAAAGGATGCCATTGCGAACAACTTTTAATGTAGGAGCCACCCAAGAATTCGCGAAGAAAATATCAGCTGTTCCATACTTTACGGACTGGACTCCCTGTTTATTTATAGTTATTTAAGGGTTTTCTTTTTTTTCTTTAATGGCATCGCACTTCGTGCATTCTGCCAGTGTCAAGGTAGAAATGTATATTTCAAGTTTTTATACTAACGAGTTAAATAAGTCATAAAATCTTAGTCAGTCACACAAAAGTTGTACAGAAAAGAATACAATGCAGCGACATTACTTTTCCAGGTTCCCGCCAAAACTCTATATAAGAGTTAAGGGCGAGTGATTTGTGTACAAGGTCACGAGCAGTTTCGTTCATCATCATCACCAGAAGTCCGCTGCTGAATGAAGGCCTCTCTTTTAGACCGCCACACTGTACGGCAACCAGCCATTTGCATCCACCGGTTGTCCGTGACTTTCACAATGTCGTCAGTTCACCTAGTGGGAGGCCTTCCTACGCTGCGTCTTCCGGTTCGCGGTCTCCACTCGAAAACCTTTCTTTCCCATCGGTTATCAGTTCTTCTAACGGTGTGGCCTGCCCATTGCCACTTCAACTTGGAAACCCTGAGAGCTATGTCGGTGACTTTGGTTTATTTAGTTTCGTTACTACTTAACTCTATATTATAGAAAACGTAAAACACACAAATCGCTTACAAATGTCTCATGATGTTCCAGATATATCCCAATCCATATTTGAACGTTGGTTAACGCGTGACAAAAAGCATAGAAGACATAATAAATCTCCTGAAATCAAGAAATAAACTTTTCTTAATTCAGAATAGGTTTGCATTTGACCACCTGCTTGATGGTAAGCGACGATGCGGGCTTACCTAGAAAGAACCTATTTACTCTAAATTTGACCACACCCATAATTTACGTAAAAGGAAACAAAGACTTTGGCAGAGAATTCCACAACCTCGCCGTACGAATAAAGAAGGTGGGATCGAAACGTTTTGCGTATATGGGGAATGCTTATCATGTCACGTCATCAGCCATAAAACGTCCACTGCTGAACGAAGGCCTCCCCGTTAATAAAGGGGTGTTGCTATAATCCCCACGCTTGGCAGGCGGCTTGGGAATCGCAGAATGCTTACCACCGTTAACTGAGAGGACGCTGCTGCGCGTCCTCCGGTGGTTCGGGTCGCAGTTTAAGGACATATGTAGTTGTTCCCAGGCACCAGGCACCATGTAGTTCAATCATATAAAATGTGCACCACGTACCTAGTTCAATTTATAAGTTTTTAACATAATTACGTAAAATTATAAATACAAATTATAATAGTAGATTACTTCCCGTGGTGTGTATACGACTTTACGTGCCGCTGCGGGGAGGAAGTGGTTACTTTCGCTCCGCGTAGCGGGGCTAAAGTCGCCGACAGTGGGGCAGTGCTCGAGCTGCTGGTGGTTAGGGCTGCACAGTGAGGAACCTCCTGACAATGCGTGCCGTGTCATTGGGTCACTGTCTTTTGGATTTGATTTTGTAAATTATTAGTCGTGTTTTTGCGGTGTGTAGAGTCGAGTCAAGACAGCCAGACCACTCATATTGCATCGTCGTGTGACACTAACTACATTTTATTAATATTGTTGGACATAACACAATTGTTTGTCATGGATGGAATCAAACCAACACCCTACAGCTCTGAAGGTAGAGATACTATACCAACTGAGCTATAAGCAGTCAAGCAACATGACTGTGTGGAATTGTTTGATGCGTAAATTACGCGACTCAAAAACTCCACTCATAACTCGCAAAATTACGTTCATTTGGCGCCACTCCAAGTGTCACAAAACGAAATAATGAATACTCACAAGGTTCCGAAATGTTTGTACGTGTAGATGATAACATTCCAGTATATGGACGTATGTCCCATACATTACTTCCAGATTCAATTCTCTTTCCCTTCCTACTAAATGACTACAGCACTTCATTTTCGAAACCCAATCCTTAGTAATGTTTTTTAATAGAATGATTAATTGACCAGCATAAAACATATTCATGTCAAAACTTATTATCATGAAATTGTTAAGATAGTCGACATAATTTTCATCTTTTAAATATATATGAAAAGATTTCCAGCATAAAAATATACCGATAATCATCGAAATACCAAAAATATAGTTAAGGAATGTCATAGCTGCCAGTTTATTTTTTTTTTCGTGGTTATGGGTAACAACTTGGAATATTTTTTGTAATTTGAGAACCAAGTCAATGTTAAAGTTCCTGTTACAAATGTTTGTAACTAAATTGACGATGTATCCCATTATTAAGTTTGTAACGTTTAGGAATATGCACATGAAAATGACAACATTGATTTTTGGTGGTCTATTAGATTGAATGATTTGCGTAATATCTGGTTTAATGATGCGCAATAAGCAAAATAGAGAGATTGTCAATGTCATAATGATAGATATAGTATGCACCTTCCAACTGTTAGATGTTATGAAGTTATCACTGATCTTATACTTGGGACAAAACCATAACATTTGGAAAAAAGTTAGGGGTTTTAAGAATTTCCGAAAATCATTATCTAAAACGTTATAAAGTAAAACTTCGTTACATTGAATTACTGATGTGGAGACTTTCTTTCTGTACAATTTGTTTTTGATAAAATCCAAACTATTCTCAATTTTAATAGACATTTTATAAAAAAAATGTTGTGACCGGTCAGAGTGTGTAACCAGAAAATAATGACCGCTGGACATTTCATTTCATTTTTAATGCTTAATTATTATGAGAAGACCTTATTTGGATGACAGCATACTCAGTTTAATTAAAGTATAAGTAAATAATTTGGTAAAAAAAGTAGGCGTTGATTAAATTATATGTTATGCCAGCTGCGTCCTGCTTTTTCACCTGCTTGATGAAGACGATAAAAAATAGCCTAAGTGTATGTTATTCCGGGAAATATGCTATAATAAAAATAATAATCATTTATTTCAGGCAACAGGAATTACTTAATAAACACGGGCCCATATTATAAATACCTTACAGACTAACATACATATAAAAAATATCTTAATTAACACTATTTTGTCTGAGATTTTCCTGGCACTGTCGCTTCCCAGTAGCGTCGGAAAACCAGCCCTTTTGGCTAAAATTCTGGTGAAAGGTGGGCGCCCTTGTGCTTCGCCGTGCAAGTAAGACTAAGTCCATTGTCCTTACAGTCGACTCCAGGCACTGCAGCTGCACTACTGAGGACGTTTCCCTCAGCCTTTTCTCCACGTACGTGTGCACGTCTGCTCCTGACGTACTCGGGTCCACCTGCGAGAGGTACATCAGGAATGTCGGCTCTAAGGCTTTCAGTTCCGTTGATACGGCAGTTCCCGGTTCCGGTTTCGATGGCGACGTTTACTTCGGCCCACGACAGTAAAGCCGACATTGTCCACTTGCTATGTTATCTATATCTTCATTCCGAGTTTCATCAAAATCAGTTTAGCCGTTTTGAAGGGATGATGTAACAAATATACACGCACATACCGACAAACTTTCGCATTTATAACATTAGTGTGATGTGATTGCCTTTTGGTTACATTCATTATCATTATCTTCATAATAAGCCACAGCGCAGCGCAGCACAGCGCAGCACAGCGCAGTGCACTGCGCTCGTCACCCTGAGATATTAGATATCAGACCTCTTCATGAACATTGCCCTTCAAACCGAAACACAGTAATGCTTGCACGCTACTGCTTGGCGATTGAATAACTGGCAATAATGAGCTTGATCTGCCATTGAAGGAAAACATCGCAAAGAAACCATAGCTCGGTGGTAGAGTACTATTTAGTAGCTCAAGTCGATATAATAGCTTAGGTTTAGTGGTCCAGTAGCCTTTCTTCGCTAGGTGTGCTAACATCTTCGACCACGCTTTCATTGAGCTTTATTCGAACAAAACTAATATTTCACCATTAAACAAGTGATTCATTAAGAAAATTTCAAACCACGACTGCCTTAAAAAAACTTATTGTTAAATGGCCAGCAGCCGAATGAAACTTTTCAAAATAAAATTGCCTTAGAATAACTTGAATCAGGATATTGTAAGGATTCTGATGATACTCCATACTTACATCTCAATGTGTTCAGGTATTTAGAAGTTACGGTGAAATAAAGAAACTCACATACAACAATACAATACAATAGTTTATTGATAACACCAAAGTTACACGACAAATTTTATTAAAAAATTAATTAATTAATTTTATTTATGTAACAAAAAATAATCACTTACGTTAATATAATCTCTTATTTTAAAATAATCTTCAATACACACATTTATGTATTTATTAGTCAATTTACAATTATCCTTACAGGATTTACCCCCATTCAATAGTGTAATTATCAACATTATAAGAATAAGAACATTATTCTTAATAAAAAATAGTAACAAAAATACAGTGAATAATAATAATAATAAATTAGTCAGTTAATAATTTAAAGTCAATAATTATCTTTACAATAACAATTGTCAGATAATATCATTATTTGAAAATCTGTAACATAACAGATACTTAAACAAAATAGTTTTAATATTATTTAGTTATTTATTAATTAGTATTGCCTCTGCTACTCGTTATAATAGAATTAAACCATACATACATGAAACCTGAAAACAATTCACTCCTTTTTCTGGGCAGTCGTGTAAAAAGTTATTGTTCTAGCAAAATTTCGAGTCCTTCGCTTCGCCCGTCAAAAGCAAATAACTCGTTATGCCAACGGAACTTTAAGAACTACGTATTATAATTGCTTTATTTGCTTTATTTTGTTTGAAGTGCCTACGTATATTGTCTGCTTCTGTTTGCACGCAGATGTTTCCACTGTAAATCAATTGAGATTAGACGTTACTACGCTACGTTATTAGCTAAAGATGACTCTACATTACTATTCACTGCCACAACCTGACCGCACGTCAGCTAGAAGACGTCCACTGCTGGACGAAGGCCTCCCCCTTATTAAGGAAGGT
Organism: Erannis defoliaria; assembly: GCA_905404285.2. Classification (NCBI taxonomy): domain Eukaryota; kingdom Metazoa; phylum Arthropoda; class Insecta; order Lepidoptera; family Geometridae; genus Erannis; species Erannis defoliaria. Next base: position 12,077,838 of record FR990089.1, on the reverse strand, counting down.
TGACATAATCCCCACGATTCACAGGCGGCTTAGGGATCGCAGAATGCTCACCGCCATTAAACGAGTGGGAGCTGCTGCCCGTCTTCCGGCGGTGGTTCTGGGTGCAGTTGTAGGACATACCCTAAGGTCCAAGGCCCTAAGTTTATCTTTACTTGCTATTCAATTTTATTATAAAAATTATCAGCCAATCATACACTACAAATAAATAAAAAAATAATGGGGGACATTTTACACACAGCGCCATCTAGCCCCATACTAAGCAAAGCTTGTATTATGGAAACCAGATAGCTGATAGAATACTTATATACATCTTTTTTACGTAAATACATACTTATAATACATACTACACCCAGACACAGAACAAACATCTATGTTCGCCACATAAATGTTTACCCTGGGTGGGGATCGAATCCACGCCCTACAGCTCTGAAGGCAGACATGCTACGAACTGAGCTATATAAGGCTGTCAAAAAATAGGCCCGGTATATAAGCCCGGTCCCGGCCCGGTCTTTGGTTTTGCGCTTCACCGCTTTCCTATATTGTTCCATTTCGTCTCAGGGCTCAGGCTCTTTTAATTTGTTATTTACTTGCTATAATTTGGAAAATATGTCAATACTGGCACGAGCTATGCGGGCTCAATAAGAATTCTGCATTTTTGCTTCGTATGAAGTTTTTTTTGGGGCTGCATTGGCTTTGGACAGGCATTTTATCTTTCCATCGGCAGAACGTCTTGTTCTCTTTACATCATAAAAACAGAGGCTAAAATTTGTCGGTAAGCAAAATGTTATGTCGTCGTCAGCCATAAAACGTCCATTGCTGGTCGAAGATATCCCCCTTAATAGACGGTTGTTGCCATAATCCCTGCGCTTGGCAGGCGGCTTGGGGATCGCAGAATGGTCACCAACGTTAACCAAGAGGACGCTGCTGCCCGTCCTCCGGTGGGTCTGGTTGCAGTTTAAGTACGTAGTACTGTTATTAATGCTGTGGATATACCCAGGTCCAGATATCCAGATAGCAATATATGACCGCATGATGCCGATTTAGACGGGGTTTTTGTTTTCTAAGCACATGGATTTAAAAAAAATGTATATAATATACAGGGTTAGTTCTAATTAGTTAGCATCCTTTTAAGGGCATATTCTGTACTTCAAAACAAACAACTTTTACTATAGGGCCAACATTGAAATCGGAACAAAAAAAAACAGCTGTTCCATACATTTTGCCCAAGATCAATGAACTTTTTGTATGGAACAGCTGATAATTGTTTCGCGATTTCAATGTTGGCCCCATAGTAAAAGTTGTTTGTTTTGATGTACAGAATATGTTCTTAAAAGGATGCTAACTGATTAGAACTAACACTGTACATATAAAAAAAAAATAAGTTTATAGTAAGTTAAAATATTTATTTTAAGTTTCGTACATATATACCTATAATGTAATTGTAAATAATCCTTAATTAATATAGCTAAACATATCAAATGTTATGTAAAAGACCTGTAATATCAAATGATCTAAAACACAAACTTCGGAGTAAACTGTAAAAGATTGAGGTATTATGATAGAACCAACAAAAGGCAAAAGTTTGTGATACGCTATTTTTAACCACTATTATTGTATAGCAAAGAAACGACACACATGCGACAATGAAAACTTACGTATCTTCTATAATCTTCATTGGATATTAACTCAATAAAAAAAATACAACCAATTTCAATTTAGACTGGATGACATCTTCATATTTTCCAGGTATTTACTGGTTTTGACTTTAAAACCATACTACTAAACCGATTTCGATAAAATTTATATGGGACCACCTCTGAAATATCACCAGGGGGGTGTCACTCCGCAGTTTAGGTATGTTCGGCCGGCGCTCCGTCCGGGAGGGCAATGCAAGGCAGAAGTCAGTGGCCGCACGCTAGCCTCGTCGCACGTAACCAAGCATACGTGATAGAAAGAGAGCGGTATATCTAGGTGAATATAGCGAGCGATATCCAGCGCTGTGCGAGTTGAATTGCTACTTTATTGCCTAGTAGATAGAGTCCTTATTTATTTCAATTCCTTTGCGGAGTGAACTTTCTGTACGTAGTACTATTATTTATTCTGTGGTATCACCTACCGAACAAAAAAGAATCATCTAAATCAATGCATAATCGGCGGAGCAATCGCCTAACATACATATAAATCGTGGTCAAACGCATGCATAGTTAGTTGTAAAAAAAACAACATACAGTCGAATTGAGAACCCTCTTCTTGGAGTTGGTTGAAAAAGGTTCGCGTTTGTTCACATCCTCCCTGATATTAAGCAACGATGCGGTCTAAAATGCAGAACGCACCTAAAAGGAACCTGTTTACTATAGATATATTTGTGTTATAATAATTTACAGATGGCGCCACCAACGCTTTAGTTGGTAGCTTATAACAGGGTGGGAAATTTGGCATCTAAGGCAGATACTTCTGTAGCTTCATTGGCAAAAGCAGTTGGGACGGAAACCCATAGAGACTGCTCGTATGCAGGTTCGAGTCCTGCCGGAGGTCATAATTTTTCTTCCTGTTTAAGCTTTAAAAACATAGAAATACCATAAGTGTGGAATCACTTTATACAAAAATAATCAAAAAATATAGATATGAAGACATCCATATTGTACGGTACAGGAAACACACATTTCGGCAGATAGTTCCAAAGTGCAATCAAAGCGCACGTACGAGGGTAATATCCACCATTTACTGGTGACAATTAGGATGTGTATGTCTGGCTATGCGGTAATAGATAAAAAAAGCGCAGGTGGGTTTTGACACTAGTTTTGCTGTTCCAGGGCAAACTGAAATGTATCCGATTTGAAAGCCGATAAGCAAGCAACCAAGCGACACGAGTCACGCAACGGGCAATGGAGAGAGCTATGCTCGGAGTTACTTTGCGCGATAGAATCCGGAACGAGGATATTCGCCAAAGAACCAAAGTTACCGACATAGCTCGCACGGTTTGCAAGTTGAAGTGGCAATAAGCAGGCCACATCGCTCGAAGAACTGACAACCGATGGGGAAGAAAGGTTCTTGAGTGGCGACCGCGAACCGGAAGACGTAGCGTAGGAAGGACTCGTACTAGGTAGACCGACGACATTGTATAAGTCGCGGGCAACCGGTGGATGCAGATGGCAGGTTGTCGTACAGTGTGGCGGTCTAAGGGGGAGGCCATCGTTCAGCAGTGGACGTCTCCGGGCTGATGATGATGATGAAGCAAGCAACCTTACGTCGACTTACTTTACTTGTTTTTATATACTCGTATAGATATAATTTAAAAAATTGAGATCAGACAGACTTTGTATAAAAAATTGGGTTGCTCCTTGAAACAACTATTGTCTAACGGTCTTATGCATGAAAAGTTATCAAACGTTTTAAACCTGTTATAAACCCTTTATAGCAGGAAGTCCATTTTTTCGTATGCATGAACGCTTAATAACGGCTTTATAAGCTAAACAGTGTTACAAACCTTTCATAACTTTAAAATGGCCAGGACCCTACTATAACCATAGAAACTATTATTCGAACTGTGGTTTATGAAACAATATGGCGACAATACGATCAGCTGTTTTGAACGTGTAAATCAATTAGTGTGAATAGAAAAGTGAAGTTTTCAGTGCCTTTCTTCTGAATTTTATTCGTTGTGTAGGAAGAATTAAGTGGTTTGCTTTAATCGTGCAAAGCACAGATTTTTCTCCGATACGCTTCAGCAAACTACAATACATGTAACCAATTTGATAACGGATGAATTCGGTTAAAAATACGCCGCAGCAATCTCGCCAACCAAGTCGATTTATGGAGAAAACATTCATTTATACAAACTCGGAGCCACGGGCAGTTATGCTGTGGCCATAGTGTAAACCGTAGAGTACCTAAGTGCAGTGTTGTAGTGCAAAGTGTCAGAACTAAAGAATGAGTATCGCTATACCGGATTGCAAAAGGCAGCTTTATCTCAGCAGCTTGACCGTTTTTCATCATCATCTATCCCAGTGGAGCTACTATGCCAGCGGCCCAGAGCCTTGCTCGGGTACTTCAAGGAGGTTGGTTGGTGCTGGCTGGGGAAATGCACAATACATACCAAGCGGAACGTCAGAGCAGGACTTATCTCCCCTACATTAAATAAGAATTGGAAGGAAGCATGAAAGCGAGCAAGATGAGTGTCAACCTGCTGTTAACTATTAAATAAAATAACACTGACATGAAAAATAGATGCTCGACCAACTCTTACATTTGTTCTGGTAATCCTCAAATCTTCATCAAGGAGAAGGATGTTTGCCAGATGTAGCTGACCGCTAGATGGACCTATGACATCAAGAGACTTTCAAGCACTTTTCATCAACAGGAGATGAAGATGACAGATTGTCATCAATCTTGTGTTCAATGTGGAGTTCTAACGGAGAAGCTATTGTCCAAAGTGGACTCTAGCCACAGACTAGCTTCCGCTGATGATTACACCACTACTTTCATCATTGATCCGCAAACAACGTCCCAACTCCTACAAAACAGTTTTAATGAAGTAGACATCTGGTTGAGGAAGTGGCGCATCAGAGCAAGTGCCTCCAAGTCAGTCCACGTGACTTTTGCACTCAAAAGGGAAACATTTTGTCCACCTGTGCATCTAGGAAATAACATATTACCTCACAGCGACATGGTTATGTACCTGGGTATGCACCTGGATCGCCGGCTGACATGGAAAAACACATCACAACAAAGAGAGAACAACTCAACCTAAAATACAAAGGGCTCTACTGGCTACTAGGCAGGAACTCATAACTATCTATTGACAAAAAACTTCTGATATACAAGACAATACTGAAACCAATTTGGACATAAGGCATTCAATTATGGGGATCTGCCTGCAACTCAAACACCTCTATCATTCAAAGAGCACAGAATTACATTCTGAGAAACATATCTAATGCTCCATGGTTCCTGAAGACTACAGAGCTGCATATAGGATTGATAATGAACACAGGGATGAAATAATATTCTTTTCAACTAAATACAAAAAGCAACTGACCATGCATCCAAACCCGCTAGCGACACAGCTTACTACCATCAGCTATCAAAAGAGGCTATGTAGACAACACATCATGGAATTGAACGGAAATGATGCATAAAGATAAGAAGAAATGCTCACTGGATTATTTCTCCTACATGACAACCAAACTACTACAACGAAACTGCCCATAGTCTGAAGACTGATTGCAGTTGAACACAAAAAAAATACTTTCATCATTGCTACTGTTTAGCAACTTACTTAATGGTACTAGCATAATATTTTGGCTTGATCTTTGTTGTAAGTTTGAATAATAATAATATATATTTGACTAAGCTAAGTGAGTTATTAGTAGCTTATTAATATTATATAATGTACAAGTACTTACTTATTTATTTTAGTTTTGTTGCTTATTGTTGCTTCAAACGAACGAAGCTGAGTATTTTATTAAAGTACCTATGATGATATGACTGATGTTATATAAGATGTACACACTGATTAAAGCTTCATGTAAAGTATAATGTGTTTTTATTAAAGGATGCAACATTTAATAATTTCAAGTACATTTAATAATAAAGATATTCTATTCTATTATAAATCTCCTGGGGAGGCTGAAACCACGGGCACATCTTTGTGGTTTATTACTGATGAACCACTCAAAGTCATCTGCGGTAGTTATGAACAACTTTGATAACCCAGCCATATCTGGATCTTCTATGTGGTGGTTTCTATCACATCTGCTACTGGGTTCTAAAAGAAAATAAGGTAAATATATATTATAAAATCAAAACAATAATTTTGTGATAAAATTCAGCTATTAATGTTTTTTGTCTTATTAGCTCCTACAACATTATCTAAAAAATTACAATAATAATGTTATCTAACTTAAGATATTATAAGACCTAATGTAATCCATAGCTACACATTGTCAGTCCAGTGTAGGACTGGATATGTCCTAAAACTGTGACCACCAGAGGACAGGCAGTAGCGCCCCTAAGGTACACGGTGGAAGAACTGTGATCCCCAAGCCGCCTGCCAAGCGTGGGGAAAATAGCATTTACCCCCCTCTATGGGAGAGGCTTATGTTATACCGGGAAGCAATTGACGAGACTTTCGCAGGATCGACAATGGTTTCCTACTGCTGCTTGGTTTATTAGGTACTTTTTGATAAACTGTATCTGGCCATGATTATAATAGCATGGCTGCCTATCGAAATATTCATTTGCTTCTGATTTTACATATGTGGGGGCACTGGCATGAAAATAAGAATAAACATTACATAATAAACAAGAAATGTTACAGAAAATATAACAATAATCATTCTCATGAACAATAGTTTCAACCCTCATCATCAGCCCGGAGACGTCCACTGCTGAACGAAGACCTCCCCCTTAGACCGCCACAGTGTACGACAACCTGCCATTTGCATCCACCGGTTGCCCGCGACTTTTACAATGTCGTCAGTCCACCTAGTGCGAGGCCTTCCTACGCTGCGTAGGACGGTTCGCGGTCGCCACACAAGAACCTTTCTTCCCCATTGGTTGTCAGTTTTTCGTTGTTTGGCGAATATCCTCGTTCCGGATTCTATCGCGCAAAGTAACTCTGAGCTTAGCTCCAACCTTCACCCAGCCCGCCCCGAAACTACAACCATTACCTAATTACCTTGTCTTCTTCTAGCCAATTTTAGCCCCGCTGGCATTTGTTTTATTTTTCTGCTATTACTTTTTTCGTAAAAATAAAACAGAAAACAAAATTCACTTTAAATCCCGTGCCAAATAAACAAATACATAAGGTGCGTTCGGATAGCCCCTCGGTAGCAAAAGTAACTGTTACAAACGCCAATAATGATCACATGTAGCGTTCATTTTGGGAATGTGTGTGCAAAAGTTGCATTATGATCTGTTTTCACTCACCGTTCGGATAGGTCAAAAACAGCTAAAAATGCCATCGTAATCTGCCACTTTTGACCCACCTCGCGACATGGGATCGTTGTGATCAAGTTGTGATCGTTTTTTGACATTATGATTGTGACGTTTGGTTTTCGCGGTGTTTTGGAGTTTTGTTTGTCAAGTGCTGTCCCTGTGACATTTGTTTGACATCACCGCTAGACCCTAGTGACTGTACCGTTCGTTTTGGGTAGGGGACAAAAGTGGCAAACATAGCAAAATTCTCAAACCGAACGCTTTACGTCTACGCCAATTTTGACAATGCTAATAATGCCACCATAGGCTATCCGAACGCACCTATAATAATCGTAATATGACTTAGGCTGTCATAATTTTGCGATTGTCGATGTCATGAAATGTCAAACTCCACAGATTATTATGTGCTTGCTGTTGAATTATGAGTGGTTTGATTTAGGTTTGATGGTGTAACTCAAGTGTAAAGCGAATTCATTCTTCTCTTTCAGGGGACTGGCAACATCGATCTGTTTAATAAATTTGTCTATGGTTTATTAGTTAAAACATGGTTATAATAGGTTTATGCATACCAACACATTTTATCGGCTTAATAGGCTATAATGAGTTTAAAACGCGTTATAACTATAAAGCTGTTATGAAACTGTTTAAGCAATTTTCATGCATAAGACCGTAACAGTGTTAAAATAGTATCCATAGCTTGGCAAAAATCTTGAAAAGAAAACTTCCACGCAATACTTTTACCACGTCAGTTGGTGAACATTTGCGATAGTGGTATTATGCACTGCAGGTTGCTTGGCAGAGGGTTATGGGGGTGTTCATGAGCTCATTTGAAACATACAAGACACCATAAAATAACTAGCGGCCCACATTTTTTTTTGAGTATTTTACCTCTTATCCGCCCTTTGATTATAAGAGAGAGCTAGTTCCTCCGAGTATCCGCCTTACGAGTAACTTATTTCTCATTTTTGTTTGTTCTCATTTACAATTAAACAAAAAACTCAATCTAAAACAAATAAGAAAAAGGTTTTGGCGGTCAATATTAGGTAAAATTATCGAATATCACAAATATATATAAAAAAATGTGTTTTTTTTTTTTTTTTAATACTTTCATGTGACGACACGAGCAATACGTTCGCCTGGTGGTAAGCGACACGCCTGCCACTAACAGTAGCAGTGCAGGATTTTGTTCGCAAATTTACAACAACAGGGTTGCTAGTATTTAGAACTACTGGCGATAATGGCAACAATTATCCTACACTTTTAGCTTTATGCTAAGCTATAGAATGTCGATATTCATCGTCTACTCTCCTACTATCCTACGTTCTTTAATCTATCGCCTATTGGACTGTAGTTAAACACCGAGCCCATCAAGCAGAAAAAAAGGTATATTAAAATAAACATGACCATCTTAGGGCGAAACTCACACTTTTTGAAAAATACAAACCTGGTAGTAGACGAGAGAAGAATTTACGATATCCTAAATGTACTAAAACATCTATGATGTCGAAGAGCGTGTTCTGCAGGGCATTAATTATATGTATATAAACTACCGTTATCGATACGTGACTGGACTGATATTAATAGTTTCAAAAATCGTCTGAACAACTTTCTTCTCTCTTACACCCGAATACTGAAACGCCAATCAAATATTTAAGTTCTCGTCAAACATTTGAGACCCTGTTATCCTTGAGAATCGTAAACTGAAACGCTAGTTAAATTGTGACTTTAAATTTAACATGGCATTATTATAAGTGCCACTTAATTAAAGAAATGGTATTCACAAACGCTAATTAACGTTTGACAGCTATTTAAAACCATTTATAGAAAACTTCAAGGCTGCTCAGCTGATCATGGTTTAGCTTAAAATTCTTGAGTGGCGTTTGAAAATTCCAGTTAAATTTAATGGCCTCTTAAAATTAAGTAGCGCTCAGTTGAGTGGGTCACCTGAGTGACGTTTCAGTATTCGGGTGTAAAGCATATTGACGAATTTATAAGTGACAATACGATTTGACAGTATCAGATGTTTCGTGACATTCATAATTTAAGGTTTTAATAGTTTGTAATAAGTACAATTTTTTTTAAATTCATATGTTTAAAAAAAAGTGTTATTTTTATTTAATTTAGTTAATATTTTTCTTCATTAATTTATATTAATGTATTAGCATGTACGCTGTCAAAGCGGGACCTGGAGATTCTGACTGTTTCACATAATATGTATACCAACTCTATTACCCAGGCCCACGTGCTTGAATAAATTGAATTTGAATTGAATTTGAATTTGAATTGGAAATTTGTTTATGTAGTTGTTAATATGCAAAATGATAATTCGTCTTTCTCCCACTTGACATATGTATCTAGATAATAATAATATACTTGACATAGGCAACTTTTATCCCGGAATAACTAACGTTAACGTTAGTATTATGAAGGAGTAACAAACATACCCACACGTACCCAGTGCCGTAACTAGGGCTGTGCCAGCGGTGCTCAGATACTGGGCGCAGGTCCTAGGGGGGCGCAAAAATGACCTAGCCAGGGGTATTCATAACTCAATCGAAAAGCTTCCCGTCACATTCTCCGTCTCTGTCATCCTGAATCTACATGACTGGGACGGATAATGTGAATATGAACAGAAAGCTTTCCGATTGAGTTGTGAAAACCCCAGCTGCCCGCCTAGCACGCGAGCCGTGATAAACGTCTCTCCACTCTTTTTCCCTGCGAAAACGAGACAGACGTATCCATATTCTAGCTTAACACTTTCCCGCGCGGGGAGAGACCAATTAGTCCCCGGCGCGTGCTAAGGGGCCGGGACCAAGTTTAGAAAAAAACATTTTTTTCTAGGGTGCAGTTATAAGCTCGCCCCGGGCGCATAGAACGCTAGTTACGGCACGTACCTACAAACTTTCGCATTAATAATATTAGTGTGCTAGAGCTTTTTTTTAAAAGAACCCTTCTCATTCATTATTAGATTCCTCAGATAGTACTTAATTCATCCTTTCTTCTATTAAACATGCTTTGAACACCCCACTTCCGAACAAAGAGCTATTCCAAGAGTACTGGAGCCACATTATATTCACACCTTTACACTGGCAGTGGGGCCGATTTTCATAACACAATATAAGCCAATTCACATAAATACATTATTTCTGTTACGAGTACTTACATAACGCATGTTTTAAAATGTTTTCCTTCAGCGAAAAGCCAGGGTAATAAAAATTGTGTTTGGCATTATGCTTTAGAAAGACAAAGACATTTCTGCCTAATACTAGTTGTTTGGGTTCACTAAACACTCTATTTTTGTCACAAATCTTCAGCAATCATTACATAATCGCCTAGATAAGGTGTCTCTATATAGATGAGCTTTCGTTTGCTAGCGAATTAATTATGCACAGTCGCTCAACTTAGCAGTACATCTCAGTCTCCGTTTGGCCGCGAGACGCGCGTCACGTTTCGTGGCAATGTAATTTTACAATAGTTTTTTCTCGTCGAACAAAAACATTTTATAATGTTTCGTACGAAATAAAACAAATACTCAGTTTTTATAGATTTTAATATTTTACGGCTGTGCATATAATAGTTATCTAAGTGTTGATTATATATATTTTATTACTTGTAATTTATAATATAAAAAAAAAATGAAGCATTATTACTTCTGTTTTAAAGAAGGAAGCAAGATAAACCAAATAATATGTGCCATTTTAAGTAAGTATACACAAATACGTATACCTAATCATTATATTATTATAATCATCGTAATTGTTTTTAACCAATGTTTCGCATAAATTCAATCGAATTTTTCATATTTTCGCTCGCACTTTGCCAAAAATAAAAATCGAAATGGAAATAGAGAGAGCTAGAGATCCTCCAAGTCGAAATGCCTCCGCTAACTGCATCCTAGGCTGCCTTTTAAGTTTTGTCGTTTGAAGAAAAAATCATAAATAGAAAATTTAGTATTATTAAATTTTTTTCAAAGTATTACCCACGTAGTTTAATACACTTTTCCATTAGCTCGAACCAGTTATTAAAACATTTATTCAAACAATTAAAATAATTGTTTGCGATTCTAAATTCAAACTAATTTGAATATTGAATAGTTCCAAATTCGAAATTGGCGGTAAATTTGTAAACGACAGATTAAAAGGCATGCCTTGTATTAGGCTCAATTCAGACAATTTCTCATAGTGAGGGATCACTATGATTCAATTTGAGAAGTTGTCTGAATTGAGCCTAATAGGAAGCAGTTAGCGGAAGCATTTCGATTTTGATTTTTGGCAAAGTGAGAGCTTATGATAGCGATTTGGCGAAGTAGGTTTGTATGTGAAAAAAACCTAAACGTAGATGTAGGAACTGTTCCTCCCTCCCAGTCTTGATTTTTTGCGATTGACTTTATTCGTTCGCCTTTATTTTTGATAGCTCGATAGGGTTAAATGTGTAAAGCTGGAACTAAGGTCACACGACCAAGTACTTACTCTGATACTTATTCTGATACAATCAAACATGGCTGTGAGATTGAATGGTACCGTACGCTGCATACTTGATATGAGTTGAAATGTCTATTTTGTTGAAAACGGAAAAAAATGACATTGTTACAATTTTATGCAGATTTCCAAAAGTAGAAATGTTTTGGAGCAAGTACAAGTACAAGTTTTTGAGACATTGGGTCCGTGGGGACCGGGAGCTCATTATCTTTTCAAAAACATATCCGAGCGCCTGGTCGACGCGACGCGTGATCAAAATGCTGGCGTTTATTTGGCTCAACGTATAAGCATTGCCATCCAGCGTGGCAATGCCGCCAGCATGCTGGGTACGCTGCCGACTGGTAGTGGGTTTGAGCATTTGGATTGTCTCTAGACTTTCATCGGTCTGGATACAATCCTTTTGTTTTTTGTTGTGTAGTAGGCTAAGTAGTCTTTGTAGTTTGTTGTAGTTAATAAAGGCTTATGCCTAAAAAAAAAAGTACAAGTGAATAATCATTATTTATATTTTGGGACGTTTAATGTTATGTCGTTAACAAGACTGTCTATCGGTGCACAGTATTATTATAATCTGTGATACGTACTTACAGGTCTTAACGCCTCGAGTACTTCAAGGTACTCTCTTAATAGTTTGGCGTTTAACCCAAAACTTATGTAAATAAATCCTTTGCTATGGAAACTGACTCAGATTTTCAACATTTTATTCTATATCCATGGAAATAGCCACGTCTATTTGAGTACAATACTCCGGATATAGTTCGCTTATGATATATTAAAGATTTCAGACTTATTCAATTAGATCATTAACCGAGAAGGCGCTGCTGCCCGTCCTCCGGTGGTTGTGGATGCAGTTTTAGGACCATGTTTGTGATGTTTTGTTTTTGGACAGGTCCAAAGTGACAATTGCTGATATTTAATTCGTTTGTTTTCAGTAAATATCCCCGTATTCGCGTACGGCATGACCATAGGCTGGATGTCGCCCATGACACTGCTGCTGCAGGGACCGGACTCGCCTCGAGGGTCTCCTCTGTCTGATACCGAGGTAAAGGACTCAAGAATCACTTCATCGGCAAGAAGACGTTCACTGCTGGACGAAGACCTCCCCCTTACAATGGTGGTTTGCCATAATCGCTAGGCAGGCGGCTTGGGGATAGCAGAATGCTCACCACTGTTAACTGCGAGGACGCCGCTGTCCGTCCTCCGATGGTTGATGAGCCAATGACCTATTAGTTTAGTAATACCTTTCTGCAAAACTTTGTAGACATGTGGGCCTAAACAAAAGACTTACCTGAAGACAGATTGTGTTTATTACCTACTAGAGGTCGCCCGCGACTTCGTCCGCGTACGGAAGAAATTCGGCCCGCTCCCAAAATTCACCACTTTAAATCATCCTGAGCAATTTTTTTAGCCCCCCCCGCCCCCCAACTCCCTCAACTCTACCGACTCTACAGACTCCCCCAAATAACTCCCTCACCACTCCCCCCAAGCCCCCCCCCTCTTGAATGAACTACCCAAATATCAATTTTCATTACTATAACTTCAAAAACAAAGAACTTTCCATACAGCATTCCACCCCCCCTTTCCCCCCCTTAGGGATACGATTGCGAAAAATCCTTTCTTAGTACACCCCTACGCATCGAGACGAATACACCCTCCAAATTTCAAGTCTGTACAACCAGCGGTTTGGGCTGTGCCTTGTCGGTCAGTCAGTCAGTCACCAGTCAATCAGTCAGGACAGAGCCGTTTAAATATATAGTTTATTATATATATATATAGATTATAACATAGGTACTCGAATGAAAATGCAGCTTACGACATTTTAAATATTAAGACATATATCGTCTAAGTAGTATAAATAGTTTATGTAGTTTGTTGTAGTCAAAGATAATAAGTATAATACTATTCTAGTGTTATAGTTAATAATGGCAGAAGGCCTAAAGAAGAGAAAAACAAATCTTCTTCACATTCAACTCGGTCCAGAAAGTTTTGGTTTAGAGTGGTTAGCGAAGATTGGAGCTATTTACAGCATTCTTAGTGAAATAGAAAAATATTTTAAGGTCATCAGCAAGGGTGACCCGACAAAGTTCATTATCGCACTAAAATAGTTCAAACTGATATTTTTAGCAATGACCGCCAAAATTTTACTGCATGCACTGAATCTTTTGTTTTTACGAATCGGAAAGAAAATGGTTAATCTATACATATAAAAGGCTCTGTCCTGACTGATTGACTGACTGACCTACTGACAGACAACGCACAGCCCAAAGCGCTGGTCCCCCCCAAAAAGGGGGGGAAATGTTTGTATGAAAGTCCTTTGTTTTTGTACTTTTAGTCACGAAAATTTGGATAGTTCATTTAAAATAAAGAATGCAGTTTTCAAAAAAATATATACAGGGACGATTTAAGGGGGGGGGGGGGGAAGGGGGGGGTGGAATGTTGTAAGGAAATTTCTTTGTTTTTGAAGTTATAGTGATGAAAATTTATATTAGGGTAGTTCAATCAAGGGGGGAGCAGGCCGAATTTCTTCCGTAAACGGACGAAGTCGCGGGCGACCTGTAGTATAATTATATAGAAGCCATAATAGTTTACAAAAAAGCCGTGGTAGCCTAACGGGTAGACCGCTTGACTCGTAATCGTGGCTTTTCACCAACTCGACACGAGTTGCTAGACACGCGTGTGCCCATTTGATGAAACTTTAGGTATCTCTTGTTGTTATTTTGACACGCTAAGATTTTTACGTGTGTCCAGATAGTCAATCTTAAAATAAATTACTTCGTGAGGTCATGATTTCTAATCCTTAGCCAATAAGCTAATTATTGGGAGACCGCTCGGCTTGAAACTGTGAGGTCGCGGGTTCAAATCGCATGCCTAACCAATTAGCTCTTTTGAGTTTGAACGAACTTGAATACCACTGGCTTTTCGGTGAAGAAATTCATAGTAAGTAAGTAAGTTCGTATAGGCTGAGTGGCCAGCCCTAGTGTCAGAGTTAATGTGCCACGTGGAGGTCTCTGACATGGCTGACGGTCGTTGTTATAGAAACTAGAACAAACAACCGGGACCAACAATTTTATTCATAGTAAAAAACCTGAGTAAAAAAAAAATGCAGTTCTACGACATACCCAACTTAGGTATATGTATTTGTGACGTTGGAGGTTTTCGGCATTGATTGCGGCGGCGCTATCGTGATGGCCGTGATCATGAGATAATGGCAGCTGATCAGCGTGTACTCTCCAGATATCGTGGATGGCATCAGCCGGCTACCTCATGTGCATCCCCGCAGACTTCCTCATGGCCTTCCTCAGCGACAAGCTCGGGAGGAAGAGCACGCTACTCTTCATGTCTGCAGTTACCGCTGTAAGTTATTATTTTATGTTAGAGTTTGTCAAGAGGACTAAATTACCTTTTTTGTTTGGTAGCAACACCATAACACATCTGAAAACTTTGACATATCCCAGCGACGGTGATAATGGAATGGACGGGCCCAGCGCATCATTATGTTCGCCCAGCGCTTGCGAATCATTTGATATTATCATTATATAATAATATCGCGGTGTCGAGTGCAAGTTTTGATGAATTTTGGCATATGACTAGAGCTACAATAGTGAATATGCATGTGATTTGATTGTTAAATATAATAAGATAAATGAAGAGTTTAACTGAATCTGATGCTAACATCGACAAAATAATAAATAATAATAAATAAATAAATATTGGGCGGACATTTATTACACACAGCGCCATCTAGCCCCATACTAAGCAAAGCTTGTATTATGGAAACCAGATAGCTGATAGAATACTTATATACATTTTTTTTTTCGTATATACATACTTATGATACATACTACACCCAGACACAGAACAAACATTGATGTACGTCACAAACATTTTTGTCCTGGGTGGGGATCGAACCCACACCCTCCAGTTCTGAAGGCAGACATGCTACCAACTGAGCTAGCTATCAGGCTGTCGAAATAATTGAAACCGGCTGGTAAATTCCTCACATATAAGCGTTCAAAGTATTTGGGAGGAATTTATCTGTTCCTTTCTAGCAAAACACGTGCTAGTATAGACTTTGTTTAGAATCGTGGACTTTGACGTCATAAGCTAGTATAGCCAGCGACGGTATTATTGGAATGGACGGGCCCGGCGCTTGCAAATCGATCAAAATTAACAAGACAACACAATCAAGCTTACCTAGCTAAAAGTATGCCGGAATACCGGAAAATAGAGATAGCGAATCTAATTACTGCATGACCCCCATGATCCCTCCCCCCTGGATCCGCCCTTGCACGGCGTATACCCTGGAGGGGTGAAAATTTACCAGACCAGACCAAGTTTTGGGTCATGCATGAGCGCAGTTATATAAATGAGTAAGGTCGCACCGGGCGGTTTAAAGACCTAGACACTGCCTAGATGACCCACGTTTTACGATGGCGACAATATCTTCGACCCATCATGCAGCTGGACGATCTAAGCTTTCCAGCCAGTTAAACTTACCAGTCTGCTTTCCCCAGGCATGCTGGACCCTGAAGCTGTCTTCTCTTGACACGTGGGCCTTTGTGACCGCCAGAGCGTTGTTTGGCATCACGATGGCTGGCGCGTACGTCACCTGTCCCATTTACACTAAGGAGATCAGCGAGAAGTCCGTCCGAGGAGTTCTGGGGAGTTTGGTGAGTTAACGACACAATCATTTTGCAAACTTATAGCTGTGGTAACCCAATTAGGTAAAGGCGTGCGTGGTTTCGATCGCAGTCCAGATCGTAGTCAAAGAGCTAAAATAAACAATAAGAGGCTTACTTTTCTCCGATGCCTCATGTAAGGAGGTAAGGAGAAACTGATTCTAGCTTGAATATGCCTAAATTGTAAGTTACCAAATAATATGGGTACTCGGGGAGCAAACTCCATTGATTTCGGTTCTTAGAAATTTACGTACAAGTTTTAAATTTAATGCTACTGGATTTTCAAACTGTAACCTAACCTCAATTTTCAATACTCAATACTCAATTATTTATTGCAACATATGTGGCTACATGCAGGTCTTAAGTAACATGTGTATATTACAGTAATACATATGACCCTTGTCAGGGTATGGCAACATTTGGTGCAGAATGCTCTATTTTACTAGTTGGTATTAGAATTTTGTCGTTGAAAAACTCGTCAAGGGTAATAGCATTTCATCTGATCTTTGCCCATAATTTAACACGGGTAACCAGTCCTAGGTACACAATATAATTTGAGTCAAATTGTAACCAAACCTCAATTTACATTTTGATCTTTGCCCATATCATTAGTAGCCTGTTTTTACACTAATATAAATTGTAAATGAAGCTCAATTTACATTTTGATCTTTGCCCATATCATTAGTAGCCTGTTTTTACACTAATATAAATTGGAAATGAAGCTCAATTTACATTTTGATCTTTGCCCATATCATTAGTAGCCTGTTTTTACACTAATATAAATTGTAATTGAAGCTCAATTTACATTTTGATCTTTGCCCATATCATTAGTAGCCTGTTTTTACACTAATATAAATTGTAATTGAAGCTCAATTTTCTATCAAATTTTAAGTTAACCTCAATTTTCAGCTGATCTTCGCGCATACCACCGGTAATCTGTTCCTATACATCATCGGAGACATCCTGCCGTACCGGACCATCCTGTGGGTGAGCCTGGCTGTCCCGACGGCTCACCTGGCGCTGTTCCTTATGATGCCGGAGTCACCTTCCTATCTTGTGAAGAAGGGAAACCACAAGGTGAGGAGTTCTTTTATGAAATTAAGAAAGATGGGAACTATAAAGGGGCCAAAGTTGTATAATTGTATATAGAGTAAAGTCTCACTTTAATCACTCGAATAGACAAAAACTACGTAGTACCGAAACTGCGCGAGACCTCGGGCAGAAATCACTTGTTTTTATGAAATACTTATCTGAGATCATGGAGCACGCCATGCTTGACATATATATTATTTCTTGCTTGATGTTTTGTTTATTTAAACAGAATTCAATCATCATCATCAGATGATGATGATGATGATGAATGAATGAATGACAAATGATGACGTCTTCTGGCTGATGCCAGAAGTCGTCCATTGCATGACGAAGGCTCTCTCTTAATAAGGGATTACTCACGTTTAATTAACTCGGATACTTCCACTTGAGTCTCGATCATATCCGGTGACCTTTTTCAAGGAGTGAAAAAGTGCCAGACGCGCGTGCAGCTGCGTCCTGCTTCGCACACTAAACTATAAGTAGTCAGAGTATCCGATTGTGTTAATCACATTTAAATAAAACTAAAATTGTGTCTAAACCACGTCAGTTTCAAAGTATAATTGCGACCGAGAGGACGCTGCTGCCCGTCCTCCGGTAGCTCTGGATTGATGTGTGGCAGTCTCGCAAAAACTCGAAAATAGCGATTGATATGTTTTTTTTGTTATTTTGCCCTATTATTGGGTTGGTTTTGGAAAAAATTTTAGATACACACTGATTCAAACTTAATGGCGGCTGTGAACGCTGCAAGACGCTGCACTGTAGCAAAAATGAGGCGTGCGGTGTGCGTACAATCGCAAAATCTCGCAGTATTGAATCAGTTTATGCTATGAAGTTCACTGGGTCTTCTAAAGTAGGTAATAAAGTTGAGTAAGGTCGTATAATGATTTTACATTTTACGATTTACAGTCACGGGATATTTTTTACGAGCTTTTCCTGAATCAAAAAAGAACAAAATTCCCAGCAGGGCGATGCTAAAGTCGATCCAATATTTTGTAAACACGGAACTTTTGCTGCTTTGGGGTTTTACCTTGAACTTTGGTGGCTTCTAGTTGGTACGTATGTGAGTTCAAGGGCGTTGGTGACGTAATTAGTGGCGTATATAGCTTTTTATGCGCCCGGTGCGAACTTCTATAATTGCGCCCTTGAAAAGTAAAATATTCAAAACTTTGTCCTGGTCCGATAATTTTTGCGCCCCTCCAGGGCTAGTGCCCGGTGCCTGGGCGCCGCTGGCACCGCCTTATTACGGCACTGGATGTAATATCAATATTATGAGCCATTTCTTTTCTATTCGGACTTGCTAAAAAAACTGTAACACCTTAATAACGCTGTTTCTATATGATTTACCTGGACCTGGGTATGTCCTAAAACTGCACCCAGAACCACCGGAGGACAGGCAGCAGCGTCCTCTCGGTTTTTAACGTTGACGAGCATTCTGCGATCCCTAAGCTGCCTGCCAAGCGCGGGGATTATGGCGACAATGAAAGGGAAGGCCTTCGTTCATCAGTGATGATGTATATGATTTACACCTTACCACAGAGAAGGATCATGTCTCATCGACGTTGATGGTCTATTCTCTAGACACTAGTGGAAGACTAGAGGTCTTCCACGATTTGGATTCCTGAGATCGTTCGAATCTCAGGCCCGTACCAATGAGCTTTGAAGTTTATATACAGATTTTCATATCATTGGCTTTTCGGTGTGGTGGTTATACCTTTTATAACATTAGTGCTGTAATGTAAGGTAAAAAGCACGCGTGTGAAATAACTTGGATTATGAGCCTAAAACCGATGTCATAAGATCCACTTTGCGAGCAAGTATGATGAAAATAAACTACTAAATATATGTGGGCGGATGCCAAGTTACATTTAAATATTACTGCAAACGAATAAGAAAAAAAAAACAAATACCAAAGATAATATAACTACTTAGTACAAATATATAACAAAATAACAAACACGATAATGACTTCTCTAATGCCGTTATTAAATAACTCCATAGATACTGGTTTCCTGTTCAAATAATTCATGACGATTTTATTATACTAGATTAGATATACGTACAATTTTTCTGAATGTTTGTTTATTTTATTTTAATAATTATAAATTATTGTACTGAATTCATTGCGTATTTTATGTATAATGTAGCAGTAGGTATGTTAAAGGATTAAATTTTGTTAAATTGTATTTGGACTCGGTAAATAATAAATTTAATACTATAAGACTTGATAACCATTGGGATGGTCTATAATTAGGCGCAGGGTTTTGTTCGCATGAAGTTTACAATAAAAAAAAAGTGATTAAATCAGTCGTTACTTTGCGGAAGTTCATTTTATTCCAACTGTTGTTTGTATACTGTATCTGTAGTGTACTTCTGCTTTACTATCGTATCGAGTACTAATTGGGATAGGGGCTAACAATCAATAGTTTTCATAAAAAAATAACGTGATAATAAATAAATATTAAGCCTGAAACAAATAATCAATTTAATCTGAAAGAGAATGCATTTATTATGAAAACCAATAATTGCTAATTTCTGCGACAAATTAATAATTTATCAAATGAATATACAGTATAAACAGTTGGAATAAAATGAATTTCCGCAAAGTAACGACTGATTTAATCAATTTTTTTGATTGTGAACTTCATGCGAACAAAACCCTGCGCCTAATTATAGACCACCCCAATGGTTGTCAAGTCTTATAGTTAGTA
Organism: Erannis defoliaria; assembly: GCA_905404285.2. Classification (NCBI taxonomy): domain Eukaryota; kingdom Metazoa; phylum Arthropoda; class Insecta; order Lepidoptera; family Geometridae; genus Erannis; species Erannis defoliaria. The sequence continues at coordinate 12,057,945 of FR990089.1, read as the reverse complement.
ATATTAAATGTATTTATTACCGAGTCAAAATATAATTTGTACAGTATACAACAGTTTTTGTTTTATTTATACGGGAATACTCACGTTTAATTAAACGTGAGTATTCCCCACGTTTAACTAGCACACACGTAAGCAGGATGCAGCTGCACGCGCGTCGGGCTCTGTTTTCACTCTTTGAAGAAGGTCACCGGATGTGATCGAAACTTTAGTCGGAGTATCCGATTTAATTAAACGTGAGAATTCCCGTATAAATAAAACAAAAATGTGTCTAAACCACGTCAGTTTTTATACAACAGTTGGTTCACAATTAAATGTTGGTTCTGCTGGTAGGCGCGATACTTACCAGGCGAACATCTCGCTCGACTCGCTGCTGCATTCGCATAATAAAAACCCGGGAATTCCCGCCCTAACCCGGAAGCGTTTCTCTTCCAGGAAGCCGCGCGGGTCCTCGCGTGGCTGCGCTGCAGAGACGAGGATGATCCCAAGCTGGTGGACGAGCTCGACGAGATGAAGCGAGAGCAGAAAGCCGATGACGAGAGCAGCAAGTTTGTCATCAAGAACATCTGTAAGTATTCATCATGAGCCAGAAGACGCCCACTACTGGACGAAAGGCGGGAGACTTTCGTCCAGTTGTTTTGGAGAAATATCAAGGGGGACCTTGACATATCTCAGAAGTGGTCCCATATACATTTTATCGAAATCGGTTCAGTAGTATTTCTAGAAAATATGAATATGTCATTCAGGTATGTAGTTGTGTTGGACCTGGGTATGTCCTAAAACTGCATCCAGAACCACCGGAGGACGAGCAGCAGCGTCCTCTCAGTTAACGGTGGTAACCATTCTGCGATCCCCAAGCCGCCTGCCAAGCGTGGGGATTATGGCAACACCTCCCTTTAAGGGAGAGGCCTTCGTCCAGCAGTGGACGTCTTCCGGCTGTTGATGTGATGTGTATGTAGTTGAAATCGATTGTATTTATTTTAAAGCGTATTATGTAGATATACGTTCAGGAAAACAAGCCGAATCTGCCGAATCGAATGAAGGCCGAATATATGTAGTAATTGCTTTGGGTCAGCTGTTTCGTTCATCGAATACTACCTTAGCAACCCTGAAGGAAGTATACTGTAAACGTTATACGGTACTACATTTAAAATTTATTTGGTTTGGACATTTTCGTTTTTCGAGATAGCGAACGAGATGAGAATGGAAAAGACGAAGCTTTAGTTGTATTGTGCTGTACGATAATCAATTTGATTTAAAAAAACATAAATTATGATCCCTAGTACGTATAGCTACGGACAAACGATACTATTGACGTCCTCGCGTGGACTAAGAAGGAGATCCAGATTCCCTAATCAACCGTTATACGCTCGCTAGTAATAAAAAATGTAAATTATTTAAGTAACACTTCTTCAATTGGCAAATATGCGAATCAATTGCTCAGACCTTGATAGTTACGAGTGCGTATTTATTGGACTCATTGAACTGTCGTTTTGGGTCATGGTGGCACGCGGCATAATCATTAACAAATTTTAACATTTAACTTCCATTTTTTATGTAATGTAATGACGAGACAAGCGATACGTTAGCTTGATGGTAAGAATCACGCCTGCACATAACAGTAGCAGTGCGAGAATTGTGAACTTGCGAACAAAATCGTGCGCTGCAGAGCACTGCGCTCGTCACCCTGAGATATTACATGTCAAATCTCTTCATATCCAGTAATTTCTCCGTTGAACATTGCCCTACAAATCAAAATACAGTAATGCTTGCATTGCCACCAAGCCTACGCTTGGCAGTTGAATAACTGGAAAAGGTGTGGTACTTCCCCAGGCGGACTCTGCAATTAGAGTCCTAATCGAACCCACGCCTACAAGTAGCTCTTATGGCCTACCCACCCTACCCCCTACCCACCCTCTCGTATCTACTACTAATTGAGCTATAACTAGATTTTATTGAGGACATTATCTTCTGTATATTTCAATGAATAGGTATTAGAATAAGCTGGTTGGAGGCTGGAATGGTTTTTTTATTGTCTTATTAAAAAGTGGCCCATATATATAACTGATTAATGGAAAGAAAATGAAAATCTGATCAAAAATAAGCAACTTATAAGCATTTTAATATCATGCTAAACAGAGAGGCAAAACAGCAAATCGTGACGTCACTTCTCTGTACACCATATAAATTATATTCTGACAAGTAAGACGTGACGTCATTTTTTGTTTTGTGAGAAAGGAACAGAGTTGTCTCTAACAAAAACTTTAAGCGCTCATATATCAGAACATTATTAACTGATTTAATATATTTTTTCAATATACATACTATATTTACTTAAAATTCTTCATCAAAGCTATTGGTTTCAACAATTTAAACATCAGTCATCTACCCTATTAATTTTATCATGGAAACACAATCATCTACCTAACTGAATAAATTAAAATCTTTCAGTAGTTAGAAACATGTAGGCCAAGATAAAGATAAATTTATTTGCATTCTACCTACTTTAGTAGAAACATGCGTATGTACGTATGTACATTAGGTTTAGTACATTAGAACCTAATCAAACATGCGTTGTTATATAGGTAACCGGAAATGTATGTAATCCGTCATTATAATAGGATTCCTAGGAAATGTATAGAATGCCTAAAATCGATAGGCAATGTATGAAATGATTTTTATTATACACATTACATAGACATTTTAAAAATATTTTATTAATTTTTTATTTATTTAGATATGTGTCTTAGCGCATAATAATCATAATAATCAATTTATTGGCAACATCTGTTACAGGTCAAATAAGTAATTAATATATCATTATAAGACAAATCGATTAATTGGTATTGTACAGCATTGTATCAATTAATCATAATACTAATAATTAAATGGTCGTGCTTCGCTCTATTGGGACCGCTCTATCATCACGGACAGGACTATTGTTACCCAGCCTGATATCGTGATGGTGGATCGGTCCCAGCGCCGGGCAGCGCTCGTCGACGTCACCATCCCACATGACGAGAATCTCGTAAAGGCCGAGAAGGACAAACTTAGCAAGTACCTTGACTTGGCCTTCGAGATAACCGCCATGTGGGATGTTGAATCGACGATCATTGTCCCAATAGTCATTTCGGCAAACGGTCTTATAGCGAAGAGCCTCGACCAATACCTCAAGAGGCTCAAGAGGCTAGCGAGAGCGCTAGACGGTTGGGTCAAGAGTCAGATACAAAAGGCAGTGGTACTTGACACGGCACGCATTGTCAGGAGGTTCCTCACTCTGCAGCCCTAACCACCGGCAGCTTGAGCCCTGCCCCGCTGCCGGCGGCATTCTAGGTATAGGTTTTTTATAATATTTATGTTTTTAAATGGATAATTTAAATAACTTAGATTTAAGAAAGAAACTAAATATGTGAATAATAATAATTACATGTCAAGAGAAATTAATTATATAAATCAAATTATGTCATACTTAAGTATAAAGTCAATAAAAATAAAAATAGTCACAGAAACTAAAGAGTATCAATTATTATTACAATAAACAAAATAAATAATAACTTTGAAAATACAAATTGAAATAAGAATGTTACAACAATTCATGTCAAATAATAGGTACTGTTTTCTATACAGTAATTACAGCATATTAAATATACATTGTAGAATGCTACAATAAATAAAATGTATATAAATATGAATAAAATAAGCGGTTTGTTATAAAAGTATAAGGTAGGTTTTTTTGGAAAAATATTTTATTTATGTCTATCATTGTCTATAGACACTCAAATACTCAAGCCATTATTTGATTCTTCATTGAACCTAATCTTTTCGCTTTCAGTAACGGACTCAGTGCTGTTCCGAGCATTCCGCATCGCGTTGTTCGTGTCTCTGGCCCGGGAGGTGTGCGGGGCCATCCCCGTGCTGAACTTCGCGGGGGAGATCTTCGCAAAGGCCTCCACCACGTTGGTGCTGTCTCCCAACCAGCAGGCCATGATGCTTGGGGCGGTGCAGGTGGCGGGGTCGGCGCTGGGGACGAGCGTGGTGGAAAAGGCTGGGAGGAAGGTGAGCAGTTAGCAGTTATTACTATTACTTGCTTTCGTTCGGAGAAGAAATTCAAAGTAGTATGTGAAAATACCAAACACCAACAGGGCCAGAATTGTAATCTCCATCCGAGGGTAGCCCTATTTCTATTATCTCATTCCCTTTTCCCGATTTCACTGCAGAACCGACCGTCACCATGAAAAGTTTCACCCGCATTAGATAATGCAAGTCATATAAAATATAGGGTAAGTTCCAGCAGTACTTCCTTTTCGCGTGCCTCTAATATGCGAAATATTGTTCCTCAACCTTCGTCTCGGGGTAATTAGAACTGTCACTCTGAAGAATACCCAAGAGAGTCTGTTGACAAACGTGGGGATTATGAAAAAATACAATCTTCTGGCTGTTGATAACTAAGGAACGCACTGGCAGTACTTCTGGTTTTGTAGAACCGCTGCACTCCAAAGGCGGCGGTAACTTCTTATCACCAGGAGGCCCGCTTGCTTGTTCGCTTGTGTGTATAATTTAAAAAATCTTAATTTCCATTCCAGCCCCTTCTGTTCATCACCTCCCTGGTATCTGGGCTAAGCATGTGCGCTCTAGCGTCCTGGTACCTCGCGCGTGACTACGACCTCTACGCCCCTGACTGGATACCAGTAGCAACCTTGTGCTTGTGCATCTTCTGCGACTCTTCGGGCCTGCAACCTGTTTCTGTTGTCCTCATTGGAGAACTATTCTCTTTCAAGGTAATACTTTGTCAAATTAAAGTAAATTTAATCTTTACAAGGAAAAATTTGCTGCTGAACATTGGACTTGCAAAGATCACGGTCATTCCGTGAAAAATCTTTCGTTTCAAATCGTTTGCTGATGATTTTAATATTTTTTCTTATTGATGATGATTATCTCCGTTCCAAGTAGCAGAGTAAATAAACAACAGAAAATTCACAAAACGGCGGTACAAAGTTCACTGTGTGAGCTAGTATTAAAAATATCAGTTCCAGAGAAAGTGCAAGTGACTCGGAACTTACGTAAATAAACAAAGACTTAAATACAGCTGGCTTTTTGATGAAGGAAAACTTAATGATTAATCCTGCATTATGTTCGAATGGCATTATGTATTCAATGGAGCTTGTAAACAAGCCTTCGGCAAATACCCCACAATAGAGGCTAACGAGAACCTTTTTTTCGCAGTACCGTGGCACAGTAATGGCGACGTCTATGGCATCAGCTTCCTTGGCAGGTTTTCTTCAAGCCAGATTCTTCAAACCTGTTGTAGCCTCTTTGGGCGTCCACGTTGCATTCTACTTCTTTGGAGTAGTCTGCCTAGCTTCATCAGTGTATATCCTCATTGCAGTACCAGAAACTAAAATGAGATCCGTTGTCGAAATACATTCCAGCTTAAAGACAAAGAAGGAGAGACAAAAGGAGATTGAAAAATCTAAAGCTATTGAAGGGCAAGCATAATTTGCTAAATAATATTTATTTATATGTGTATAAAATTTATTGTAAAATATAAAATATTTAAAAGTAATTACACAATTACTTTAAATAAAGATGTTGTGGATAATAAGAGATAGCCGTACAACAAACTACTGAAATAGAAACACCAAAATATAGTCTGTTGTTGTTTTTAAATCTGCATAATTATTTTGATCCCTTACTTTTCTTACGATCCTTTATAACCCTTACTTAGTTATTTTGTATGTTCTACTAGTACAATATGTTTAATCAATCAAAGATTATTAATGCATCCATTAGTAATATTAAGAACTTATAATACAATGTGTACTCCGCTTGAAAAATGATTAGGGAATCAATTATGGTGGGACGTAGATGGAATACTCTAATTTGATGAAGCCATTAACAATAATGAAAATTGCCGTTGGATTACAGCTCCTTATCATGACTAGATACAAGCTTAATAAAGACCTAGTTAGTCACATTCTCACAAAATCATCCTTCCAGACCGTAGTTATAATATTTAAATAAGTAGACAGCGTCAATGTTTATGTTAAAAAAAATGGTTAATCGAAAACAGAATTTACAATTTCAATTAAACGATGATTACAACAAGATATTTAAACCTTTTTATTACGTTTCGACTTTTTTCGGTCTTCGAACGTATAACTTCAAAAACGGCTTGGCATATCCTATCACAAAATGGAATACCGTGCTAGGATTACTTGCAAGTTTTGTTATAACAACATCTCTATGCCTGGTAATAAAATGGTCCCACTTCCCCAACGGGAAAACGAAAGCTATATACTACGCTCAATATTTCCTAAATGTGGCAACATTTTTTGTTCAACTAGCTGTCAATTTCTATTATAAGAATTATCACTTTGAATTGCTGAAAAAGTGTCAAGAAATTGGTAAAACGATCAAGAATCCAGACGTCACAAAGCCGTTGTCGATGTTTGTGTGGACTTTCTTGATATTTATTACATTGTACTATGGAATGTTTATATGGATCCGTATTAATGACGTATACTGGACTTGGCCACGTGTCGTGATAATATTAACAGCAATTTTGTTCGAAATGAAAGTACTACACGTGGCAATGATTATGTTATACATGGCGTTGAAGCTAAGGAAGTGGAAAATTATGGTAACGAATTACGAATTGGAAGAAAGGGATGAGACGAATCAAAAGTTGAAGCAATTGGAGTTGACCTTTAAAACGATTCTGATGGCCTATTCAATGACGAAAAAAACTTGTCAAGCGAATGTAAGTAATTTTATACGATGAAGTGGAAAGCAAGTCGCTCTCCTGATGTTAACCGTCTTGTTTACAAAAGTTTAGTGTCATTTAGGATTTGCATTTGAACAGTTACATAGAAACCTTATATTATAAGATGGGAAATATCTTCATACTCAGTGAATTTACAGGGATGAATTGTTCGTCTACCAGATCACAAAATGTATTTGAAAATCTTTTATGACAATATTCAGTGAAAATTTCAATCGACTACCTATTTGTCATTATCATCCACATCCTTCTTTATCCCAACACCGGGTATAGGCTTATCTCTCTAATAATGCCATCTTCTTCGGTTATGGTTCGACGCGGGATGTCGACGATATCGTCGATCTATCTTGCGCTCAGCTTCTCTTAAATACCTATTATGGTTACAATCACCGAAGTAGAGCTTTCGCTTTTCTGTGGTTGTAATACAGGTCATCAGAAGGTTGAATAGACATACAGATGTGATATGACGTAGGATCTGTCTAATATGGGCTCATTGGACACCCTAACTTAATTTAGGTTCTTCATTTTCCGCTGCAATTATGTACAAACAAAGCCTATTTGCAGGTACTGATGTGCTTCGTCACGGCATTTTTGGAGTTTTTAACTTTAGAAGGCCTTTATCTTATCTGGGCAGGATGGGAGCGGGTATGTTAAAACAGCAATCTTATGTTGTAAGGTTCTTACAGTGGCCAGGATAAAGTTGAGATGGACGAGCGACGTACTAGTTAGAGAGCCCATGCCCATAATATTTATCTCATAGTATAAACCGTATCCATTCGATAGATTTTATTATCCTGAACCGGAAAATATCTAAGTGTATCAGAAATTTCCGCGTACCTTTCGTTTGACCTGACCGAATGTTAAAAAATTCCAAACCGATTTTACCGAACCATATCATAGTATTCCACCTGATATTCGGAATGGAATGATATACCAAAAATGCAACGAACACGTTTTTTTGACACCATGACCGTAGCGCATATCCGGCAGACGGGGTCTATGTACCTACTTTAGTTATATAACTAGGTATTTGTTGTAAGTGTGCATTGTGTAATAATAAATAACATTTGTAGAAATTTTAAATGAGGAAAAAAATATTTTAGTATATCGTATGAAATTCTTTTTTCAAAGTGAATTTTGATCAGTTAATCTTTCAAATTATTTTGAATTGTTATGCACATTATATTTTAAAACCATTATAGAAGTGTATTAACCTTTTTTATTGCTCGGTATCATAGCAATTCGTCTGAAAACTGTCGGACGTGTAAGTAGTCCAGATGTAGAAAAAAATTATATCAGACAAATGTACATTGTACACTTTACTAATCAGACAACTTTTCGATGATCAGAACTTATAACAAAAACGTATTGAGCTGTATTGAAATCTATGAATAAAGAAAAAAGCTTAAAGAATGTAGAAAGCTACTAAAACAGTAAGAGTAGTTTTTCCCCCAGTATAGTCAATCTAGGTTTTGACCGTAAATGATGACACATGGTTTTAGTCGTGGGCTCTCGTACTACACCAGAAGAGTTATGTAAGTATCTAAAATAACAGCACATGGAGTCCTAACTTCAGGAGCCCTTCTACAAGATGTAGCAATATGTAGCAATCAACTTTATGACCTTTAACAAAGACTGGTGAAAGTAGAAATTCCAAAAGTTGACGGGATGTCTTTGCGTAGCAGTGGGTCTCTCCACAAGCTAGAAAAAAACAAACAAGTTCTGTTTTAATCGCTAATGAGTCCACGATTGTAAGTTATGATGTGACCGAATATGAAATATGCTTATATTGAAGATATCCTTTTACTCTGACCTAGAAAAAAAAAACAATATTACATCTCTCAAGAGAAGTTTCAGGCACCGCCCGTCGGTTTGCTTAAAAACATCAACAGCTGGAAGACGTCCACTGCTGGACGAAAGCCTCTCCCTTAAAGGGAGGTGTTGCCATAATCCCCACGCTTGGCAGGCGGTTTGGGGATCGCAGAATGGTTACCACCGTTAACTGAGAGGACGCTGCTGCCCGTCCTCCGGTGGTTCTGGATGCAGTTTTAGGACATACCCTGGTCCCTATATGGCGTCAATCCATAATGTGTAGAGGTCTTTGGTTAGTAGAAGCCGTCTTTCTATTTTGTCCTGCAGTAAAAGGGGGATGATAATTCTAATATAAGGTCTTGTAGCTCTGACACAAATACTCCGGACCAAAATCTGTAATCGAATATAGTATTTTATTTCTGATCAGGGAAAATATTCAGAGCTGAACCCCATGACTGTTTTGATGTATGGATGGATGATCAAAATAGTTATTATTGAAATAGTCCTATGCGTATCCTGTGAGATGTTCTATGTGGAGATCACGAGAGCACGTGAATCTATTATCATGAAAACCAGCAAGGAAGATCAAAGTGAGCATTCATTACCTACTATTTTATGTTTGACAGGATAGTTTGACCACACCTCAACTGATATTAAGTGATAGCTTGTACGATAATGGACATACCTATCCTAGAATGGCTGGATCTAGAGAAGCTGCTGGAACACTGTGGGGTAGAAAACATGAGGGTAAACGCCAACTGTGTACTAGAAAGTACCGGGAACCAGAGGCGCTTCACACTGAGGTGTAAAGTTGCCCAAATTTTCTTTACTCATTGGGTTTCGACCGTGGTGTCAAGAGACTGTGGCTTTTTATTCGGTGCGATGTGATTACCCCATCAAGGTATTCGTTTTCTATAATGGGTGATTCTATCTCTATCAAAAATAGGTTTGACCTCGCGACTCTGATTTGTGTTTACACTCAGTATTTAGAGAGATTTCAGTTCGCTTGGTCAAAAAGACTACACGAGTTTTAAATTATGTTTCACTATAGATTATACAGTAGTGTCTTCTAATAGTGCTCGGAGTTACTTTGCGCGATAGAATCTGGAACGAGGATATTCCCCAAAGAACCAAAGTTACCGACATAGATCGCAAGGTTTGTAAGTTGAAGTGCCAATGGGCAGGCCACACTGCTCGAAGAACTGACAACCGATGGGAAAGAAAGGTTCTTGAGTGGCGACCGCGAACCGGAAGACGCAGCGTAGGAAGGCTCCCACTAGGTGGACCGACGACATTGTAAAAGTCGCGGGCAACCGGTGGATGCAAATGGTAGGTTGTCGTACAGTGTGGCGGTCTAAGGGGGAGGCCTTCGTTCAGCAGTGGACGTCTCCGGGCTGATGATGATGATGATGATGCTTTCTAATAAAGTATAAATAAAGTAATAATTTTAACTTAATAAGCATAAGTCGGAACCTGGGTATGCCCTTAAACTGCATCCAGCCCCACCGGAGGACGGACAGCAGCGTCCTCTTGGTTAACGGTGGTGACCATTCTGCGATCCCCAAGCCGCCTGCCAAGCGTGGGGATTATGGCAACTCCCTTCTATAAAGGGGGAGGCTTTCGTCCAGCAGTGGACGTTTTATGGCTGACGACGAAGCATAAGTACTAACTTTTTTTGTTTCTCAGATTTCCATGAGGTGCAAAGTTACAAACACCTGAGAGATTTTTGCAAGTCTATCTGTAGGACCATAGAAAGCCATTTCACGAAGATGAGTGCTTTCTCCGTGTTCGTTGTGGATGCAGCTTTATTGCTGCGGTTTCTAGCCACCGTCGCTACTTACACCGTCGTGCTTTTGCAGTTTGCTTTCTAAGTTTAATATTCAAGCGTTAGTTGAGTTTTAACTTGTGTTTAAGTGTGTAACTATTATAATACAAGAGAGTTAGAAATCTGGAATTAAGATTCTTGTTGGTATCTAATATACAAAATTACACGTCAACAGTATGTCAGAGGTAAATACTTAAGTTAATGTAAGTATGTATTTACGAACAAAAAAACAGTATATAAGTATTCTATCAGCTATCTGGTTTCCATAATACAAGCTTTGCTTAGTATGGAGCTAGATGGCGCTGTGTGTAAAATGTCCTCCCCAATATTTATTTATTGATTTATAGCGTAGCGCTTGTAGAATAGGCCAAAAACGTATATTAATTATTCAGATTCCATTCGATCTTCTTCTTAAATAAAAATATGATATAAATAAATAACGTTTTATTTATTCCTACTATTGGCTTGTGCAATTCCGATGTCTATGGTATAATGCACTTGACTATTATACTTTGACAAGACACGGAAGTAGATGCGAATAGCCTGCGCAGGGGTGAGGCGTTAGGGAATAGGTTTGAACCATTGCAAGGACTGATTCTACTCCAGCATGAAGCTCTGCGGCCAAAATATCACAACTACATGAACAAATTAACCATTTCAAAATAAAATACTTCATTTCGGTAGGTACCTAATCACTTTAACCGATTGCCTAGTTGATCAATATAATTATTATCACAAGCATTTGTCATTTGACTAATATATTGTAGGCGGGTAAATATGGCTCCTTTCAATAACAAAATTGTTACTTCATTATTTAGTCTACATTTGAACTATTCAGACTAATGTAGTATTATAAAAAAGTGTTAATTATTGTCTATTTCACAGTCTATAGTCCATAATGGACCTACCTACTCCCTTGATGAAATTTAAAAACCTGGTTTGGATGATAATGCAAGGAAAATATAAAAATACCCAAAGACGTGGGACGTCTTTGCTCAAAAATAGATTGGAAAAAGAATTTCAGTCTATACTGTATCCTATTTACATGACGCATAACTTACTTGGTTCTATAGAATTTAATTTAATCAATAATCATATAACATCTAATGGAATGCTAAGTATTGTTCTGAATGTAGCCGTTGCTTGTACATTTTTTGTCATGAGCCTTCTAACTGATATCAATTTCCGTAAGAATGATTTCATCGATAAAGTCTTAGGAATATTTGACTATATATTCATTGGCGTTAATAGTATATTCGTTGGAAGCTTCGCATTGACTACCAGCCAGAGCCACGTCAAGTGGATTTTAAGAATGCACAAAATTTACTTCTATTTCAAAAAGAAATACAATTTCAAGAAAACTATCGTAAATAACATGCTCTATTTACTGATGTTGATTATTTGTCATTTGGTTTTTCAAATTTGGTTCGCAATTTTTATTGACATTGATATTAGACGTATTGTTTTTGACTTATACTTTATGAATAACGACGTTTGTATGATCAATGCAATTTGTATGATAAAGCTGCTGACTAGTTATGGAGAGATGTGGATAGAAGACATGTCTAAAGCTAGTACAGATGAAAAATTCCATAAGATGTTCGAAGTTTACATAGATTTGATGCATTGTTACGAAAAATTCCAGAAAATATTTCAATTCATGGTAAACATATTAACAGAAATTAAGTTTGTTTTGTGTTGTAATGTTTAAAAAGATAATAATCGTGTTTTTCAGATATTATTTCACACTTGTGAATCATCTTTGCATGCGTTGTTTTATATGGAATCGTATTTACGAATTATTGTGATATACGACCATGGTGTAAGTAATTTTGGTTTTATAACAACAAGGTCTGGATGTGTTCCTCTGATGAATCAAATGTGTTAATAAAAAAAAAACAAGAGAAATATGATAATACAATTTTACTACCTGGTAATAAAGACGGTTTCTCTGTGCTATCTCCTTCACAAAGCTTTTTTTTTTTAAATGAATTAGTTCTTGTACTCGAACGTAAGAGAGTTTTGACTGATAACTTGATTGATTTCATCTTTGTTTCGTCTTATAATGCAATTATATAAATATATATATACAAGAAGTCGCCCTCGACGTCGTCCGCGTACGGAAGAAATTCGGCCCGCTCCCAAAATTCACCACTAAATCATCCCGAGCAATTTTCCAAATTTACGTGACTAAAAGTCCATAAACAAAGGACTTTCATACAAACTTCCCCCCTTTTTTCACCCCTTGGGGGTCGAATTTCGAAAAATCATTTCTTAGTACACCCCTCCGCATCGAGACGAATACACCCTCCAAATTTCAAGTCTGTACGAGTAGCGGTTTGGGCTGTGCGTTGTCTGTCAGTCAGTCAGTCAGGACAGAGCCATTATATATTATATAAATATAGATATAGTAAATTGACTGTAGAAAGCAAGTGCCGGAGAAAGGAAGGGGAACCCAAAAAAGTTTGCCGTCATGGAGTACTTCCGAGGTCCCTGATCACCCCTGATAACTTGACCTTTTTTTTCTCAAGGGCACCTCAGACGGTACGAACCTCGGCTTGGCCGTCGCCGGGAGTGGGATCAGACTTGCCCTGTCACCCCAGAAGGGGTATGCCCTGGGGCACTAGTAGGTTGATCTGGTTGACTATTTGGAGATAATCTAACCGATCTTCTGACAGATCTGGGGAGTCCTCGACCTCGCCGGCGAGGTCGGTGCGTGTTTGTGTGCCTCTGGTAACCGGCGCCTATACCAAAAACGGAATACTTCCTATTGCTAGGAGTGGTCGGGTCGGACGAGCCCAGCGCCGCCGAGGTGATGACGGCGATGGCGTCGTCCGGGTCGCCCAAGACGTGTCTGGGGCGTCTACGGAAGGGAGGTGGGTCAGTCGTGTCTAAACTTGACCTATCACGCGCTTCCGGCTTGAGGTCGACTTCTAGGACAACCTAGTCCCAGGGACTAATACAGGTTGTCCCTACTAATTTATAATATTTTTTAAGGTATGGTATGTATTGACGGAAATCGTATACTGGGTGATAAAGAATGTGATCATCCAGTCAGTGCTGGGTATTTATTGCGAAAAGTTCTACATTACCCATGAACGAATACAAGCTTATTGTGAATCGAGAACGAAAACGTCGCGATCAGGTAAATGTGAATCGCTTTTTTATCTATTTCATCGTTCGTGGCATATCTTAATTATCTTATGTTATGAAGAATACCATTCTACGCAAATTCCACACGAAATTGATGTAGTTTTCGTAACGATGCCGCGTTGCGTTTAATGTAAGTATATGGACTTTTCGGTAGGTTGTTAGACCATGACATAGCAGAACCGTAACGTATTCTCATGTTATATCAGTGATGAAATAAAATGGTCAGTTATAACGATATAACGTGTGCACATTATTAGTACGTAAAATATTATATTATCTGTGGTTGACATACAACATTTTGACTTGATCAATATTTTTTGGATCATATCTTTGCTTAACACTGGTCTAGTTATCAGTCAAAAGCAAGCCTATATTCCATCTGTATTTAAATAAATAATAGAACATTTTATGACCTACTGCCATGTTCGTGACATGACACTATACAACTCAAAGATGATTTACGTAATTTTAATTGACATCAAGATTGATATTGTGGTCAATTCTGAAGGTTTAAGTTGACAGAACTATACTAACTAAAGTATTGCTGTCCTTAGCTAATATGCCTGGTAAAAAAGTGACAGCAATATTTTAATTAGTTTAGTTCTGTCAACTTAAACCTTCAGAATTGACCACACTGTTTCTTTGATTGAAATACATATAAACTTAGATTTCTTGTCCTGCGTCTATGTAAAATACCGTTCCATCCAACATCCATTCCAGTTAACATCCATGGATGTTAACTGATTAGAACAAACCCTGTATATTGATTTATTATAGATTAATAAATTAATTGAGATTTGGCGTTTGTGTCGTTTCTGGAGCCACATTGCTATGGCTTCAAAAAACTCGGAACGATATTTTAAATAGACGCAGGACAAGAAATCAAAGTTTATATGTATTTCAATCAAAGAAACAGTGTGGTCAATTCTGAAGGTTTAAGTTGACAGAACTAAACTAATTAAGTATATAGATTATTACATGAACAGGTATATTGCAAAGTTGGCTAAATAGTAATTTGGTGAAAATTCTATGTACTTAAAACTTCCAAGATGTGAGTGAAATATAACGCAAAAACTAATTGCACGCCGTTGAAGACGGTTGCTTTTCAAGTTATTAACTTTTTGTTAACTTAATACAAAAATGTCATCATACCAATTTGCACCATTTATTTATTAAGGGGTGGAATTCTGTTATATCATCTTATGTAGAACTTACGACATAAAAACAAACCACGTGTAAAATATCAGAGTCTTAGCTTTGACAGGTTCTGAGATTTCGCATAGCTCCCCATAAATCATATTGATTGATTTGAAAGGTTGATATTGAAAAAATATGACTTAAACGTCTATTTTTTTTCCATTCCATCCATTGTACGAAATTTCATCGCGGTAACATCAAAAAAAGATTATTTATTATTTATTTAATTAAAAAAGATCACAATAAATATCAAGAAAAGATGTACAGAATATTTTATTCTTTCCTTATTTCGCGATTTCAATGTTAGCCCCATAGTAAAAGTTGTTTGTTTTATTGTACAGAATATTCTCTTAAAAGGATGCTAACTGATTAGAACTAACCCTGTATAAGGGCGTGAGAAATATCAATGTCTATGGACATTATGATCGAGGCATACTGTTTACACACAGAATTTACTTTATAAAATATTTACAGATATCGAGAGTCAGGTGTGCAAGAATGTCCATCGGATGAAGTCGAATTTTAGAAAAATTAACATTTGCGGCTTCTACATACTCGATTCTACGTATCCTCTAAAGTTGATCAGCTTTATGAACACCTACGCAGTTGTATTCTTACAATTTTATTTCAATTGACATCATTTTGGATTTCATTTTGTAACGAGACCAAAATTCTATGACCATTTGTATATTGTGATTATGTTATGGCATAATATATTACT
The DNA here is from genome assembly GCA_905404285.2 of Erannis defoliaria. Taxonomy (NCBI): domain Eukaryota; kingdom Metazoa; phylum Arthropoda; class Insecta; order Lepidoptera; family Geometridae; genus Erannis; species Erannis defoliaria. The sequence goes on along the minus strand of FR990089.1, from coordinate 12,042,459 downwards.
TTTATATTATAAAAGTAATATATTATGCCCATTAAATTTCATGTCTACAGTATCAGCAGTTTATCTTTACAGTCAGTGAGTCAGTCTGGACATAGTACTTGTTTGTGAGACGCATTATTTTAATTTAACTACTTGTATCGTCGTTACTGTGTTGCATGCCCGTAAACATCGTGCATGCAACTGCGCCGAAATATCAGGAGTCGTTTCGCAACATAATCACGGTAAATATTCCGCAAATACTCATAGGACTGTAATGAACAACCGCCATCATGCTGAGTTGGGGCCGGGAGTTGGGGATGTCTATCGAGAATAGCGTTATGTCTTAGCCAGAAGTAGGATGATTAGTGTTCTATCCCCTTATTTGACTGAGCGAGCAAAGCGAGCGATGATGGTCAATTTTTCTTTGTCCGGATGCTGGCTGTTTGTCTACGTTCAGAAGATACTCGCGTAACAACTCTATGTATCTTTAACTTTTTAATTAATCACACTGATCAGCATTATAAGTATAGTATTTATCTTTGATTATAATATAAAAAAGCATCCGTAAGTTCCTAATGACCACCACACAAATAATTTCAATAAAGAGTAACAAACACTATACTTTATTAACTTCACTTCATTACTGAGTCATATCGAAATTAGGAATTTACCTATTTAATTTATTTTATTATGCGTTGTACCGCCACGACACTTGTTTACTCGTTTATTTTATTATCAAAATGAATAAAATTACATGGGAATTACAAAACATGTTCTTGAGCAAGAAGCCTGTAAAGTTAGGAAGATTTAAAAATCATGAGACAGTTTCGCACCATAACCTTTTGGATAGGGAATTTAAATTTATAATTTTGCCTTTTTATTATCTACATAGGATTTTATTTTGCCCTAAATATAATTTAAAAAACAATCGTCTATTTCCAAACGGAACATTGAATGTTGCTTTAATTATGATAGTTGCTTTGACATACTTTGGAGTGAGTGTTTTTAGAAATTTTATTATTGATGGTGACGATATAATCGACAAATTTTTAGGAACTTTTGATTATATGTATGCTAACATTGCCTGTTTATTTGTACCTACTATGATATTAGTCAAGAGTAAGCCTCATGTACGTTGTATCTTTAAGCTCCAAGAAATGTACATTATTTTCAAAACGAAATATAGTTTTAAACGTGTTATTATGAACATTCGGATGCACATCTTTGCATGGACCGTGATAGTTACGATTAAAGAACTGTACTTTGCGTTTTATATAAGCCAGAATATCGAACGTATTGCTTTTGATTTATATTTTTATAATAATGACTTAAGCATGATGAACGCTATTTGTATGATCAAACTTATGATAAGATTTGGAGAAATGTGGCTAGAAGAGATGACCAAAATACGTATAGATGAACCAGATTTTGTCGGAAACCTAGAAAACATTTTCAAAGTTTACAAAAATTTGATGGAGTCATATGAAATATTCCAGCAAACATTTCTAAGCGTGGTAAGATTAGAATTATATAGATGCCAAACTAAGTTTAGCTTTGCATGTTTGTAAATACTTATGTAACCACACGATAATATATATTTATGTTGTACGAACTGCCTGGCCACATCATCAGCCAGAAGACGTCCACTGCTGAACGAAGGCCTCCCCCTCAATAGGGAGGGGTTGCCATAATCACCACACTTGGCAGGCGGCTTGGAGATCGCAGAATGTTCACCACCGTTAAGAGAGGACGCTGATGCTCGTCTGGTGGTTCTGGATGCAGTTTTAGGACATACCCAGGTCTACAAGTCTGGCCACACCTGCGTTAAATTACAGATCTTCCCCAAACCGAGCTAAACTGCATTGGCAATAAAGTTCCGGAATACATTGTAATTACATGGCAAACTTCTTGGCTACAAATTTGCGATTTGGTGACTCTTCGCCGAATTCATCTGTTTGTTGATAACTAATTGTGATTTTTTGATTTGTGTGATATTTAGCCTTTAAGGTAGGTATGATGGTTATAAAAAGAAACCTTTGATGAAGAAGATGAAGGGTTAATAATATGGGCATCTTTAATAATAAGTTTTTTGCTGCAAGTGTCGGAATGTTTTCGTGTTCTATTGTATTGAAGTTGAATACTAAAAACTTATATAAATATTACAGATACTGTATCATACCTGCGAAACCTCGCTGCATGCGCTCTTTTATACGGCTTTGTATTTAAGAGCAGTTACAATAAACCATAGAAATGTAAGTATCCATATCAACTACCCGACGGAATAACTCTCATTCCTTGGAAGATGGATGACCCTAAGTGCAGAATTCGACATGTTGATAAGCTAGCGCTACGCCGTCTCATCTTTCAGAAACATTAAAAGAAGCCGATCATGCGGTTTTTGTGGCCGGATCCGTCAAACTGCGCCAAAATTCTAGCCTCGATAGAGGTTAGATTTTGTGCCGTTTGCGGAAGAGATAGGTACTTGGGCCGTGGGGGCTAAGATTTTTATGGTTGTTCTAACTTAATGTACATGGAACCAAAGTGTTGGCCTATTATTTTGTGCAGATAATTTGCCCCTTTAAGAAAATGAACCTAAAATAAAACTATCCTTAGGGGCAACGCTACCAGTATTATGAGCACTTTACCTGAAATTAGAAATAGTTGGACATCTATAGGCTTTTTTGCCTGTGAATCCTCTAAATTATGTCTTTTATCGATTTAATTTTAGTTTTAAATCGATTTAATTTAATTTGTGTTTTGTTTTTGTTTTTATTCAAACCACTTTGTTTTTCAGTTTATAAGAAGAATAGAGAGATAGATCCTCCAAGATAAGAAGCCACGTTTGATTCGAAATCTGCTATACTTGGGGAAGGCAAGCAAGCGTTTTTTGCTCCCCAACATGAATTATATCCTTGTGGTGATTTTGGGATAATATTACAAGTTTGAATACATAGAACTAGGCATAACATACATGATCCATAAACAGGCAGATTCTATCTGAGAGCACCAACCTCTCCTCAAATATTATCTTCACAATCACTAAATATTTAAAGCATACAATGAAGTCGGACGTACACTTTGTTTTTCTTAACTACGCATCAGATTTCGATACGGTTTTCACTGTCAATTAGAAAATTTCTTCGAGACAGTTTATGGACGTTGCAAGGAATATTTTTGCACGTCGGTTTCAATTTATATCAAAGGTTTTCTTTTTTCAGTACTTGAATATTTTAACCGGAATTATATTCGTCACTCTAAAGAATGTGATGATCCAGACAGTGTTTAGTGGATTGTGTGAAAAGTTCTATGAGACTCACGAAAAAATTCAAGAACTGTGTGGGTTAAGGCAAAAGGATTCACAAACAGGTATGTACCTAATCTAATCAATACACTAATAACATTGAGCTAATATCTAACTAATAAGGAAAATATTATAACAAATACTGGACTTAATTTTGTACGACAATACCCTTCGATCACCTGGATGGACCTGGGTATGTCCTAAAACTGCATCCAGAACCACGGGCGGACGGGCAGCAGCGTCCTCTTGGTTAGCGGTGGTGAGCATTCTGCGATCCCCAAGCTGCCTGCCAAGCGTGGGATTATGGCAACCCCTCCCTTTTAAGGGGGAGGCTTTCGTCCAGCAGTGGACGTCTTCTGGCTGACGAGTACGAGTATCCTTCGATCAACGAAACAGAGGATTTTGCACCAGCCGTTCGACCGCGGCACATCTGAAACTCTCTGCTGCACCAGTTTGCATACAATTCGGCGACGTTCAGCTGTCGTTCTGACAACCAATCACATATATTGCCTTTTTAGCCTTGCTTGTAGCCAAAAATGTCACTATTTTCGCATATCGATGACTATACCTAACTCGAAACGCTTTGGTACCTAACCAGTCAAAAAATTCTACAAAATAAGGTAGCTTTTTTTTATTACTTTATAACCCGACTAACTTTTAGTTACTTTATAGCTTACTTTAGGAGAAACCAATTCACTCGCGACTTGAAGACACCCATATTATTATTAACGGGAAACTCCCACTCGGGCAGCGCATTCCACTGTTTAGCAGTTCGAATGAAGAAAGTGACATCAAACAAAAAAAAAATTGTACGAGTTTTTGGTTTATCAACCATCAAACGGTGTCGCATTTTCGAGGTCCTGGCCGTCCAATAGGGCAGAGGGGAATCATCATCATCATCAGCCTGGAGACGTCCACTGCTGAACGAACGCCTCGCCCTTAGACCGCCACACTGTACTACAACCTGCCATTTGCATCGACCGGTGGCCCGCGACTTTTACAATGTCGTCGGTCCACCTAGTGGGAGGCCTTCCTACGCTGCGTCTTCCGGTTCGCGGTCGCCACTCAAGAACCTTTCTTCCCCATCGGTTGTCAGTTCTTCGAGCGATGTGGCCTGCCCATTGCCACTTCAACTTGCAAACCTTGCGAGCTATGTCGGCAACTTTGGTTCTTTGGCGAATATCACACATTAGTAAATAACACTATAAAAGCTATTGGTGATTGGTTAGAAAATATAAACTTAAAATTAAATGTCGACAAAACCAAATTAATCAATTTTAGGAACTATAAACAACCTCCTGTTCATATCAACATTTCATACAAAGATAGACAAATAAAGACAGTGCAAGAAACCAATTTTTTAGGCGTCAATATAGATACATACCTCAATTGGAAATCTCATGTAAGTAAAATAAACAGCAAACTCTCACAGTATTGTTACGTTTTATCTATACTATCTAATATCTCTTCGAGAAAAATTGCTATAAACGCTTACTATGGTTACGTTTATCCTCAGTTAACCTATGGAGTGATATTTTGGGGAAGCTCTGTGGAGGTGAATTCGACATTTATAATGCAAAAAAGATGCTTAAGAACTATTTTTAATTTAGATAGCACCGACAGTCTACGTGGCGTCTTCAAAACCAACAATCTTCTGACACTTACTGGTATTTATATATTCGAATCTTGCACATTTGTTAAAAATAATATGAGCTTTTTTAGTGAAATAAATTCAAATCGAACTGTAATTAAGAGATCTAGGCATAGGTACGATATTTGTATACCACAGATCAACAACAGTATGTTCTCTAAAAGTGTATTTGCTATGGTAATTAAAATCTATAACTGTTTACCCCTAGACATAAAAATATTAGAAAGTGGTACATTTAAAACAAAATTAAAGGCGTGGCTAATTTCTAAATCTTTCTATACAATTCAAGAATATTTTAATGATCACAAATTGATTGCATATAATATAATTAACGTGTAAGTGAAACCGACTGTGTGTATGGAGTTTAGATACCTACTAATAAGAAAATTATTTTATTGTTAAATGCTAAAATTTAATTTTAATATTGTACGCTCGAAATGGGCACGCTGTTGATACCATTATACTCTGTAACATCTCTATGTACCTACACAGTGAAACAATAAAGATATTCTATTCTATTCTATTCTATATCCTCGTTCCGGATTCTATCGCGCAACGTAACTCTGAGAATAGCTCTCTCCATTGCCCGTTGCGTGACTCTAAGTTTCTCCAAAAGAAGGGAAGCAGAGGGGAATAGGATCATGCAAATCCGAAGCACACTCTCCGAAATGTATGCAAGCAGTATTCCATGCACGACCGAACTTGTGAAAATGCACCTCGGGATTAGTTTAACTTATAACCTTTGATAAATTATATTATTTATCAAAGCTTATAACATTTTCGCAGAATCTGGTTTAGGCGATTCTTATACTGCACCTGCGCCAAGCGACAGTGCGAGGAAAGACGGAGCAACAGTTGTCAGTGAGTTCTACTGCGCGCTTAGTTGTTTGTGGGTATTTCGGTACAATGTTAAAATGCAGCTCCTAGCAACACCACGCCGCGTTGCACGGTGCGGTGCGTACACCACCAAATATTATGAAAATGTTATAAGTCAATAATGCTATCCGATCGTATTTATTTTTACAGATTCTGAAAGACAATTTTTCAAGAACATCAGACGTTTGGGGCTACATTTCCACAAAATAAGTGTTTGCGGCCTATATGAGCTGGATTCTTCATATCCCCTCCAACTGATTAGCTTTATGTCTACCTACATTGTTGTGTTCCTACAATTTTATTTTTTTAATTGAAAGGTTTTGTTTTGTTTGAGCTGAGGTATGTTTTTAGTGGTACTTAGTATTTGTAGTGGTAAGAATCTTTTGCAGAGGTTGCCTGGGAAAGTAACACACCTTTGCCAGTTTTTCAACCGCCAAGCAGTAGTGTGCAAGCATGGCTGTGTTTCTGTTTGAACTGCAATGTTACCAGAGAAATTACTGGACTTGATGAGATTTAAAATCTAATGTCTCAAGCATTGAGCTAATATCTAAATCAAGAGTCACAATCTCTAAGTGAAAACAGATAAAAAACGTTCGAGTGCCGTTGTTCATAACTATACATGCATTATATAGTTCACAATTGTTCGAATTTAGACGTTATGTCGCTTGTATAGCATTCAATGTGGTCGATTCTGACGGTTTTAGTTGACAGTTCTAAACTAATTAAAATATTGTTGTCACTTTTTTACTAGGCATGTTAGCTAAGGACAGCAATACTTTAGTTAGTTTAGTTCTGCGCGATTATCACTCGTGTTTAGATATTAGCTCAATGGTCTCAAGGTGCGGCGGTACTGCTACTGTTATGGGCAGGCGTGTTGCTTACCACCAGGCGAACGTCTTGTCTTGTCCATTGCATCAAAGACAAACCCTCCTGATCAGAAGGTCTAAGTAGCAAAATGTCCAACAGCGCGAAATAGGTTTCAACAAGACCAGGAGGTATCTGTGGTTGGTAAACGCAGGTGGAATAAGTTTAACTAGGCAGTCAGATCGATTGTTTCATTTGGAGATCGATTGTTACACTTGGAGATCGATTATTACACTTGGAGATCGATTGTTACACTTGGAGATCGATTGTTACACTTGGAGTTCGATTGTTACACTTGGAGATCGATTGTTACACTTGGAGATCAATTGTTAGACATGGCCATAGTATGATGGTGATGTTAGATTAATCTGACCAAGGATGCTTTTTGTTGTCCGTGGTTAGACCGGTTAAACCCTCTAACGTTTTGTTTTATTACGGTGTAGTACCTACTTGAGGGTCTTCGAGCATATCGTTAGCCTCTGCCAAAAGGTGTAAGGTCAGAGGCCATAATAACCTTTGTGTGTTGTGAGAATGATTTAGTGTGCGTTTATAGGAACAGGAATTTGTTTTAATGTCATAATCGTGTTAAACTCGAACCTGCAAAAATGTGGCAGAGCATTATATAGGCAGGTAATCGCCATTTTGGCAACATTTCGATGGTATACACATCTTTTAACTTCTACCACAGAATACATCTATAATACTTTTACGCAAAACTTTAAAGCGCTGGCTTGTCGATCACACCTTTTACAGCGTCAAGGAATTCCTTGCATACGAGTGAACGTACGATTGCACTGTTGTATTTTAAGTAAATTGATTGACATTATATACCTAAAAGTGTAATTTTTTAATAATTATAATTATTTTAATTTAATTTGACATGTAAATAATAATTGCGCAATAAATGAATATGAATATGAGCTAGGTTCAGAATGCTGCGCGCCGCTATCTCTTTATTTAAATTTGATGTTGCGCAGGAGTTATGTGACAATTTGTTAACTTAAGCAACGTTTTTAAGTAAGGCACTAGAAGTCTTAGTGTAATTTTTTTTTTGTAGTTTGACGTTTGAGATTAAAATAATAACAATAAAATATTGTAAAATTGTTTTATTTCTATAAATAGAACGGTAGAACACTGGCAATTATTGTTAGTCGATACACTACAATGGTAGGTTAAATAAATACTTAGTAGTATGGAAGATAAATTTAACATTAGGTACTAATTCTTTAAGGCTATGGCGGTAAAAGCTATGCTCGCACAAAGAAAAATATCGAACACCATTTTCTACCATTTAACAAAAATCGACTAAAGTGAACATAATACATTTACTTATAATATATTTGTCAAATTGTCAACAATAGTCTGTTCAATAATTATGTTTATCACCGGGACTTCATTGCCCGGGACTTCATTGCCCCGGGACTTCATTGCCCCGGGACTTCATTGCCCCGGGACTTCATTGCTGCGGGACTTAATAGCGATTAAGTCCCGGTGATTAAACATAATAAGATGATGTGTTCAAATCGCGAAAGATTTATAGTTTCAATAGTCTGTTCTCTACTGGATATAGCTATATGAAACCATGAAAGATGACTATTAATATTTTTAATTTAGAGTCAAATACTTAGTTTAAACAATTCCAATTTGTAATCTAGGCAAAAGTAGAATTTTTGTACAAGAGATTATAGTAAAGTTTACGTTTTTATTAATTTTTGAGGGTTTTTGTTAAATAATAATCTGTTACAGAATCAATATAGCATGAAAATTCACTAATTTATTTACAAAATTCACTTAATATTATAAATAATAAATAGATCAATAAATAAACAGTCACAATATTTAAATCTAAATCACTATTTTCATTTTTAATTAATTAAATTTTATTATATGCGGCGAAGTCGGCCATATCGAATTTTGTCCGCCATGTTAAACCCTTAGTTATTATCGAATCATTGAAATTCGATTCGATTAAGACGTAAGTTAATCTAATAAACTACTGCTATCGAAGCACTAGTTTATTACTAGCTTTGTAACATACTCGATTCTAATAATATACAAGACAGTACAATCTAAAACAACGATATCGATTAGAAAGCAATCGGCCTAAATATATTTTTTATTCGAATTGAGAGTAATTCAGCTACAATATTAAGTATAGATACACGATTACTGGAAGACAAAATCTCAATTATGTTGGTCACTTATATTACACTATCTTAGTTGGCACTAACAGTGGGACTTCTATTCCCGATTACTACTCGTACTTATGGAAAGTAAGCGAACTGTATCCATATGACTGGTTACAATCGAATGAATCGAATTGATAGTTGAGTTTATCGATATAGATAGTTCTTCGGTTCTTCTGCGATCGGTTCCGTGCATGTGCCGAGATACTTGAGAGATACCAGACTCCTGAAAATAATAAATAATAATTAGTATTTTTGTATTGCTCATGGCGTAGCTTGACTAGGTATTTTCAAAAGAACTAAAGTTAAGCAAAAGTCGATCCTGTCAGTCTTCGGATGGGCATAATTTACATCATCATCATCATTTATAATTGACGGCTACCGTGCGTCGGATGTCGGATAATAAATTGTCGGACCCGTTTTCTTGTTCGATATATACTTATTAATTCACGGTAGAGCTGGCCATTCAACCTATTAGAACTCCTTTATACGATTACATGCTTCTTCTTGTACCTAAGACTCCTGTAGGACACCTTGTTTTGGTATCGTGAAATCTTCTAATACCTGGCTGTATTGGAGTATAACTAGCTATTAAATAGGATTGCACATATTGCAACTACCAAGTTGGGCTGCCTGACCTGTCTCTGTGCCTGATAGGGAGCGGACCTCTAAAGGAACGTACCGCTAACACCGTCACATTGCCTAAGGCGACACTCCAGGGAATGCTGGGAGCAGTTCCCCTTCTTTGCTCTACAGCGCGCGAGCCACACCGCGTCGTTGTCTTACCTGGGATCACTTGAAAGGTCAGCTCCCTTATTTAAGCCTAGTCAAGTCGGATTTTATTCGCCATTCGAAAATTACTTTCACCATACAGAATGCTGAATACGGCTGCATTAAAAATGACGGGGGGGCTTCTTATGGCTGATGGTGAGCGTCATGAGCCATAAGAAGTCCATTGCTGGGCGAAAGCCTCCCCTTTAATATGGAGGGGTTACCATAATCCCCCCGCTTGGCAGGCGGCTTGGGGATCGCAGAATGCCTACTACCTTTAACCGAGCAGACGCTGCTGCCCGTCCTCCGGTGGTTCTGGATGCAGTTTTAGGACATACTCAGGTCCAGGTCCGCGGGTGACAGCATCCAATAAAACGTCAACTCACCTAGACCTACAATTCTCCATCTCCAAGAAGCACTTGTTAGAGTACGTCTTCTCATCGGTTCCGCAGACAGGGTCGTACTCAGGCGGGCAGACACGCGCACATCCCGAGTACTGGAAGCGGGACAGGCAACGCTTCAGGGGCACCACGTATACGTGCTTGCTAGAATGAAGGTAACAGGATTTTTAAAGGAATGTAGATGAATGCATTTATCACCTGTGGCTCTTCACTATCGCTTTTGCCATTTGTAACTTGATGGGAAAATAGGGCCATATTTGAGGAAGGCTAGGCTAAGGCTTCACTAAAATGAGGACTCCCCAACAAACTTGTTCTAATTTTATCTTGTTCGAGTGGCTGTAATTTTTTTAAAGTAGTATGTACTTTCTTTAAATCTTTCGAGGACATGTTTTAAAATTCTGGATTTTATAAAAAAAAGCGGCGCATAAGCAGGTAGCAGTGGGCACTTGATGCTTGCTTGATAAACAAGCAAACATTTGTGGACCTGCGACATTAGTAGTGTTGTCGTTGAAAATTCTGAGAAACGTTTATGGATTAATTTAAAACGTTCCATGTTGTACCTATATATTCACGGGCAGACACATTATAATTGCGGTACATATACCTACAACTTGTTACCCCCAAATATGCTTCCGTTCTCTAACTAAGGCTTCGTACTCGTACGCACGGGCGCTTTTTCAACGCGCGTTGTAAAACATTGTGAAATGAAACAAACAGATACCAGGGTATTTTGTTCACACGGCAACGCTTTGTCTTATTTTGAGCTTTAAGAGAGTTTCGAAAGTCAAAAACGTTTAGTTTAAAAGCGCTGAAGCTAAGTTAGCGTTAAAAGCACCACTGCGAACGAGGGGTAATGCTGGAATTTAACTTCGCATCAACAGCCAGAAGACGTTCACTGTTGGACGAAGGTCTCTCCCTTAATAGTGAGGGGTTTCCATAATCCCCACGCTTGGCAGGTGGCTTGGGGATCGCCGAATGCTCGCCACCATTCGCTAAGAGGACGCTGTTGCCCATCCTCCGGCCGTTTTAGGACATACCCAGGTCCATGCTGGAATATATCGAAGTTTATTTACTTGATAAGATATTTTAGAAACATACAATAAAGTACAAGAAAGGCTCACCCGCAGTTCTCCTTCTTCATGATGCATTCGTTCTTGTAGAACCGGTTGTCGGAGCCACACACGAAGGCGGGCGTGTCGGGGCAGGAGCCGTGGCACAGCGCCGTGGTGCGGCAGTGCGCCACCGACACCGGGATCACGTGCTGCCCGCACGTCGCGCGCCGGAGCTCGCACTCCGACCTGGAACGATCCCGACAGTTATTTTACTTGCGGGACAGTGTTTATGTTTTACTGTAGTGCTGAGGCGCGCACGCAGCCGACTAAAGTCGCGTGACACCATCGAGTGGACAATCAACACACTATCATATTATACAAATTAACTTTCACTGAATATTTCATTGTTGTAGTTACTGGAATTTCTACGTTTAGAGCTTAGACACGTTTTCTATGGGAGTGAATATGCCTTGCTCTCTCATCGAATACGAATTTCCAAAGTTTCTATACGACGTTTTTCTTCACCCTTGAGCCATAGGAGAATTATATTTAAAACCGTACTTAAAATCTAAAAACCCATTGGTTACTGGAGAACCGCAAAGTTCAAGAATATGAAGCACGTCCTGTGACAGGCTAATGTGACATCATTAATGAAACCTCATGAAAAAATGAGACTTCATCAACAGCCAGATACCGTCCACTGTTGGAAGAAAGCCTCCCTCTTAATAAGGGGATTTGCCATACACGCATGGCAGGTGGCTTGAGGTGGCTTGGGAATCTCAGAATGCTCACCACCGTGAACCAAGAGGAGACTGCTGCCCGTCCTGCGGTGGTTTTGGATGCAGTTATACGACATATCCAGGTCAATTAGAGACCTCGTCATCAGTCATGAAACGCCCACTGCTGGAAGAAGGCCTCCCCATTAATAGAGGAGCGTTGCCATAATCCCCACGCTTGGAAGGCGGCTTGGGGATCGATTTTTGTACGTCATTTCTGGCAGTCACTTGCCCTAACATGTAAAAGGCCAAACAGCTAAATTATTACGAAACTGAAAATGAAACCGTTCTTAATCGTCACCTGTAAACATTTCCATCGGATCCGCAGACAGGCTGTTCCACTGCGTTGTCACAGTTTTCGGGGCAGTCAGTTTGAATGCGCGGCAGAAGAGTGCAGTTACCAAAGTGAGCGAGCTGGACGCCTTTACTGGAATTAAAGAATAGTGTTGATTAAGTAAATATATGGCAAAAGGCTATGGATGAATATTTGTTTCCGAGTATGTCTACTACTTGTAAATTTATGATTAGCACTAGAGAGAGACCCAAACCCCTTACTGCTATTAAGTACAACTCTGAGGGTCAACTGTATTGAAGTAACTGTAACAGAGTTTTTAAAAACAAATCTGGCCTAGCGAGCTATATTACGGCGCATGAAAGAAAACAACAAAGATAGCTTTGATCAAAAACGATGACTATATTTGTCAAAATCTCTGCTTACATCGTCGCATCTTTAGGTATAGTGTCCCTTGGGTCTGAAGCTCGACGGAAACTGACCAGGAAGTCACACATAATAATATATATGGGTAGTCACCCAACTAAAGAAAATCTGCTATTAGCACAGTTATCTCAAAGCATCATCTAGGTGGAAGACATCAGAGGTTTATGTTACGCCAGGGAGATTTTATCCAAACAAAGAATACTCACAGACAAGTGGCCACCTTCAAATGGCATGGATTGGTGTAGACGTTGGCATCGGTTCCACACACAGGGTCGTACTCTGCAGGGCACTTCACTTTCAGGCACTTGCTCATCTTGGTTCGGCACTTCTCCATATCGACCTTCTTCACGATTTTTCTGCTGCTTACCCTGGAATTATCAATTAATATTGTTCAAAAGATATTCAAATTATTGAATTTGTTCTCTCCCAGTTCCTGCGGAAGATTATTGGCAAGTCCAGTAACAAGTCATGCACCACCATTTTCAAGGCAAAACAGTTATTTCCTCTATGAGGTCCATTGCCACGGCGTATTATATATATTACGTATGGAACGAGTAGTATAAAATAAAAGATGGTAAGTGATAACTGCTACCCATGATCATTAGAACCTAGAAATTTGAGTAACAATAAAAAAATCGAGAGCATTTCTGCATTGGCGATTCTCATTAGCACCGTGATTTTGCTAGTTAGAGTTCTAGCAACAGCTTTTTTCTGTTCGCAGCCAGCATTATGCTGAGTTGGAACCGGTTTGTGGCGAAAAACTATTTTGTACTGTTTAAATTTGTTATGAGTTTATATTGTCTTGTCTTGTGTACAAAATGTGTTTTTTCTACAAATAAAATATTGTCTATTGTCTATTGTCTATTGTCTTTATCTTTTAATCTGGATTCAACTAGCTATAATTATCAGCATCTTCATCCTTCAAATTGGACTAGAATGGTCAATGTTTCCACACTGCTTGGTGGCAGAATATCATTTTGATACTTCGGCAGTATTTCTACTTGAGCGACCTTCTTTTTTATAATAAGTGAAGGAGACAGACAAAAGGGCTTCTGAGGTTACCGCAGCAGCCAACTGCAATACGAGAAGCTTAACTGGTGCATTTCAAAACCTGCCACCAAGTAAAATGTATTCTAAGATAATTATCTAAGCTTTTATCAAAATAGTAGTGAGTTTTTATGGTCTCTGACTCAGTCATTAATTAGCTCATTGTCTTTGTGTGCTGTTGAAGGTCGTTTTATCTATATTACGACTAGCATACTCATTACCCACCTACCAACTTTAAATTTTTAAGTAAATTTTCCTAACACAAGTTGACTTTTTTGGCACTCTTTTTGTTGATCACTTGCCAAGTGGAACTCACCCACAGTTCAGCATCTTCATCTCGCACTCGTTCCTGTAGATGTTCTCATCGGAGCCGCAGACTAGTTTCTCCTTCTGGTCAGAGCAGTCCGTGGAGCAGGGCTCGCCCCCCGACGTACGTTCCTGAGACACGCAGAACGCCATCGGTACTTCGAACACGTGCTTTCTGGAATCAATCGGAGACTTATATCAGGAATGAAGTCAGCAGTTTTGGGTTGGTTAGGAAGGTATTTGTGTGAGGATATTTTGCTTAAAAAATGAAAGGTGCATGAACATAGCCATCATCCACAGCCTTCTTTTTCTGCTATCTGACCTGTGAATCGAGCACAAGTAACATTTTACCCTGAATAGTATATATAAGTAAATTAACAATCCATCTTGCTACTAGCTAAATATTGGAAGAAAAAAACAGATAGTTAAGCATAATGTTATACTACATACCCGCGTACACCTGAAAAATATAACTCAGTTTCTTGGGCAGATATTGTATGTAAGTAGGTATGTGTAAAAAGTCTAAAATTGTTTTACTTAATTGCTGAAAGAAGGTATTTAGCATCATTATACTGTAGCATGAGTTTATTTTGATGATCATGATATACAATGTGTAACAAAAAGATTCAACAATACTGAAGGGTATGTATGTACTCATCACTATGAACAAGTTTTACTATGGGGCCAACCCTGAAATCGCGAAAAATAAATCAGCTGTTCCATACAAAAAGTTAATTGACCTTGAACAAAATGTTTGGAACAGCTGTTTTTTTATGTTTGCAATTTGGGTTGAACAAAGGACTTGGGTTAAGGGGATTATAAGCGTAGAGGCATAGGATAACGCTTTGCAGTACGATTACACGTAAAAATTACGATGGTGGCAGACTTACCCGCAGTTGGTAGCCTTCATCCTGCAGGCGTTGGCGTACAGCTTCCCATCGGAACCGCAAGTGGGTCGGGCCACTCTCCAGCAAGACTCCCGGCAGTGCCGCGTCGTTTGGCAATGCTTCTTGCTCGTGCGGACTACACCTTGGCTGCAAACGTAATAAAGGAAAGGATAATACCACAAGCATTTACTGTATTTCAATCAATGTTAACCGAGAAAAGACTGGGCATGAAGAGATTTAACATCTAATAGTTATCTCAGGGTGACGAACGCAGTGCAGTGGCTTGCAAGATTTTGTTTGGAAGTTCAATTCTGGCACTGCTACTGTTATGGGCACGCGTGCAAACTAAGCGAACGTCTTTCCATTGGATTGAAAAATGTAATTGAAAAGATGTTTTATCACTTGATCCATGTCTTTTATATAGATAGATCTCTATATCCATATAGAGTTAAGTCTTTTACCCGCAAGTAAGCAGCTTCATTTGGCAGGTGTTCTTGTAAACGTTTCCATCGGAGCCACACACTGGGCCATCCAGAGGGGCCTGCGAGCAGTCCACGGGGCAGTTCTCTCGATGAGCGCTGATGTTGTTACAAGCTCCGAGGTGGGACAGCCCAATACCAACTCTGGAAAATAAAAGCATCTTATTATAATCTAGTTGTACCAGTTTACTAATTGTATAACCATTCTCTACTGTAATCTGTGTTCCTCTTACACCACACAATAACACAATATTGTGTCTTCAAATGTAGAGTGAAATAGGTTCCTACTATGTAAGGGTATCCCACCTTACATTGTTTAAAGCAAAACGCTAACTTGACCAAAACTTTTGGTTTTAATCGGATGAAGGCAAGAAAACAGTGAAGCATCAGATCTCATGTTAGTCACTCTTGTCTTCGCCCCGGGAGATATACATGAGATCTGAGACATTCTTCATTTTTACTCCCTAGGTGTGTACTGTGTAATCTACTATTAAATGATGTTCCTTTTTAACTTGCAACGTTTTTAAGTAGACTGATTAAAACTTAATGGCGGCTGTGAAGTGCGCTGCAAGCGAGACTTTGCGATTGTACGCACACCGCACGCCTAATGTTTGCTACTGCGCAGCGTCTCGCGTCTAAGTTAACAGCCACCAGCCTATAAGACCCTTATTATATGACAACCTCCGCAAACTTTTGTTAAATCGACGACGAACTAAATTTCACATTTTATGATCCACCTACACAGTCGCTTCACTGCTTGAATACTAATCGTAAAGCTGAATTTAAAGCTCACTTGTCTACACAAAAGGCCGATACATAAGTTAAAAGAAGTAGTTCTGTGGACAGTAGATCTTGAGAGCACCCAGCGTAATTGTTATTATACACAGATTCTACAGATTTTTAGTCATCGACGATTAGCTTGGAGAAATATTTCCCCCACAATGGAGGAAACATCCTGCAGCGCCGTTAAGCGGCTGATTTTGATAATTTTCAGAATTCTTGTTTAGAATTGAAAACCGAATGTTTCTACGAAACATGATCAAAAACGGTATCAAGCCTGAATACTAAATTTCTTTTAAGATTCATCTAAAAATACGACCACTACCGGTAGCGACATCCATACGTACGGACAGCTGAAACCAAATTTTGCCAGCCGTTGCAGAGGCTTATCGCTCGCTCGGGCAACGAACTAATTTACAATGTCTATAAACAACGATGAACATAATGTGAGCGATCATTCGTAGAAATGTCATCACGGATGTGAGACTTGGCTCGAATCCAATTGTAAAGTAGCATTTTCCTTAATGGCGGAAAATTACTGGAGATACTTTTATCACTTTCTTCGTTACGGGCGCATACAGCTTTCTAAAGAAAATTTATTTATTGGAAGCGCTTTGAGAGACGCCCATTTCCAGCAGTGTACTTTTTTATTTTTATATATTGAATGACTAGGTGTTTGACCACAAAACCCTTAGGTACTTAATGGCAGAGACAGATTTTTTTTTTGAAGGTGTTAGGTATCCATCCGCATTAGGGACACTTAGATGATCATATAGGTGACTATCAAGTGTTCTTTGATCGATTACCAGTGAGTCTAACCATTATACTCATTTTGTAGTGGTAGGACTCTACTGCAGTGTTCGCCTGGGGAAGTACTACACATTTGCCAGTTATTCAACCGGCAAACAGTAGTGCAAGCATTACTGTGTTTCGGTATGTTACCAGAGAAGTTACTGGGTATGATGAGATTTAACCACTAATATCTCAAGGCGACGAGCTCAGTACAGTGCAGCGCAGGATTGTATTTGCAAGTTCACTATTCTGGCACTGCTATATAGGTACTGTTATGGGCAGGCGTGGCGCTTACCACCAGGCGAACGTCCCGCTCGTCTCGTTACTCGAAAGTAAAAAAAAAAATTGCGATCACAGACGACTCCATATAAATTATGATTTTGGCATTCAAATCTACACCTAACCAAGGATGCCATCATTACCATGCCATGGTTTCTTGACCAAAGCAAAAGCAAAGGCCCTACTTCTTACTTGCAGCTCAAACTTTTTGTTGGTATATAATCCCACGCTTAGCGATTTGCGATTCGAACTCGCTAAGCACATGGCTAGCTATCATGGCTAGTAAAATAAAGATGCCCACCTGCAGATTTCAACTTGAAGCATGCACCGGTTGAGGTAGGTGCGGCCATTGGTGCCGCAGACAGGGTCCCGCTCGGACGTACAGCGGTGCTCGCACTTGGAGCCCTGCGCTCGCGAGCACGTGCCTTGATCCTGGGCTAAACGCACTCCTGGAAAAAGTTGAAAATATTTTTAGACTGGTGTCTTCAAGTCGCCAGTGAAGCGGTTTCTTCAAGGCAAGCGTGTAAAATCCGGAACGAGGATATTCGCCAAAGTCACCGACATACCTCGCAGAGTTTGCTAGTTGAAGTGACAATGGGCAGGCTACATCGCTCGAAGAACTGACAACCGATGGGGAAGAAAGGTTCTTGAGTGCCGACCGCAAACCGGAAGACGCAGCGTAGAAAGACCTCCCACTAGGTGGACCGACGACATTGTAAAAGTTGCGGGCAACCGGTGGTTGCAAATGGCAGGTTGTCGTACAGTGTGGCAGTCTAAAGGGGAGGCCTTCTTTCAGCAGTGGACGTCACCAGGCTGATGATGAAGCGTGTTCCATCGTAGACTAGGTATATATATTTCGGACGAGGTAAAAAAAATTATACATTCCTGTTCGTATAAACGCACAAATCAAACTCACAGCAGTGTCAATGTGGTCGGTGACTAGTTACAGAGTGGTACCTATACATTACCATATCTAATGGTATATCATGGACGCGTGTAGGTAATAGATTATTATCAGGCGTTCGTATTTAGACTGCGTATAATACAGACGCAGCCTGCGATAGCGATTAGCGACTAAAACTGCGGCTGCTCAAAACCGCAGAGGCATGCCTAAAAAGCCTGTGGCTTGTAGTAGTGGATAAGGTAGCAAGCGCAGTCCATCACATCGTCGCTTACCAACAGGCGAGTTGACGGTCAAAAGCGAACTTAACCGCTATAAAAAAGTCATATCGAAAAAGTTTGGTGAAAAAAAAATTCAATGATGGGTGATGGCCTCTTTCTAGCTTTGCACTTAACGATGTATTCTGGTAGCATCACTGGAGAGCCGATATGGCTGTCAAGTGAAAGTGATCTTGTGAGTGAGAGAGGCCTGTAGCCTGTTTAAAATTTTCGACCATCTTCGATTAACCTTCGTGGCACAGCGTCATTCATATGAGCGGTGGCTGACTTAGCATAGCTAAATCTAGGGCATCTCTGTTAGTGTCTGTTCTGTTACCTTTCCCGCAAGTCTTCTTCCTCATCTCACAGAGCGAGGGGTAGATGTAACCGTCGGTGGCGCACACGGGCTCGCCCTGCAGCGCGGGCCCGCAGATCCGGGGGCAGGTGGCGTCTCGGGCCGCCTCGCTCCATGACGCCACTGGGGAAATAATAGCAAGTTTTAATGGTATGACTACCATAATCAGAAGACGTCCACTGCTGGAAGAAGGACTCCCCCTTTCATGTAGTGGTAGGACTATATTGCAGAGTCCGCCTGGGGAAGTACCACACTTTTGCCAGTTATTCAACCGCCAAGCAGTTGTGTGCAAGCATCACTGTGTTCCGGTTTGAAGGGCAATATTACCAGGGAAATTACTGGGTAAGAAGAGATTTAACATCTAATATCTCAGGGTGACGAGCGCAGTGCAGTGCGGCGCAGGATTGTGTTCGCAAGTTCACAATTCTGGCACTGCTACTGTTAGTGGCAGGCGTGATGCTTACCACCAGGCGAACGTCTTGCTCGTCTCGTCACTTGATTGTACAAAAAAAAAGGCGGACTGGTAGCAATTATTAACTTATTTTTAAATGTGGGATTAATCCAAAATGCCCGATATTGAAACGAATTAAATATTTTATTCAAATTGATAATTATATATTTTGCTTTTTGTTTTTTAGAAAACGTGATTCAATGTTTGACTGGATAGAAAAAAAAACAAAGTAGACACTAAGCATTTCGATTAGCTAGAACTAAGAAAATATATTATGGTGTCATTACGTGATATATTATCGTGTCACGTGAAATTTATACTAATACATAGAATATTATAATAATAGTTAGTTTTTTGATTTTTAATATATATTACATTGTTATATTTTTCAAAACAAAGAAAAAACTACTAAATGTAGCACTTCAAGCGCTCGCGCCTACCGTTTAGTGCCTACCGTTTACCCGCCTGGACGTAGCTCGCGAACGCGCCTAATGCCGGAAAAATATAGATTCCACCCGCGCGTCTAACATTTGTTTAGAGTTGAAAATCGTATGATACCTTTGATGATGATAATGGTTTTGAGCTCTTTAATTATTCAAAATAATCCCACGCTTTGCAGGTGGCTTGGAGAGCGCGGAATGCTAACCACCGATGACCGAGAGGAGCTGCTGCCCGGCTTCTTTTTAGGTACGCAGGTCCAAGAGGTATGACTTTAGTGGTTAGGGAGGATGGGACAGCCCAAAACTTGCCAAATGATGAAGCCAGAATCATTTTACTATTTTTTTTACGACGAACTTAGTTCTAATCTGGTATTCGTTGGGAATATAATTACCTAATTACGGTATAAGCTAATACCAGGTGGTATTCGTTTTTGGTTTTGGAAGGAAGATCGAATAAAATACGATGCCGATTCCAAAACTTTCGAAATATTACATACTTGTACATTATTTTTACGTTTAAAACTCTGTAAACTATGAGATGGTGTTTATTTTAATAAAATACATAAAATAAACTTGACTTTCATTTGACCTCTAATGACGTCACATAGTAAGCTGCTAATAGCTATAAACTATAGTTTTTTGTTTCATATGGCAAGGGTCTATAATTCAGCCTACTTTATGACGTCATCGCTATAAAAAGTTTGAAAACGTATTAAAAATCAACTACCGCATAGAAAACCAAATATTCAAATTTGTATCATAAAATAAAGTTTTCTATCATTCAGTAAAATATATAAAAAACATAAAAAAATAAAAAAATTACATACCTAGTATAGGTACGTACCGAATTCAATTTATAGTAAATCATGGCGATAATAATAATAGTAATAATAATGGCGATTCACGATCTACTTAAAATGGAATTGCAAAATATCAATAGTCGTAAAATATAGTTATTTCTAACACATTCGCTCAAAAATGCATTTACGAAGCCTGAACAAGTTGTTCGAAAGTTAAAAATTACGCACTCGCCAAGTAAAAAATCACAACTCAGCAAAGTACCTATTTTACCGCATACTCCGTTGTATAGCGCCAAATACATTGATATTAATGGCCAAATACCGCGCCGTGCTTATCCTTTACGGCTAGTAAGGTTTCTCTGCTTTACGGTCTTTGATTACGAGAGAAAGCTAGATTCCTAAAAAAATATAAAAGGATTTCACCAAGGAGTTTCACATTACGAGAATAAATAAGCTGAATGATCGAACCTCCTTGGAAGCGATTTTGCTCAACACGTATTTAAAATAAATGATTCTAGCGCCATTTTTAAGCATATATACGAGTGAACCATCCTACTCATAGTGTGACAATAAGTAGGTTAAATTCTTGAAAATTTACCCTAATATACCGTCTCTAGTAATTTTATACAGGCTGAATGGCTGGCCCTAGTGTCGAAGTTGACGTACCTACCGTTCAGATTTCGATTAGATATCCTACAATATAATTATGGTAAAGACTAGGACCGACCACGATAAAAAGAAAATTACTACTATCTACTTATCATACAGATTTGTTGATCTATCCACCAATGTGAACAACTCATAGACAACTAAATTTTCTATATATAATGTTCAAAATAAAACTTGAATCTCCAAACAGTGGGAATCCCAAAGACTGCTATAATTTGTAGTTAAACAACACTTCTAAAAATACAAACTAAGCATAGGATTTATCTTAAATGTCAACTATTTGCATTCAGTTTTTTAATTACAAGTATTTGCTTTTACATTTACTCTTGACTGAAGACAGTGAAATTCTCTAGATAATTGTTTATAAAGTGAATATCCAGTGAATACGCAAGAGATAAGATTCTACCGCGCACATGTTTTGGTTTGGGGCCATTAAATTTGAAGAAAAAATTAAGAAATTAGTGTATTACATTTCTAATTAATAAAATACACAAAAAACGCTGCCTCTCACTACCTATGAAATATTGTCATAACATCCAAAAATGTTATATATCTATGGCTTATTATATTTTATTACCTACTCATTTAAATTAGCCTTTAGAACCACATAATATTCCGGTATCAGCCTTTCACATCTCACTGCTGGGCATAGATAGACCTAGCATTGAAAATCGATTAGGCCATATCCATCATGTTGTCCCAATTCACCATAAAGCCATTGATCGTTAGGCCACAGGCCTGACGATCACAGGCGTCAGGGTTGATGGGCAGGCCACATCGCTCGCAGATCTGACAACCGATGGGGAAGAAAGGTTCTTGAGTGGCGACCGCGTACTGGAAGACGCAGCGTAGGAAGGCCTCCCTAGGTGGACCGACGACATTGTAAAAGTCGCGGGCAACCGCTGGATGCAAATGGCAGGATGTCATACAGTGTGGCGGTCTAAGGGAGAGGCCTTCGTTCAGCAGTGGACGTCTCCGGGCTGATGATGAAAGCCATGGATCGTATGAAAATCCGTACATAAACTCCAACGAATTCGTTGGTACGGATCAGGGTTCGAGTCCGAGAGACTACCACTTCACAAAGAAATGATCGCAAAGGATGCGTATACCCAATCGCTTGTTTCGGAGCCGCAGTGGAACTCAGAAACTCCCCGAGGCCACGTCGGTAACTCGGAACCTCCATTAGCACCGAATCTACAATTATGCGCCTATACTGTTGTGGATAAACGCTATACTGTTGATAAAATGCCTAACGCCTTACGGGGAATGGGCCTTCTGTTGGGCCATCTTTGATGTACTATTGATAAATCTCCACGTATGCCTTTTGTTTTATTCGTGGCTTATTGAAGAATGTCTAGTCTTTTGCGGTAACTAGTAGTAGTCTTGTGATGGTAAAGGATAATGGTAGGCTGACTGCACTAGCTTTATATGTCTTAGGACGGGGTATGTCCTAAAACGGCATCCAGAACCACGGGCCGCAGCGTCATCTCGGTTAACGGTCGTAAGCTTTCTGAGATCCCGAAGCCACCTGCCAAGCGTGGGGATTATGGTAACCCCTCTCTGTAAGGGAGAGGCCTTCGCCCAGCGGTGGTTGTCTTCTGGCTAATGATGTTGATGATGACTGCACCAGCCAATAACACCTCACTTCTGGGTATAACCGAATCACCAACAAGCCCAAACACCATATCATGAGGATATCCCCGAAGGGTGAATGCGCTGTAATTCTACAACTGCACTGGCCTGATATGAATTGGCAAATGCGCATACGCCATTTAATTTCTTCTCTGGACGTAGGCAGGGTTCCTCACGATGTTTGTCTTCACCGAAAACTCAAAGTCAAATCAAAGTGCTATGGAATTTGTAAATGCATAATTTATGTAAACTCCAAAGAACTCATTGGTACAAACCCGGAATAAAACTTTTTTCGAGGCACATCTACAAATGACTACCACGACGAATTCAGGCTTAAATCCTAAAGTAGTAATAGTAAAAGCTAAGCTAGAGATAAATGGCGTAAATACTTTCATTTTCCCAAATCGCCATGAAAGAATCATTATTTTCGACCCACAATCGTCTAAGTGCCGTTGACACACTGGTTTCTATTCAACAAGAAAGCGCAAACACGACGCGCATACAGATTTTGGCGATAAAGCTTTGATGCCACGATAAGAAAAGAGAATGGCCAAAATTGATGCAAATATTTAGAAACATTTGTAAATTGATGGAGTGACGACATGCATAAGTAAGACGGGCATTGGCTGGAAGCAGAATGCCAAAATCGGGCCAGTCTTGGTAGAGGCCAGGGACAGGAGGTACACTATTCAGCAGTTGTAGATTTCTTCTAGATTGTCGTACTCTATCCGTGCCACATAGGACAACGTAGAGCTAGTTGTTATAAAACAATAACGATGAGAGACGGACAAAGAAAAAATTATCGACATTTGGCTGAAATAAATTATCTACTTGGTAAAATTGATCGATTGGTCTAATCTAAGGCTTTGTCTTATAAATAGATAGATCCTCCAATATACGGTCAGGTCAAAACTTTTTATTTCTAATTGATGCAAAACTAATTAAGCCTGATAAATTTAACTTGTATTCCATGATTTATCAAAATTGATATAAGTTTGTTCTTCTAAAGTATTTTGTAGTTTTGTAGGTGCTAAAGTCTGTTTCTAAGTTGTGGAAATTCTAGCAAGGCTTTAAGTTTGTAGTTTGCTTGTGCTTGAACGAGGTATATCACTCAATGATACGAGATAAACTGTTGCTGAATAACGAGCGACTTGTGTTGCTATGCCGCAGAGCTTAACCAACAGGGCTGTAACGTAGATTAAGGTAATTTTATTCCCTTTAAGGGTTGTAGCTCCAAGGATTAGCGGCCCGTCCCAATAAACGACCTCAATCCAATTTTACTGATCTCAGATCGTAATTTCAATCTAATAATTAACGTTGCTTAGGAAAGGAACTTTTGTTATTTGTAGGAACCTTGCTTTTATTATATACATTCAGATTTATAAATCAGCCATAATAATAAAATCTTTAAAAAATGCTTGCTTACCTATCACGGTTAAAAATATTAAAATATAAAAATAAAAATAGGTACACGGCATTTTTATTAATTTATTTATATAAAAACTCTTAAAGTCTAGAGAAACAATATTATGAGACTGTATTCTCTATAAATAACCTTTTTCAAGTTTGTTTAGACGGCAAGTTCTCGACAATCGTATTTAAAGTATTTAACATTTATAACAACTTAATGATCAATTAGTCATAATTATAATACATATGAAAGCGCGTTGGCACACAAAACAGCTACAATGGGCAGATAAATGGATTGTAGATAAAATAGAGACACATACTACACGGCGTAAACTTAATAGGTAATACGAGTACAGTCGCTCTTTAGGTACAGAATACTAAAATCATACCTGTAATTCTCATCTATACGCTTAGCTTTTAATCTATACTAACACATATACACCCTGAGTTGATCAAAACTAATGCATGTTTGTTCAACAACTCTTTGTGAAGAACTTCCGTAAACTCAGTGTTTTGTAGACAAATTAGTTTATAAAAGACTCTCTCCGTCTTATGTGGACATTTGTATCTTTGAACTAGACAGTTACTTTATAAGAGCATCTAAAAAGAAGAAGAATAAAACAAAACTTGTGTGAAACAAGTATGGTGAGGACAGAAGAATAAAAACATAACTCAAGTGTAACTAGAAGGATGAGAACAGAAGAGAATAACAAACTTAAGCGAATAGAGAAAAGTGAGAGCAGAAATAGAAACTTGAGTTAAACCAGAAAAGAGTAAGAACAGAAGAATAAAATCAATAATAAGTGTAACAAGAAGAATGAGAGTATTTGAATAAAACAAAACTTAGCTGAAACAAGAATGGTGAGAACAGAAGAATAATATGCAAAACTCAAAGGTAACTAGAAGGACGAGAACAGAAGAATATAATAAAACTTAGCGAGTTAAACCAGAAAAGAGTAATCAAGAACAGAAGAATCAAAACAAAATAAGTGTAACAAAAATAATGAAAGTATTTGAATAAAACAAATCATTGCTGAAACAAGGTATAGTAGCATAAGATTGGTTTGCTTAAAAGAAGAATTCAAGAAAAGAAGAAATACAATTTGAGTTGGCTTGGCTGGAAAGAAAGAAAATAAACGATAAAAGTCAAATCACATGCTTTCTAACAATTCAATGATTGTGATTAAGCCAGATTTAGCTACATTGAAATAAAAATATATACACTTTAATAATAAAATGGTGTTTATGTGGTGAGTAAGTTCGCAATCTATTTCTTAAGTTATTTTATAGCGTACTTTTTAACCCCAACGCAAACAGAGGGGTGTTTTAAGATTATCGTGTGTATCTGTAGTATTTATATGTGGCATTGTATCTCCCAAATGGATGAGCTGATTTTCTAAGTATTTTTTGAAAACTTAATCGTTTTTTGTTCTTAAATACAACTTAAGAGAGTCGGGAGATTTTTCCGGCCATGCAATTCGGCCACGATCAGTTTTCGTTCGGGTCATGACGAATTTTTGTTTAAGTAGATAATAAGTTCCTTTTTTGTGTTGTGATCATCATGACTGTTATCATTTGTTTTGGTGTGTACAATAAAGAGTTAATCTATCTATCTATCTATAATAAGTACCCAATGTTTCGCATCGATGTTTTTAACATCAAAGATATTTTTTTACAGGATATCGGTATTTCTGCTAGCTGTTTTAATATCATATGGCGTCGTGCAGCAGCTAGAGAAGCCAAAGCCGCCTGAAGATAACGACATGTGGAAGTACTTGATATCTTCTTCCACGTCGAAGCTATAGTAGAATATAATACTTATTTACTAGTGCATCATCATCATAATCAGCTGCCTATAGTCTGCTGCTGGACTTAGGCCGAGCTTCGGCTTTTCGCTTCGTATCACTGCAAGGTGTTCTGTGTATATCGTCACCCAGTCTGGTCTCAAAACGTCCTACGCTCAGCCTACGCTACGTTTTCCAAGAGTAAACAACCCTAGATAAAAGCAAGCATAACGTATCAGCACTGTCACAGATTAAATAATAGTTGTTTCGGTACTGATGTCGTGGGCGACAGAGCACATGCGCTTGCTTGTTCAGTTCTAAATTCTAATCCAGCCGTGAAGGGGACGAATTAAGGGGAAAAGCTATGAGGCAATGAAGAGTGTGGTTACGACAGTAAATGTCAACCTTTACCGGTGTACTGTATGTTCTGAATTGTAGTATTGATGCCGAATTGTGATGAAGTAAGTAAGGTAACATTTTAGAACTATGATTAATTTTAAAGTTCGCCAAATTCGCGGAGTTGTAAAGGGTTACCATGGACGGGTTAGTATTAGATTGGCTTTGAGACATGGCCTACATGAAATTTTGTCATCTTGCTATCTAGCTATTCTAATACCAGTACCCATTTCCCGATTTTAAACTGACTTCAAAAAAAGAGGAGGTTATAATATGTTCGACTGTGTACTATTCTTTTATATATTTTCACCGATTTTTGCGTCAATTGTGGAACGATTTAAAAAAAACGTGTTTAAGGATGTTTTCTCGAAGTGGTCCCATAAAGATTTGAAGGCTGTTGTTTTTTTTTCATAAAGTTGTAATTTTCTCTTGAATCTATTTATCACAATCGTCGCTGAATAGCAAAAATTCATTAGAAAATCATTAAATATTTCTTTGCTAACCTAACTTTCTTGGTTTCATGGTAACCTAAAAAAATATGTGATAAGGTCATTCGTTATTACACCAGTTTTAAGTAGGTCATGAGTTACTTTGTATAAAATGTTTGGTGCGAATAATAAAAAGTAAGTAAATCATTAAGTATTTCAATTTATAATGATGTTTTTTCCCCATTCTTCCGCCCTACTACATCTCTGGACAGTTGTTTTAAATGTCTTGCACGCACCGGGTCACAGGCCCATGTTATTGTGTCCGCGAAACTGCGAAAAAGGTAATTTACCGTGTTTGACTTTACTTTTAGCAATTTTGCACCGCAAGGGTATTTTATTTCTGTTTTATTTATATGGGAATACTCACGTTTTAATTAACTCGGAAAAAAATGAATATAAATTAACTGTCAAAAGCACGTCAGTTTTCATAATGGTATTTTATTTATCGACAAAGATATCTAGCAAGCAAAGTATATTTATTTGTGAAATATGGTATACATGCTACATCAATGGAAGCGAACACGTAAGCAATTTAGCATCTAATCGCATTAAAACGTAGTTAATTGCAATTGAAGTTGTTTTTTTATTTTATTACTGCCATAAAAATTAATACACACAAAACAAAAAAGGTTTACTAAAAGGATCAAGTAGAAAGACACAATTATATGAAAACCAGAGTTTCCCGGGTAAAGAAGTCTCTTTCATAGCAGTTACACGTAACATAATCTAAGGGCATAAAACTGATATATCATGCTAAGTATTCACTACGGTCATTTATGTACACCGTATTACTTATTTAGTCACACATTAGTTACTAGAGGTCGCCTGCGAAGGACAATGTTACCATTGAAATTACTGGGTATGAAGAGATTTAACATCTAATATCTCAGAGTGACGAGCGCAGTGCTGCACTGCTCGCAGGATTGTGTTCGTAAGTTCACAATTCTGGCCTTGCTACTGTTGGCAGACGTGACGCTTGCTACCAGGCGGACGTCTTGCTCGTCTCGTCACTTGATTGTATGTAAAAAAAAAGTATTATTACATAAATAATTGATACTTTTGATACTTTTCGTGTAATCTGAGAAAAACTTCAAAAATCAAAGCTTGACTCGCACGAATACGCGTACGCACGCGTAGCCGTCATATTATTGACGCTATCTGATACAACTTTATACTAAGGAGACCGACCGCAGTAAAAATTTTCTTGAAACGTGGAATAACTTGCAGGGCTAGGATGCGCAACGCGAGAAAACTTTCTCGATTCTTAAGGCTTGTATTTTCCAAATTTGCCCATCGCAAAATTAAAAAAAAAAAACAAATCAAATTTATAGTCAAATTACTATATTTGAAGCCCCAAAATACAAAATGTTACAGAAGAACATCCGTCTTAGTAACTTATGTGGTTGAAAACACGATTGATTATACTTTCCTCGATAGAAAAAAATACCGAAACAGTGTCTATTTTTAAACCATTTTCAGTTTTATGTCCTAATTACAGCCAAAGTCACATTAAACAAATATGTATTATAAGTTAATATTATTTTGGAGAGCATTCTGTGGTTCAAAAGTTATTAATATCTATACTTTTCAAGTAATCTGAGAAAATCTTCAAAATCGAAGTTTGACACGCACGAATCTGCGTAACCGCCATATTTTTGCTCCGCTAAATGTGACCCTACCTGATACAGCTTTAGACTAATGATTGATCTTATAAAAAAATGTGCTTGAAACGTGGAATACCCGGCCTTAAAAACAGGACAAGGCTGCGACTCTGTATAAGTCTCCTTTTCGCACGACATAAAGACACGACAAAATTTTCTCGCGGCGCACATCCTAGCCCAGCTAGCCAGAAAAGTTCCTGAATCCGGATAATACTGCCTAAAAACCTAAACCTTTTAGATAGACCTAATCTATACCACTGCCTAAGAGTCTAATAATGTCATTACTTACTAGATTACTCTCACTGTCAACTAATCGAACCAGACCGGTAATTAAAAAGAAGTAGCGCTATAAAACGACATTCTTCCGATTCATGTTCGAGCACTTTCGATGTCGAAGATCTAGAATTTCACTTTTGTCTAGGACATGTGAGTAATTGTAAATTAGATGTTAAGTTAACAGGATATAAGGACGTGAGGTGGAATTTCAAATACTTATTATTCTATTATCAGAGTACAATATATGCGTAAGGAATATTCGACAGCTCGCACACGCACTGTAGTGGTAGGACTCTACTGCTGAGTCTGCCTGGGGAAGTACCACACCTTTGCCAGTTATTCAACCGCCAAGCAGTAGTGTGCAAGCATTACTGTGTTCCGGTTTGAAGGGCAATGTTACCAGATAAATTACTGGGTATGAAGAGATGTAACATCTACCGTACCGTACAAATATCGTAGAAGTATAAATATCGTACCAACGATATTTATAACATGCCCACATTGGTCTAGCTCACAACGTTTGTTATTATTGTTTTGATATATATATTATTATTTTTTAAGTGTCTAAATTATGTAATATTTGCAATCCGAATCTACTGTTTTAGCCATGTCGAGCGCTTGCTATTTTGGATCATGGGATCGTTCTGTATTTTTCAACTTGTTTACTGTATTATGAAATTTCTATGATCTGTTGTAAGTGCCTAATAAATAAATAAATAAATAAATATCTCAGGGGTCGAGCTCTGGACCAGAGACAATAAGTACTTTACACCTACAAACACGGTACAACTTTAAGACTACGACGATCTATTCATAAGTAGGTATGTATAAAACGGTGGGTTGGCGAAAGCATTTCGGGGGCGTTTGGACCCCCAACCCCCTGCCTACGGCCTTGCGGACGACCAACGTATTCTAGGAGTAACTACCCTATAGACCTGGGTATGTCTTCAAACTGCAACCATAACCACCGGAAGACCGGTGGTGAGCATTCTTCGATCCCCAAGCTGCCTGCCAAGCGTGGGGATTATGGCAACACCTCCCTATTAAGGGGTAGGCCTTCATCCAGCAGTGGACGTTTTCTGGCTGATCCCTTAGTAAAAGTTATTCATAATGAAAAGTACAATTATCTCTTTTCGGTACAGTACCACCCGACGTTTCGCGTACTTCTCAGACATGGAGAAAGCATGCCTTGAGCAATTTGTGGCCGTAGTTCCTCTAACTCAATGTTATAAGGGTTCGACATAAAATGGTGATTAAAGTAGATGTTGGTTTATAAATACGGCGACCGAATAAAACAACATTTATTTCAAGCAATACCTTCTTTACTATAATTATTGCCATAAAATAAAATCGCATAATACTTCCTGCTTAGGTAGTCGGGTAAAAAAGAACGAATGCATGCGTTTATTATTTTATTAGAGCTCCTATAATTGAGTTCACATTTCACATGAACACGTTAATTGGAGAAATTCGTTCGTAATATTACTAAACTCAGCGCTGAGATATATTTTTATTGGCATTATATAACAGCAAGTACGTTATGAACATCATTTCTAAATAATTAGGAGCCAACGATATCTGGAGGTGATTTGCACTGGTCCTTTTAAATTTCGCGAGATTAAACGAAGTTTTTTAGGGTTATTGGTACAATAGTTTTACTTCGTTACGGTTATTTCATGATATTAACTAAAAACTATCAAGATAATACTGACTGCCATATAGCTCAGCGGTAGCGTGTCTGCCTTCAGAGCTGTAGGGCGTGGGTTCGATCCCCACCAAGGGCAAACATTTATGAGACGAACATAAATGTTTGTTCTGTGTCTGGGTGTAGTATGTATTATAAGTATGTATTTACAAAAAAAATGTATATACCTAAGTATTCTATCAGCTATCTAGTTTCCATATTACAAGCTTTGCTTAGTTTGGGGCTAGATGGCGCTGTGTGAAAAAAATGTCCTGTCCTGCGATATTTATAATACGAGGTAGGTACGAGTAAACCTTTTAATTTTATCCATTGTACGTATACCTAGAGTACTAGGAGTGCATAAACGTATTACTTAGGCTAAATATTCGCAAGCGGCGAGAGTACTACCAACTATTATTTATTCTGTAGTACGACCGAGGGAGAAACTCGGCAATCAAGAGACCTTCTGTTTTTTTTTTTTTTTTTTTTTTTTTTTTTTATGAATGACTATGCTGTTGGCCTCAGGTGGCCGCTACAGCGTCACCGGACTTTAGGCAAGCGCAAACGGCGCTCAGCCTAGGTTTAGGTTAAAGGCGACTAGCTCAAGGGCACCGCAGACGGTACGAACCTCGGCTTGGCCGTCGCCGGGAGTGGGGTCAGACTTGCCCTGGCACCCCAGAAGGGGTATGCCCTGGGGCCCTAGTAGGTTGATCTGGTTGACTACTTGGAGAGAATCTAACAGATCTTCTGGCAGATCTGGGAGCTTCTGGAGAATAATGTTTGTTATATAGTTTCACTTCGACCATGTCAGCCTGGTACATTGAAATACTATCTGATGTAACCGCTGCGCTCCTGTTCGCCTATAGTTTAAAAGCTTTCATTTTTATAAGCATAGCATACATTCAGCACAAAATCCATCTATAATTTAATCTGTGACAATAGGCTATTGTGATGTAGCCATTTACGGCTCTATTCAACCAGAGAAAGGAATTATTTATTTCAGTATAATATAATAAGGTTTGTATGGAGTTTATAGCTTATTATTATGCTAATCAGTCTTTAACATTCCACTGCTGGACATGGGATACGCTTCGAAAGATTATCAGGTCATGTTCCACCGCGCTGGCTTAATACAATTGGCGTATTCATACCATCATCATAATCAACCTACAATAGTGTCTTGTTTTTTTCTGTAGGAACTTAGTATCAAACTGTACGCGGTTACGCGTAACTATACTAATTCGATAAGGGGCCTTTGTACTTATCATTGTGAACATCTTTTAAACTTGGGCCAACCCTGGATTCGGGGAAAAAACAGCTAATCCATAGAAAAATTACATAAATGTCTTTTCATCACACTTGCTCATAAAGTAGATCTTATTACATCGCTTTTAGGCTCATAATCCAAACTGTAATAGTTTAGTCATAGTCACGCGTGCTTTTTACTTTACATTACGGCACTTGTACTATAATAGGTATAACCCGGTAAAGTCAAGTTTGTTTCGTGACTGCAATTAGACGTACGTATACTCTTAGCACTCTTAATATAGCCGGGTAATACTTACAGTTTTTTTGTAATACCAACAAAGAGTTCTTATGCCGCTGAAGTAAATGTCAACCTGCGCGCGCATTACTGATTTGGGCGCCATTTTCCGCAAATGTTTGTTGACGTTTTCGCTGTGTGGTTGATTATTATCAAAAAAAAATGTGTGACAACGCAAGTGTGACGAAAACAGTCGTATGAAACTCTTGTGCTATGTTTCAATACACTCTCGGCTTCCTTATCGCACTCGCCTGCGGCTCGCGCGCATAATACCGCCTCTAGTGTAATGACCAACATAGCACACTTGTATCATAATGTACTATTACAAAATGAATGGAACAGCCGATTATTTCGTGAATTTTGAGTTGGCTCCAAAATAAAAATGATTCACAATAATAAGTACAATGACCTCCATTCGGCTTAGTTACACCGTTTTGAGTAGCCTTGTATACATTTACCGTGTATTAGGCATTTCGTATATCTAACAAGTACTAGGAGATTATAGGTATGCCAGAGTTGTTCAAAGAACAGGGCTTCAAGTATTTCACAAAATTATCTCTACCGAGAAAACAGATCTGGAGCGTACGGTACTTCCAGTTTTGTTGTCTTGCTCGCATGTGCTATCTCGGTCGTGAGCTCCAAATGTTCAGGGCAGGACAATATTTTATTTTTTACTATTCTGTTCCCTGCCATGCGTGGGGATTATGGCAACCCCTCCCTAGGCCTTGGTCCAGCAGTGTACATATTCTGGCTGATGATGATTCTGTTCCCATAGCACTAGTTTCATTTAGTTTGGAGCTAGATGGCGCTGTGTGAAATGTCCACCAATATTTATAAAATAAAAAGATAGGTAGATAAGGGATAGAACATATAGATAGAGATAGGTAAGTACAGATGTATGCCACTTTTTAGTGAAATTACCAGTTTCCGGGCAAAGTGCGGAATTTCGAACAATTCATCTGACCTGCATCGCTTGACCCAGTTGCGTGACCCACATGGGCTTTCAATCGATGCATTCACATATGTTTACGATACAAACTTTAACTTGTACTTGTATGGTCTTGTACTGACAACCGATGGGGAAGAAAGGTTCTTGAGTGGCGACCGCGAACCGGAAGACACAGCGTAGGAAGGCCTCCCACTAGGTGGACCGACGACATTATAAAAGTCGCGGGCAACCGGTCGATGCAAATGGCAGGTTGTCGTACAGTGTGGCGGTCTAAGGGGGAGGCTTTCGTACAGCAGTGGACGTCTCCGGGCTAATGATGATGATGATGATGATGTATGGTTTTATCTTCCTCCGGAAATGGGATATTGTCTAAATGACAATGGCGCTGACTATACTTGCCAGTCGAAAACAGCATAACATTTTTGATCTGTCTCTATAATTCATACAACACCCAGACACAGAACAAACGTCATGTTTGTCACTTTTTAGGCCTAGGTGGGAATCGAATCCAAGCCCTACACCTCTCATAAAGCAGCCACACTATTAGAATAGAATCATTTATTGACATATTCAAACAGAAATACTAACCGTCATATGAATAAAACGTAAAAAAGTATTTCAAACCTATTTTAGTTAAAAGAAAGAAATGTAATTTATTTTGTAACATCATTGTAAGTAGTATAACTTTAATATAATTACAGTCCTGGGTGATGTCACAAAAATGGCTTCAACTCAGCATAGAGCTGTTTATCAAACAGCGCTGATCTTCCGTTGATGCCAATTCAAGTGATTTCACGAAAGGCTTATAACAGTGAAACGTGAAAAGTGATTTGTCTTCTTTTTTCAAACTCAAATCGTAATTCGAAAGAAATTTGACTAAAACACTTCTTAACACAAAATATGTTTGAAATACGTTTTAACGTTTTATGCATATGACGGTAAGACTATACAGTCACTGCTTAAAATATGATCATTAGTATCGCTTACAATATGTATCGTTGTTTCACAAAAATATTTTGCTGTAAAGGGGCAATTATTGCGTAGTAACACTAAAATTACGAGTACTTATACTAAAATAAAATAGGTAGGTATATAATTTAGGTGTGAGGGTCATATGAATCATAGTAATTTAGTTATTAACTGAGCTATAACGCAGGCTTTTGATATTATAAATTACTTTTTGCGTGGAAAAAAATAATTTTACACTTTTCATGAAGAGTGCGTAAAAGAATCTGTAAGAAGGAACATCTCCATAAAAATTTTCAAGAGACAACGTATTTTTTTATGAAACCGCTGTTTTTCAGGGTTGACGCCATAGTAAAAGATGGAGTACTATGCTATCCTAGAATATATCCTTCGTTGATCGAAACACCCTGGACTTATAGCTTCCAGAATTTTAGCAAGCAATATTCCTCGGCCTATCTTCAATCAATCTAAATCTATAATCCTCAATAAACAGCCCTCGCTTGGCTCTAAATTATAACGATACATCATTAAACCGTTCGGCCATCTGTAAGGATTTCCTATAAATATGGTAATATGCCTTCGTCGGCTATTATATAAGTGATCAATTGTTGCTATGGAAGCATTGCGGATATTCTTAATTGTTTGTTATTTTTTCTAGTTTTTTAAAATCTGATCTGTGACTTCTAAGTCTTTTTATATAGCCTGAGTTTCTTATGTTAGGTTTTTCGTCATGTTTTCCTTTACCAAAAAGCCAGTAAACAAATCCTCTTATATTCCAAAAAAAACACTAATTTTAATTTGACTCAGATTTGAATCCGCAACCTCACGATTTCATGCCGAGCGGTCTCCCAATTAGGCAATTAGGAAAAATTACACCCTATTGCAAAATACATTGAAAAGCTAGCTACTGTAAACAGCTAAACAGATGGTCGTTTGACTGGTCATAAAATTAATTGATTATTGCAAATAAGCGTATAGCTAAACTTAGAATGGGTATTAAATAATACAATGTTTAGGATAAATGGTTAATGAACTCTAAACGTTAGTAGACATTAACTTTTTCTGAACTAGTTTGTCTATTTTTATCACAGATCCATTGACTTATACTTATATTAATTCGTAAGGATAGTCCCTAAGTACAAACCGAACACGAAAAACGATTTAAACTATTAATTGTATACTTAGTGGCAATGATGGTACTTACTCAATGTTGTATGTAAATAAATTGATAGAGGCACTCTTCATTGCTTAGTATTAGTAAGTTAAACAAGTGGCAGTCTTATCGTTAAAGCCAATCTCTTCCAGGAGTTCCAGTCAACATTAAGGCGGAGAAGATTTATAGATGTTTTTGCTGTTGTTAAAAGAGCTGCGTAAAAGCAGATTGTCATCTTGATGTCGTATCTAAGAGCATTGTGATGATGTCAATAGATAAAAAAAGAATTGAATTGTCTTGATGACAAGCGAACTTCCGCCTATGGACGAAGACCAACAATGGGGCGTAATGGGACGTTGTCAGATGGCGCTAGTTTTCCAGCGATAAATATTTATTGAAACACTAAATATTTAGATAGACGTATCTTTCAATTTGAGATTTATACTCAGGCTATAAAATATCTATGATATGATACTGACGCCGTCGTCGTTGCAGGTTTTGTAATTATTATTTTGTTTTTGTTTAGTTCTTTAGCTGTATACATGGTATAATAATATACTTCGCCAGGTATGACACTCCCGAGCGACAAAGGTCACGTGGGTGACACAAGCCTACGTCATCATGACCAGTAGCGTGAAATCATAACTCCCCGTTCTCCGTATATTACCCGTGGGAATCCCATAAAACTATGTGATTTTGGTTGAAACTATGTTAATTCTTGTTTAACTTGAATCATTTTGCTTGAGCGGACTCGAAATGACAATTGAAAAGATTTGTGTATTTTATAATTAATAAATTATTAACAGACTTGATTCCCAATTTTCCAATTTTGTTGCCATAAAGTGGCAACAGGAGTGACGTAAGCAAGTGTCACTCCCGTAGTAGCAGACCTTGTTTTATTGGATCATGGCTGTATACACAGGGATGGGAAAACAGTATGGGTAAAAACATTACACAACTGAAGATCGGGCTGAGTGGCATGTCTTGGGAGAGGCCTCGTGTCTTGGGAGAGGCCTATGTCTAGCAGTGGACAATGTTCAATTTCAATCAGTCATTTTAAACAACATAAGTTTGTTAAGAATAAAAATTATTAACCCAAAAACAAATTGGAGATAAAGAAAAAGAAGATTATTGGATGATAACTTGTTGTAAAAAAAACTAATCATTTGTCATCACATGACACTTCACTCTACTATAATATTATTAAAGTTTATGTCGGTATGTTTTAACTTCTTTACGTCAAAGTGGTTTATCATTATCACCATCACCATTTTTCGGTGGTTTTCATCATCACACGGGTGAAATCGTAGGACGCAGCTAGTAACACCATAAAACACACAAAAAAACGACTCTCTATCGCTCGCAAATATTTAAAGGAAGGTTTTTTTATTTTATTTTTTAAATATAGTTATTTTTTCACACAGCTCTATCTAGACCCAAAGCTTGTAATATGGAAACCAGATAGCTGATAGAATACTGATAAGATAGGATAGATAAACATTGAAGACACCTGGACATTGACACTCCCCCCCCCCCTCCCTTAATTGGTCTCCTGGACTTGACCTTGACATTATCTATTATCTTGACAATATTTGTTTGAGTATGGTACCCTAAATATTACATTTACAGGCGCTTAAACGCCAATAGCAACGCCACATAACTAGCTCTACATCTAGTTCGACGTCTGATCTATATTGATCGATGACCAACATTGATCGATCGTCTATTGATTTGTGTAGGGTTACCATCTCGAGATTTGAAAAGTCCGGATAATAACTAGACATTTTGAAATATCGGACACTAGTTACAAAATGAAACACTACTTTTCTTTCTTACTAATATCATATAGTGTAGGTATATATTGGACGGAGCAACGGATCAATGTAATTTATCATAAATCATTGAGACGGAGAGTGCTTTACTCTTAATTTTATCCCTAGAAACTTCCGTTCCAGTGGTATAGACTAGTTTTGATAAATATTCTATAATGATTATAGCTATTCTAACTAAATATAAATAAAAATGATGGGTTGCTCAAATGTGAATTTCTGAAAGTTTTACGAGTTGCAATGAAATTTTGACATGGCGTATTGCATTTGAGTACCCACGGGCTTGTTTTTACATCGCATTTTTGAATAACTGTAGCACGTGTCTGGCTTAATAATGAAAGATAAAATGAACTTTCAATTTAAAAAAATATGTAATATATATTTTAGGTAAATAATAAAAACTTTAAATTATTTATAACTACGGTATGATTGATAGTATTTTTCATGCTGCAGTTGTCTAAATCACAAAACGATGTGAATAAAAAGTGTTTTAAATTTATTTTTATAATTTGTGTAATTAAATCCTACTATTACCTATTCCTTCTTATATTATACATTCCTCCGGCCCATATCCAAAAAAAGTATTGTATTTTTATAAAGTATTTTATTATTATATACTACTAGAGGCCGCCCGCAACTTCGTCCGCTTACGGAAGAAATTCTGCCCGCTCCCAAAATTAACCACTTTTTTACCCCAACACACACGGACAGAACAGAACAGAAGGAACAAAAGGGACAGATGGGATAAAATCTGACATTGTCCGAACAAATCCGGACGAGTGGCAACCTTACCTACCCACCTATGATCTATCGACGAGTCTATTTAACCGTTAATTTGACAGTCAATTGATTTATAATGTCGTTTACTCTAGTTTAGTCTTTATGATGAAGTGTTTTCAATTTATAATTAGGTTTTTCTTTTGAAAATTTATAGGATGGGCGTTTTACCACAGCTCACCTGATGTTAATTTACGATGACAGTATTTAAAGCTGTTTTAAGAGTTAAGTTAAACTATATATGCTTTCTAAATTGTTACATAGAGAAGTTATTATTTTGTACAGTATTTTAAACCAAATCTATAAAGTAATTTGTAATATCTTATAAAACGCAACATTTTTTTTTCTCGACAATTAAAAATCAGACACAATTTAACAAAACAAAAATCGATTTGAAAGCATCTCGAGTCAAAAATTTAAAAAATATCCTTTCATGTTTACGCTTAATTGGCATCTCCTTACATTTCTGATTTCCTGGTAACAACGGTACTTGAAAGCATTTCTCTTCGGTTCTTATCTTGATGAATTTTAAAAAATCAAACATGTTTTAGATTAAAAACGTTAAGTTCAAAATACAGTCGTAAAAAACAAAATAAACAGGAATATAACTAAAAACTTTAATGCAAAACTGGCACAGTAAACTAAAGGCGTGAGACTAAAAAAAAACACATTTTATAATCACTGTCATAAAAATGTCAATAAGAAATTATTTGATAAGATTTTAACGATAATAAAGTTATTAATTTTAATTAATTGGTGTTGTTGTTTTTTTTTTATGTGTAGGCGGTACGGTTTATCGACGAGGTTTTATATTTTTTTGTCGAAGTGGTAGAGCTAGTATATTATGTCGTTTGACATCACTATTGTCAGCGACGGTGATAATGGAATGGACGGGCCCAGCGCTTGCAAATCGATCAAAATTAACAAGACAACACAATCAAGCATACCTAGCTAAAAGTATGCATAATACATTTGCCGGAAAATAGAGATAGCGAATCTAATTACTGTATGACAAGAAGAGAACACATGTACATGTATTAGAAGTTCGTATTGTCGTATCGTACGACTTGCATGTCGCAAAGGCAGAGTACGACTGAAGCGAGTGGAGAGCCGGCGCTCAACATTTAGTCTTCAAAATCCGTGCGCTTTGTTTCCGTCTATTCATCTTATTATTGCCGCTGACTATTGTACTACAGTCTAAGAAGTGTAACTAAAAAAAAAAAAACTTTACAACTTAAAAAAAAACAACATATTGATCAATGACCAAAAAAAAACAAAAATACCCATTCACACAATTTATTACAATAATAATAATAATATATTATATTGACAAGAGAGCTGGCTCATTCCTCGCGCAGAGAATTTATTTAGCAATTCAACGCGGGAATGTAGCCAGCGTTCTTGGGACTCTACCACATGGACACCGTTTTTTTTAATTAATAGATTTTTAAGTTTGTTTAGGTAGTTTTCATACATTAGTATTAATAAATTACTAAAGCCTTTTATTTCTGCACCAAATGATTAGTAAATAATAATTTTGCTCGTCATCCCTATTTATTTAATTACTCGTATTAGGTAAGTAATGTTTAAAATAAATAATTATTTATATATTTAATGTATAATATTTTATTTTTACTATTTAATATAAATAACTAATTAATTTCCAAAGTCATGTCATTAGTTTAAAATTCTTGAACGTAGTAAACAACAGACTCACAATTTAATTTATTTACGAACAAACATTTCTTCATTATTTTACAGAATGCCGTGTTAATAAAAACCGTATAATTGCACATTAATTAAGTACTGTTACTGAAATTATTATCTTGTGATAATTGCAACTCAATTAAGATGAATTTAGGGTTCCATGGCCATGGGTGAATAGTTTTCAGACCAATAAAAATTAGATACAGAGATTATTTTACGAGGGTAAGGGTCATTTCGTTCTAACCAACATTTATTCTCGAGAGGATATCATCATGGTAAATCAATAATCATCTAATTTTTCACACACACACACATCAACAGCCGAAAGACTTCCACTGCTGAACGAAGGCCTCCCCCTTAATAGGGGCCATAATCCCCACGCTTGGGGATCACAGAATGCTCACCACCGTTAACCGAGAGGATGCTGCTGCCCGTCCTCCGGCTGTTCTTAATATTGGATATTTTAAATATCTTTGCTGCCAAGTCAAAGTCATAGAGTTATAAGAATAATTTATCCTTGACTTGATGCGTCAGCTTAGAACACATTCGATCCTTCTTGTCTAGGACCGAGATAGCAGCGTCCAGCATTCTGAGCCTTAAGAAATAAAAAATGGACACAACTGACAACATTTAATTAACTTAGTTTAACAACAAGGTACGTCTATAACCTAAACATAATATATAAATTTGGTTTATAAAAACTTAGATCGCGTGACTGTAAAACAAATTCGTGTTTGAGCATTTTAATATTTGTTTCGAGCGAAAAATAAACGGAACCTTAAAAAATTTGGACAGCGCGGCGCTTGCATTTTTTACAAATTAGTGAATAAGGTTGTTGTTTCTTATAAAGTCTTCAAAAGTTCGGGGAGGCTCTTGCCTCTTGGCAAGCCTGTCTTGAGTTTAATGAAACGTCAAGCATAACTGTATTTTTTTATCATGCTGTCCAAATAACTTTAGTTGAATGACTAAACACTTAATAATACTAATACTTAATATTACTTAATATTGTATGATAGATTTTAAGATTCGATAAATCAATTAAAAAAAAAAAAAAAAAACTGCATCCCCGTGATCTCTATATATCAGTCTGTATAATATATTTAATCTCATAGCCAAAATTGAAAATGTTTAACTTGTATGAAAAAGTTTTTTTTACTAAATTTTATAAAGATAGGATCAAAAGTGTATTTATAAGCTTATTTTGTTCCGCTATAATTTGCTATAGCGGAACAAAATAAGCTTATAAATACCTATCGGTCAAAACTTAATAAGACGAAGTACTCCAAATAGACTCGAATTCCTTCGCTGCTTTCAAAATAACTCTTAAGATTTTTATATAAGTACCTATATTTTAATATTCTAATTACTGGGTATAAATAGATTTAACATCTAATATCTCAGGGTGACGAGCGCAGTGCAGTGCGGCGCAGGATTGTGTTCGCAAGTTCACAATTCTTGCACTGCTCCTGTTAGTGGCAGGTATGACGCTTACCACCAGGCGAACATCTTTCTCGCCTCGTCACATAAACGTATAAAAAAACATATATATTATAGGTTAATAAATATATTGTTTATCTTGATTTTCAAATTTTTTTGTTACAATTTTTTTAATTTTCGTTTTTAAAACCTAACTGTAAGTAAGTACATGGTGCATCTTTTGTAAGCAAAATTTTGAACTAATAAAGCATTTGTAATTTGTAATTTATTTTGTAATTTTGTCAGCCTCACTTAAAAATCCAATTTGTTAAAGTACTTCAATACCATAGTCTTTTTACAGGAATACTGCCAAGGAACGGAACAAACTTCCAGTTGCCTTGTTTCCTGAGGATGAATTTAGGTATTTTCAAGGTCAAAGTGAATAGCTATCTTCTAAGCCTGCGTACTTCATGTTCCACAACATCGTCACTAACCAATAGTCCATACAATTAGTAAATCAAGTTACTTGTAGTAATACAGGGTTAGTTCTAATCAGATATCATCTTTTTAAAGGCATATTCTGTACATCAAAACAAACAACTAAGAGACCAACATTGAAATCGCAAAAAACAGCTGTTCCATACATTTTGGCCAAAGTCGATGAACTTTTTGTATAGATAATTTTTTCGCGATTTAAATGTTGGCCCCATAGTAAAACTTGTTTGTTTTGATGTACAGAATATTCCCTTAAAAGGATGCTAACCCTGTATATACGTCTAACTAGGTAAGCAGTTTATTTAACCATGATTATTATTTCACTTCCTAACCTAAGTAACCTAACCTATGTATTTCGGAATGTATGTGTGTTCAGACCTGGATATGTCCTAAAACTGCATCCAGAACCACCAGAGGACGGGCAGCAGCGTCCTCTCGGGTATCGGTGGTGCGCTTTCTGCGAACCCCAAGCGTGGAGATTATGGCAACCCCATCAAAGGGGAGGCCTTCGTTCAACAGTAGACGTTTCCTGGCTGATGATGAGATCTGATTATTTACATAAATAAAACTTTAATGTCACTGAACTTTGATACCATGCGAAAATCTGCCGTTGAACATCATAAAATCAAATATGATTGTGAGATCTTGATACTTACAACTTTCTTAAAAGGAAATACCACTCCATACTTGCTATAATTCAATAAATTATGCTACAATATTACTTTAGGTATGCGAAATTAATTAACGTAGCACCGTTGAGCTAATTATTGAACTTGTTTTAATACGACGCAGGATGTTGTTAAGCTTCATTACCTTCTGATAAAAATTAAAACTTATAAACATGTCATGTTGTTTATTTTTTTAACTGTCATTTTTTTTTGCTTTAATTTTTATGCTGGCTCTTCGCTTGGCTATGCTTGTCGAATAAAAAGGGATGCTGCTATGCAGCCTGTATAGTTGCGTCTCTTATTATTTGCCAAATATGGTGTTAAAAAGTGGTTTAAAAAGTGAAGCCAAAGAAAGAAAGTGAGGCAGTGAAGTGGACTCTCTGTCTAGACTGTACTTGACATTTTATTCTAAATTTATATTTGATTATTTAATTTACTGTAGTGACATATACTTAAATAATATAATATATTTTTATCGATTTTATCTATAATTATATTTGACATTATTTATGTTTTATCGATTTTATTATTTACATTTTAACATTATTTAATTGTTCTGAATGTGACTTATGACTTGGACCGTAAAACGCCGTAAAAACGTATAACTTTATCGCTAAAAATAGATAAATAATAAAACATTGATTATTTAATTTCGACAATTTTGTTTTTGTATTGTTTTGATGTTTCTTTTATATATATATTATTTTAATTTATTTAAGAGTCAACAAACAGTGCATAGCAAAATATTAGTTAAAGTAGTATTAATACTAAGCTAGGTAGCTGGTGCACCAGCAACGTTGACCACAGATTAACATTAACATTTTATTTTTAGAACATAACATGAAATAAACTAACACTAACCAGTGCTTTAAAAGTGTATAGGTTTAAATTTACAATTCGGTAGATCTTATTAACTTGATTTATAAACATAATGGGCTATTCGAAGAATCAAAGGTAGTGATGAGGCTAACATAACTGTGGAAATAGGAATAAGATTTAATAAGACAGTATCAAGTGCTGTGCTTCCTACAACCACAACCCAAGTTTTTTTATTTTTTTTCAAATTCAAATTCAAAATATTTATTTCGCAGAAACATAGGTACATTGAGATGCAATATAGAAGGTAATAGACAGTTTATAGATCGCTATGCTCTAGCCGGTGAGGCATGCAAAATATTATTATAATGTTTACGAAGTAAAAGAAGATATACATCATAATCTATACTCATTTTTCCTATCGGCATTTACAATTAGACACATCTGTAATTATAAAATAATTAAAATTATTCACTTATAATTATTATTTATGTCCATACATTATTTTATTAATTAAATGTCCTTATTTATTTATTTATCATTTATAAAATCAAAGATGGAATAATATGCCTTGTCAATCAAAAAAAGTCTAAATTTAAAAATACCATTATTTTCGATGTCCTTTAAACTTTGCGGCAGTTTGTTAAAAATTAACAACCTCATATTAAACGTACTGTTAGAACTGAGCACAGTTCTGCAGCGCTTTATCTGTAGCTTATTTGTAGATTATAATTTAATACACTAAAATAAAAATAAAACAAATCTAATCACATCGTTATGCCATGACTTAATGTCAAAGGATTTACGGCCTTACCTAAAATAATCTCGATTCTCTTAGTCACTGCTTAAACTTCTCTGTCTTGTTCTTGCATGTTACACTTCACGTCAGAGAGAAGATGGTAGAGAATCTTAAGCAGTGACTAACGATTGATAAGTTTTTAAAGTAAGACTGTTAATGTGTACGCTCTGTTGAGC
This sequence comes from Erannis defoliaria, assembly GCA_905404285.2. Taxonomy (NCBI): domain Eukaryota; kingdom Metazoa; phylum Arthropoda; class Insecta; order Lepidoptera; family Geometridae; genus Erannis; species Erannis defoliaria. The sequence goes on along the minus strand of FR990089.1, from coordinate 11,998,816 downwards.
AAACAATTCAGAGGTCATTATAAAATTATAATGATGTGATTAGATTTATTATCAAATACAGGTACATGAACCAGAAATAAATAATATATAATTCTGTTTTTTTTGAAGTGGCATAATGGTAGAATCTTTTGGTAGTTATAGCTTTTAAGAAATTTTATTAAATTTTATACACATTGAGTGAGGTGTACCGGTAGCATTGCCGAAAGAGCTTTGTTAACAACTTTTACATGGTGCCAACGTTAAAGCTACGAAAAGTAAATTTTGCTGTTCCACAGAATCCGTTCTGATGGAGCACGCCGATCTAAAATAAACCTGTTTTTAGCTTCAAAAAGGGCCTATATCTTAGTTTTTGGAAATAGAGAAGACGGCAAAGAGTTAAATTTTTCCATTCTTGGGAAATATGAATCAAATAAGAAAGTATGTAGTTGTAGTGGTAAGACTATTGCAGAGGCCGCCTGGGGAACTGGAGTACTTCACCTTTGTCAGTTATTCAACAGCCAAGCAGTAGTGTGGAAGCATTACTGTGTTCCAATTTGAAGAGCAATGTTACCAGATAAATTACTGGGTATGAAGAGATTTAACATCTAATATCTCAGGGTGACGAGCGCAGTGCAGTGCGGCGCAGGATTGTGTTCGCAAGTTCACAATTCTCGCACTACTACTGTTACGAGCAGGCGTGATGCTTAACACCAGACGAACGTCTCGCTCGTGTACACACTATTGCATAAAAAAATTAACAAATAAGAAAGCCTGCAAGTAATTTAAGTTAAACTCACCAAGTATCAAGAAGGTGGCTGTGGCAAGCACTTGTCCCTTAAGCTCCATTGTATTTCACTAGATTCACTTATCACTAATCACTAATCAGTCTTAAACTACTAAACTTCGCTTCACTCCGCCGTGGTCAGTCGTCCATGGTGTAGGGACTCTGGAAAGATAGAAACGGAACATTATTGTAAAAACTGCAACAATGTATAAACACAAACTATCCTTACTAATTAACATACTAGATAACAATAATACGGTTTAAAAAAAAATACAACCGTCTTCAACTTCGAATACCTGAATGACATCTTCATATTTTCTAGTAATTTTTATGTTAAAACCAAACTACTGAACCAATTTCGATAAAATTTATATGGAACCACCTCTGAAGTATTACCTACCAAAAAAATATATATATCAAAATCAGTTCATAATTGGCGGAGTAAACGTGTAAAAAAAAGAAAAAAAAACTAGTGACGAGACGAGACTAGCGAAGACGTTCGCCTGGTGGTAAGCGTCACGCCTGCTCGTAATAGTATGCAGTCCAATGAAATTCTAGAGACAATCCAAACGCTCAAACCCACTGGCATTTGGCAGTGTACCAGCATGCTGGCATCTATGCCACGTTGAATGGCAATGCTTATATCTCCTTTCGGCCTACTATTTATAACTTTCTGCCTCACCTTATATTATATAATAAATACTGCCAGAATGCAAAAGTGCAATACCAATAACGAAGATCTTTTAGGAGGAAACAATGCCCAGAATAATACGCTTTTTTTTAATAAACGCGTAATAAAAATACGAAAAAAAAACACAGGCGAATTGATTCGAGAACCTCCTTTTTTGAAGTCGGTTGAAAATAGGCAGACTCAATAAACAATTAATGGGATACCGGGACATATCGTGGCATGGAGACAACGGCACATGGCAGTTCACACAGATTTAATAATAGTTCCTGATCACAAAACGTGTGTTACTCTCGGCTCAGTCACGAGCGACGTAGACCCGCCCATTAGAAGTTATGTCCATTGTTTTACAAGTTAAATTCATATTTAACGGTTTGTTAGATTCTGGGTAGCACTGCAGCTATACATTAAATGGGCTAACTCGACGATTTCGACGTCGAAGAATTCGAAGAAGAAGAGATTTCAAAGCCGGTAGTCTATTAGATACATTTTGGAGAGCGTTCTTCGCATCTGCATGACCTGATCCCACCCAGCCCATTCTAAAATTGGACGGTCAGGCGCTCGAAAACGTGACATCTTTTGATGGTTGATATTTCAAAAACACAAACGGTTCGATTCCACTTTTATATGGCGAACTTCTAAACAGTGGAATGCGCTGCCCGAGTGGGGCTTTCCCGATAGATGCAATCTTCATCTTCTTCGTTCAATCTAGTCGCGGATGAATCGGTTTCTTCTAGGAAAGCGTGCTCTACCGTAGACCGCAGTCAGTAGACCGTTATCACGAGAGATCTAAGAGTAGGGCTTTCGCTTTTCTGTGGCCGAGATAGCGGTCAAACGCAAGCCTGCACTTATAGAAATAAAAAAACGTACTAAAGTTTTGTTAGCACTGCAAAACTAAATCTATCTTTGAAAATATACCATTGGAGGTGCAATACAAGATGGTCTCTCTACCGATATGCGTGTTAAGGTACCTTGTAGTAGTATTGTGAGTTTAAAATGCATTTTACCGTTTATATTAGTTATGGTATTTTAGATTTTATATTATAAATTGTTTCAATTTGACGTTTTTATAATTATAACGTTTCATCAGTATCAGAAACAATGATAGAGAAACAAAAACAGGGCTGAAAGGGTTTCCCTTAGTTTTTAGCTTAACTCTATACTTACAAATTATTTTGCGACAGTTTAAATGAAATCAATAAATATTAGTGACTAGCTGATACCCGCTACTTCGTACGCGTACAGCTCTCGGCCTTCGGCCTCGCTACTATGACCCGCTCCAGGAACACAAAATTTCATCCAAATCGGTCCAGTCGTTTACTCGCCGTTTAAACCTTCCCTGGACTACGACATTCATTTCAAAACCAAAATCAGCTAAATCGGTCCAGCCGTTCTCGAGTTTTAGCGAGACAAACGAACAGCAATTGATTTTTATAAAGATATATATATATATATATAGAAGATAGATAGATAGATTATTTCTGACAGTGCCATGAATATAGCCCCAAACTTAGCACACCTTGTATTAGGGGAGCCAGATAACTGATAAAATACTCACATATTTAAACCATGAGCTGAATAACTGCCTGCTCAAAAGATAATTATGATTTAAAACAGTTTTTCTGTTTCAGTTTTAGGGCGGGCTGACAGACACATAATTTTGAGCTTAGTATTTTTTTACGGTCCCGTTGCACATCTTTCAGGTTCAGAACCCTGATAAAATGAGTCTTCATCATCAACAGCCAGAAGACGGGCATTGCTGGACAAAAGCCTTTCGTTTTATATGGAGGGGTTGCCATAATCCCTACGCTTGCAGGCAGCTTGGGATCGATAATAAAAAGATAAAATTAGTGTTATCTAACATAGAACTTTCTCCAGTTTAGCCCTTTCTCGCTCATCATGACTTGACCTTGCCTTCCATTTTATAGCATCGTGATTCAATGGACTTCGTGCTCAAAATTATACTGAGTTAATTAATGAGTAATTGAAATTTTATTAAAACTACGGGGTTATGCAAGACGGTGGTGCCGAAACGAAAGTAGGCCATTGAGGAACAACGTTTACTATAGGGCTAACCCTAAACTTGAGACTAAAACGTGGTATTTAACTGCTGGCCTTTTGGAGAAACTCATAGTCACGCAACGGGCAACGGAGAGAGCTCGGTGTTACTTTGCGCGATAAAATCCGGAACGAGAATATTCGCCAAAGAATCCAAGTCACCGACATAGCTCGCAGGGTTTGTAAGTTGAAGTGGCAATGGGCAGGCCACACCACTCGAAGAACTGATAACCGAGGGGGAAGAAAGGTTCTTGAGTGGCGACCGCGAACCGGAAGACGCAGCTAAGGAAGGCCTCCGGCAACCAGTGCAAATGGCAGATTGTCGTGGCGGCGGTCTGAACTTCGTTCAGCAGTGGACGTCTCCGGGCTGATGATGAAAGGTTGGTTCCAGAGTAAAGGTTGTTCACAATGATGAGTACAATGAACCTTCCTAGCAATACTGCACCGCATAACTTAGTAGTTATAAGAAGTTTTTTTTATTTTTTAATTCTCTACCATTGGATGAAACACGGAATGAAGATAGATAGTTTTCTAGAATAACATAATCTGAATGCCTTATAGCACAATTGGTAGCATGTCTGCCTTTAGAGATGTAGGGCGTGGGTTCGATCCCCTCCCAGGACAAAAATGTATGTGACGAACATAGACGTTTGTTCTGTGTCTGGTTATAGTACGTATTTACAAAAAAAAAGCATTTAAGTATTCTATTAGCTATCTGGTTTCTGTTATACAAGTTTTGCTTAGTATGGGGCTAGATGCCGCTGTGTGAAAAAATGTCCACCGATATGTCCACCACCACTATAATAGAATACTTATTAATGTAATCATCATCACGCGGGAGAAACCGCGGGGCGCCACTAGTATTATAATAATTATGCTTATGTGAAGATTTATTTGGTTAACGTACGGAAAGGACGGTATAAGAGACAAGAAAAAAAAATGCAGTGCTTTTTTATCAAATTGTATTTTTGCCATTCTTTAGTAGTTCTAGCAGATGTTGGTAGGTCAGACAAAAAACAGCTTTCATTCGCTAAAATTAAATACCGGATATCCTCCATTAGAACTCAGTAGAGTGGTCCTTATATCTGACGAATAATTAATTAAACAACCAATTAAAATTATATTTATTACTAAAATGAAAACTAGAAGCTGAACGTTGATATTAATTATAAACAGGGCAGGTACCGACCGACAGGTCATTGTACTTTTTATTAGCAGCAACTTTTACTATGGGACCAACTCAGCTGTTCAACAAATTTTGTTTAGTACAACTGACATTTTCGTATGGCAGGAGTTGGTCCTATAGTAAAAGTTATTCTTATTGATGTCAACAATGAGTGTGAAAAAATATTTAGTGGTACTGTTCCGCGTAAATCTACATTTAAAGTTTAAAAAAACTAATATTTACTAAAGTTATATATGATAGTTTACGTGAAATGCTAAAATATGACGCCCGGAGACATCTTATTTGTCAAAATACGTCGAGAGATATACATTTTTTGTCGGCCTGGTACACCTATCCTCACCAAGGTATCTCTACTGGTGGGATAGGTCGACCTCAAAAACTTTCGCATGAATGCGAAAGACTTTCAGTAATTGCCAATAAAATTCATAATCTGTGTGTTCGACAAAATCACGTCTTAAGAACAGTTAAAAGCCTCCGTGACCAAGTGACACGGTCTCCAGTGGGATAACTGCTACTTGAATGTCCGATAAAGCTGGCTTTGAGAGCAAGAAAAATGATTTGAATTTATTCATGTTGTTGTTTTCGACTCAAAAACAGGAAATTTTTGTTTTATTTTAACAAGATTACTTTCAATACAGGATGTGATCGAAAGTATAGTCGAAATGACCGACTTAAAATTAAACGTGAGTAAACCCGTACACCTCGACATTATTATATTGCCCGTATATAAATAAAAAAGAAATGTTCCAAAACCACGTCAGTTTTCAAAGTAAAACGGGAGGTTTTGTAATGAGCTTTATTCCAAACACGATTTAAAAAAAAATTGTTTTCTTCGACTCGCAGACTACGTGCCAGTCAAAAACAGCTTAATATTTTTGAAATGTGGCACATAAAATAAAATAAAAGCTTGACAATGACAGCTACGTCTGATCTGCGGAAAGACAGAGCCATCAACAATGAGCTTCTTTTTATTTTTTTAATTGCACGTCAGAAAATCTCCCATTATAATTAGTTTGTTTTCAACCGACATCAAAAAAGGACCTTCTAAATTCGACTGTATGTTTTTTTGTTGTGTTTATTTTATTATTTTTTCTAAAAAGGTATCATTCGATTTTTTCAAGTGACTTCAAAAACAAAAGGTTCTGTGTTCAATCCGTGTGTTTATAATTTTGTCTGCATTTTTCTTAGACAATTACAGAAACCGTTTTGAGTATTGTAATCCATATACTTTTAGAAATGTTTTAGTACATAAAGCATTATTATCGTATGAAGGTAAAGTGTTTGCAAGGTATTCCTGTAAATATACACATTGTGAACGATTTTCACTATGGGCCAACCCTATAACCTCGAAAAAATACAAATGTTCCGAAAATTTTCGATTCCTTTCAAGAGTCAGGTCAGAAGAAAAGACCAACTGATAACCCCGATGCACCGTCTCGTCAAGTTGGAGAGGTCAGTGTATATTTTGGGGCCCGCGATCTACAACCGTAACCAGCTTCCATTCGGGATGCTCCTTCCACCGGGTGCTTCAAAACCAAGCTCAGAGCGTGGTTGCAAGAGAATTTGTTTTATGACATTGAAGCTTATTTTAAAATAAGAGATTAGTAACATATTTTTTATAATTATTATTTCATTTTATTGTGACATACTTAATGAAATTTGACGTGTAATTTTGGTGTTATCAATAAACTATTTGTATTTGAATGAAACAGCTGATTTTTTCTCGCGATTTCAGTGTTGGTCTAATATTAGAAGTAGTTTTTAATGATGTGTACGATGGTATGTATACATAGATATAAACCTGTACAAACCTAGCAGCGCGCAGAAGTCCCACCTAACTTACAAGAACCGTATTTTATTACGGGATGAAAAGAATAAAAAATAATGAACTATATTCGTTCTACAATCCCGTTGAACTGTTAAATTAAAATATACGGAACAAAAGATAGCTATATCTATGTATGTTGTTTTTAATAGTTCCTGGCCTGGCCTGGCATGGATACTAGTCCTTCAGCCGAATACATATTTCTTCATCGATCCTTCTTTTTGCAGTTAAATGAGTCGTAGTAACAGTCCAAGTAACACACAGTATGTCACAGTCAAGTCCAATCATGCCCTAGTAAAGTCGTGGCAACTTTACTACAAGCTTCTTCTATATCACTTGCCCACACTCTTGCTCGTAAATCAGCACTTAATGAATAAAACGCCACCATTTTTATGCATTAACACTCGAAAAAACACAAGTTTTGGAAAATAATACAATGCAGCGACATGATTTTCTCGAGTTCCCGCCAAAACTCCAGCTATATCTATAAATTAACAATATTGCCATTACACAAAAGTTTTCCCTATTATGTGCATACGTTTTAGATCTAGGGCGGAGAAAACTAAGCGAAAACAAAATGTATGTTAGCTAAGGTGCAAATAGCGTACTTACAGTGAAACAAACCTATCTGTTCAGTTAGGAGTCGCCACTATCGCAATCTCTAAACAACATTGAAAGCTCGCCATCATGTCAAATGTTAGTTCCATAATTTCGCTAACTTTATTCACCAGTTATTGAAGAAATTCTTAAGTACTCATCAATAATAATGTGTAAGTAAAAGTTAACTAGCAGAAGAAGAATGCTAGACGAGCTTAGGAAAATATAAACCTTAAAAGGTGAAAAGAAACTTAATTTTATAGAAAACCTTTCTTAAGGATCGACAAGTTGACGGCTCGAACTCATCGGTGGGTGCGGCTAAAATGCATGCTCTCTTCATCAAACAAACTGTGGGAAAGGGAGAAAGAAAGATAAATAAGCGCGCAAATTTTTTTTGTCGACCTTTGGCTGCAGTAATGTGGTTGAATAAACTCTGAGTTAATTTATTCCAACTTAAGTTATTTGAAATGTTTATGGACTAAACTATGCCGCTTGTTAAATTATTTTAGAGTTTTCGTATTCCTTATGTTATTTATTTACGTCCAATGTGGCGTTAAAATTGAGCGAAAATACAAGATGTTTCCTGGCTCATAACTTTCATGTTTATTAACTTTTTACTTTCGTAATAATTTACAATCCTAGATAATGAAGAGATTAATCGATATAATACTTAGTCTTGGACCTACAAAATTACATAGTGGAGTAGTAATACTACCGCTTTTCTATGGAGAAGTGACCAACTTGTCTACTCTTAACGATACAGTCTTCGAAGTAAATTATGTCGGTGTATTCTGGTATCCGTTTTATTTATAATTATTTTTTATACCAGTCTGGTCCACATTTTTATTGAAAAATGGGATCCATACAAAAATATATATTTGATTATTTTACTATTTTGGTCGGATCGTACCTAAGTTTAGGTACTTATTTGCGGGTACAGTTGTTTTGTCAACACAGTATTAGGTAAATTTAATAGTATTAGTACATTTTGTAATATTATATATTCGACTTATTTTAATTGTATGGTTCTAGAAGTACCGGAAGACGCAGCGTAGGCGCAGCCTCCCACTGGGGACCGACGACATTGTAAAAGTCGCGGGCAACCGGTGGATGCAAATGGCAGGTTGTCGTACAGTGTGGCGGTATAAGGAGGAGGCCTTCGTTCAGCAGTGGACGTCTCCGGGCTAATGATGATGATGACGATGACTCAAAGGGGAACAAAAATAAACCAAAAAACACTCTTTGGCTATCATAATTATTATTAGTAAGTACATTTGATCTTGACAGTTAGCATAGTAGTAGTTTAATAAGTAGTTTTTAGTATATAGTTTAAATATTTATTTTAAGTTTTGTACATATGTAAATAAAATGACTTAGCATAGCACTGATATAATAATTATCTCATCTCATTAATTATACGAAGTGAATTTACTCATAATAACAAGACAAAAAATGTTTTTACGTGCCGGCGGGGCTAAAGTGGCTACTTTAGCACAGTTACGCGGAGCGAAAGGAACCACTTTCTCCCCGCAGTGGCACGTAAAATCGTATACACATCACGGGAGCAAGTAATCTACTATTGAGTAGTTAATTATGTAGTTGTGTATCTACATAATTATGTAGAATTACTACGCTGTATAAAATAAAAATATCAGAGTTGAAAATCCGTCAGCAACTAATGGCTGTCAGCTAGCAACTAGACATTTCACTGTGATTAACTTGTCTAGCGAGTCAACGATCAAATTCTCACTTGACTATGCAAATCTCTACCTAGCAATCATACAATTAAGGAGGTCAACGCATCTGCCAGCCTTGACCTAACCGATGCGCGAACGCTTACCAGGCAATCATGCTCGTAGAATCAAAGAATTATCGGGTCAACGCATCGCCTAAGGCACAGAATCCGCAATTGCGACCTGTGGCCTGAAATACCGCTTGAAAGTGGCAGTACAATGGGACTTTCTCGCAAGTTATGATAGCCTAGTACTGGTGTTTGACGGTTTTGCAAGCAAGGTTTTAAAGCAACTTTTTGCTGTTATAATTCGAAGGAATTCCCAAACGCAGGTGGCCTAGTGGTACACATTACCCATACTTCATTTTATGAACTAGGCAAAATGTCACATGCCTCAAGTTACTACAAGTAACCGTGTACAAAAAAAACATGAATAAAAATACTCAGATAATGCAATCACACAGTTTTATTAGCCAATGAACATAAAAGTGAAAAACGAAAGAAAAATATACCATGAGAAGAAAGTTCAAAGCCTAACAAGTGCACGAAAATTACTATACTATAAAAAGTGAAAACTAATGAAGAGCACAAACAAAACCTTGTTTAAAAGAAACCAGAAAATAATGTTAGTTTTCTCACTAACCACAACAAAGCAATTAACATGAACCCCTAATTAAAGTAAAAACAAGAACAAATTGTGAAAACACGAAACAATAAAACGCAGAGTTCTCATATTAAAAAACAATAATCATTTTTCCCACGCACCCCATTCAAAATGTCATAAAGATGACATTACGGCCGCCCCGACCCAAAACCCGCGTAACGACCAAATTTACAGTTTTTGCTCGTCAACAAAAAAGCTCGTATTGTGAGTCGATTTGTCAGATATTCGTCGTAATATATTAAATAAGATTTGTTTGTCGTCCAACGGTAAATTTTTTGCCGGTCGCTATTCAATTGGGCGAATCAGGTTTTTTGTCGAATTTATATTTAACGCCTCAGAAGTGTGTCACATTAAACACGATTAGGATCAGTGACTGTTCATTCATTTTATCGGATGGTCATCGTGATCGTTTTGGCACAGTTCCAATCAAGATCTCTTCATGTTTCTTTTGATGTATGTCTAGCACCTATCATCGCTTTTGTATTGTGTATATTAATGCGTTTATCTAGATTACGAACAATCGAAAATTGAGGTTATGTCTGTCGGTCAAAGATTGAAATATAATTATCAGAGTTTTGCACGATAATTGAGAAGATAAATGAAAGTAGAGATAATTTTACCGTGCTTTGTTCTTAGATGAAAATAGGTAGGTAACTATTTAGTCGTTTTATTTAAGACAGCCAACCCTATATTTAACAAAATTGTCGTACAGTAATAAATGGAGTTTCACAATATGGCTGCCATTAAAAAGTTATTATGTACGTTAAAATGGCCAGGAACAGTTATGGTGGTCACGGGGAAAACATGTATTTTTGTATTTATTACGTTTGCCTAGCGGATGTCGTTATGGCTTTTAATTTGTCCATTTTGATGTCACGACCATTGTGACTGAAATAAAGCTTTTGTTAAAGTTTTTAATTGTTCTAATTTTTACTGAATGACTGCGGATTACATAAATGAAAACGGATGAATAGAAATAGCTTTTAAATAAACGTTATATACGGATTACTTATTTCGTTCATATTTTATGGTAAAAAAACCCTATTATGGGAGTTAAATACATCCTCAAAAAGAATTGTTACCTATTAGATTTAGCTAGTAACGACTTTGGTATTCTTGGATTATAATTATTGGATCTATAATAAACTTTTATAGGGGACAACAGTGTTGTATTATGCGAGTTTTCCACTGTCACTCTCGGTCCAAATTAAAATGTTCTGCCAAGATATGAAAAATTTAAGAAATAATAGACATAAATTGTCCTCCTTTCAGACATTATTTTGTTACAGAAATACTTTAAGTTTATTTTTTCATACAGTCAAGTGACGAGAGCTAGACGTTCGCCTGGTGGTAAGCGTCACGCCTGGCATTAACAGTAGCAGTGCTAGAATTGTGAACTTGCGAACACAATGCTGCGCCGCACTTCATCAGTAATTTCTTTGGTAACATTGCCCTTCAAACTGGAATACATTAATGCACACTACTGCTTGGCGATTGAATAACTAGCAAAGCTGTGGTACTACCCCAGGCGGACTCTGCAGTAGAATCCTCCCACTACAAAAATTCAACTCTGAAATCGCGAAAAGATACTGCTTTATGCATTTTGCTAAGAGCCGTTGAACTTTCCCTATGAAATAGCGGCCTTTCTGAGATGTTAGGATTGGCCCGATAGTAAAAGTTGTTCATAATGACGAGTACCTACTATGATTCGCTTTCGGTTTAGTATACCCTAAACCTATAACCATGTGTACACTGTACAAGCTGTGAGTAGTTCCCCTGACACTCTTGTCTCGCTCAGCCAATATAAATATAAATATTTTTACGCTGCCGACTGGTAGTGGTTTTGAGAATTTGGATTGTCTCTCTCTCTAGACTTTCATCGGTCTGGATGCAATCTTTTTGTTTTTTGTGTAGTAGGCTAAGTAGTATTTGTAGTATGTCGTAGTTTTTTTTTCATAAGTGTACATAATAGTTTTGGACAATAAGTATCGAAAAACTAAGATGTTTGTATCGATACTTAGCTTCACTACACGCACTGACACAAATAGCGCAAACTTAAATAATTTTCAAATCTATACTTAAGTATAATAATTTATAAATAAACCTTACATATAAACCTTTACCAACCTGTAATATAATTAATAATTTGACAAGCAAGCATCCTTTCATCCTGGTAACATAATCAATACAAATAAACATAAATAAATATTTAGATTTGTGATAAGAGTGTCAGTGAATAAAGGCAAATGCCATTAAAAAAATGTTTTACTGTTTACTATTAATTATTCATGCAAAGAAATAGTTCATAACAACAAGAGAAATGGCAACAATTTTATCATCGTTTACAGAGATTGATAACACGTCGGCAAATGTGTATTACCTCCGATTTTAAAACACAGCGAGCACCGTTACTGCAAGTCAACGGCTCTTTGAATATAACAGAGTAAAAGGAAGCAGATAGACAACTACACGTAAATGACTAAAAACATTTATTGCCTATGGACCACGGGTATTCAACGAACAATATAAGCGCTTAATGTCTAATCGTCTTTTAAAAAGACTAACTGCAGATATGTTGGCGTACGAACATGTTTTTTAATTAATATCATGGAAGCCAGTTAAAAAACTACTAAACCAATTGTTTTATGCAATCAAGTGACGAGACGAGTAAGACGTTTGCCTGGTGGTAAGCGTCACGCCTGCCACTAACAGTAGCAGTGCCAGAATTGTGAACTTGTGAACACAATCCTGCGCTGTACTGCACTGCGCTCATCGCCCTGAGTTAATAGATGTTAAATCTCTTCATACCCAGTAATTTCTCTGGTAACATTGCTCTTCAAACCTTATTAAATCGTCGTTTTTAATCAAAATTTTAGATTTCGTTTTTGAAAAGATCATAACCATCTAGACATCCCAAAAAGTCGGATTAATCAGCACCTTAAGAAATAGATAAAATGAAAAACCTGCCTGCCGTTTGACTTTGGATAGAAAAAGCGCCTGATAACGGTGAACTTGCAACCATAAGAAGTAAACTTAGCTGAACTTCACTCTATATGGCAATATGATAATATTGTGGAGTTCAAATTAACGTGGAGCACCGATGATAGACTATTAACTTTGCGTCGGCGTCCAAGACTTTGATTGGTCAAAAAACATCTGTGCCTCTATAATCTGTAGTAAAGTGAAGCTCAATCATTAACGGTTCGCAACAAGAGCGATCTAAGAACATAATTACGATTATTCGATACGCGTGCGATGATTGAGAAAATCATATGATAGTTACTTACTTGTAATTGGTTTTGACAGGTTAGTAATGCGATAGTTACAATGCCACTATAACTTCTTGAAGCCAGCGTTTGTGACGTTTTATCTATCTATCTATATATATAAAAGGCTCTGTCCTGACTGATTGACTGACTGACTGACTGACTGAGTGACAGACAACGCACAGCCCAAACCGCTGGTCGTACAGACTTGAAATTTGGAGGGTGTATTCGTCTCAATGCGTAGGGGTGTACTAAGAAAGGATTTTTAAAATTGTACCCCTAAGGGGGGGGGGGAAAGGGGGGAAACGTTTATTTTTTACTCTTTTTTTTGGATTTTTATCACGAAGCAGTTAAGCTAAGCAGTCGAATGCTGCATCAGCTTTTAATAATCCACGGTTTGCCATAAGACAAACCTCGAAGGGTCTTCAAGTTGCAAATGAATCGATTTTTAAGAAAGCGTGCTCCATCATATACTGCATCGTCGTTTAATATCAGATAAAATGGTAGTCAAATGCAACCTAGTTTAATCATAAAAAAGCTAACCTGGCCTCGGTTACGGCAACGTTACAAAATTTATTTTCTTCACATCATAGGTATGTACATTGTACATGTAGTGGTAGGACTCTACTTCAGAGTCCTTTTGAAGGAAGGAGGGATACACCTTTGCCAGTTACCTGAGAAATTACTGCGTATGAAGAGATTTAACATCTAATATCTCAGAGTGACGAGCGCAGTACAGTGCGGCGCAGGATTGTATTCGCAAGTTCACAATTCTGGCACTGCTAAAGTTATGGGCAGGCGTGACGGTTACCACCAGGCAAAAGTCCCGATCGTCTCACCACTCGATTATATTAAACAAAAAAAACATAAAAAAAAGTATTCTGAATGCAATTTTCGTCATTAAGTTTGTACACTCTTTGAGATGCAAAAATCATCTAAATTGGCCATTGTTTAAAAATAATTTAAAAATCTGACTTTGCTAAGTTAGTATTAAAAGTAGTCTTTTAAAGCTACATTTTTAAAGCTGTAATTTTGATGCATTAAAAATCACTTAAGTCTAAATGCAAAACCCGCGTGGCGCCAGAAAAAAACTTTAAAGGCTCGTTACCGGTAAAAGTTGCGGTCATGTCCAGCGAATGTGCCACATTTTTATTTAAATCTTTGCATATATTCACCACATTCTTTTACTTTATTTATAAGTTAATCTAAATTGTAACTGAATGGCGTCTGAATTAAGTTTGACGCAAGAGGTTATATGTCGTTTTGCCTTGCAGTGGCTAATGAGCTAGGATGATAATAATGATGGCGACTAAGAGTCTTCTATTAAAATTGCAATCAATTTTTTTTTTATAAGCGACATTTATTTTTTATCTACTTACTTACTCATCAAAGGGTTGGTTGTGAGGTAGAGATTTTTTTTAATGATTTGCAAACTTTACACAAAAACATAAATAAATGCAGTTTCAATAAAAACATCTGTGAGGTTGTTTTAGCGAGCGTTCATACGAACGTTTTTTTTTATTAGTATGAAAGTTTACGGACAGGTAGTCTTAGTAGTTCAGCTTCGTTCAGCAGTGGACGTCTCCGGGCTGATGATGATGATGATGGTGAATCTTACTAGTACTAGATTTTTAAGGCTTTAGTTTACAATTCTAAACTAATTAAAATATTGCTGTCACTTTTTTACTAGGCATGTTAGCTAAGGACAGCAATACTTTAGTTAGATTAGTCCTGTCAACTTAAATCTTCAAAATCGTCCACCGAACAGAAGCAAAGGGTTGGTTAATGTTTAAGATTTCAAAATTGTTAGATGAGGAATTAAAACTATTATTTAAATGTAACAAGTTGCAACTTTGTTGAAACGTGACAAGTTGTAACTTTTAAGAGTCGTGATAAGCTACAACTTTATGGAGACGTGAACAATTACTACAAATTTATTGCAGTAGTTACCAATTAGGACAATGTTTATGCGTGACGAATAGTGTCCTAAATCGCAGATTATCGTCTTTGGCATCTCTAATGGTATATGCTCTTATCATATCACTAATCACCCGCACTATCAAACTTTTTTTTCTTAAGCGTTTCCTTTACACTTAATATAGAGACCCCTCCTCTATAGAGACGGACTTACGAAAATACAAAAGCATTTTTTGTATTATAACAAATTCTTTAAAAATACTTTCATCTCTCACCAGACAATAAGCTCGTTAAAATTAAAAAGTGAGATTTATCCCACTAATCTGATTTCACCTTCACTTTGGTTCAGAACTGTCAATATTGTTTCGATTCAAAAGACTTTCGAGGATAAACGTCTACGAATGAAGTATTTTATTGAATAGCAGAAATTGAAAGTAGCTGTGAAGCTGTTAGTTTTTTAATAGAAAATTTTATTAGCCGTCTACAATATTTGGTAAATAACAGTCGACGTCTGATTTACATTTATTTTATTTTTTTGTTTATTAAAATTTAGGGTTCCGTACTTTGGGTGTCCAACGGGACTATTACTAAACCTACGTTGTCTATCTGTCTGTCCGTCCATCTGAATTATATAGTCTGTACCTTTCCAACTGTAATTGATCATCACCATCATCATTAGCCCGAAGACGTACACTGCAGGACGAAGGCCTCCCCTTAATAGGGAGGGCCATAATCTCCACGCTTGGTAGGCGGCTTGAAGATCGCAGAATGCTCACCAGATACTCGGAGGTCTCTGCTGCCCGTCGTAAATCGATAGCTGGTTAAAATTTCCACAGTATGAACCTCCACATGAAAGGCACATTTTAAAGGTTTTCTGTTTTTTTCATTTAGTAAAAACGATAATAAATAGAAAATCAACCGTGGCCCTAATTCTAAACCAAATTTAAAAGTGTAAAAGACTAAAAACTGTCCAAGAGAGTGCGGGCACTCACTAAGTCACTACGATACCAAACAAAAAAAGCAAAAATGGAATTGTTGGTTACAGCAATATATCGGAACCCTGGTCCACGAGTCCAACTCGCACTTGGATTGTGATCGAGGCAGCTAATTGAGACAGTTTACAGCGCAGTATCGTCTATAATAAAGTAAGTAGAACTTATTACCTATCTCAATGTACAAGAAGAGTGTTATCGACCACATGATAATTATGAGTTTAGTAAAAGCATCACGTCTACCCAAAACAGTAGCAGTGCCAGAATTGTGAACTTGCGAACAAAATCCTGCGCTACACTGCACTGCACGTCACCTTGAGATAAATATCAAATCTCTTCATGCCCAGCAATTTCTTTGGTAACATAGCCCTTCAAGCTGTAAGATAGTGATGCTTGCACACTACTGCTTGGAGTTTGAATAACTGGCAAAGGCGAGCAAGACTGCGGTTATATTTATACGCAAAATTATGGGAAGATTGCGATATATTTATTTATTGTGATACGCCAACAGTAAACATTTATTTACACATTCTTAAAGTAGGTACATAACACAAGGATCTGATACCATTACCTTTTACAGCCGCATACAACATTCGTCATAAACATTGTTACAGAGAATTCAAATAATGAAAACTATAATTTTAGCAGAACAGACAAAAATAGACAATATATAATGTTCGCTTTGAAATAAAAAAGCTATCATCATCATCAGACCGGAGACGTCCACTGCTGAATGAAGGTCTCCCCCTTAGACCGCCACACTGTACGACAACCTGCCATTTGCATCCACCGGTTGCCCGCGAATTTTAGAATGTCGTCGGTCCTAGTGAGAGGCCTACCTACACTTTGTCAAAAAATGCATGTTTATATGAAGCGAAAGCTGTGGAAAATCTTAATTTTCCTATGCCTAATGATAATGACAAACCACATTGAGAGTTTACTCGGACAGTGAAAACAACTCTTCGTTTGCAATTCTACTTAAACTAACACATTTGAAAGCGAAACACGAGTGTTTCAAAGAAACTTTAGATAAACAAGATGTCTCTACTAGCGGTGAATGTTCATTTACGATTGATACACACGGAAACTACAGTTGGCAAATAAGCGATATGACTTACAAAATGTATCTAAAACTAGCAGTGCCCTTCGGTATTTTACAGGGACCGCGTATTTTTTGGAATAATAAACTTGTTTGTTAGTCAAGGTCTTAGGCTATATCCACTCCAAATTTCTTAAAAGCCAGTTGAGCTGTTACAGCGTGAAAAATTTACAAACAAACAAACACTGATAAACTTTCGCTTTAATATGCTAGTCGAATTTTAGTTATGTGCTCCGAACTATGGACTCTTCATAGATAACTAAAATCCATCTTCACACACTCACGATCGTTTTTAGTTCGTGTGAAAAAAAAAAATAAAAAAAAAAATGATTGATTGGCTACAAAACATAAAAATCAGAGCAACAGAACTTATCGTCAAATATAAACACACAAACGTCAATTTCTTATCACAACTTCCTTTCACTATGTCAAAAAGGTAATAAAAAAAACCAGATATCAATATTATTTTTAGTGAAACAAACCTTTTTTTTTTTATAAAGTAACTGAATGAAATCAGAGAATAAAGTGTACAAAAAAACTACACCTAAATAAAACAAAAACCTTCGTAAAATTGGGAAGTGAATGAATGAGGTAGGCAGTGAAGATTTTGAAGCCTCAATGATTGATGTAGCGGTTTATAATGACAGCTTGATGATAAGGGTCGATGAGGTATTTAAATACTCGAAAATATTAAGGCGAAATATTGTGGTTACACGTTTGTCTGGATCCCGTAACTTAAGATCAGAGGTGAGCTGTGAAAGAAGCTGTGCTGTCAAAGAGCCTGTCAACAATAAAACATTCGGTTTCGAAAAATAAATTGATTAAGCGAAGCCAAGGTCTCTGAGTCTAAAGGGACAAGTCGGCGTTTGTTACGTTATATACAAACGCCGAATTGGCCTGTTTGTGTTATATTTTAGCGATCATAACTTGCGAACCGTTGATTCAATCTTTGAAATTTTGTGAGCAAGTAGTTCGGTCAAATACAATTACCAAGTTCGATTATGAGTCAAATTGGTCAAGGGTCGTGAGGTCTCTGTTCACTGCGGACTACTAGTCATCCTAAGAAGATTATGGCGTCGCACTTTGTGCATTTGCCAGTGTCAATTATTTATTTAGGTACCCAAGATTTTGATGAATTTGAAGACAAATTAGTCTTGGTCACATTCAACGCCACACTTAATAAGTCAAGTCCAGTCATGTCCTAGTGGAAATTTTCCTACACGCTTGTTCGGAGTTTTTGAAACAACACGAAAGACGTTCTCTACATTATATAACTTGCCCACACTCGTGCACATAAATTAGCATTTCATGAATAAACATTTTTATGCATTATTACTCGAAAAAACACAAGCTTTTTTATACAAGCAAGTGACGAGACGAGCAAGACATTTGCCTGGTGGTAAGCGTCACGCCTGCCACTAACAGTAGCAGTGCCAGAATTGTGAACTTGCGAACACAATCCTGCGCCGCACTGCACTGAGATATTAGATCTTTAAATCTATTCATACCCAGTAATTTCTCTGGTAATATTGCCACACATTGGAACACAGTAATGCTTGCACACTACTGCTTGGCGGTTTAATAACTGGCAAAGGCGTGGTACTTCCCCAGGTGGACTCTGCAGTAGAGTAGGTACTACCACTACAAAATAATACAATGCAGCGACATTTTTTTTTTGCGTTCCCGCCAGAACTCCTATGGTCGTCTACACTACACGGCTTACCAAACCCACTGTCCGTAAGTATTTCAATGTCAATGTCTGCCAGCAGTCTGTGATTAGACAAATACATACCCGGACACGTAACGACTAACAACTGTTTTGACACCTTGCTTTACAAAGCGCTAGTGAAAGCGCAAACTTCGATGCTACTCGTATCATTATTTAGTTAACTGTTACTTTTAACTTTCTGTTTCATGATACTTTTTTGCGAAAGCTCATAAATTTTTTCATTTGGGTTTTGTGGTGTGTTAGCTTGGTTAACAATTGATTAATTAACCAAAAATGTACTGATTGTTCTCAGTGACTGAGACGTCGCTACACACGTCTTCCAACTCCCTTGATCAGTTTGGCTCATTTGTATTTGCACGAACTTCTTGCTACAAAATTTAATGATAGGATCTGCTACGGTTCGCAAGTTATCGTCGAACTACATTATATTTTTATATCTTTTTTCGTCTGTTTTTACAAACAAATGCCAATATGCCCCTGCCCACCTAGCATGTGAGATAAACGTCTATCCACTCTTATTTCCTCTGATTACGAGACAGATTTATCCATTTTCTAGCTTTATCACGTTCCGGCGCGGGGAAAGACCAATTAGTGATCGGCGCGTGCTACGGGGGCAATAGACTCGGATATCACTTGGTCACTAATAGCTAAAATAGGTGCTTACTGAGTACGCATCTGGAAAATTTTACAAAAAATATATTTAATAGAACATAATATTTCAAGTTATCAGTGAAAATAATTGTATTCTCAGGATTATTTTATAATTTCTTTCAACTCTATTTTTAGAAGCTGTAAAGTGACAGTGTGGTAAATTCTGAAGGTTTAAGTTGACAGAACTAAACTAACTAAAGTATTGCTGTCCTTAGCTAACATAGGCAGTAAAAAAAAGTGACAGCAATATTTTAATCAGTTTAGAATTGTCAACTAAATTAGTCAGAATCGACCACAATGTAACATTATGAAATTTTTTTTTTGAATTTTTTTTAGACTTGTTAATTGCAAAAAGTGATTGATATGTAAATTGTTCACTGAATAGTTAACCAATTAGAATTTGCTTCCAATCTCTTCACTTTCACAAACTTAATTGGCGGTCTTTCACTTTTGTCAATTATTTATCTAAAGCACTTAATTAATTCAAATCACATTTGATTCACTCTTCTGTCGGGACTTTAATTTGTTTCTGATTGTAACGAATCTCATTTGAAAGTGTTTATTTATTAAGTGTTAGAGTTCTTTTTTTATCGGTAGCGACGTTTTTGGTATCATTACAGAAAAATAAACCCTAAAAGTAAAGTGTTAAGCTAATACGGTAGATCAGTTCTTCGATTTATTATATTTATGGGTTGACTTTTTTGACTGTCTACCCATAATAAGTAGGTACAGTGAAAAATAAAGTGATTTAAATAATAAAATAAAAGGTTTCGCGTCTTTTAAGTAACTAAAGTAATACTAAAAGATTTACTTTAATCCCTGACTGTACTAATAGGTAATGAAATTGGACAGTGGGTCCGTCAACCTATTCAAGATTGACTAGGTTTAGTGGAGCCGCGGGTCCACTGGCGAGCGGGTCTAGTTGACTGAAGACTCTTAGCTAGACAACCAATATTTAATTTTACGAAAAAAACACAATTTGATTAGACTACTGCTGACTTCCGCTGATATTTTTTCAGTAATTTGCTTGGCATATTGACAATCGTAAGGATCTCAAAAGCAATTATGTGAACGAAAGTAACGAATACACAAAATTCGCTTCAAATTGTACTTATTTTTTTGCATCAAATCATTTAACTTCCGTATTCAGAAGCCCAGCATTCCCAGCTAAAAATGAATAAAAAACTAGCAATCGTGGACACAAAGAGCCTCTTTACGGTCTGGTAAAACTATCATTGTCCTTGCTTCCCGCCATAATTGTCAGCCATCTTTGTTTATGTCCGCCATTTTATTTTTTATTTCAAGTCTACCCTACGTCATTAAACCTTTTTGCTGCAAGTTGCTGGCTGGTTTTCGGTTAAATTGTATCTTTATCACAGGAACAATGTAATATTGTAATCAAAAAGCCTTTTATGCCTTATGCATTAGGTGTAAAAGTTAGTAGGTATTTCTTGATTGGTGCGCTCAAGTTGTTTTTATTGTGTCTTATTTGTAGTTTGTATTGGTTTTTTCCTCTAGTTAAGGTTTTATTACTTTTTGTGGTGACCCGTGTTTATTAAGTTTTTTATAATGCTGGTGGTGCAAACAAATTGAAATGCATTCTATTTTAATAACGATAAATGTAAGTCTAAGCATGTTTAGTGTTTGTGTTGTTTGTGCTTAATTTAGTAGAACATTTTGTTGTCACATTTTGAAATAATTTTAATATGTTTAGTTATTTTTTAAGCTATTGAGAAAACCTATTTCAAACAAGCAGTAAACAACAACACAGACAACACAGATAAACACAACAAAACATATAAAGCTGGATGTTACAATAATGTTGCAATTTTTTTAAATAATTTAAACAGTCTAACAATGAATTTAAATTAAATCCGTATCTCTTCCTTTCCTTTCACAGCCAATACCAACACCACCAATGTACATAGAACTCTTAATATAGGGCTGTCACACAATTTAAAGAAACTCATTTCACTCATTCTCCTTTTTTTCTAATTTTTTCTTTTTCTTTTGGGCTCTGTTTTAGTTCTGTTCTGCCTCAGTTCAAGTTTCTAGGAGTCTAAAGGCTGCCACATGTTTGACAAGCTAGGTGTTTGACAACAGCTCATTTAATGTAAAGTGACGGTGTGGTCGAGGATGATACACACCAAGCATGATATGGGAACTGATACCGACATTGATAATTTCGTATAACCCTATATCCTATTTTTTTTAAATTCATTCATACACGTGGAGTAACTTCGGAATAGTTAATTCGTTCTTTGGGTTTATCCACCACGATAAAGATTCAAAAGTAAAAAACATAAAAGACTATGTACTCCAGAACTATTAAAATTAGGTATTAGGTATACCTATAAGTCTCGATTATCTTTAGAAAACGTGACAATATATTTTTTATTTTATTCAGGAAAATGTCCATTAGGGCTGTCTACTTAGCCTTTTTAGAGAGAGAGTGAGTAATTCAATTTCCAGCAGCTACAAACAAGGAAAGCTCTACTTACTTTGGTGGTGTAGCGATTGATATAAAACGCATTGTAGTCAAGACGTCAGGATAGTACTTATCTGCATGGTATTTATTTGTACCAGAATTACAGTGTTCGAGTACAAAATGTACAGAGAAAAAGCTTCCACGTGCTTGGGGAAGTGTGAGAAATTTTAAAAGTGAAAATTAAAAATTATATTCCTAATTATTTAACCTCCAAAATACGAGTGTGTGAGAAAGGTAAACATGAAGAAGCATTTACGCATGTAGTCCAATGTTACAAATTTCTCACGATAACCTTGTGAATGTACCCGTACAGGTAATGATGTACCTGTGTACTGTACTTGAGTGTGTGTAGTAGTGCCTGTAGTGGTACTGATAGTGTAGTATAGTAGTACCAGTAGTAGGTTTGTTGGTTGATCTAGGTACATCTTTAAAAATAATTGGGACCTACCGTATGACAATTTTTTTTTGGTTCCAGCAATCCGTCAAGAGACGGCAAAAATGTGTTTGTAATATGGCAGTTCGGAAGCGAATAAATTAGGCTTTTAATAATAGCGATACTAATTACTGTATTTATTTATTTATATTTAAGTTTATATATTTATATTTTAGTCTTTATTACATTAGTTAAAATAAAACCTAACAACTAAACAAACCTGGAATTAATTTATTTATTTATTGAGATACGCCAACAGTAAACATATTACACATTCTTAAAGTACATAACGCAAGGATCTGATACGATCACCTTTTAAAGGCGTATACAACATTCACCATAAACAGTGTACTGTATTAAAAACTAAGCTTTTGTACTTTACAGGAACTGTTTCTTTGAAGAGTTACTAATCATTGCCGGACATTGCAACGCCACAGAATAAACTGTGACTATCTTATGGCCGATATTGGAAATGTAGGTACTTGATGTCTAAGGGAGATATAATATATTTTTAGGTTTTATAGCGTTAATGCATGCACCATATGCACGGGCTGATGTTAGTTTTTGTTTTGGACTTGGGTAATTGGGTATGTCCTAAAACCGCATCCAGAACCACCGGAGGACGGGCAGCAGCGTCCTCTTGTGTTCATGGATCTTGTGATAAAGTGTATGGCTGCTGTACATAACAGCTGTTTTTTTTTCGTGAATTTACAAAAATCTTATAACATAAGATGTTTGTTATCTTGTATACAAAATCCTCACAGTCGCTCCTTATCCGGTTAAATAGCACTTTGTATAAATGCCCATAAAACCACAGTAAATCATGATTTTGTCCAATTCCATCGCCGCAACAGGCTAGAAGTCAATTTTTATTGTCCTATTAAAATGTGGCCCATAAATATAGCTGATTAATGAAAAGAAAATGAAAATCTGATCAAAAATAAGCAACTTATAAGCATTTTAATATCATGCTAGACAGAGAGGCGAAACAGAAAATCGTGACGTCACTTCTCAGTACGCCATATAAATTATATTCTGAAAAGTAAGGCGTGACGTCATTTTTTGTTTTTGGGAAAGGGACAGAGTTGTTTCTAACAAAAACATTAAACGCTCATATATCAGAACATTATTAACCGATTTAAATTATTTTTTCAATAAACATACTATATTTACTTAAATTCTTTATCAAAGCTATTGGTTTCACCTATATAAACATCAGTCATCACTATTGTCAATTACTTATCAACGACATGGTTCGCAAAAATACTTAATAATTAACCTACATTAAATTTACCGTTACCGAAATCTTTCAGACGAAATCCTTTAAATTTACTTACTCAAGCAATAAAATCATAACGAAGCCAAAGAAAGCTCGGTGTAAATTAAAATGTCCAAAAAATTTACCGGTCGGCGCATCATTTTTCAAAAAGTGTTTTTAGGGTTCCAAAAAGTTTAAAAGGCATTAAGCTGCTTAGGGTGCGCGTGCGTTATGTGGCGTGGCCAATTGGCCATGTCGACCAGGCTACGATGCGTGGCTGTCACTTGACCTCAGCAATTGATATTTATTTCAAATTGCTTTCTGACTGTGTGCCGGCGAAGGCAACGCTTCATTTTTCGTCATAAAACAAAAATACGTGACTTTTAGTTATAAAAGCTGTACATAGAGTACTACGGCTAGACTTATATGCACTTTTTCCTAATAATTGGTAAAATATGCTGCACAACCATTTAAAATAAGTTCAGCTATAGATAGCTGATACCCATAAATAGATATTTCCATCATCAATCTGCTTCAAATCCTAGTTTGGAACGAATTATTTTTATGTGTGTAATTTCTAGTTGAAACAATCAAGTGTTCATTAATTTTGTAATAATATAGTTATTTGCCGTTTGCCCAAATGAAAAGTACCTTATGTTAATGCGTAATTAAAATTGTAAACAAATCAAGTTGTTATTGACGATCGTTTTCCTATAAACGTTTGGTCGCCGCAGCCACAACGCTAAATGCGCGGTGACGCCGCTATATTTTTGCAGCAAGAATGCTCACAAAAAATGTGCGCACGCGCTGCGGTAGTAATAAAAAATTATGAACGATTATTAATTTAACGGGGGAAACGTTGTTACAGATAAATTATTTTTCTTGCTTTCTTGAGTTTATTGATGGCGTAAAAGTTAACGCCTTTAGCACACTCATATTTTCAATCGCAACTAATTACGATTTTACTGCGTTATCTAATGGTTATTTTATTGAATAATTCCCAGACTATCCGAGCTAGTTAACAATAATATATGTATTTTAATTTTATTATAGGCTTGTGTTGACCTCTAACTCGACAGATGTTAACCAAAGATGGAGTCTATGATAGAGTACGCTTGCCTAGATAAAACCAATATTATTAATGCAAATACCTAACTATCTGATATAAACCAAAGAGCCTACATACTTACGTCGTCATATTCTTGCAATATATATATATTTTTTTCATTATTGAGTATTGGATTGTGTAAATATTTTTTGTTTTTTATTTTATTATATATTATTATATAATTAAATATATATTTTATATTTTATGTGGAAAATAATATATTTCAGTGCGTTTTGCACCCTTATACTTCCTCGCCCCACTGTTAGATAAAGGATAAAAAGAAGGCTCTCTCTTGGTACATACCAGAATCGAATTACATAAATTATTTAAAAAAGTGTGAGTAAACATCGATTCATTGTTGAACTACGGTGTACTAAACCATTCAATTTTACTGTATCCGCGCCTAACAATATCTTATTCAGTAAAATAATGCAGAAATTATGTGAGCGAAGGTTAAAAATGTTTAAAAATGTAAGCTTTTGAAAGAATTTGGAACAAGACTGCGAGTAAATGCAGAAAGTCTAAGGCAACTCGCAAAAAGCAAACATCGGAATGGGGACGGGTCTTGCTTAGAATATTAAATACTGACTCAACAGTTTTAAAAACTTGGACAAAACAAAAGAATGTTAGAATCCGAAATACCGACATAAGGCAGGTGTCCAAGAATCCGGATCGGACTGTGTTGACTTCAAGCTGGTCACTACTAATTTGTCATGAATTTTACACAGATTACTAATAAGGCAGTGAGAAACCTAATTGCGTGACCACTCAACTTAAATAAAATAAATACCTTTTCGCACCACCTGCTCGACAATGTCCAATTACATATCATGCAACCTCAACGTAAAGTAAAGCATTATCTCTTATGGGATATAAAGTTGTATGAAACTCCCTAAGGAATAAAGTGATTTGAATTTGGAACGTCAAATTCGTGTGAAAACTCGTGGAAAACTCAAAGTATTAAAATACCCATATGGCTGTAAAGAGGTTTGTTTGAAAATCGAACTGGTCACCATAAGCAGAACTAAAAAAAGGTGCGTTTACAAAGAATGTGAAACAAAAGACGGTGTTTGGTCCTGTGATTGTCAGTGAATTTTAATTTATGGAGCCCTGGCTTTTTATTGTCTCGCAGAAGGTGTGAAAAGTAGAGTATGCTCCTCTGGAATAAAGCCTGTCTTCGTCTTGGGCAGCTTGAACCCCTCCCTTCACTCAGGACACTATATAAATCTAGACTAACGTTACGCTCAGGGTTCAATATGCCGCCCGCGACGTAAGACACTGCTTTATTCCCTTAGTGCATAATCTACTATTAAAAGCGTAAGATTGCGGGCACGTACCAATGAGCTTTGTGGAATTTATGTACCATACTAACTTTTCGGTAAAAGAAAACTTAGCGAAGAAACCTGGATACGCCCGGAAAATAATTAATTCAATGGCATTGGGCCAGCGTAGTAGGATCCAATCAATCTTCAAGGTTTACCTAGGTCTGCAGAGAACTATTAAAAAGTCTGATTATGGCAAATATGATATAGGCGCCCAATTTGGGTTTGGTGGTTTTGGGGATCGTATAGCCTAATGCGTACGATGTGGATAAGTGAACGCTTACCTTTAATAATATAGTTCTTCAATTATATGGCAGAGCGCTATCTAGTTTCTAGTAAGTAAATATTTGTTATAAACTTATGTTGGTACGCAACTTTGGCCAACTTTTCGACTACAAGCCAAGCTTTCTCTACCTACTTTATTTTAAGCTCTATTGTCTAA
Source organism: Erannis defoliaria (assembly GCA_905404285.2). NCBI lineage: Eukaryota > Metazoa > Arthropoda > Insecta > Lepidoptera > Geometridae > Erannis > Erannis defoliaria. Next base: position 11,972,598 of record FR990089.1, on the reverse strand, counting down.
TGTCAAAAGCTGTGTATGCTAAAACACTATAATCTAGACAGTTATGTGTTCGTGTTCGTACTCGAGATTCAAATCGTGTTTTTCCTGTGATTCCACTTGCGAAGCTGTTGGTATATTTTTCCTGCAGCGTTCTGGCTTCCTGGTATTTAAACTAGTATTCATGCGAATTTCCAGTAAATGAAAAACGGTTAAAACACAGCATTGACTATAGTCTTATTGAGTATAGTCCTTTGACTAAGTAGAGAGAGAGGAGCTAAAACCTCCAAGGTATAGTCGGAAGAAAAGATAATTTCCTATATAAACGGAAATTAGCCAAAACAAACTTAGTGATGGGATCTACCTGATGGAACAAGAAAATAATTCTCAAGCGTAGGTGTTAGATAGACCAAAGCTAAAGGCAGATTTTGCTCAGTTGAAATAATTATCATCGAGTAGGCGAGTCCAATCCTACACCTATTCTACGTTTCAGACAAAAAACGCTCACACCTTTTGTTGGTAATAAATACCTAGCACATTACTGCAAAATTCAATAACAGAGGTAAAGTTGCAGTCACTTGCAGTTACAATTGTCTAATCATTAAAAAAAATTCAAGACAATACTTTTAAATATTACGTGTATTATATTTTAAATATAAATATGACATCCAAAATTCTTTATTATTATTATGACGTTTTCAAATCGAAAGATGTTTTTTTAATGATAAACCAATCAGAGAAAAAAAGTATGTGATCAAGTGGACCCGCCGGTCCACTGACGAGCTGACCGAGCGACCAGCTGGACCCGCTGACCGAAGACTCAGAAAAACCAGCCAGAGCCGTCAGGATGTTTTGTGCGTAGAATGTTCATTTATTTAGACTGCCTAAGAGCTCTAACACTAGAGCCGACGACTCAGCCTTCACAAACGAGGTATCGGAACTAATTTTAAACTACTAAACTTATCCTAGCCTAATAGACCAAAACGCTCAGGTCGTTGCTCTCCACCGGTTCAGACAGACAATAAGCAGTATTGTTCGAACGGCTCGGCTAATTAGTGAGTTGTTCAAGCATCAAATCGTTCGATAGTGATTTCTCCTTAAATGCTATGCTCGCCTGGTACTTTAGATCTAGTCAGGTACTTAGGTTTCATTGAGACAGGTGAGCTGGAAAAATCTAGACTGGGGAAAATCACAACCTCCCCAGACCGGTTATGCGCACCTGGTACTTTATATTTGTTCAGGATCTTACTTTTCAGTCACACAGGTAAGCTGAAAGCTTATTTTGGAAAGTTACTTTCATTACCTTCTCACTAATCAAACCGCTCACTAATAAATAATAATAGGGCTGGTATAGGAGTTATTTTTTTCAAAAGAGTTGCGTTGGAATGTCGTATCTCCTGTCAATGTGGGAAAATCTCGTGAAAATTGTGATGAAACTTTGTATTAAGTATTCATTTCATTTGTAAATGCAAGAAATATACCCACCCACCTAATTATGTAGACCTAATAGCTTAGGATAATTTCTCATTCGCACATCACCTATTATAAACTTATATTATCCTGACTATAGGTCAGGATAATATAAGTTTCAAAATGTTGAATGATAAATAAATAAATTTATCATGGAGCTAAAATCACTCCAAACCTTTACTAATAAGACTTCAGTATTAAATTCAATACTAATACTATCCTAAACAGTATGTCAATCTGTCTGTCATTTACAATTATTGCCGCAGTTAGACGTGAAGAAATACGTTCCCCGACGGGTTTTTACCTGCAAGAGCACAGTCTATCTGTTTGGAGACTTTAGTGGTGAGACACTATCGTATTTTCAGAACGACACTGACCTGCTGCACGCTGAATATTTTAGTTCCACCACTTATCCATCGCTAAATACAATTGGTCAGTGGTTGCCACTACAGTCCTTGTCGCGATAAAGAAAATAATTTATTATAAAAGTTAAAAAAGTTTACGGTTTTAGAGTTCCTTGTAGAATATTGGAAAGAAAAAGAAAAGCTTGTATGTATTTACTTACAAAATCGTACATCAAAAAGAGAGAACTGTGTCAATGAAGAAAAACAGAATAACACAATAATTATTAATAACTCTAAGTACTTCTAATATTATAATTATTATTTATCGGGAGCACGTTTCACAAAATAATCACAGGAAACGTCCCGTAAATAATTATTGAACTTTAATGAACAACCGTCTGAGTTAAAACAATGTCCTACTAATGCTATAAATGCTAAAGTTCGTGAGTCTCACTCATGTGTATTTGTGTATATGTGTGTATGTGCTTCAATTTTAAGCTCTACTCATATAAAATACATGTATCTGCAGGCCACTAGCTTTACCTAAACGCTAGTACTAAACTTTATCATGTCTCAATGATCATATCTCATCATGCATCATGTCTCAATGCTTATCAGTCTATTACTATTTCAATGGATTGGAATGGATTTACACCACTAAACATATTTCATTATTTCTTTTCCTTTTTATTCAAGCAAATGAGAAAAGAATCTAAAATTAAATTTTCTTTGTCTTATTCTGATTATCTGAATGTTTGAATTTATTTGCTGATAATTATTTTCAGAATTGGATTTAGACCTGGTTATGTCCTAAAACTGCATCCAGAACCACTGGAGAATGGATAGCAGCGTCCTCTCGGTTAACAGTGGTGAGCTTCTGCGATCCCCAAGCCGCCTGCCAAGCATAGGGAATAATCCCTAGGCCTTCGCCCAGCAGTAGTATGGCTCATGATATGATGACGATGTGATGATATTTAAAAGAAACTCTACGGAACCCAAGCCTTATTAAAACATTCCCCAGCATTATGTTCAATCTAGATTGTCTATTGACGCAGATACTGCATGCCTGCATGGCTTCATACTATTCTTGGAAGATATAAAGAGTGTCTTATCTTGAGGTGTTACATCTTTATTGGGTTAGCACGAAAAAATAAGAAGTACAGTATAGAACCGGGAGCTCATAATAATGTTATTTACAAAAGAGTTTTTTTCTGGTTGATGTGGGACGTGATTAAAATGCTGGCTTTTATTTGGCTCGACTAAAGCTAATATTGCTGTCCAAAGTGGCAATGCCGCCAACTTGCCAAATCCGCTGCTGACTGGTAGTGGGCTGCATTTGTATTGTCTATTAGAGTAGTATACGAGTAGAACTAACAAATTTTGCTGTTCTAGTTATCTTTGTAAACAACTTTTGCTATGGCACTAGCAATTGCGAAAAAAACGTCGAACAGCTGATTTTTTCTCGAGTTCGGCCCGAGAAGTAATCTTCCTTTCGGGAGTTCAAAGGTATTCAACTTTGACTATAGGGCTAACCTATCTGAACTCGCGAAAAAATCAATCGCCCACAGAAAACATCCTCCCGCGACAAAAATCAGCTTTTCGACTATTTTTTTCGTGATTTCTAGATTGTTCCCATAGCAATAGTTGTTCATTATGACCTCCTTTTGGCTTAGCGAATTGTTCCTCGTAATCCTGTACAAATAAATTATAACAAAAAAAAAACATAAAAGTTTATTTTAATTAAATATGCTTTAACTTTTAAAAAAATACATCTGGCCTACTAGAGTATCATAACTTTGAACTGATAAAGCACGTCTGTCTAGGGTACGGTCTGGCGGTACGGTTGGTTGGTCAGTCGGCCTGATGATCGTGGATCACTGACCTCCTTGCACTGAGCTTTGCATTCTGTTTACAATACGCACTAACTATTACTTAGTATGTCCTCTAGCATTTTGTTCTAGAAATTATTTGCATTGCTGTGCAATACAACTAGATTTTTTGAATTTCATGCTACTCTGATAGCGCCAAAGACAAGGGTGCATAGACAGTAAGAAAAAAATATGATTTCTTGCAGGACTTGAACCTGCATACCAGCAATATCTGGGTTTCCCTCCCAACTGCTTAGCCAATTAATTAAGCTACTATAATAATTTTGCATTAAAACATAGAGATACCCAGTGCGGAAATACTTATAAATATTCAATTATCAAGTTAGATATTATCAAGAACTTTTTTTTTTTGTTATTGGCATCGCACGTTGTGCATTCTGCCAGAGCCAAGTATTATTATGAATGTTCAAGTTTATCTAGTATTATCAAGTCAAATATGCCATGAAAACACAGTTAGTCACACGAAATTAGTCATAGTCGAGTCTAAGTCATGTCCTAGTAAAGTTGTGGCGACTTTACTATGAGCTTTTACGGAATTTTGAAAACAACACGAAAATACATGTTTCACCACATTATATCACTTGCCCACACTCGTGCATGTAATTCAACACTGAATGAATAAAACACCACCTTTTTTAATCATTAATACGCGAAAAAAATGTTGTTTAAGAAAATAATAGAATACAGCGACATGATTTTTCCGTGTTCCCGCCAAAACTCCTATCACGAACTTCCTTGGTAAGTATTTAGAGACGTGTGAGTAAGTTTTTTTTCCTTCTTTCTCCTACAAGATCTTGGTTTCCCGCGATCAGGCATTTGCCATAAGGAAGTGTGCCATGTGCGACATAAAGACATGTTATAAGTTAGCTTGTTCCATTCTTTGGATGTACCAATTAGAAGCGTAGAATCAAACAACACACAATTTGCTCCTACAATAAAATTCAGGACAGATAGTAAATCAGTGTACCGGCCATGTTCTTCCGTATCATCGATCTAATAAAAACTGGACCGCGTTTCCATGATGAATGCACTCTTTATGGTTCCTGCTGAGTTATATTTAGCCTGCTCTTACCGTTACAATTTGCATTCCATTGCCAACATAAACGACCCTATAGTGTAATAATATTAGGGTTCCGTATGGAAAGGGTCTTGGGGATTCTACCATGCTTCCGACATAAGTAGGGCTTTCGCTTTTCCGACTGTCTGTCTTGTGAATATTTATTATTATTGTAATAGCTGATATGTTATATCAAAATTATCAATAAAATAAAATTGATTCTCAAGTCTTAAAAACGTGTTTTTTTTTGTTTTTTGCTCTATCGCAAAAACGGTACCTACTAGCATACCTACATAATATAGAAACGTTGGCCTTATGCTAAAAGCAATATCACCCAGGCAGCAACCTTTTTAAAATAGATAAGCAGTGCTTTATACCCGCCGATGACACGTTCACGTCAAATATAACGGGCAGGTGGCCCGTTATTTTTGCTAACGCTAATCCAGAAGTGTAAAATCCCAACAAATCCACTCGCATCTTCGAGCATTTGAGCATCGATGGCAAGCTAAGGAGCATTCCTCTATACCAACAAAAGTTAAAATCTTTTAGTGGTATTGTGAGTTTGTTTGGACTGACAGCAGCGTCTTCTCGGTCGACGGTGGTGTACATTCTGCGATCCCCAAGCCACCTTAGGAATGATGGATGTCTTCTGTCTTATGATGTGAGTTTGTTTTACTGTGTGATCATACGAACAGGACTTTGTTTTATTTGTTAGAAAGTACTAGAAAATGAGTGCCATGCATCGATCCCCGCAAAAAGAGACAGAAAATTAAGTAGATAGATCATCGCCATTAGCATTTCCAATGGTACATGCTTGAAGACTCGCATTCATACAAAAACAGATGTCTGAGTAACATAATACATGCAGCATCATCCACCCGAGCGTGCCGATGCTATGCGAATATTACGTTAGGTTACGGAATATTTCTAACGGGGTTTGGAATATCGCGTGGTAGAAATTTGTTTCATGGCTTGCATTTATATACATTTTAGCGATCCGTTTAAAATTAATAATCCGGATAATTTTAACAGAACGCTCGATTCGAAATAGTAGGGCGTGGTTTACAAATCCAGACCATTTATTAAGGTACACAAAACAGAACACAGTCTTTAAAAAAACAGAATTAAATAAAGATAATAGTTACGAACCGGAAGACGCAACGTAGGAAGGCCTCCCACTAGGTGGACCGACGACATTGTAAAAGTCGCGGGCAACCGCTGGATGCAAATGGCAGGTTGTCGTACAGTGTGGCGGTCTAAGGGGGTGGCCTTCGTTCAGCAGTGGACGTCTCCGGGCTGATGATGATGATGAATAGTTACGAACTAAACTATATCCCAATACATGTATACACATCATGGCAGATAGCAGTATAATGAAGAACAAATTGTGATTTAATGAAGTAGTTAAATAGGTAGTTAAACATTTTTAGTGATTATATATAATACATACCAGTGTTGTTTAGCTTGCAACTTTAATAATGGCATGTACTTAACTGGTGTATCATTATTTGTATTTATCACGTATATGTCAATATTTGACCATCAACTCGCTTTTTGGTAAGCGACCAGTGACGAGTGATGATTTTAGTGAGTGATAGCTTTTCGGTGAAAGAAAATATCGTAAGAAAACCTGCACAAATCGGGAGAAGAAATTCTATGAAGTACGTAAATCGTGACTCTACTATCCCGAACCTGGACCATTGTTGTGGATATGACTTGTCAAAACTTAAATCAATGAAACAATAAAAAAACGCGATATCACGTATTACTGTTTTAATGATAGAGCAAAAATAAAAATACGTATCTTAGACGAGTGGTAAATTTGTCAGTTATGTGTTACAACTTGGTTGTGATGGTCCTGCTTCTCTATTAAGTCGGTTGTAATACGAGTCGTTTAGTAGAAAGCTCGCGTCTGTAACGAGATGCAGCGCTCAATGGGTGACCTTAATCGCGTCATTCACGAACTATCGGGGCCGGTGTCACTACTGGCAAGCTCACAAGTGCTTTGGCACTAATTATTATTTTATTTCTTCTATTTAGACAAGCGTGCTCTGTCGTAGGCCGCATCTTCGATTAACACCGTCTAGATGGTGGTCATTATCATTTAATAAAAAAAACTAATACAGAAAATTTTATAATAATACGGAAAATTTTAGAGCTTTTCCTTTTTAGCCGTTTCTTCTGATCTTTGTGGTTATTTTATTCATAAACCATCCTAAAATATGATTCATGTCAATTTATGACTTAATTATTGAAGATTTAACAATAAAACTTTGGTCTCGGGAAAAAATCTGGGGTGATATGCTCAATAATCAAATAATTATTATACTTTTCTTTGGCCAGAATTTGAATTTTGAGCACTAATCATAAAAGATATCTGATATTTATAACATACATTTCTGAATAGCATTTACCCTTTATTGATGAAATAATATATTCTCTAAATAATATTATATCTGTTATTTTGTGACTGAATATATTATCATTATTGATACAATCTATAAGGAAGAGTTGAAGTTCTAGAAGATGGCGCCACGGGTGCCATCCGATGCTATTTATAATTTTAACTATTAAACTATACTAAAAAAGAACTGTAAACAAGAATAGGTACAAAGTAAAACTTTGCATAAAAATATTTCAAGAACATTAAAAACAAATATTATGAGTGATAATCAAGGCATATACCTTGATTATATTTTTGCAATTCTTAAAAAGTGTGTAGTTCTACAAAAATGGAAAACACTTTTGTGTCCACCTGTACAGTTCATCACATCGTCTTGTTAAGAATTAATTCCCGTGCTTATTGGTATCAATTGAATTTCTATCTAGTGCATGGAGTCATGGACGCTTGTGTCATTGCCTCAGGAATGTCTCATTAATCGTGAACAAGACTTGTTAATTTTGTTACGTTGACTTTCATGTTTTTCTTTGCCGAGTTTCTCGTCTCTAAGAGTGTTTGGTACTTCTGCGTTATTCATATTATTATTTAAGTTAGGTAAAGTTTAATTATGATGGCATATACATTTACGGCCTTACTTAAAAAACTTCTCAACCGTTAGTCACTGCTTAAGATGCTCTGCCATCTTCTCTCTGACGTGAAGTGTAACATGCAAGAACAAGACAGAGAAGTTTAAGCAGTGACTAAGAGAATCGAGATTATTTTAGGTAAGGCTGTTATATCGTAAAGAATGTGACGTCTTTGTTTACGAACAGAGAAATTATAAATTTGCCCAATAATTATGCACCCCGATTTTATTTTCACAGTAGCAAATTCTCATTTTTGAATTAATTAAATTTAGTAAAATAGTTTTTTTTGCTGGGCCCGTCAAAGAAGTCATTTGCGTTTTTGAGAACGTTACTTGCCATGAGGGGGTAGTTCCAAAGTACTCCAAGAAATGTTCTTAAAGCATAATACATGTACGCTATAAAGCTCTTTACAATAATGTAACAATTAGTTGATTTTTTACGCCTATAAACAGCTAAATAAGAAAATGCTTGCAGATTTTGGTCGCTCGCCACTCGGACTATTAATATGGAGTAGGTACAATCGAAGTCGTAACAAGTAGTTGGAAAAAAAACCGACTTCAATATCGATCACTTGATATACTAAACAGAATAAACTCCTCACATTTGCATTGTATAAGTTACAATTAATTTATTCTAGATTGTATTGTACACAACATCAACAATATTGAAGCAGTATTTATGTACATAATTATGGGACCACGTCTGAAGTATGACCTGCCAAACAAACAAGGATCATCAAAATCAGGCGGAGTCGCGTGACAAACTTCGACTCCTCTTTTGAAGATGGATGAAAATAATTATATTCCCAGCGTTTCCATTGGGAATATTTTTGAAAAAATGGTGGCGAAATCTATGGAGATGGAGATTTTGGGAATAAATCCATCACCGGACCACAAAAACATAAGATATCTTCGTGATGAATAGTTCCAGTCGGTCAGTTCAGTAAATCCCGCCAGTTGGAAAAAGCTATATATGTACAGCAAAGGATATAAAAATGATTATCCTCCAACTGACCTTTCCCCTATCAAGTACCAGGATCGCAACACCAAGGAGGAGGTAACAATACCCGGTACCGTTAACGCAGACAGATATTCAAATTCGATTTGGCACCACAAAAGAATCTGTCCCAAATCTACTGCAGCCAGCGTATAATCGAATGAGACTGAATTTGAATCGAATGGGTGGCTTGAATCGAGTTTATGGCTGTGGAACTGAATTGCCTATGTTTAGGTAAATATAGGTCTACAACAAAATGGAACCGTTATGCATAAAGCCAGATTATTCAAAGCACAATTCAAACAGAGATAAAGCAGAGATCCGCTTTTATGTTCTAAGGAATTGAGATTTGTTTATTTTACAATTGTAGCAGATGTCTTACGTATATCGTCACTCCATCGTGCCGTGTCGCGTCCTACGTCTTCACTTCAAAACACGTGGCGTATCTTGGAAGAGGCCTTTATTCAGCAGTTAGCAATGATTTGCTGATTATGGTGATGATGAGCTTATTAGCAGGACCGCAGGACGCCCTAAAAGTCGATGAAGTGACGATATATACAGCTGGAGGTGGCTAGAAGCGCAAAGTTGATTATAAGGCTGAGTGGCGTGCCTTGGGAGATGCCTATGTCCAGCATTGGCCAAGTGTCCATCACCAACGTTGGCGACCAAGCCGTCCCCATCTCAAGCTAGTTTTAACCACTACGTCCGTCGTCGCCGTCTCTACGGACGAGTAAATCGTAAGCTCGTAATCCGTATCATCAAATGAAATAGATAATGGTGGTAGGGCTCTATTGCAGAGTCGACCTGGGGAAGTACCACACCTTTGCCAGTTATTCAATCGCCAAGCAGTAGTGTGCAAGCGTTACTGTATTTCGGTTTGAAGGGCATTCTTAACAGATAAATTACTGGGCATAAAGAGATTTCACATATAATATCTCAGGGTGATAAGCGCAGTGCATTGTGGCGCAGGGTCCTGTTCGCAAGTTCACAATTTTGGCACTGATACTGCTATGGGCAGGCATGACGTTTACCACCAGGCGAACGTCTAGCTCGTCTTGTCAGTCAATACCATAAAAAGAAAATCTACACAATTAAATTAAATTAATTTAAATAATCATTTATTTCAAGTATCATAGACTCATATTATAAATCATCAATGTCAACAATGTCTCGTCAAATTCGCCATGCGAGATTGGATGGTCCGTGGAGACGGCGCCTTATCTAATGTCTATTCACTGGTGTGGTAATGTAATGCAATATCTTCGCTGACTTGAGGTTATTCTAGATCATCTGGTTTGATCAAACTAGAATTATTGAGTACTGACTGGGATGTTGCTACTTCCAGCTAGACCAGAGATAGTTCGTTTCTTGAACGAGATTTATCCCGATCACAATAAATTTGGTGTTGTTTAGAACTGCCTGACAATGAGCATATTTGTTGTGTCATAAAAATAATTTGATTTGATGGGGTTCCGTAACCAAAAGGTAAACATCGGGACTGTATTAATTAGCCCATGTTATTGGTAGGACGATTTTTTTCACCCAGATTATCCACCATTTCCAAGCATGTTATGTAAAAAATCGAAATCGGTTCCTTATTAAGATTAAAACAGTGATTAAAAAAACTGTTTTTTCTTTAAAAAAATTGTACTTAGCTATTTTATTGAGAATACTTTCATACCTTTTGTTCACATCAGAAATAACATAAATTGTGCATACTTAAAAATAGTGCAACACTGGCGACATTATCGCTAAAAGCGACCTCTTCCCAACAACCATCGCTAAGATATAAAAACACTGAAATGTCGTGTAAGTTCTAGAAGTTTATTTCCGCAACTCTTAAATCTTGCGAGAAATTCTTCTGCATCTAAACACATTACTCAAAGTAGCTTTTAAAAATATAGCGTTTGCATTTACATAATTCATTTTTACAACACTAAATTAAACTTTTCCCACAAGCAAGTTATGATAAATTAGAATTCCAAATATATTTAACATATTTATGGCTTTAGGTATATGTTGCACCTAAGAATATAAACAAACGGTAGAAAAAGTTTGGAAGCAAAATGCAATGCAATAAGAGAATCCTACATTTCTCTGTACTCCTAGTACCGTAGGTCTTAAAAATATCTAGATCTTAGGTTACCTAGAAATGTTATTAAGCCCTGGTAACATAAGCTGTTACACGTTAGTTCTACTGGTAACTTAACTTAGTATCTAAAATTTAAGTGCTAAACTATTATCTAATTATTTTTTCTAAATCAATCCAGGCAAATTAAACTTTACACTTTTGTATTTTGAGTAGGTACTTTATTATTATTATTATAGCCCTTTCTGCTGTGGCTTGTCAAATTATTGCTATTTAAATTGTTGAATGTCCGATATTTCCTATTTGATTATTTAAATGTCCAATATATTTATATTTTTGACATCGGCTATTCAGCTTTCTCTGGTTTATGTTTTTCCCCAGCTTGCCTTCCGGCATAGGCCTCTTCCTGGGACTTCCATTCCTTCCTTTTTTGTGTCAGTTGTTTCCAATTTGTTCCTGCTTCTTTTTTAATGTCATCCCGCCATCTTGCTTGCTGCCTTCCTTTGCTTCTTTTTCCCTCTCTTGGGTACCATTCTAATATGTCCCTATTCCATTTTCCTTGCTTATCCCTTAGCATATGACCAGCCCACCGCCACTTTTGTTGCTTTATTACATATGATACGTTTTTAGTCTTTGTCTTCTCTTTTATTTTCTTTAGGTTGACTTTATCTTGCAATTTTATGTTGAGTATACTTCTTTCCATGTTGTTTTGACATACTTGGATTTTCCCATAATTTTGTTTTGTTAGGGACCATGTGGGGCAGCCGTAGGATAGAACTGGAAGAATGCAGCTGTTAAATATTTTAATTTTGTTTTTGAGAGGAATTGATTTTTCTTTCAGAATCTCCTTCATTGACCAGAACCTGCGCCAAGAGTTTCCAATTCTTTCCTCAATTTCCTTATCCATCTGTTTCTCATTAGATATTATCTGGCCTAAATATTTATACTGATCCACATATTCGATCTGATTGTTTTCTACCATGATTGGTTCCTTTGTTTTATTGGTCATCAATTTAGTTTTGTTGGTATTCATACTCAGTCCAACTTTCCTGCTTTCTATAACTAGTTCTTGCAGCATTATCTGTAACGTTTCTGAATTGTTCGCTAGCAGTATTATATCATCTGCAAACCGTAGATGATTTAACAAGGACCCATTTATATTTAAACCATATTTTTCCCAATCAAGTCTTCTAAATACTAGTAGTAGGTACTAGCCTCGTCTAAATAGAAACACTTAATCAGCAGTAATTGTGTACGATTGATTGTAGTTCTTAAATTTCTGATAGGCCTAGACTATAACCACCACGCCATAGTTATTAATAAATTTAATGTATAGGGTTCCGTACTAGAATTATGTTTATAACCTTTGAGGTTAACGACAAATTGAATAGCGGAGAGAACATTTTTGGTAACACAGGATTTTGTAAATTATGTTAATTAAACAGCTATATGGCTTTTTTGTACTTACCACGATCACGTCCTAATTTTTCCGTTTCAGCGAAAACGGTCAATCCAATAATAAATACTTTAACTTAATATGTTAATAATATATGATTGACAACCAGCTGACAAGAAGAACTAACCGTAAAATGTAATTCTGTCACGGAAATAAAAAATCATGGGCGTTTTAGTCACATAAAAGTAATATAACAGAACAAGCTATCTATTTAACTGTAAAAACATCAAGCCGTCTGCATGTGTACGTTTATCTTTCTTTACGTTTTTACGAAAATATGAAGCAACGTTTTGACGTGATTTTTTGCAGAGATAAAACAAAAGAATGCTATGAGATTCTTTTGGAAAATATAATTTTCCAATTAGATTATGTCCCTAAATAATGATTAATTTTTCATTTTTCACAGACTGGATCAATTATGTTTTCATTTTCTAAACAACTGTTCCATTCTGGGACTTAAATGATAATCACTATAGTTGATTGTTTATAAGAAAGCTTTCAAAATCTAGCAATAAAAAAAGAGTTCGTCTTAGATCTCGGGAAATTTGAAAAAAATATGATACTTATTTTACGTGTAATTAAATGGCTAAATACGTTGATAAATGAAAACGACGTTGATGAAGATATATCATCCAGACTCAGAAGGTACCTACTTATTCACTCTAGTCTTATAGGTAGATGCCCAGATTATAATAGATATACATTTTAGATTATAAATATTTTAGGAAGCAACGAGGACGGCAAAGCATTCCAGTCTGAATCCAGTCCCGCGCGATGCATTAAATGGCAAATGAAACCGGTGTCCACAGGTAGTAAATTTTCTTTAATATTATATTGCATAACATCATGATGTCCGGGTGTGCAGTTATGACGTTAAATTTAAAATAGATAGCCAGTCTGTAGCGATACTTATTGACTGCCTTATAGCTCAGTTGGTAGCATAGTCTGCCTTCCGATCTGTAGGGCGTGGGTTCGATTCCCACTCAGGGTAAAATTTATGTGAGGAACATGAATGTTTGTTCTGGGTTTAGTATTTATTATAGAAATAGAAATTTATTTACATAAAAAAATGGGATATAAGAATTCTATCCACTATTTGGTTTCCATATTACAAGCTTTGCTTAGTTTGGGGCTAGATGGCGCTGTGTGAAAAATGTACAACAAAAAAAACTTATAATTTTTGTCCGAGCGCGGCGAAGGCCTCACGGCTATGGTAACTGTTAAAGTAGGTATTAGTATCCAGGTTTGTATATTGGTAATTGTCTGCATCATCTCATATTACTGTAATAGCGCCCTATTTTCTCTTATCGTATGTAGGTATAATTTTTAGTGTATATTTGACTCTTATATTTCAGGGTGACAAGCGCACTGCAGTGCAGTGTAGGATTTGTTCGCAAGTTCACAATCAAATTCCGGCACTGCTATGTTATGACTGGCTCGATGTTACCACCAGGCAAACGTCTCGCTCGCCTCGTCACACTATTTTGCAAAAAAAAACTTTCAGGCTTGATGATTGAACTTAATCGATTCGAATGTGATTAACATAAGTACGTCGCCTGATATGGTGCCCTGGTGGCCTGGAGGCCTGCGTCTCAAGTGGGGCTGAGAACACTTTACTAACTAGGTACTTGACTACAGATTTGCAACTTGAGAATGGAAGGCTCTTATGAGCAATTTTTTTGTAGTGAGTGGTTGAGCAAGACGTTCGCCTGGTAGTAAGCAGCGTGATTTGTGAAAATGCGAACAATATCATGCACTGCGCTGCGCTCGTCACCCTGAGATATTAAACGTCAATCTCTTCATGCCCAGTAATTTCCCTGGTAACATTGCCCTTCTAACTGGAACACAAGAGTTTTTTTTAATGCAATAAAGTGGAAGAGACGAGTAGTGAGACGTGATGCTTACGTAGTGTTTGCACAGGCAATAATATATGTCGAAAATCTGTTCATTTTAGTTCAGTTTGTCGCAAACAAACCCTTATAGAAAGCTCATTTTCTCAACACTATTAAACCGTACTTAGACCTCGTTAACATGTTAATATAAGTTCCCATGACAGACGGCGTCTAAGCCTATTGATTAATGGCCAGAAAGTAGGTTTAATGCTTCTATAAGTAGTTTAAGAATAACTTGTTTAATGGATACCTGTTGGAATATTATCTGGGGATATGATACAGTTAAGTGTAGCAGATCGGATGTTAAGATAGGTGTAAATTGTTCGCTTTCGTTTGAACGCATCTTAGGAAGGGAATTAGGTAATTAAATGGTTTGCTATGAAACAAACTGGGCAGCAAATGGTTATATCGGCTAGGTTATTTTGAATGGTCAACTCAAAAATGTATAAGTAATTTTAGTATTTTTTAATGTCGTAAAAACATTTTTGATGATAGGACCAGGTAATGATGGTGAGGATAAAAAAATAAATGTCACTGAAAAAATATTATTAAGGTTGTACAGAGCGAAATGCTTTAAAAAAATATATATAAAGAGGTAAAGGAGCATAATTAACTGTAAGACAAAACAGGACTCAAATAGATAAATAAATATATGATATTGAATTATTAATAAACTTACACAATTTTAATTCCCGAACTTCCCGCTCACAACACAAATGCACGCAAAATTTTCCAAAAACTTCTAATTTCGAAAAATTACAAAACTCGAATTTTATCAGGAAAAATATCCAATTTGGAAAAGTTCGAAATTGGAAGTTGGAAAAAGTTCAAAATTCGAACGGTCAACCGCGATGGGCTAAAGGGCCGTCCACACGAGCGACCTTGAGCGCGGACGCGTTGCAACTGAACCCGCCGCGGGCCCGCGTCCGCTAATATATCTCGTATACTAGTTTCTTTCGTCTTTCACTGCCGGCAGCATTTTCTGGGTTAATGAGAAGGCTGCCGGCGGCTGCGTTCGCCGTTTTCTACGTTTTCGAATTGTGAATTGACGCATTGGGTGCTGAGCGTTTTCGAGAGTTGCTGCGTTGTTATGCGCCCCTGGTACTTGGTCATGATTCTTGGCTTTTTTGTATATTTTATTGTTTTTTGTTTAGAGATCCGCAAAAACCGTGGGAATTTCCTCAAGTCGAGTAAAATGTGAAGTAACGGCTTAGGACATTTGCCATACGTAGGTAGCATATTTTACATAATATTTCCCATACTACCTTTTAGGAACTAGGCCAAAATGTCACATGCTTTTATTCTATAAAATAATAGTATCAATATAAAGAACGGGCTAAGACCGAGCGCACACGACGAGAAAAACCTCATAGAAAAACCGTCCGGTTTCGCCCGAAGGCATACATTTTGTACTAGGAACCGCACACCGTAAGAAATTTCTCGAGAAGCTCGTCTCGCTCGCACCAGTTAATTGTGCGCAGTGTGTTTCGGTCGGACCGGCGCCTGTCTGGTGCCGTGCCGAACCAATGTGCGACCACTCAAAAACTTTAAACTTGGTGCTCCGTAGTTTTTCTTCTTGAGCCATAATTTTGAAAATAATTTATATATTAAGTAGGTAATAAAAGTTTAAGTACGATTTTACGAATTCAAATAAAAATCTCTAACAATCATGATCTGTTAATTACTCCCTAGTCTGAAAATTTCGTGGACACGCTCGTATAGATTTAGTTAAGATCAACCCAATATAACTAAACATTATACTGGTTGAAGTTTAACAAAACTTTGTACGAAAATTAAAAGATTTATTCTATTTTGTTATCTCAAATACAATCTCAGATGCAATGCATAATAGGTCATCTTTTACACCTATTTGGCTTTTAAACAGATTCAATATTAAAGATGATTAAGTATAGTTGCGAGCAGATTCACATATACCAATCAAAAAGAAGACAAGCGTCAAGACCAATTAGCCGTCAAGACTAATTTCTCAAATAAACGTAGGTACACGGTTGTTAGAAATGGCGTGCTTCTCTAATATTCCTATATTTGATGCCATTTTTGACACGACGATGTCAACTTGAAGCTGCAATTTAAATACCTTCAAAGTCCAAAATATACCGGAATATGAAGACACCTTAACATTATATATCTAATATGCGCGTTTTTAGTAAAGCTAATGTTTTTAGAAGTATCAAAATTTTAAGCTAATTAGGTACTTGGGACTAAATGTATCGAAGCACCGAACCACATAATAAAACGACTTAAAATACAGTTCAACGAACTAAACATAAATCTCCTACTGCAAAATTCAGGTAAATAAAAATAAAAATATGTAGGTAATCGCGATATTATAAGTCAAAATTTCTTCAAAGAACTGATTACGGAAAAGTGAATACCTACGTATCATTATTAAAACTTCACTTTCGAAAACCTATGGAACCCTGCATCAACGCACATCTCGCACGTTCACTAAATGCTCCTAATGTCCGCTCGTGATTCCCATTCCGATCGCTCCATCGTCGGCACGCGGAAAACCCGACGAGATGAGCCGATGAGAATAAGTTTGAAAGCTCTATATTTTTTTCTTAGTTATTGGCATCGCACGTTGTGCATTTTGCCAGTGTCAAGTTTATTAATTTTCAAGTTTTTTTAAATCTAAAATCAAGTCATATATATCACGAGTCACATGAAATTAGTCATAGTCGAGTCCAAGTCATGCCCTAGTAAAGTTGTGGCTACTTTACTATAAGCTTCTATGGAGCTTTGAAAACAACACGAAAAGACATGTTTCACCACATGGTCTGTATGTTTTTTTTGTATGTATGTTACGCGATTACTCCGCTAATTATGAATGGATTTAGATGATTCTTTTGATTGGTAGGTGATACTTTAGAGGTGGTCCCATATACATTTTATCGAAATCGGTTTAATAGTTTAGTTTTTAAATCAGAATTACTGGAATTAATCAAAATAACTGGAAAATATGAAGATGTCATCCAGACAGTCGAAATTGAAGTCAGTCGTTTTTAAAAAAAAAAGCGTATTATATCAATTACACTTTTCTCCGGACATGTACAGGTTTTTTTTCTTAGTTATTGGCATCGCACATTGTGCATTCTGCCAGTGTCAAGTTTATTAATTTTCAAGTTTTTTTTAATTAAAATCAAGTCAAATATATCACAGTCAGTCACACGAAACTAGTCATAGTCGAGTCCAAGTCATGCCCTAGTAAAGTTGTGGCGACTTTAATGACCTTCTACGGAGTTTTGAAAACCACACGAAAAGACATGTTTCACCACATTATATCACTTGCCCACACTCGTGCATGTAATTCAACACTCAATGAATAAAACACCAAAATTTTTATTCATTAATTCGCGAAAAAACACAAGTTTAAGAAAATAATAG
The DNA here is from genome assembly GCA_905404285.2 of Erannis defoliaria. Classification (NCBI taxonomy): domain Eukaryota; kingdom Metazoa; phylum Arthropoda; class Insecta; order Lepidoptera; family Geometridae; genus Erannis; species Erannis defoliaria. The sequence continues at coordinate 11,954,994 of FR990089.1, read as the reverse complement.
AATGCAACGACATGATTTTTCCGTGTTCCCGCCAAGACTCCCATGTGCAGGTGTCTCGCGATGTTCCTTCGTCCATAAGCCAGTGGTAAGAAAATCCGTGCATGAACTCCAAAGAGTTTATTGTAACGGGCCTCACAATTCCTAATTTATTTATTTTATTTTATTTGGGAAACATACAGTGATAATAACTTAAGTAAACTTACAAAAATTTGGATAACTATACACCATTTACACGTTTCCGCATATAAAAGTCTATATCACTTGTTAACATGGTTAGCTAAGAATTTTGATTAACATTGAAAACAATATTAGATATTTTACAATTTAAAGAGACAGTTCAATTCGCACCAAACCAGTTCTTGGAGACTATCGGCCTTACCTAAAATAATCTCGATTCTCTTAGTCACTGCTTAAACTTCTCTGTCCTTTTCTTGCACGTGCAACTTCACGTCAGAGAGAAGATGGCAGAACATCTTAAGCAGTGACTAACGGTTGAAAAGTTTTTTTAGGTAAGGCCGTACAGTTTTAAGTTTATGTACTCGTATAGGTGTATTAAACAAATCGAATTCGGGAAAATCTTTTAGGTTATTGACGGTATTGGCTGATCTTATAAAGAAAGAATTTTGCCTGTAATTAGTGGAACTATGGGGTATATGGAGACTAACTGGATGCCTCACAGGCCTTCTAGAGACTTTCAGATTTATCTTAGAAAGGAGATGGGGAGAGTCAATTTGACATTGTGCTATTTCAGTTAATAACTAACTGTTTTGGTTGACAGTTCTAAACTAATTAAAATATTGCTGTCACTTTTTACTAGGCATGTTAGCTAAGGACAGCAATACTTTAGTTAGTTTAGTTCTGCCAACTAAAACCGCCAGAATCGACCACAATGTTTGCTATTTTACGTCTCTCACAGAGAGGGAGCATAATGATGTATACGACATCTCGATTCTTAATTGCTATCACGTTTTTTAAGCAGCAGCAGTCCTAAGTCGTAATTCATTCGGACCGTGGCTAACAAATTATAGGCTTCTTTTCATCTTGAAAATATACGTGATTGAAATAGGATATCGAATAAAACCGCGAGGCGATCTCTGTTAGTTAAATAAACCGTCCGCTCTCTGTTTGGCCAAGTCAACAGTTAACAGGCTCTAAAGCTGAACGAAGTTTAATTGGTTAACTTTAACCGCGGGAGATAGCGGTTTTAGATTAGAAATAGTTTGCGAGGTTTAATGTTTCTGCTAGTGTTTGTTATGTCCGCTAATTCATCATCATCATTAAATTGAATTAAATCGTAATTATTAAGATTAAACAAAACGCACATTAGAATCTCACAATGCTAATTTATTATAAAAAACAAGGAATACTATCAACACAAAAACAGTTTAATTACTTAGGTACCTACAGTTCAATTAATAAGAGTACGTTAACAAAAATAGTGAAAAATTAAAATTAAATATAATCATCATAATCAGCATATCGCCGTAGTCTACTGCTGAACATCGGCCGCTGGCGATTTTTATTCGTTTTTTTTATTAGTGAGCTTAATAAAGTTATTATTAGATTCCAGTTACGAGTTGCCAACCTCTTTTAAATTTCATATCGTCGTCAACCATAAAACGTCCACTGCTGGACGAAGACTGACCCCTTTATAGAGGGGTGTTGCCATAATCCCCACGCTTGGCAGGCGGCTTGGGGATCGCAGAATGGTCACCAGCGTTAACCGAGAGGACGCTGCTGCCCGTCCTCCGGTGGGTCTGGTTGCAGTTTAAGGACATGCCCAGGTCCAGGTCAAATTTCATAAACAATTTTCTTATTTTTTTATTTTTTCAGAGCATTTTGCGGTCTCCAAGCCACCTGTCAAGCGTAGGGATTATGGCAATACTCCTCTTTTAAGGGAGAGGCCTTCGTCCAGCCAACGTTTTATGGCTGACAACGTAGGCCGGTACCGTATAGTTACCGGATATCCGTTTCATATCTAATTTGTTTACAATAATGATATAATGACCTACTTTTAGCTTAGTACAACCGTTCAGCGTAACCCTGAATATAGCAAGTAATCAAGTTAAAATTGTCATTGTCATAGTGAAACTGCAAAATGCCAATATTGTCTAGCCTTTATCCCAGGCTTTGAAAGGAGGACAGTGGGGCGCAAGCTGTGGCTGAAACTAGCTTTGAGCCTCGTTCACTTCGGTCGAGTACTCGACTTCCATTACTAGACTTTTGGAGTTTTAGTTTTAAATCAGAGTGAAATCGTATCTTCTAGGTCTAGGTGCTTTATTGTCGAATATAATTATATTATTAATAAATAAAAATACGCAATTGTACATTTTATAATAATACTGGTATAATAATAATGTATAATATGTTTGTTAAGCACGTAACTTTTCGATAACGTTCACTAAAGCTGGCAACAATATTGGTCTCTTCTTCTTCTTTCTTCGTAAAATTGGAATCTTTTCGTGTTCTAATTAAAATTATAAAACTAGAGCATGGCTGATACTTGGTTTGTATGTCCTTCGCTTCATATAAGATGTATTAGTACGCCGACAAATGCAACAAAGTTAGAAAAAAGAACACACACAACACCAATATCAGGGTTATTATAGATCGCTTTTAGCGATAAGGCCGAAGGACTGGTGGCATTCGCTCATTTCTTATTCTCGTAAGTATGTTTTTTATCTTAATATCCAAAGATTTTGTCTATTTTTATAGAATAATCTATCCAATTGTATAGCCGAGAGTGCAACAGCACTAAACTTTAAAATGAACTATCACGTCAATTAGACTCACTATTCTTTTGTAAGCCCACCATCTAACATATTATCTAGAAATTAATGTAGGTAAGTTATACAAGAGCACAATATAGCACATTTTTTACTGCGATTATTCTACAGATGAATGAGATAGAGCCACATTTAGCGGAGCAAAAATATGGCAGTTACGCTGATTCATGCGTGTCAAGATTAGATTTTCGTTTTTTTTTACCCATTTTTAATTTATTACAAGCACAATATAAATATTTTTTCAAAACTAAGACCGGAAAATCTCGACAATCTATATTATAAAGTGAGTAAATTTTCGTGCAATTTTTTTAAAAATTGAATTATTAAAACTGTTGTAATGTGTAAAAATAGTGGATTATGTAATTTTTTTTCTTATCTAAAATTTATAGAAAGATTACAAAAGCGTAACATCACTTCTCACATCTTATAGCAAAAATTTTTTTAAAAACACAAACTCATAAAAACCGTCAAAGAACGTGGACTGCACGTGATTTTTTTGAATAATTTCACAAACCTGAATGAGTACTGTCTCAATGCAAACACAGCACCCCCGAAGTATAGATAGTAGAGGCCTATTGTAGCTAGAGTCAGATTTTCGAAAGGGGTCGGTCGTAACTCAGCGGCGCAGTGGCCTAGTAGCGACCTCGGCGTGTGCCGGTTCGTTTCCGGTACTGTGCTGATTTTAAATAACTTTGAGTAGGTAGCGTGCGTGGATCTTAGTAAAATTTTTTTTTTACTAAACCCTACTTATTCAGGGGTAGGTTCATAAATAAATAAATATTGGGGGACATTTTACACACAGCGCCATCTAGCCCCATACTAAGCAAAGCTTGTATTATGGAAACCAGATAGCTGATAGAATACTTATATAATATTTTTTTCGTAAATACATACTTTGTACATGGTTTGTTCTGTGTCTGGGTGTACATACTACACCCAGACACAGAACAAACCTCTATGTTCGTCACATAAATGTTTACCCTGGGTGGGGATCGAACCCACGCCCTACAGCTCTGAAGGTAGACATGCTACCAACTGAGCTATAAGGCTGTCAAAATGTATGTCCTTACACTGCAATCATTCCCGCCAGAGGACGGGCAGCAGTGTCCTCTTGGTTAATGGTGGTGACTATTCTGTGATCCCAAGCCGCCTGCCAAGCGTGGGGATTATGGCAACACGACTGATGACGAAGGCTCCCGTTAATAGAGGGCTATTAAAAGGGAGCCTTCGTCCAGCACTGGACGTATTATGGCTGATAACGACGACGACGACGACTTATTCAAGGCTGGTAGTCAAGGTCTTGGTCCCTTGCTAGGGAATCACTCACAGATATCAGCATTTTAACTGTCCGGAAGAGTCCATTGTACAACTGTAAGATTTGATTTAGTTTAATTTATCCCCCAGCCTATCCCCAGTGCCAGAGTTCCTGAAGCCCCGGATTTGGCTTAACGGTTGTTGTTATAGAAATATAAAATAATAACCGAGAGAACGTGAAAAAAACGATTTACTATAATACTTAACTTATAGGCTTATCCTAAAAAATAATAACAAAACAATTCGCTTTGTTTTTGTTTAACGTAGTTTTTGTAAACAATTAAATCATAAAATTAGTTTTATGCTTAGCGTCGGAAAATTAGTTAATAGGGAATATGCATGTGTTTAAATTATTAAAAATGATAGGATAAATGAAGAGCTTAACTAAATCTGATGCTTACGTCGAAAAAGTAATTAAAATCTGCTGGTAAAGTTCTGAAATATATGCGTTCGGAGGGAGGAAGGAGAGGACCTGTCCCTTTCTAGCAAAACACGTGCTTAAAGTATAGAATTTGTTTGGAATCGTCCCTCCCTGTCTAACACGAAACTAAAATGTTTATAACTTCGTTATTTGTGCACATATTAAAATTTTACTTTCAATGATTTGTTTTGTTTCCAGTCAGCTTTTTTGTGAGTAAATAAGAAAAACACACGCATATTCCCTCAAATCTTCATAATTCAACATGCCTCTATTTAAATACTACTAATAAAAAATACGCATTAGTAGTAAAATATAATTTACTTACAAAAATTATAAAATAACTCGCATTCACAAAATATTTGTAATAACCGCTTAATTAAGACTGGTGTGAGTTGCACACCACTTGTAACTTGGAGGATTAAGCTCTTTCTCACTTTCAAAGATCTGCAGTTTCTATAGGGCATCACTGAATTTCGCACCGCACTCTCAAAATCTATCCATCCTGCTTTTATTCATGAATATTTTCGTAATGACGTTTTTCATTTGTCCTAATTGTTTCAACCATTTCTAGTTTTCCAAATTCAAAAATGATGCAGCATCATTTGAACTCCCTACTAGCGTTTTTATGCAAAGGGTTCTGAACACTGAAGAGAGAAGTGAAAGTAGGGCCTTCGCTTTTCTGTGTTCAGAGTGCCTAGTGCGAGTGTTACAAATTTATTCCGAAAACTTCACCATCGCGTGAACAAATTTTCGATTGATATTGTAGTAAAGTATACTCGAATTTACGCGTCGAACTGTCAAAATGCACGTTTGCACTCGCAAAACGCTTGAAACGACCAATCAGGAGCGCCAACGTTTTCACTTTTGAGTGAAGTTCTTGCTCGATGGTCGATAGCGACGACGTAAAAAAACTCACACTCACATATTCTGTTTGATATGTTTGACACTAGGTGGCGCTGCTCTTATTTCATACAAATTGTAGTTTACGTTAACGTGAACGAATACGTAAACGCTCTTGGAAAAACTGGCACTAGACACTCTGAATCCTACCAATAATGGTCAGATCGAAACATAGGTTCGTAATTCTTATCTTCTAGTCATACTAACCTCATTCAACATTCACTAGCATTTTTACATAAAGCTCTTTGGGTTCTGACCAATGGTCAGACCGAAACGTACTCTCATTTCTTATTTCCTAGTCCTTGTCTAATAAACTCCTTCTTTCCTCTCAATCTTCTTCTTCTTTTTCTTGACCAACTCATCTTGAATTGCGTCTACTGTCAGCCCTTTAGTCTCCGGCAGGTAGAATATAGAGTACACCGCTGTGAAGACGCTGAATGCAGCAAAGAGATAGAAGACTCCACCGAGACCGATGGCCTTCAGAAGTGGATTAAAGACGAATAGAATAATGGAGTTGCACGCCCAAGTCCATTCAACGACTAGCATGGTAAGGAAGCTTTTTACCTGAAACGGAACAGAAATGGTACTAGATATATAAATTGTTAACTGATAACCGATGGGGAAGAAAGGTTCTTGAGTGGCGACCGCGAACGGGAAGACGCAGTGTAGGAAGGCCTCCTACTAGGTAGACCGACGACATTGTAAAAGTCGCGGGCAAGTGGATGGAAAAGGCAGGTTGTCGTACAGTGTGGCGGTCTAAGGGGGAGGCCTTCGTTCAGCAGTAGACGTCTCCGGGCTGATGATGAATATAAATTGTTTATAATAGTGTTTTCCTTTTTTCCTTCTGAAAGGTTTATGGCAACGCATATTTGTAAACATCAAGGCATCATAATTACAACCGTTAACAGCCAGAAGAAGTCTACTGCTCGACGAAGGTTTTTCTCTTAATAGGGAGAGGTTGCCGTTATCTCCACGCTGGGTAGGTGGCTTGAGGTCGCAGAGTGCCTACAACCGTTATCAGAGAGAACGCTGCTGCCTATCCTGGTCCTGGCTCCGGGGTTCTGGATGCAGTTTTAGGACATTCTAATCTAGATAATTGCCCACTTCAGCTGTCCTTTTTTGATGTTAGTTTAATATTACACCACACATAATCCCGTTGAGTTTTTTCCTTTACCGAAAACTCCTCGTACGACTTTAAAACCCATACATCAATTTCAAAGAACTCTGTATGGTTTTCGGATTTCTTTTTAATACGAAAAATAAATAATATTCACCAACCTCAGGTAAAAACACTTCAGCAAGTAGCACATAAGGCACCGTTGCAGCTCCAAAAGAATACACCATGGTAAATAAGTACATGTTAACAGCTACCAGCCAGTGAGGGCCCCAGTGGAACTGTAGCTGAAGACCGAGGATGAGGCAACTGGCACCGGTAGCGAATGACGAGTAGATCATCAGTGGCTGGAAGAGAAGAAGGACACAATGTGAATTTTCATTGGACCAATTATTGTTTTAGCTCTGCGTTTCTATTTTCTACAGCCAGGAAACGGAACAAGGTTCTGATCTCTAAAATCACTGAGAATTACATAGATAGATTGGTAGATTAACTCTTTCTTGCTCACACCAAAGAAATCCACACAAAAAATTGGTATGGATTTGTGTGTGTCGTCTAAGGCTGTGTATCCATATTTGACTACATCACGATTTAACATCAACTGTAGCAAAAAAATTGGCCTATCAAACAAACAATGAGGAACTTAATAGGTATGATATCTAATAAGATGTGGCTAAAATTAAATGCTATTTTTATAGATATCAATTAAGTGTATATTTTCTAAATAAACTAAAATGTGAGATATACTTGGACTTCTGTCAAAAACAAGCAAAATATCATGAGACCAGTTATAACCGCAGCCGATCCCTTCAGAAATCCAAAAATCTCCCACCATAGCCAGTAAAGAAATACATTCCTGAACCACTTGAAAACTACCAGGATAGCATGTATCGAAAGAGCTTACCCGTCTTCCAGCACATTCAGTCAGAATCGCAGCGACTACTCCTGCCACAATCCCTACTACAGCCAGTAGTATACTTCCTAAATTGGGAGACATGGTAGGGATAGCTTCTTCGAACAGAGGTTCAGCGTAGACCTGGACCACCGTCAACCCTTGGAATATTGACGCAGTAACCATAACGAGGGTCAGAGAGATTGCTCTGCGGGTTGAGCTGGATTTTTCTGCAAATAAACAAAGCATTAAAAAAGCTTATAGTTTAAACAAGCATCTACCTATCAATAGGAAGTCTGCACACAAAAGCTTTTTACACATAAATTATTGCTCTTGTTACGAGAGAGGGAGAGAGAGAGAGAGAGAGAGAGATCTAGATCCTCCAAGACCAGCAAGACTTATTGCACATAAATAGCATTTGACTATATTTGACGTCATGTTGAGTGATGGCGTGTTAAACGATGGTAAATATTCTCTTAGCCTGAATAAGAAATTGGTTATGAAGTGAACTGGCGAATCACACATCGCTAGGTGCTTAGCAACAGATTTTCAGCTTCCTTAATCAGCGGAGTACTAGAAAATGATTTTTGTCATGCTTTGATTTCCTCACAAAATTTTACTTCACCGCAAACTCACCGCGCTTGCGCCTTGATCACCCTTGAGATTGTACAGATTTTAATAGAAACCAACTTACTAATAAACCTCCATAGCGACAACTTCTCCTTGATATCTGCTTGAGGTTTTAGCTGTTTCTCTTCCTCCGGCGTGAGGTCTGTAAATAAAAAACATTCCCTTTTTCAATACTGAATACGTTTGCATTTGACATCTAAAAGTTCTATGAAAACACCTGGACCAGATTGATTCTAAGCAGGGAAGATTCACGAAATGGGGAAGCTTATACCTCGCGTGAACGGCAGTATAGTGGGCATGCGGCAGGAATTTGATTATGTGAGCCGTTTGATGTTAAGAAATTCGCTGTTTGTGAGGACCAGGACCTCATCTTCTTTTCAAAAAGAAATAAAATTGAGACTGAGCATCAGGGAAGGCTGAAATGGTCGCGTTTAGCAATTCCGTATATGATCTATGATGATTCATTTCGCAAATCGTAAACCGGTCACTTAAGCGCCAATTCATACTATTTTTGTTTTATTTATACGGGAATACTCACGTTTAATTAAATCGGATACTCCGACAATAGTTTCGATCACATCCGGTGACCTTTTTCAAAGAGTGAAAACAGAGCCCGACGCGCGTGCAGCTGCGTCCTGCTTAGCAGCTTTTTTGCTTGTGGAGTACCACGTCAGTTTTCATAATAAAATTCATACTATGATATTGCAAATGATTCTATTACAAAATTCATTAGTTTGACCGTTTTCTATAGAAAGTCGTAAAATGGTCGATGAAAAATGAATTGCATAAAGTCAAATAGCAGATTCGTTAGAAGTTACTCGAGAGCAACTTTTTACAATTCATTTTGCTAAGAACTCATAAGATAAACTGCTTTTAGGAGAATTGCTTAATGCGGCCATTTTAGATCCCCTGGTCGACCCGTCGCGTGATCAAAATGTTGGCGTTTATTGGTTGAATGAGCCAAATATACATAAATAAGTTCGTGTAGACTGAGTTGTGAGCCCTAGCTTGGTGAGCCTGGTGTCAGGGTTAATAATATGCCGCCCGATGAGTAGAAGAGTAGACGGTTGCCGTCATACTTATTCACGTACTTATTTTAAACATTGATACTTATTCTGTCTTAACATTTTTTTTGTGATAGCAGTTTGTTTTCCAAAGAATAAATTAAATTCCCGTAAATAATAATATAACTTTATTTTATAAATAACTTTATAACTAAAAGAAATTCCTAAATAAATCACTAAATAATAATATTATTAATAAATAAGGTCGCCCGGGACTTCGTCCGCGTACGGAAGAAACTCGACCCGCTCCCAAAATTCACCAATTTAAATCATCCCGAGCAATTTTTACGCCCCCCCCCCCCCCCTCACAACTCCCACAACTCTCCCGACTCTACCGACTCTTCCGACTCTACCAACTCCCCCCAACCTCTCCCCTTTGAATGAACTACCCAAATATACCCAAATATCAATTTTCATCACTATAACTTCAAAACAAAGAACTTTCCATACAACATTCCACCCCCCCTTAAATCGTCCCAGTCAAAAAAATATTGAAATCAGCATTTTTTATTTTAAATGAACTATCCTAATCCAAATTTTCGTCCCTACGCATCGAGACGAATAAACCCTCCAAATTTCAAGTCTGTACGACCAGCGGTTTGGGCTGTGCGTTGTCTGTCAGTCAGTCACCAATCATTCAGTCAGTCAGGACAGAGCCTTTTATTATATTAGAAGATTTGAAGTTCCATGGCCTTAGTCGTTTTTATCATGTCCTGCCGAGGGAATTCCACCTAGCACGACAGCCAATATTATCTTTGGGGTTTATTTATTTGTTTAATACCAAGTAAAAACTAGTAAAAGAATTATCTTTATTGTGCTACACATTTCGTGTATTTAACTAATTAAGACTGTATCACGTAACATGATAAGAGTTATTAACGAAGTATTAATGTTGCAGCCAAATTACAGAATACGCCGTATTACATAACGGCTAGCCATTTTAATAAACAGCGCCGTTTTATAAAGCAGCGTATTAACGTTGAGCCAAATTATATTACGGCTGAAACTAAGGCCGCCGCATTGTATGCGTGCTTCGCGTTACAACACGGCTAGCCATAATGTAATTAAGCGGGTCATGATCCGCCGCTTTGGCAATCTTTAGTTCAAATTTTGAACACTCGTTGCTATTTGGCGCTTTGATAACTTAAGTGTGATCTTTTCATTTGGTTAAAACAATTATGTTTGCATGCTACTTATTACATACCAAGTGTTCTTTTTTGTCATACAATTTGATTTTTTACTTGTTAGAATGATGACCATTTTGCATTGAAGGCAACTTGATTACAATGTTGCTAAGCATAGGCCGCCGTATTGTAGAACGTATCGCAATGACAATCCGGCTCTGTTTTCTAAAATGGCTAGCCATTATGTAAAACGGCGTATTCTACAATTGGGCTGCGACATTTATACTACGCGTGATGTGTGACAGTCAGTTTTGGCGCGTAAAATTCAATGCATTTGGTGAATTTTGGTGGTTTAATTTCTATAGAAAAAAAATTTGCATATTATTATAAATACAAAACAAAATACATGTATTGGGATTTGAGTTTTGCATCTTCGTTTTTCAGTACGAACTCAAAAATGCTAAAGTTGTCTTTCTGTACGATGCAAAATCAGATAATTCTAATAAAAACCTGAAACTACTTCGCCATTTATCACAATGTGTGTTGGCTAATAAAGAAATTATAATGAAACCAGAGCCATCTGAATCTGCGAATAGGAGCTCATAATAAAGAGGCGCCTCGACGATAGTAATTTAAAAAGGCATATAAATAATTATATAGTAAGGTATACTAAGATTAAAATTATGCGCTTCGGCAGTTTTCTCGTTTTGAGATAGAGAACGAGACAGGCACATAATATTGTAGTATTGTACAAGACTATAAAGGGTTAGTATTATATAGAATGGCTAGATCGCAAACGATAAGTACTATTGTGAGTTATGACAGCCTAGTCCAGATAAGACGCACGACCCTTGCAATCATGCATGAGGTAGAAGCACAGAAAAGCGAAGGCCCTACTCTTTACTTCTCTCTTCAGTGGGTAGAAGGCTACATCGCCAGTACTAAAAAAAACTAATAAACGGATCATGGGGCAAAAGGTCCCAATCAACATTCAGTGATAAGCCTATCCCATACAGAGTGCCTAGTGCGAGTGTTACAAAATTATTCCGAAAACTTCACAATCGCGTGAACAAATTTTCGATTGATATTGTAGTAAAGTATACTCGAATTTACGCGTCGAACTGTCAAAATGCACGTTCGCACTCGCAAAACGCTTGAAACGACCAATCAGAAGCGCCAACGTTTTCTTCACTTTTGAGTGAAGTTCTTGCTCGATGGTCGATAGCGACGACGTAAAAAAACTCACACTCACATATTCTGTTTGATATGTTTGACACTAGGTGGCGCTGCTCTTATTTCATACAAATTGTAGTTTACGTTAACGTGAACGAATACGTAAACGCTCTTGGAAAAACTGGCACTAGACACTCTGTAGTGTCCATTATTAGCGTAGTAGGTGTATAGACAAAAACCAAGTCATTATAAAACGAGATCTTACCGTCCATCTCAGGATTGAGAGCTCTTCTGATGAAGCTTATTTCTGCTAACACTTCTTTCGCACCGGGCTTCACGCTTCTGTAGAAAGCTATTGATTCAGCTGCCTCCTAAAAAGATGTATACAGCTTAGTCATTCTAGTGTTAGTTTTCGACAAAGCAATCTTTTGGCACACTTATCTAGATGGCGCTCTTACGCCACGTAGCATTAGACAATTTTTTCTGCTCACAATAAATAATATTTGAAAAAATCTACCTATCCCTTAATATTATTATCTCTTCTTTTTATTTCACTTGGAGGAATAAGCTCGTTTTCAAATCAGTTACTTTTTACGACTAAAACGGTTAAAGCAAGTGATTTCATTATGATTTCTTCATTTTTATTGCGCTAAAAATATGGACATAGCATCTTCTTAATATTAAAATATATTATACCGAGTTTGTTTTAGCAAGAAAAATAAAAATCAACCTTTTCTAGTCCTTTGGCCATCAAATGCGTCGGTGATTCCTTCAAGACAACCAGCAATGCAGTCAGAAGTGAAGCTAAAGAAAGATTCGCGTAAACCATGGTGTTGTACTCCAAATTTCTACAAAAAACAATTTTAACTTTGTAAAAAATTGCTCAGTTTTTAGTGAAAACAATCCTTTATTATATAACATCTACCTAAAATAATTGGTTTTTAAACATTATTTTTTTGATGTGAATTCGATGGACATCGTTTAGTTTGACGGCAATGCGACAGGTTTTTTTTTTATGTTTCACACTAACATGTCAGTCAGTAACAGTCTAGTGCGAGAACGCGAGACTGGAAATCGTACGGTCGTAGGTTCAAATCTCGGGCCCGTAATAATGACTTCTTTGGTGTAAAATGTACTGCCTTTTGGTGTATGAAAATATCGTGAGGAAATCTGCATACGTCCGGAGAAGAAATTCAGTATGTGAATCCACCAACCTGCAAGTGGGTCAGCGAGATTGATATGGGCCAATCGCCCTGCGAGGATAGGCCTACGACTATTAAAAATGCAGATTATCTAAACTGAGCTACCAGGAAGACAGAATCATGAAGAAGTTCATTTATAAAATTACTCACCCTCCAAGTAGATAGGAGACCAGCATCCCCACAGCATAAATCACCATCGTGCCAGAACACATAGCACCTCTTATTGACTCTTGGCATATTTCCCCTACGTAGACTGGAGCTACCAGGAATATAGAACCACTGAGGCCGGCGATGAAAACTGCGGTCAAAAGAACCTCTACTCGTGAATTTAGAGCTATTAGCAACCAGGCGGTCTGAAATAAAAATTATACCGCTCACAAGCTTTCCTTCGATTTTCCTTTGCCGAGTCTGAATTCTTAAGTTACTTAATCCAATTTAGGACTCATAACAGAAGTAATTACTTAAACAAACAGCATTGAATCGGACTTTAGCAAAAAACGCCCTAAGTCGAGTTGCTGCTTTAATTTTCCACATCGCCGACTGCGCTTTGTTCAAAGAGCTATAGGAATTTAAGCGGCGTGTTTTTTTTTGTGCAATCGATTAACGAGACGAGCGAGACGTTCACCTGGTGGTAAGCGTCACGCCTGCCCATAACAGTAGCGGTGCCAGAATTGTGAACTTGCGAATACAATCCTGTGCCGTGTAGTAAATGCACTGCGCTCGTCACCCTGAGATATAAGATGTTAAATCTCTTAAACCTGAGTCATTTCTCTGGTAACATTGCCCTTGAAACCGAAACACAGTAATGCTTGCACACTACTGCTTGGCGGTTGGGTAACTGGAAAAAGTGTGGTACTTCCCCAGGCGGACTCTGCAATAGAGTCCTACCGCATTTTTTAAGCGTTACTCAATCACACTGACACGGCTAAAAAGATTTGGATGAAGTTTGGTATAGAGGTAGCTTATACCTTGGAATAAACATACGCTACTTTTTATCACAATAATCGCGGGTAAAACCTCTGGGCGTAATCCGTTAGATCCGATCCGTTAGTTTATCGTTAGTAGATCCGTTGTATAGTTAACACTAGCTAGCTAGCTAGTGTTAACTATACAACGCATCTTCTTACCACTCCTAACAAAGAAGACAATATCGCCGAGTTCTTCCTTCCAATGCGATCCAGCAGTAGCCCCAGCAGCGGCGTCCCAAGCATGGCTCCGATGGAGGAGAGGCTGCCGAACAGCGCCAGCTCCGACTCTGTCATGGGCCGGTGGAGCGTCGTGTCTTCTGACTCGAAGAGGCGCAGCGTGGAAGAGGGCCAGGCGAACATGATGCCCATGCAGCCACACAGACTGCAAACTGGAAAACAAACAAACATAATGTAACACATACCTACTGGTTTGTAGAGTATCCTTTGCCTTGCTAATTAAAGCTTTGTCCAACAAAAAAAATTTACAGCTATCTAACTTACAAATCTATTTTCTGGCCGTCAACAGCTGCATAGGTTCTTAAAACAACGCAAAGTATCCAGTACTTTACCTTGGACTTGATTATCGACAACGTCATCATCCAGGAAAACTTGATTTTGCCAGTCACATACAAACCGCCGCTGGTGCCATTTGCGAAAAGTTCTGCCCGTAGAAATCTCATTAAGGTATGAAAAGAAGAGTATTCACGTCTAGGATAAAGCCTGTCTTTGTCTTGGGCGGCTTGATCCCCTCGCTTCACTCAGGACTCAGGACTCTACATACAGGGTTAGTTCTAATCAGTGAGCATCCTTTTAAGGGCATATTCTGTACACCAAAACAAAATAAAATATCAGCTGTTCCATACATTTTTCTCAAGGTCGATGAACTTTTTGTATGGAACAGCTGATATTTATTTTGTGATTTCAGTGTTGACCCCATAGTAAAACTTTGTTTTGGTGTACAGAGTATGCCCTTAAAATGATGCTAACTGATTAGAACTAACACTGTATAACTAGAGATATGACTCTTAATTCTATAGATATCTATCCCAAGTTACACTCAGGGTTCCCAATAATATGCTGCCCGTGCCGTAAGACACTGCTTTATTCCCTTGGTTCATAATCTACTATATCTGCTATAATAATAGTATTGTTGGCAGAACATAGATAATTATGATAGAGCTTAACTTTAGTGCTGATACGAGAAAACCCACTACTTTTGTACTACACTACAATATGAAGAACTATTAGATGTAGGCATCATAAACGCTAATCTATCATTAGGTATTATATACCCTAGCTGAGCTTACTCTATCCATACTATTACTAAACATTATATCTGCGCGATATTTTTTTATTGAGTTAGCTAGAAAAACGCAATTCTATCGAACCAAAATCAAACATTAAAAAAAAAAATCGTCATCAGCCATAAAAAGTCCACTGCTGGACGAAGGCCTCCCCCTTTATAGAGGGGTGTTGCCATAATCCCCACGCTTGGCAGGCGGCTTGGGGATCGCAGAATGCTCACCACCGTTAACCAAAAAAAAATACACATTGTATTATATTATAAATTGTTTTATTTTTAATTATTATTGTATGTGATATGACTTACATTTCGAAATAAATGGAATTTGAATTTAAATGTGAATTTGAACATTTTTGTTGTAAAGACAACCGATGTTAAAAATGTATCACTGAACATACTAAGGCTTATGACATTTCCCATAGGCCTTCGTTCAGCTGTAGACGTATTCTGGCTGATGATGATGATGATTACACTTTGAGCACCAATCACAATTTTGTATGGCAAAAATTTGGAGACAACTTCCAATATTTTATCACGGGGTTTGATCGAACTGAAGGTTTGTGGTTTCGATGACAGTCATGAATTATGTACCAGAAGTAAAACATTAAAATCGAATTACCTAAAAGCCAACTTGCAACAAGAAGGCTTTTGTATGTGAAAATAGTAGATTGTTTACCAAGGTAGCAAGCAACTATTTTTGAGGCGAGAGTGTTTCTTTGAATGAAAAATGCTGAGCGCAGCAACGGACTCAAAGTAAGCCACTAGAGCTTAAAATAGTGTTGATCCCGAGGTGGACAGTCTACTTTTATCACCCTCTATGAGAAAATAAGTACCTAAGTGCAACTTATGAATAATAATAGTACGTTTATTCATTTTCACTACTCGAGGAAGATACACTCAGTTAAAACAAAACTAAGTTAAATCCGAGTTTAAGTAAACAATTCCGAACCGAGGCGGGATGCATTTCGCGCGTTTTTGATTTTATTTCTTTAATTTTTTTAATTTTCTCGCCCGCCTTTTTTTTTCATAAATCCTGTTACTTGTTCATACAATGTTCGTGGTTGATCTCCTTGGTGATTGGAACTTATACTAACAATATCCACATTCCAAAATCAAATCATTTTTGCCCCTAGGGCAAAGAAGAGCTATTTACACACATAACATATAGTGTATACTTATATATAGACCTATTATATAATAATAAGTAATTATAAACTTAACTTTAATAATAAATACATATATATATATATATATATATAAATACTTATATGTTTATAACTTTTCAAAATTAATAAAACTAACGTTATCTTATACATACATAATGCTATATAATTGCTACACGAACTGTAATACTTACCCACATTCCCAACACACATAACATATAGTGTATACTTATATATAGACCTATTATATAATAATAAGTCTGTTATTTTAATAAGTCTATGCTGTAATAAATATATTTTTCATTTTTTTTTTCATTTTGTTCCCTGTTTGCGAGGAACTAACATAGCAGCAGTTATAGCAGCTATTTAGAATATATGTGATAATAATGTACTTACTCAATCCAGTGCAGGCAATTTGTACAGTCAGCCCCATTTTCAAACCATAAAATTATATTAAATTATCTATAATAAAAATTTCAGAGAGCGACTTTTATGTCTGTTACTCAGTAAGTAATTTATCATAATAAATAAATAACTCAGATGGCATCACAGCTTCCTTTATCTAATTTGCCTAATAAACGCATTAAGTACAAGGCAAACATAATTATGAAGGAGATCATACTGTTGTTAAATCTTCACCCGTCAGAGGCGATAGCACACCGCTATTGGTGAAAACTTAATGAAATGAAAAACAAAGGAATTAGTTTAATATGTGATAATAAAATTGTGAATTACCCTAAAATAAAATACATTCTAACTACTAAATGGGTGAACAATTGAACATGTCTTGGTGGATTTGATGGTCCAAAAAGTTCATTGACTTTAGACAAAATGTATGGAACAGCTGTATTTTTTTCGCGATATCAATTCATGGTTGGCCCCATAGTATAAGTTGTTCACAATGACGAGTACAAACATACCCTTCAGTGTTGTTGAATCTTTTTGTTACACATTGTATGATATTCTGTACAGGGTGATATTTAATTCATGCGCATTATCTTATCTTATTCAACTCATCATAATAAACAACTTGCCCCATGAAATCAACCCTGAAAACGTGAAATTAAAATCAGCTGTCTCTTACAAAAAATGGTTTTACGAACGAAAAAATTAATGTAGCAGCTAACTTTTTTCGCAATTTACTGGCTAATTTCTTTGTAGTACAAGTACCATAAATTCAATGTCATTCTGTATACGTCGTAGATAGCAATTCAATTTGAAGTTAATCTATGTGGCAAACTGTACCGAAACAGTGATTACAAATTGCCCATTATTTAGATCGAAAAAAACTAATATATAGCCATATTTATTCATTATTTTCTTTATCTACTGCACTGCGTTCAGTATCATCATCCCCTTAACAAAAGTTCAAATAATTAAGGCAAATTATAACAACCAACAAACCTAATAAAAAACAAATAAAATAACAGACAATCGTGTTAATAGCGATATCGTTTTATGCATACAAATTATAGGCTTAGAACCTGAGTCGGCCCAAGCTAAGTGAAGCAATATCAATTGTCTTAAAATGCCGAGTACAGACGCTTGGTGTCAAAGAAAGTAATACACACATTGATAGTTTTCACGCACACATTGATCGTTTTTCGGCTTCAGTGAACGGAATTTTGAATGAAACTATCGCTGTAATGTTTCATGATTGTTGATCTAATAATACGATTAAAAAATAAATACAACCGACTTCAACTTCGAAAACCTGGATTACATCTTTATATTTTCTAGTAATTTTGATTTAAAAACCAAACTACTGAACCGATTTCGATAAAATTTATATGGGACTATAATTGGAGTTCATAATTAGCAGAGTAATCGCGTAACAAACATACAAAGAAATAAAAAAATAAAACATACAGTCGAATTGAGAACCTCCTTTTTTGAAGTCGGTTGAAAACCCGAAGGAAACGGGTTAACTCAACGCTACTGAAACAGAGGAATGCGCTACCCGAGTATCTTTGTCTTGGTGTATATGAAAAAAAGATTGCATTTTTATACGGTTTTTTTTAATCGAATATAAAAGATTTATTTATTGACTAAATTTATAAACAACCAACAAATGTTTTTAAATATTTTTTATTACAAATACTTATGAAAGAGCTTATGTGCGACGGTGATATTCGAATGAACAAGGCCCAGCGCTTGCAAATCGATCAAAATTAACAACACAATCAAGCATACCTAGCTAAAAGTATGCATATTACATTTACCGGAAAATAGAGATAGCTAATCTAATTACTGCATGACAAAAAGAGAACACATGTACATATATTAGAAGTTTGTATTGTCGTAACGTACGGCTCGCATGTCGCAAAGGCAGAGTATGACTCAAGCGAGTGGAGAGCCGGCGCTCAACATATTGTCTTCAAAATTCGTGCGCTTATTTCCCGTCCATTCATGTTATCATTGTCGCTGGTTGTAATATTATACTGACACCACTTGTCGTGCTTGGCACAAAACTTACGCAGCTTATGTTAGGTACAAACTTAACATAATATAAAAATTACTTAACATAACAATTCTTTACATATAAATCGCCTTACTTAGAAGACGCCTCTCAAAATTAAGTGATGTTAATAATGCGCACTTTTGTTAGCGCAAAATTAATGACGCTTTAACTTTAGAGGCATTTTACACGAAACTTAGGTGTTGCTTATAGCGTTGCTTAAGTCATACGAGTATGACATTTTGGCCTAGTGTTTTTTTTTTAATGTATTCTTTTTATCGCGGTGGAAGATGTTTTATTTACAAGTCGATAGAACATAAAAATGCGATTCCTAAAATGTTCTAGCACTAACCCGTAACCGTTTCCGTTTCCGAGATATTAGCGAATTTAAATTCACTTATGTGTTCGCGACCATATTTTTACTCGTGGCAGTTAAAACATTTACAAGTCGATAGAACATAAAAATGCGATTCCCAAATATTCTAGCACTAATCCTGTAACAGTTTCCGTTTCCGAGATATTGGCGAGTGAAAATGCACTTATTTGTTTGACACAGACACACATATATCGACAAACTTTCCCATTTATAGTGTGTGTGATATTCTGTGATATGGCAACCTTTGTCCCAGGCAAATACGGGGTTTTTAGCTTGGGGTGTGCTAAGCAGAAGGGGTCACATTGTTCACTATTGGCTACATTGTTCTCATGATTGACAAAAACTTTCACTATGGGACCAATCCTGAATCAACAAAAAAATACTTTGCTGTTCCATTGAAAAATGTCATTGACTCTTGACGTAATGAAACATTAATGTACTTTTGGTTCAGTAACCCCCAAGCTTATACCTTATACCCGTTTAGTACTAAAATTAGATCTACTTGTAAATCAAGGTATTTTCACATCAAAGTATTTTTTTATCACATGTTCAAATTAATTTTACTAATTACAACAAAACACATAAAATCCTAAACTACTTAACCTATTTCATATTCGTAGAAACAAAAAGATTGTATCCAGATCATTGAAAGCTTTGAGACAACCCAAATGCTCAGTCTTGAATTTTAATTGTTCATTTTACAGGGCATTAGAATAAACGACACTACGTCCCTTCTTCTTGGTAAACTTCTCTTGAATAGCTTCAGTAGTAAGGCCTTTAGTTTCAGGAATAAAGAACATGGAGTAGAATCCAGTCAAGACACTGACTCCTGCGAAGATGTAGAAGACAGGGCCGAGACCGATGGCCTTCAGGAGCGGGTTGAAGATGAAGAGGATGATGGAGTTACAGAGCCAGGCCCATTCCATTACTATCATTGACATGAAGCTTCTTACCTGTGGATGAGAAAAAGTTGAGCTATAAACTGTGTTATAAATGAAGAATTGGCTTAGATTACTTTGCTGATTGTTTATTTATTTATTTGATACACAAAACAGAATACAGTCTTTACATTTGCATTGGTTACAAATAATTTGTTCTAGATTGCATTCCTTAATAAATGTGTACACAACATGAACAACATAGAAGCAGTAGGTACCTACATCTATAAGCCAATCAAGTAGTATTGTAATTACACAATTAAACATAAGCAGTTAAAATAACTCAAAAAATATATATTAACGATTAGGACAGGTGACATACTAAAAAAAGAAAAAGTAGTCGTAAACAAACAAACAAAAAATTTGTTTTGTTTGTTGATTGGATCTGGAAGTTTCCTAAAACTGCATCCAGAACCACCGGAGGACGGGCAGCAGCGTCCACTCTGTTAACGTTGGTGAGGCTTATGTAACTCTCAAGCCACCTGCCAAACGTGGAGATAATGGCAAGCGCCTCCCCCTGTCCCTAACTCCGGCGGAGGCCTTCGTCCAGCATGCAGTGGACGTTTTCTGGTTGTTGATGTTCTTTGATTGGTTTCCTTTGAAAGATGTAGTCTAGAAATGTACCACTACAGTATCAGATATTTTACGCGGCGATAGATAAAAACTCTTTATCAAGAAGAAACTATAGCTTTCATGATGACCACAATAGACAAATGAACTTAGAATTAGTGTAACACTGGCGGTGGTGTGGTGTACTGTGTTTTGGTTTGAAAGGCACTATAGGGCTAATGGTAACCTGGTGATGCTCTGGAACTGGGTATATCCTAAAACTGCATCCAGAACCACCGGAGGACGGGAAGCGGCGTCCTCTTAGTTAACGGTGGTGAGCAATCCCCAAGCCGCCTGCCAAGCGTGGGGATTATGGCAACCCCTCCCTATTAAGGGAGAGGCTTTCGTCCAGCAGTGGACGTTTCCGGCTGTTTATGATGATAGGGCTAATGACATGTGTCATGTGATGTGTGTGTGATGGTGAGCCATCGAATGTCTCAACTAAATGAACACTGAGTCAGTGACGTCAAGTGAGTCAAGTTCTGCGCATTGGTTTGGATGTTACGGGCAAGCGCTATCTGTAAGCAAAAAGTAGTCTAAAAATTACAAAATGTGATACCATTCCGAGAACATGCGACATACCTACATAAATTTCGTGAAAGATTACCGATATTTAAAAAACAGATGCGTAACTTCGACAATCTTAGAACTCACCTCTGGTAAGAATACTTCCGCAATCAGTACATAGGGGACGGTTCCACATCCCAAAGAAAATACTGTTGTGAATAAGTAAATGGTGACAGCAATCAGCCAGTTCGGACCCCAATGTAGGTGCAGCTGAAGACCAAGGAATAAACAGCTGGCGCCGGTTCCGAACGATGAATAGATCATTAATGGCTGAAAAGGTTTTTTATTTGAATGTAATATGTAAGCTACACAAAGTGGAGTCGAGCTAAAGCTCTTAACCTGAATTTAACCAAGAAAACATAAAATAAATTCAAACTAACTCTTGAACGGCGTATGATAAAACTATTAAGAACACATAAAGAAAAAGAATCTCACCCTTCTGCCAGCGAGCTCAGTCAGATACGCAGCGCCCAAACCAGCCAGAATCGCCACTACTGCAAGAAGTATGCTGCAAACATTCGGAGACATGCTCGGGATAGCTTCCTCGAAAAGCGGTTCAGCGTACACTTGAACCACGACGAGGCCTTGAAAGATGGACGCCGTCACCAGCGTGAGTGTCATGTAAATAGCAGCACGAGTCGAACTTGACTTCTCTGAAATTTAAGAAACATGCAAATTCGTATCTGTAATGTTGAGGCATTTTTTAGTGTTGGCTGTGCTCGCTAGAGCTAAATTATGCGTGATGGAAGATGGTACACCAAGCTTAGAATGGAGCTATGAGGTTGCCAGAATACACTGTTAGGTGCTTGGCTTAATTTTCAAGTTATAGATGTAAGCTAGTTTAGTGTCTGTGAGTTAGTCAGACACAGCTTTGGAATCTGAAACTAAAATCCAAAAACTTATTGATTGCTGGGTTATGATCTTAAGCTTTGATAGGAATCACAGGTTACCTAAAAACGGCTAGGTGTAATTGTATGTGGTTTCATCCTTCGAAAACATTGAGGCTGGAATAGTCCACTTACTTACTTATAAATTTCCATAGGCCCATTTTCTCTCTGCTTTGCTTCTCCGGTTTCAGCTGTTTCTCTTCTTCTGGCGTTATGTCTGTAAGATTGGTTTTATATTAAGTGTTGCATCTTTACGCAGTGTGAGATATTACTTACATTACGTATTACATTTTATACCAATGAAGATGATACCGGAATATTGCTTTAAGTAGGTACTATTGTTAATTTATTTTTCTTGATATTTGCTTATTGTAAATTATCATCGTTCACTGCTCTTTTTTACTTAGATAAAATCTATAGTCCTTTTCTGCAATACAAATATCTCTCTTGCTCTATGGCATTAGTTTTGGGTCTTATATATTATTTGATGTCAGATATAATATTATTATCATTCAGCTTAAACTAGCTTACTGCTGAGAATAGACTTTTCTTTTTGTACAAAACTTGGTCAAAGTTCAACTTAATCTCAATGTAACTTGCCGTCTAGTTCAGGGTTCAAAATCCGCCTAATTGTGTTCAATTCTTCAAGGACTTCCTTGGAGTCAGGCTTCACTCTTCTATAAAATGCTAGAGCTACTGCAGCTTCCTAAAACATTGAACATTTAAGAAAATTATGAGAGTGTTCTTCTAATTAGATTTTAAAAACCAAACAAAAAGGATGCGCTTGCCTTTTCCATTCCTTTGATCATCAAGCAAGTTGGAGACTCTTTCATTAAAGTAAGAGCGGCTGTTGCCAATGCTGTCATTGTCAGACATACGTATATCATAGTGCTATATTCCAAATACCTGCAAAATAGCGAAATCGTAAGAAGTTTTACCTTTGGTAAAACCTATAAACTTTTTGAGTAGCAATCGAGTAAAATATACTCCGATAAAATATAACAAAATCTGGAGAAATAAAGACAGAATGTCAAAATTAATTTCAAAATAAGTGTCCATAGGTGGCGGATTACTTTTCCCAACATACAAACCGTTTGGTAAAACATTTTATAAAAAAAATACTTGATAAATGTGAATGCCTATTTATATTTTATATTTTTCCACCTGAAGCAAAATTTCAAATTTGATAGCATAACGAGAGAATTAAAAACAAGAATTGTAGTCAGAAATTAGAACAAATGTAGAAAAAGTAAAGGACTTATTGGACTGATAGACCTGAGTTTTTTTTTTGAGAGGCCAACTTACCCTCCTAATAAATAAGAGATAAGCAATCCTACTCCATAGAAGATGATGGTGAAGGAGCACATGGCTCCCCTGATGGACTCCTCACAGATTTCGCCTATGTAGACCGGTACTATCAGTACTGCTGCACCGCTCAAACCGCAAACAAACATAGCGGATAAAATAACTTCTACTCGAGAACTGAAAGCTAGCATAGTCCATGCAATCTGGAAAAAAAGCACCAATATAAAATGCTAATACATAATCAGCATAATAGCAGCTCATCAGCCTCGAAGGTTGATTGGGCCATATCCGCCACGCTATCTGTAGTTGCGGGTTGGTAGAATCACGTACGCCGGAATTAAACTTCTCCGGACGTATTCAGGTTTCCTCAGGATGTTTTCCTTTGCCTATAAGCCAGTCGTATGAAAATCCGTACATAAACTCCAAAGAGCACATGATTACGAACCCGTCACTATAAATTCTCCTACAATTGAATTATACGACGTCACTGCATCCTCGAGATTTTATATATATACTCGTAATCATATGTAATCAAATGGACTAAACTGACAGATTGAAATGTCACTTTTCAAAATAATGCTTCCAGCTAAAGAACCGTAGTGATGGATATAGTTCAATTTATATCGTTCAAAAGATCGGAACTGTAAATGATGAGAACTAATAGAACTAAATTGTCGATAAACATGTTTGAAAATGTATTATGGGATGATAATTCACTACCTTTAATATTATGTAAAGTCTGCATGTCCCAACCAGCTATTTATAAGAAAAATAGATAAAAAGAATCGTGTTAAAATTTATTCTGTAAAATGCTACCGGTAATTAGTACTTCCATGATTTTTGTGCATTTTTACGCTTTTTTGTAAAAATGACCTTTAATTCCATGATTACTTTCGAGCCGTAATAAAATATGCACAAATGCATATTTGCATCTGAATTCAAATCAAATTATTTTTTCCATATTGGAACCAAAGAGAGATCTTCTCACTGTATACGATTGGAAAGTAATAAGAACTATATTAGTACAAAAATATCTAAAAGACATCTATGTTCGTTTTTTTTTACGATAAATAAAGAGTTCTGAGGAGTTTTGGCGGGAATACGGTAAAATCAAGACGTTGCATTCTATTATTTTCTTAAACTTGTGTTTTTGGCCATGTAATGATTAAAAATGGTGGTGTTTTATTCATTGAGTGTTGAATTGCATGCACGAGTGTGGGCAAGTGATATAATGTGGTGAAACATGTCTTTTCATAACTTTTTTTCTTATTTTTTTTTTAAACTCCTTTTAAGCTCATAATAAAGTTGCCATAACTGTACTAGGGCATGACTTGGACTCGTGCAGGAGTGGCTACAAAACAAAGACATTAGCTTTAATCCAAATATGGTAGACCCCCTGATCGCGTTGGCACAAAAACATAAAAACCTTTACCAAGAAAAATATGCTGTGGATGAAATGGTTGCGTCTCATGGTGTTACCGTACTTCGCTTGTCCCCTTACCATTGCGAACTCAATCCCATTGAGTTGGTTTGGGGGCAAGTGAAAGGTTACGTAGCCACTAACATTAAAACATTCAAAATGAAAGACGTAAAACAACTATTTGAACACGGCTTACAAAAAGTAACTGCGGAAAAATGGGAAAACTGCATCGCGCATGTAAGAAGAAGATAAAATCTGCCATCTCGATCATTTGTTAGATATAATTACAAACAGATTCGTTATAAATGTTACTGAAAGTGAAGATGATTCAGATACTGAGTAAATCTATACAACTATAGATACTTGTTTGATTTTGATTTATTATATGGCTGTTACAGTTTTGAATCGAGTATCGAAATCGCACATTAGGCAGGAACTACGACTGTTACAAAGATTTTTGTATGGAAATATCGAAATAGTTCACTGAACTGAAATGAGTGTGTTCAATAAATCTTTTTCTCCCAGCACTATTTAAATTTTGCCAAAAAGTAGCAGCACTCGAAATGTCAGTTCAGTCCATTTAATTAAGAATTCGAGTATGGCTTTGTTGATACAATTTTACATTCATCTTTTTAATAGCCGGCGTCTTAGCATTAAAATTATCTCGAACACTTAGATACTAATTATGATTTATTTGGCAATAATAAAATTATAACTTATACTAATTATGATTTATTTGGCAATAATAAAATTATAACTTTCAATAAAATTTCAGTTCAAATGATGTTCATGCCGTGTAATACCTATTAGAACATACCATAATAAGGGCAATTTGGTATCTGTACTTTTTAGCGTAAATTATTTAAAAAACCAACTAAATTCTAATTCCATAATAAGCTTCTGCAAAGATAATGTAAGCAATAGAGAGCTGGTTAATGTTTAGGTTTATTACTTGAAATATGAAGCTGCGAAATATAATTATTTTTAAACACTTACCACTCCCAAAAGAGAACTTAATATAGAAGATTTTTTTCTTCCCAAACGGTCCAAAAACATTCCTACCACCGGAGTCGCTATTAAGGCTCCAATTGAAGACAGGCTCCCAAAAAGTGCCAACTCTGTTTCAGTCATGGGCCGATGGAGGGTCGTATTAGCAGATTCGAAGAGGCGGAACGTCGAAGATGGCCATGCGAACATAATGCCCATGCCCATGCAGAGGTTGCAGACTGAAGAAGAGAGATTAACCGTTTGAAATGTAACTTAATAATCTATGATGAATTTGAACAGAAGAAGGTAGAAGGAAGAAGAAGAAGGAGTTTTAGTTTGCGATAGTAATTCTAAAAATATTATAATCGGGTCCTCACCGGAATGGTGTGTTACCAGCAATGATAAAAGATTACTTGGCCTCACCTATGCACTGTTTCTTAATTATTATTTATCGAATAGTTATTTGTCAGCCTTTAGCTCAGTTAGCAGCATGTCTGCTTTCAGAGCTGTAGGGCGTGGGTTCGATCCCCGCCCAGGACAAGGATTCATTTGTGACGAACATAGATGTTTGTTCTGTGTCTGGGTGTAGTAGGTATGTATTACAAGTATATATTTGTATTTAGAAAAAAAAGTATATACGAATTGTATCAGATATCTGGTTCCCTTATTACAAACTTTGCTTAGTTTGGAGTTAGATGGCGCTGTGTGATATAAATAAATATATTGGGGGACATTTATTACACACAGCGCCATCTAACCCCATACTAAGCAAAGCTTGTATTATGGAAGCCAGATAGCTGATAGAATACTTATATACATATTTTTTTCGTAAATACATACTTATAATACATACTATATGTCTACCAATATTGATTTATTTATTTCCTTCACCTAATACAAATGTTTGATCATATCATATGATGATCCCCGATCCGACCACTCCTAGCAACAGGAAGAGGCACACAAACACACACCGACCTCACCGGCGAGGTCGAGGACTTCCCAGATCTGTCAAAAGATCGGTTAGATTTTCTCCAAATAGTCAACCAGATCAACCTACTAGGGCCCAGGGCACACCCCTTCTGGGGTGCCAGGGCAAGTCTGACCCCACTCCCGGCGACGGCAAAGCCGAAGTTTGTACCGTCTGAGGAGCCCTTGAGCTAGTCGCCTTTAACCTAAACTAGGCCTAGCGCCATTTGCGCTTGCCTAAAGCCCAGTGACGCTGTAGAGACCATCTGACACCAACAGAAACAGTCATTCATTAAAAAAAAACACTGATGATGCACTAAATAATCACACAGGGCTCTTAGTAGGTTCTAATTTAAACAAATAAAAAATGTACCCAGCTAGCACGAAGGGTTCTTGGAATAGTCCTCGAAGGAATCTTGGAGAAGTTAACTTCTTCAAGCATATCATTGAACCGAAATAAAAACACTTTTTCTTATAAATACAGTAAACATAGTTGAGTAGTGTAAGCCTTGTTGTGCCAGTTCAACTTTAGTCTATAGAAAAGTACACTTACTTATTAGGGTGCTAACAAATTGCATTATCTTTCCCATTATGACTTTCTCAAATAGAACATTTATTTTTAGCAATTTTTTCGCATTTTAAATTAGCGGTCTTGAACGCCATAAGTATCTTCTATGAATGATTTAAAGATTCCGATGTCATCTTGTTTTCTCGTAACGGTTATCTATCATTTTTATGGTACTAGGCAAATATAAGCATCTAGCAGATTATCATTGAATTGCTAACGTAATTGACTCAAATACTATCCTTGTGTTTAAAGAGATACATAGATTTAAAGTTATACCTAAATACAACGTTTCTAATAGTAAACATAATTTTATACAACACACACGACTGATAACATGTTGGTAGTGTGTTGGTCTTTGATTACAGACATGATGCACATTGTGCATAAATCCTTGACTTATTAATAATAGAAAATTTTGATTTTAGGTAATGCAAAAATACAAATTACGTTTATCGTGTTCGGCTTGTTACCTCTGTCATCCATTTGGAAATTTACCACCTAGTACCTAACAGTGTTATCCGTAAGTATAATTGCTGGGAGTACCATAAACAGCTAATTTATTGAATGGAAGAAAAATTACATTATAATCCCGCTAAGCTAAAATAATCATTGTTTTTTGTTTTTAGTATCCGATTTAATTAAACGTGAGTATTCCCGTATAAATAAAACAAAAATAGGATGATATAAGGTTTAAATAACGGACTGATAAAAAATGGTGGCCGGGTATTCCACGTTTCAAGCACATTTTTTTATGAGATCAATCATTATGTAGTCTAAAGCTGTATCAGGTAGGGTCACATTTAGCGGAGCAAAAATATGGCGGTTACGCAGATTCGTGCGTGTTTGGATTTTTGAAGATTTTCTCAGATTACTTGAAAAGTACTTTTGAACCACATAATGCTCTCCAAAATACTATTAACTTATAATACATTTTTTTTTATTTACACAGTGCTGTAATTTGGACATAAAACTGAAAATGGTTTAAAAATAGACACTGATTCGGTATTTTTTTCTATCGATGAAAGTATAATCACTCGTGGTTTCAACCACAAAAGTTACTAAGAAGGATGTTTTTCTGTAACATTATCTATTTTTGGGCTTTAAATATAGTAATTTGAATAAATAAATTTGATTTTGCGAGGGGCAAATTTGGAAAATACAAGCCTTAAATACAATGATTATTAATGCAAATTTTGAAGGCTTTAGTTGACAGATCAAAGTTTACTAAAATGTTGCTGTCTTTATCTAATAGACTGCAATGAAAAAGACAAAGAGCAATGTTTTTAGTAAGTGTACATCTATCAACCAAAGTATCGAGAATTGGCTGTATTGTTTTAGTGACAATTCTGACTGACATCATTATAAATATATTTTATTATGGACTAGCTGACCCGGCGAACTTTGTTCCGCCTTAAAGGCAATATATAAGCAGTATTTTTTAATTGGAAAAAATAAAAATACCTACATTAATCATTCATAATTATTTCTGTATTTTAGTACATAGGTTGCTCTTCATTTAAGTACCTTGTGATACACGACATTTTTTGTTTTATTATCAGGCGCAAAAACAAACAACGCAGATGGTCTTCCGACCCATGAACATGCCACGTATAATTGACCATGGGAAAAACATGAATGTTCTAGATTTAAACCACAAACTTTTAAGGATTGGCCTTGTGATTTGTTGATGGTCATGGCAAATGCAAGACGTATCGGAAATTGAAGTCTTTTAAATTCAAACGGCATATCGGTTGGGATCATCGGTATCCTCGGAATGAGAACTTCCTCACCTTTGAATTTTCCTATCATTATCGTAGCGTAAATTACATTGTTCATCAATTTTCTAACCACCAAACGCGTACCGTTGCACAGTTTTGGTTGGTTTATGTTTCGAAGCATGATTACTACGGAGCCAACCTTTAGGCGTAAATTGTGCGGTGGTAAGCCAGGCACGTCCAAAGAGTTTAAAAATTCAATTGGATAGTTGGTGGCTTCATCTTCATTTGTGACGCAGTCAATAGATTTGAATGAATGCATTGTTCCAATGATCTTATTTTGAATTATGTAGTTTAGGTCATCTACATCTTTATTCTTAGCCGCTAAAATTTCTCGCTCACTCAACCATTCATTATTTTTGTAGTTAGAAATAATTTCTGGAAATACATTGTTGATAATTTCGTCTTTTGATGAGACAAAATTACAGAAATTATTTGGAAATGATATTAATCCGCTCGATTCATCGACAGGTACTTGACCATTACCGATAGTCAGCAATTGCTCAGAGAAATCTTCAGCAGATGTATCATTAAGCAATATAACTCTCATGTTTGTTGTCAGTTGCAGTTTCTTCACATAGCGCCATAGATTTGACGATTTGAGGCAAGCGTTTATTTCGTCGGCAGCCGTAGATCTTGGAATTACTGGCAGTATTTGGTGGAAATCGCCAGACAGTAAAATCATTGCTCCTCCAAAACATCTCGAGTCATTGCGTAAATCTTTTAATGTTCGGTTAAGTGCTTCTAATGCACGTTTATGCGCCATTGTGCATTCGTCCCAGATGATGATTTTCGATACCGCTAAAACTTTGCCCATTGCTGAGTGTTTTGCAATATTACACGTTGGTTCTTCAATAGTTTGAAGATTTAACGGTAATTTGAATGCTAAATGAGCCGTACGGCATCCTTCTAACAATGTGGCTGCTATTCCAGAAGAAGCAACTGCAACCGCTATGTTAGATCTCGCCCGAACAGTTGCAGGGGTACTTTCGTTTGAACTACTAAATCTAATTCCTGGTGATCATATTCACGTTCCCGTTCCAATTCTCGATTAAATGCGTCATTCATTTCACGATATGGTGTTGGCATTCCTAACCTGATTAATAAATTACCGCACATGAGGTAACACATATCTTCGATCAAGAGTAAAGCACGATTATGTATCTCCTCATTCATCTCAATATCGTGATTTCTGGAACTCACACGAATTTGATGTAAAATATCTTCTGACATATTATCCTTGTATTTGTGCCACAGGTTACATGGTTTTGATGGAAAACATGTCGAAATTATTATAGCGAATAATGTGCGTATCTGACTTGGAGACGCAAAAAAAAATGGGATAAAAAGTATCCTATGTCCTTCTCCTGGCTCTAAACTACCTCCCTGCCAATTTTCAGCTAAATCGGTTCAGCCGTTCTTGAGTTATAAGTGGAGTAACTAACACGACTTTCTTTTATATATATATATAGATATAGATATAGAATATATAGAAGAAGAAGATAGAAGATATCGCAGGACATTTTTTCACACAGCGCCATCTAGCCCCAAACTAAGCAAAGCTTGTAATATGGAAACTAGATAGCTGATAGAATACTTATATACATTTTTTTTTGTAAATACATACTTATAATACATACTACACCCAGACACAGAACAAACATTTATGTTCGTCACATAAATGTTTGCCCTTGGTGGGGATCGAACCCACGCCCTACAGCTCTGAAGGCAGACACACTACCGCTGAGCTATATGGCTTTATGTCTATGGACTGGGAACTTTTCTGACAGCTGTCAGAACGTAGTTCTACAGCCAAAGGATATACGGTGCTGGCGAGATATCGGTCACTTTTTTCGCATTTTTCTTGTGAAAAAGCAGTTACCGTAGCAGTTACGTTAGAAAAAGTAGTTATAAGTAGTGAATACTTCACTTCAAAGGTCGCGTTCGTTGGTGAAGTGGTTTTCCAAGTTTTCTTGTATCATTTTGTTGAAATTCTGATAAATTGTTATTGTTACGTTACGTTATTGTTATTGTTATTTTAAATTAATTTGCATGGAACCACGAAAGCTTAAGAAATACTATAGGCAGATCTGATATAAATGAAATAAGGTAACTTTTTATTTTTTGACGTTTTTATTTTGCTTCACTCGTTCAAAATCGTTAGAACGACAGACTATATAGTGAAACTGTTCAGGCCCATGTCTCTTCATCGCTATGTAACTGATTTTTATGAACATTTTTTTTACAAATCATTATTCATCATCAGCCCGGAGACGTCCATTGCTGAACGAAGGCCTCCCCCTTAGACCGCAACACTGTACGACAACCTGCCACTTGCATCCACCGGTTGCCCGCGACCCTCAAAATGTCGTCGGTTCACCTAGTGGGAAGGCCTTCCTACGCTGCGTCTTCCGGTTCGCGGTCGCCACTCAACAACCTTTCTCCCCCATCGGTTGTCAGTTCTTCGAGTGATGTGGCCTGCCCATTGCCACTTCAACTTACAAACCTTGCGAGCTATGTCGGTAACTTTGGTTCTTTGGCGAATATCTTCGTTCCGGATTTTTTTATAATTGGCTGTCAGAAAATCGCCTATTTTTTACTTTCTGTGTTTTTGACTGCTTTTTATTTCAGCTTTGTGGCGAATTTGCAATGAACCGACTGAAATAGCTTTGTATTTTTATTTTACCTACTTTACTTTTTTATACCTTTTGGGTAAAGAATAATAATAGATATTATATTGTAACATCATTTTATTTTAAAAGTATATACAAACATACATTAAGCAACTTAACTTTTGCGCAATAATAACTAAACTCACTTAAGTTTAAGAGAAATTATTAAGTCAGAACGTTAAAACTATAGGTATTTCACTTACAACTAAATATAAACATGTTACGCTTGGCGTCAACCTTATAAAATACTTATAAAATGTAATAATTTGAACAGATCAACTTGGTTGTTATAGTTTTTAGTACTTAACTAACTATAATTATATAGGTGTATAGGCAGCACACCTAAGGTATCATCATCATAATCAGCTTAGCATATTATAGCTATGCTAAACATAATATGCATATTTTAAGCCATGCTAAACAGACTTAAAAAAATACGTATAGGTAACAAACCGAGTTTCCGCTCTCAACTCTAACCACTACCATTGTCCTACCTGGCTCTCGAAGTAATGAGCAATGCAATAGATAAAACGCAACTCAGAATGAACTTTGTTTGCAACTTGAAGTTTCATGGCCCTGTCCATCACGTTCCATTTTACCATCTCGTAACATTTTCTTACATAATTCTTCAGTAGTCTATTATTTGGCGTGATAATAAATAAATAACAAAACATTCGAATTAGAACCAGTCTTTGTCTAATAAACGATGTCATGCCTCTTCTTCTTGGTAAGCTTATTCTGAATAGCGTCGACAGAGAGGCCTTTGGTCTCAGGGACGAAGAACATGGAGTAGACCCCAGTCAAGACACAGACTCCGGCGAAGATGTAAAAGACTGGGCCTAAACCGATAGCCTTCAGGAGCGGGTTGAAGATGAAGAGGATGATAGAGTTGCACAGCCAAGCCCATTCGATTACCAACATGGACATGAAGCTTTTCACCTGTAGAAAAAAAGTATGCTAGTTAAGTAAAACTCTGCCAGAGTCTTTTTAAATGACGATAGGGTCTGTACCCTAAGCCCATTGTAAAGGGAAAGGTTTATTGATGGGCTAGGCTGGGGTTTAGACACTAGGTGGTCGAAAATGAAAATCACACCTAGCTTGAAATAAGTAATGGCTCTCAAACTCAAATGACGCTGCCAGAACACACCGTTAGGGAAAAGGAGTTTCACTTTTCTGTATCTGCCACTTATGGTGTCCTCACAAAGTTTTCCTTCACCGACACCTTAAACTCATTGTTGCCATTTAAACCCACGCCCTGAAGCGTGCAAACTTAGAGCACTTACCACAGACACATTGCTACAAAATGAGAAGTTAAAAATCCTAAATCTTGTCCACCGTCTATCGAATACACAGAATCATAGAAACTATGGAAATCCTCACCTCTGGTAAGAACACTTCAGCAATCAGCACATAAGGCACGGTGCCTCCTCCCAAGGAATACACCGCCGTGAAGAAGTAGATGTTGACAGCGACCAGCCAGCTCGGGCCCCAGTGCAGATGCAGCTGGATCCCCAGGAGTAGGCAGCTGGCGCCACTCGCAAATGAAGCGTAGATCATCAAGGGCTGGAACCAAGACAGGATTACTTACTTAAAGATTGGTACTTTCCAAGCGTGCGTAATGGTAAGTACTAACCTAATAAGAGATTTGAATATTTGGTTCGACTATGGCCATTCGGTCATCCACCATCTAACAAACAAGAGAGAAATGGAAATCATAGATAATAATAATGATTTCCCTCTCTCTTCATTTCCTTGGTCAGCCGTAGATGTATCCGAGTCTGTAGAAGATGAATCTACGCCTCTTGTATGGATCTGTACTACTCAAATATTACATAATTGATCACGTCTACCAGGAAAAAATAAAATCAAAAGTCATATCAGTCATAAGACAGTAGGCAATAACTGGAAGCACAAAATCGAAGATCGGAGTGGCGTGTTTTAGAAGAGGTGGGTGCCCAGTTTAGTGGACGAAGGTAGGCCAATGACGATGGTCACGATTAATTTTAGATTACTCACCTAGGTAGTAAAAGTAAAGAATGTCTCAGATCTCATTTATAATTGTCTCGCGAGGCGAAGCCGAGGGTGACAAACATGAGATCTGAGGCTTCTTTACATGCTCCCGTGGTGTGTATACGATTTTACGTGCGGCTGCGGGGAAGTAGTGGTTTCTTTCGCTCCGCGTAGCGGGGCTAAAGTAGCCACTTTAGCCCCACAGGCACTTATAATATAATTCAATTAATGTAAGCTGACCAAATCTGAGTCGAGCTTGAGCTATAATCCTAATTAATCATAAAGCAAGAAAACATAAAACAAATTCAGACTGACTCTTTTCCGGTTTATAATAAAACTACTAGGAACACATAAAGAAAACGATTCTCACCCGTCTCCCAGCAAGCTCGGTCAGATACGCAGCAACCAACCCAGCTACGATCGCTATCACTGCGAGAAGTATACTGCAAACACTTGGAGACATGCTCGGGATAGCTTCCTCGAATAACGGTTCAGCGTACACTTGGATCACAACGAGGCCTTGGAAGATGGATGCCGTTACCAGAGTCAGGGTCATATAGATGGCAGCACGGGTCGAGCTGGACTTCCCTGGAAATATTCAGAAACAGATATTGCAATAGCGCATTATTTTCAACTAGAATCCACAATTTTCAACCTGCATGGAAAAGATAAGTGTTCTTAATTTTTTAACAGCATAATCAATACACTAATTACGTCCAAATTAAATTTGTAGTACAATATAATAATAATAATCTAAAAATATTGTCACATTTAATCGAATAACTCGTCCCTCACTGTTTCTTGCGCGCACTTTGCACCAGAAACGAGGTGGAGCGGGCTTAATTTTTTTATCTTTGATCAGACGATGGTCTAGGTCAGTACAATCAAAATTAGGACGCCATTCCACTAGGTCCACTAGGTCCACTAGGTGACCATTACTAGGTGACTACTTCTTTTGTTTTATTAAACTTTTTTTATTATCTTTTTTTTGGTGCTGAGCAGAACGCAGCTGCACGCACGTCGGGCTTTGTTTTCACTCTTCGAAAAAGGTCACCGGATTTGATCGAAACTATAGTCGGAGTATCCAACTTAATTATACGTGAGTATTCCCGTATAAATAAAATAAAAATGTGTCAAAACCATGTCAGTTTTCATAATAGAATTCTACTATAATATCCTACTTACTTATGAATCTCCATATCCCAATCTTCTCTTTGCTTTGCTTCTCTGGTTTTAGTTGCTTTTCTTCTTCCGGTGTTATAGCTACAAAAAAGACGATTTTCGGTTAGGTCTTCGTAATCATGCCTCACAATAACCATATTAGACATGGTAACTAAGTAAGTTCGTATAGGCTGAGTGGCCAGCCCTAGTGTCAGAGTTAATGTGCTCTGACATGGCTGACGGTTGTTGTTATAGAAACTAGAACAAACAACCGGGACCAACAATTTAACGTGTCATTCGACCCACGGTAGCGCTCAGAAATAAATGACACTCACGTTCACCCATCCGAAGACTGACCGGACCGTTCGTTGCTTAACATCGGTGATCGTTTAGAATCTAGACAAGCTACGCCACGAGCGCTACTGGTATGGTAATGCCACCAGCATGCTGCCTGCTCTTACTGAATTTGAATTTCAGCATTTGGAGTAAGATTTTCATGAATCCAAGAATAATCAAATCAAGGTAATTTTACAGTCCCTCTTAGGATTATAAGATAACAATATTTTTATAATATCGTTCTAAGACATTTTATTCCACTTCCACTCCCATGGCTAACTCAAGTTCCATCCTTAACTAGAAAATCTGGACTCGCCGGTATCACCGGTTGCCCGCGACTTTTAAAATGTCGTCGGTCCACCTAGTGGGAGGCCTTCCTACGCTGCGTCTTCCGCTTCGCGGTCGCCACTCAGAAACCTTTCTTCCCTATGGGTTGTCAGTTTTTCGAGCGATGTGGCATGCCTATTGCCACTTCCTCTTGCAAACCTTGCGAGCTATGTCGGTAACTTTGGTTCTTTGGCGAATATCCTCGTTCCGGATTCTACCGCGCAAAGTAACAAAATAAAAAGTAAGAAAATCTGCCTATAAGCATTTAATGTTGTGTTTCGACAGCAGATAGCTTCTATTGAGAGCCAGTTTGTACTCCAGGTTGTGTGTGCTTACCAAAATCGGCCACATCATCACTTAACATGAAATTATGTGGTCAAAAAACTAGCCTAACTATAAACACCAGCTTGTTTCAATCCTGGGCTTAAGTAAAGAAGCTTAAACAGGTTGCCAAGACCAAATGACTTGCGTGAGCCGTTTAGTCCTACTTTTTGCTCACTCTACAACAGATTCTTAGCTCATATAATCCAACCCAGGTAGTAAATTGTTTTTAATTCGTTGAAATTAGAAAGTGGATGTACGTCTGAGTACGTTCGTCGTTTTTACCATCTAACTCAGGATTTAGACTCCGCCTGATAGAGCTCAATTCTTCTTGAACTTCCTTGGAGTCAGGTTTTACTCTTCTGTAAAACGCTAAAGCCACTGCAGCTTCCTGAAAAATAAATAAGCGTATAAATAAAAGATCTTATTCTTCTATCTCCACTTTACGATAAGACAAGTATAAAGACTATCTCACTTTCACCATTAATAGAGTTTCCTTGGAAACAAACGAAATGATTTAATTCTATGTTTCTAACTGGTACTGCTATAATGAATATTTTTTTGCTGGCATCCTTTTGTAAAAAAATATAGGTAACATCTTTTAGGGTCAGACCAAATACCTACGTAACGAATTCTACGTAAGTAAGTACCGTACGTGATGTAAGTTCGAATGCTTCATTTCTACTACAGCCTCGCTTAGCTACTTAGTTAGTCGTTAAAAGCGAACACCGACAAAAAAAAAAAACTCGTCCGTACCTTTTCCATTCCTTTGATCATAAGGCAAGTTGGAGACTCCTTCAATAGAGCCAGAGAAGCCGTCGAAATCACCGTCAAAGTCAGACAGACGTAAATCATCGTGTTATATTGCAAGCATCTGAAATAGGAAGAATTTATAATTATGACTAAGGAGTAGTTTGTAAACAGCGATGAACTTTGTAAAGCGTGTCAACCATAGAGTAAAATACATATAACATCATTGGTGTCAACATCCGAATTGATGACCAAGATCATTCTTAAAAGAGTGCAAACGATTGAAACGAAGAAGAGTGGAAGGCCAAACAGGAAAAAGCTAGTAGATAATAAAACCAAAATAATTAATAACATTTCAGTTCAGTTGGGACCACAGTTTTTAAACACCGAGAAAAAAGAGAATACATTTGTAAGTTTTTTTGTAGGGGTCTAAAAACATTTAGTCACACACAGTTAAGACATATAGGCATTTATATAGATTTTAAGCAGGTCTTCTTTAAGATTACAATTTATGGTGTGAACAATAAATACTTGACTTATTTGCGTCAAACATAGAGAACTTACCCTCCCAGCAAGTAAGAGACTAGCATCCCCACCCCGTAGAAGATCATGGTCCCGGAGCACATGGCTCCTCTGATGGACTCCTCACAGATCTCGCTGACGTAGACCGGGACAATCAGGAACACCGCTCCACTCAGACCGCAGACAAAAATCGCGGTT
Source organism: Erannis defoliaria (assembly GCA_905404285.2). Classification (NCBI taxonomy): domain Eukaryota; kingdom Metazoa; phylum Arthropoda; class Insecta; order Lepidoptera; family Geometridae; genus Erannis; species Erannis defoliaria. Next base: position 11,917,784 of record FR990089.1, on the reverse strand, counting down.
AGGAGCACTTCCACACGGGAGCTGGAAGCTATTACTGTCCACGCAATCTGGAAGAAACAAATTTCAATCATCATCACCTTCCTGACCTTACTCCACAGCGCTGTGGAAGCCTCAGTTAAGTGCAAAACCATGCCCTTTGCCTCGGAAAAAGCGCTAACTTGGGTCATAAGGTAAATAATAGGTATGTAGGTTTAAGGACTAGGATGGAGTCCTACATAAATGAGGAACACCCCTACCCGCCTCAGGGCTGATCGTATCCATCAAGGGTAATTCTCTGAACAAAACAAATAGGGTTGGCACAGCATGTTTCTTTCTCTACTTCGCTCTATCATTCGTCAATATTATTATCATCACGCAGTTCATTTACACCTGTTTAGGAGATATCCACTAGATTATTGCAAACAATAGGGTAGATGACTGATGTTTAAATCGTTAAAACCAATAGCTTTGATGAAGATTTTAAATAAATATAGTATGTTTATTGAAAAAATAATTAAAATCTGTTATTAATGATCTGACATATAAGCGTTTAAAGTTTTAGGTAGAGCCAACTCTGTCTCACAAAACAAAAAATGACGTCACGCCTTACTTGTCAGAATAGAATTTATATGGCGTACAGAGAAGTGACGTCACGATTTGCTGTTTCGCCTCTCTGTCTAGCATGATATTAAAATGTTTATAAGTTGCTTATTTTTGATCATATTTTCATTTTCTTTTCATTAATCAGCTATATTTATGGGCCACATTTTAATAAGACAATAAAAAAAACCAGTCATCTAGCCTATTTATGGGCCACATTTTAATAAGACGATAAAAAAAACCAGTCATCTAGCCTATTGGTTATGCATCTTCGTACAACCTTCGAACCGCCAGCGGCCCAGAGCCTAGCTTTGGTACTCCATGAAGTTGGGTTGGCTCGAAGTTGATTTTGGCAAAGGAAAGCACAATACATCTAAGTACAGTTCCTGTATCTATAGTTCTCTGATCGAACTCTAAGTTCGATTCGAGAGGTTTCCATTCAGAAACTATACTGTCTGTCTCTGTCATTCTTAACGCAGAAGGCGGATCTGCAGGGCTAACATGCGCACCGCGAGAAAAATTTCTCGATTCTTAAAAACAGGACAAGGCTACGAATCTGTATAAGTTTGTCTCGTTTTTGCACGACATAAAGACACGACAAAATTTTCTCGCGGTGCGCATGTTAACCCTGATGGTGAGAGTAGTTTTCAAATCTAATCCGATTCGGTTAGGCTCAGCATACGGGGGCAGAGTAGGACTAAAATCCCCTCATCGAATAGGAACTTCATACGCAGAGTAGTTAGAAGTTCCTTTCGTTTTACAGCCCTGGGTCCGTACCGTGAACCACTTGTAGCGAGACCAAATAGGTTAAGCTGCCAACTGCGCAACTGCGAACCATATTTCGGGGCGATAAAATTCACAGTCGCGCACCGTCTGCAGCTGAGCGTATTCAGTCCCGAAATAAGCGTTCATGGTACGGTCCCTGACAAGACTTGGAACTACAGTCAGAACCATCCGAAGTATGGCCTTTAACTTCGCACAATAATAAAAGCCTTACACCACTCCGGAATTATCATATCTAAGCAGAAAGCTTAGAAGTTTTTCTTAAGTAAAATTTGTTTCTGCTTTTAAACTTTTAAATTAAAATAGAAAATTAACGTAGATTTACTTGGATAATATTTTAATATGACAAAGATTATGCTAACAGCCAGCATTAATGAGAGTTTAACAAGATTACTCTTATCATATGTCATTATAAGACAAGTTTATTGCGACCAAAATGTATGTTATCAGTTGACCAAATGCGAGAACTATAAAATTCTCTAGGTGGCTCTAAGTTTTGTATTAAAATTGCGATGGTGGCTCTTTCTCTCAACTTTACAAGTTGTTGTTTGTAGTGTTAGATTTGTCAACAATGAAATCTTAATGTTAATGACAGCATAACCACGTAATGGGAGGTTTATTGACAAGCTATTAAAAAAAAACATTAAAATACGTTTGATGAAAAAAAATACCCGAGCAATTACTGGGTATGAAGAAATTTTACATCTGATATCTCAGGGTGACGAGCGCAGTACAGTGCGGCGCAGGATTGTATTCGTAATAGTTAAACCAAGTAACGCACGACGCGCGAGAGATAAATTTGACCAACCCGTGATTGAACGAAACTTTATATCTTAGAATCAATAATGGGGGTCTAATTGTCTATAGTTAATTTATATTAAGCAAGTAATACTTACCACCGCCAAAAGAGAGCTTACAATGGCCGAATTTTTCCTTCCAAAGCGGTCCATGAAGACTCCTACCATAGGTGTCGCTATCAAAGCTCCGATGGAAGATAGACTGCCAAATAGTGCTAGTTCTGGTTCAGTCATGGGCCTGTGGAGAGTGGTGTTAGCTGACTCGAACAGACGGAGAGTTGAAGATGGCCACGCAAACATGATGCCCATACACATGCAGAGGTTGCAAACTACGGAAAAAGATAATAATTATACATTATGTGATTGATTGAGGCGTTAGTTTGCTGAAGTCCATTATCATACATACAGCCACACACAGAGACACACATACAGTCAGTAATAAACATTGTCAGCCAGAAAACGTCTACTGCTAGACGAAGGCCTCCCCTTAATACAAAGGGCCCGGGAATGAACTAATCCTCAAGCTTGGCAGATCGCAGAATGCTCACTACCGTTAACCGAGAAGACGCTGCCGCCCGTCCTCCGATGCTTCTGGAAGCAGTTTTAGGACATACCCATGTTCATTCTCAGGCACGTGAACAAATATTTGAGGTTTTAAGATCTTGTATACGCTTCTGTAGTAGTTTTCTGCACCATGTTTAGTCGCTGGTCGTTTCTAGCTGAGTCCTTTACTGATTTTGCTTAAAGATATTTTCACTCGTCTACACTGGCGGATGTCGCTTCTTTAGCAGAGTGAGTACGTTGATCAGAATTTGAGCACTCAATCAATCAATTAGCATGTCCCACCGGCATCTTTGCGATAGGGCGAAGAAGCGTTAATTATATTTCCAAGAGCAGCCTTAAGGCCGTCACAGACGACGAAGATGCTATAATATTTCATGTTATGATTAATTATCGCTCTCCATACATTTTTGAAACAAAAAATAACTTCGTCAGTTGTTTGTCATTTGTTTTGTATGAGTAGCGAAATTGAAATGTGTTCTAAGCTAACATGAAATATTATAGCATCTTCATCGTGTGTGACGGCTTTAACTATCTGAAAGCAATAACCAAACATAGTTGTATAGATCGCTGTCATTGATCTGTATAAACTCGCCGTAGATAATCTTCACAATGAATTGGAGAGGAGGAATCATAGTTTGGATCTGAAAATAGCTTTTATGTTGAAACACTGTGGTAAGGATGTGAAAGCATGACTATGCTATCAGCATGGACGCTTTGCTATTTTGAATAATCACAATTTCTTCCACAAACACCATGCATCATCATTAGTCGCTATCTTCGTCATCGTACACCTATCAAATGCTCGAATATCTACTTAATGAAGTCTGGATGTAAGTAGACAAGCATCTTGAGATCTATTTTACAACACTTACTTATTAAAGTGCCAACGAATTGCATTATCCTTCCCATTTTGATGAACTTTAAAAATATCTTATTTAATTATTTTTTCACAGGACGTTTTCGTCTATTTTTTGCACTTTTAAAGAGAGCCTTTTCCCCATGGCCTTCTCTCGGTGACTGATTTTTAAGATTTGTATGTAATCTCGTTTTGTTATTATCATGTTACATGTTATAAGTTTTATTGTACTAGGCAAATATAAACATAGAAGAGATTATCAAGGAATTACTAGGACTAAGCATCTTACGAGTGATTGGGCCAGACATACCTGTTATTTTCTTTTGTTTAATTAGAATAAAATTATATGATAAAGACAGGTTTAATAAGACGTAAATACTTGTGTTTACAAAGCATACGTTTATACGTTTTGTAATGTATCTTATTTGATTTGAAATTTAGATAGTAATATCTCAGTGGTTAACGCGGTGGCATTTCGCCCAGTGGGCTATATACTTGGAGGATCTAGCTCTCTCTCTCGCTATATAGCATGATACTCCAACAACGAGCATAGAAGTAGTTCATAAAATTTGCCTGATCGAGAAAATACCAGAGTTTCGTAACAGAGTTTTTGTCTTGCAGAAACGAGCCATACGAGCAAAGACTTACAACCTGTTGACTGATCATCCGACTTCTCCTCATACGAAAACTAGTAGTTTAAAAACCACTGCTGGCCACTGCGAGTACGTCAGAATTTCATTGAAATTCATAACTCAGATTGCGTTATCCCAGTGATTGGCCAATCTCAAGCATGTTAGAATGTTACCTCGCCCCCTGCCCGCAACGGTGAGTCGTGTTTGTAGGAGAAATTTTGTTCACGAGCCATCAACAATAGGCTATATGATCTGTGCATACGAGCCATTTATTATGTGGGTTTCAAGACGTAGTTTCACGCGTGGTTCTATCTAGGGAACTTCAGAACTCTTGCCGTGAGAGCTTATTTACCAAGTCACCCTGTTCACACAGGTAAACCTAGAAACGTATGAACGCGTTCACAGGAGGTTAGGTTTACGAAGCAATAAAAAGAAAGACCAATTGATAACCTCGCCGCACCGTCTCGTCACGTCGGAGACCATCAAAGAGGTCAGTGTATGTATATTGGGGCAGTGTATATTTTGGGGCTCGCGATCTACAACCGCATGCCAGCAATCAAAATTATAGCTTCGTGCTCTAAGTGGAAGAACAACACATCTAATAAAATAAAAAAACACGACTGCCCTGCCAAGAAACGAAATAAAAAGTAAAAAACAATTGACGCATATTATAATAAGAAAATAGCGCCATTTTCAAGAGATTTTTTTCATAAAATGTATAGCCAGTAACACTCGGGACGATGTAAGGATTTTAACGATACCCCATACATCCGAATCTGCAGCGCGAGTACCGTTCTATGTCACTAAATTTGACGTGTCGATATAGCATATTTATTAAGAGTTAAGACGAATTTGAGAATATATCAAATTTTACCGATTTTAGCGCGAGTACCGTTCTATGTCGCTAAATTGGACGACACGTCCAATTGCAGATTTACCTAGGAGTATACCGATTTTTATCGAATTTTACCGATTTAAATGTCAAATACAGGATTTAAATGTCAAATATGACGATCGTCAAGAACGGTACTCGCGCTGTATAGATGTCAAATGAAATTACGAATTAAATGTCAAATACCGGGTGTTAGTTCGAACACCGTTATCCTTCTAGGATATCATTGTACTCATCATTATGAACAACTTTTACTATGGGGCCAAACCTGAAATCACGGAAAAAAACAGCTGTTCCATACATTTTGTTCAAGATCGAGGAACCTTTTTGTATGGAAAAGCTGTTTTTTTTCCTGATTTCATGGTTGGCCCCATTGTAAAAGTTGTTCATAATGATGAGTACAATGATATCCTAGAAGGATAACGGTGTTCGAACTAACACCCTGTATAACGATTGTCAAGAACGGTACTCGCGCTGCTGTTTAGGCATTTAAAAGTTATGGTGGAATAAAGAAACTCATATACATTATACATACATAAATGTAGTGTAGAACCCAGAATACATTAAACTTCTGTTTTTGGGCAGTCGTGAGAAAAAATATATTTTATTTTATTCTGAGCACCTGCGGCAGTTTCTAGTTATGGGATCATAGGGTTTGACTGTAGAATAGATGCACCAATCAAAACATAATATTTTGTACGGAATAGGTTTACTAGCGAGACGTTGGCCTGGTGGTAAGCGTCACGCCTGCCCATAACAGTAGCAGTGCTAGAATTGTGAACTTGCGAATACAATCCTGCGACGCACTGTACTGCGCTCGTCAACCTGAGATATTAGGTGTTAAATCTCTTCATACCCAGTAATTTATCTGGTATCTATCTACGCCGAGTCAATTACAGCCGAAAGTAAATACGGTAGTGAACGGGCTCGATCGTTGTTTTCGTTCGAACTGGTTAGTGCTGTATAAGGGCAAGACCTGCTTCTTTGCATTCAACCTCAATAGCCACTCGACAAAGATTTATTCGGTAGCAATCGGGAATACCGCGCTCCAACAAGTATATACACAGTACGAAAGTACTGGGTTCCCACTTCCACGGTGCGTCCGTTGGGAGACGCACATAGACAAGCTGTGCCACTAAATTTATGCTCTCCTCTGACTGGGTGCTTCCTTTATACCATCAGTAGCGCGAGTACTTACCGATTTTTATCGAATTTGAACTAACCCTTTATAAGAAAAACTGAGAAATGCTAGTGGTTCGAGTATAATAAAATAAGTGTCAGTTGTAATGAACTGGCAACGAAATTAATTCGTAACATGTTTAAAAAATTGTGATTACCGTTTACATAAAACGAATTAGTGTTAAACGAATCATCTATTAGTGTTATTTATGTTTTTATGTCAATAAATAAATTGATTGATTGATGAAATGGAATGAAATTTATTCACTAAAAACAGGGTTTTACCACAGAATAAATAACCGTACGTATTACATCTAGTAAAATTTCTCTGATCTCAGGTGTTCGGCTTCGGCTGATTGATTGAGGCTCGTGATACTTATCATATCTGACGTCATTACTTACAATAGTGCGTTCTCTCTCTACAACATGAAACAAAAATTTTTATTACGTCCATAGGGACATAATAATATGGATGGAGAGAGGATGGAGATACAAAAAAGTGCATACCAGCTCCCTATTATTTTTCTGCAAAAATTACCCCTTTGAGTACCTGCGGTAGCACAGCTTCTAGTGATGGGACATACTGGGTATAATTATACACCCAGGATAAGGAAGGCTGTGGATGAGGATGGTGGGTCCGTTTCGTATATCAAATCGGCTCTCTGTTAGTTTACGTTTTTTTTCGGGAAAGCCGGCAATATCTCCGCGTCTGCGCGTCATAATAAATCCCTATCTACAAAGAATGTTCGACGCAAACAAACCCAGGATTAAACTGTTAGCGCGCAATTACGAGCAAATCTGAATAAACACGTTATGTGAACCGAGTTATTAATAAAACAACTAACGTAATTTCCGAAATGGGCCGTAAATGGATATTACCTTAAAAACATGATATGACGTAAAAAGTACTATAAAATCAGTTTTTTTTGTTCCCATAATAGCACCAAACCGAAATTTTGATTGTATATATATATATATATATATAGTGTGTCTATATATTATATTGTATATATATATATTATATATATACACAATTATTTGTTGTGTTTGTTTTTGTGTATATATATACACAACAACAAACACAACAGAAAGGGTATTCCCGATTAAGCATCAATTTCTTGAGCAACCGTGAAAAGAGAAGCTACCTGGAATATTCGCAAAATAGCACCAATCAAAATTTCGGTTTGGTGCTATTATGGGAACAAAAAAAACTGATTTTATAGTACTTTTTACGTCATATACACAGAAATAATATTAAAATTATATATATATATTATTATACATATTATATTATATATATTATATTATTATTAAAAAGAATATTGATTATTGTTGTGTATATAATGTATATATATATATATATATATATACACAACAATAATCAATATTCTTTTTTCCCCTCTTTATTTGTATACAAATTTGGCAAAAGAACATAAATTCAAAATTCTATAGATACAACTTATTCGTCAGTATTTACTTATAGTCTGTAATCTAGTATCTACCTATAGATTTGTTTTGGCATATCTATCTAATGTCTAGTTATACAGGAGAAGCCACTGGTTCCCGACACACAGTCCTTGACTAGTTTGGGAGCCGAGCCTAAGAGTCAAAACTGTGTAAAAAAATTGTGTCAAAATAAATAACTTTGTATTTTGTATTTGTATTTGTATATCTGCCTCGGTCACGCGCCAATCTTCACAACCCGCGACTCTAATGTCGCCCATCTAGCCGGCCGGTCGACCGACGCGACGACGAACGCTCCGTTCACCTTGCCTCCGCCACCAGCTGTCACAGGTTCTCGTCACCAGCTGTCATGTTTCAAACAAAATCGGCTCCGCTCGAATGCGCAACTATGCGTACGATTCATTCAAGGCCCCAGGGGCCGTACCGTGAACTGCTTATAGCGGGACCGAATAGGTTCAGCTGCGGACACTGCGCGACCGCGAACCTTATTGCCGGGCGATAAAATTCACAGTCGCGCAGCGTCGGTAGCTGAGCGTATTCGGTCCCGCTATACGGTACGGCCCCAGTTCCATTTCAGATTTCAATTATATTATCTCGAGTTAATATAATTATCATAATTTTGACATGCTAAGCATGGTTTCCGTGGTGTAGCGGTTATCACATCTGCCTAACACGCAGAAGGCCCCCGGTTCGATCCCGGGCGGAAACATAGTTTTTGCATTTTTTTTTAACGAAACAAAATTTTATTTATTCTCTAATGGTAATTATTTCGTCTGCTCCTGCCATTATAATTTTACGTTTTATCCGACTGCCTTTAAAAGAGGGTAATGATTTTTAATAATATTTAAGAGGGAGGGAGATTTAATAAGAGGGTAATGATTTTTATTAATATATAATAATAATAATGATAATCAATACCTCATTCTACACGTGTAGCCTGTGGATACGCAAAAATAATACGACGCCCTCCGTGTTCAGTTCAACAACGCGTTCAGGATGCTGGTGGGACTCCCCCGCTTCTGTAGTGAATCTGCAATGTTTGCAGAAGCGCGCGTTGATTGCTAAACTTTCGGAGATGGCGCCAGCGGTGGTCCGGATATGACAAAATCAAGTTTTAATCGTTGCTTATCTATATGCTCTTGGTGAGGGTGTTGTTGTTAGACTAGTCCAAGGAAAAATGAATCTGTGAAGCTGTTGAGTTGATGGTCAGAAAATGGATTTCTAGGCTAATTAGTTTTAATTTTTTTTAAATGTTGAACAGAGCTTAAATTATATAGCAAGGCAATAATAAGAGTAAAACCATTAAATTTCATAAAAATAAATGAGATTGACTATTGGTGAAAGCGCCATCTCTGTGTTTTTTATATGAACTATTTTATCTCTAGAGCTTGCTTACGCTTTTAGTCTATGGTAGTAGTAGTAATTGATCAACCATTTTTATTTTGGTAGGCTTCAATTTAGTGTAGCCTTATACCACGAGATGGAGCTAGGTACTTTAGGAAAATAAACGCAGCCTATGTGTGACACTAACACAGCTAACTTGCAAAATGTTGATTATAACAACAAAGTATAACTTTCTTTTTATTCTCATTGAATGAATTTCAATTCATCAATTAAATCTCAATTCTAATATTTCGTAATTAGGAAAATTAACAATTTGCATGTGTAATGTAATCTCTTTGATTTATCTGGCTATCGACATACACTGGTAAGTTTTTTGTCGCCTTAGGAATCCCACAAATCCTACCAGACCACTATTCTACATCTTAGTCCAAAAATTTTTTTTATTCATTCAATTGATGATAGTCCAAAAACATTTTATTTATTCAATCAAGTGACGAGATTGTCGAGACATTCGCCTGGTGGTAAGCGTCACGTCTGCCCGTAAAAGTGCCAGAATAGGGTAGATGACTGATGTTTAAATCGTTGAAACCAATAGCTTCGATGAAGAATTTTAAGTAAATATAATATGTTTATTGAAAACATAATTTAAATCGGTTATTTATGTTCTGATATAATATAAGCGTTTGAAGTTTTTGTTAGAGACAACTCTGTCACTTTCCCACAAAACAATAAATGACGTCACGCCTTAAATACTTGTCAGAATTGATTTTATATGGCGTACAGAGAAGTGACGTCACGATTTGCTGTTCCGCCTCTCTGTCTAGCATGATATTACTTGCTTATTTTTGGTCAGATTATCATTTTCTTTTCAATAATTAGCTATATTTATGGGCCACATTTTAATAGGGCAATAAAAAAACAGTCTCTAGCCTCATACATCAACAGCCGGAAGACGCCCACTGCTGGACGAAGGCCTCTCCCTTAATAGGGAGGGGTTGCCATAAAAAGTAAGTAAGTTCGTATAGGCTGAGTGGCCAGCCCTAGTGTCAGAGTTAATGTGCCGCCCAAAGGCCTCTGACATGGCTGACAGTTGTTGTTATAGAAACTAGAACAAACAACCGGGACCAACAATTTAACGTGTCATCCGACCCACGGTAGCGCTCAGAAATAAATGCCACTCACGGTCACCCATCCGAAGACTGACCGGACCGTTCGTTGCTTACCATCGGTGATCGTTTAGAATCACCTAGACAAGCTACGCCACGAGCGCTACGTTGCCATAATCCCCACGCTTGGCAGGCGGCTTGGGGATCGCAGAGTGCTCACCACCGTTCACCAAGAGGACGCTGCTGCCCGACCTCCGGTGGGTCTGCTTGCAGTTTTAGGACATGCCCAGGTCTCTAGCCTAATTATTGTGAACTTGCGAACATAATCCTGTCCCGCACTACACTGCGCTTGTCACCCTGAGATATTAAATGTTAAAATCTCATCATACCCAGTAATTTATCTGGTAACCATAGGTACCTTTTTCACAGATACATTTCGCAGTGAGCGCTCTGGATTCGTATGGTATCTAAACGGCTTTTTAGTATAAGTAGATAAATGTTACATTTCGTGAATAAAAGAATTTGAATTAGATCTTGAATTCCCGGCCGGACCTACACATTCGGACCGCCAGGAGCTTGAGAGAGCGACTTAGGCGAAACCGTTAATTTCATGGTTGATAGTAATATTAAAAAACCCGAAAGAAACGGTTTGACTCCACATTTAGGTTATGTTTGAACTGCTAAATAGTGGAATGAACTCAAACATAAAATAAACAACTAGCAAAATGTTTATTATTGTCAGTGTAATATGGAAATCTCCATTAGATTAATTTTATCTTTACGCGTCGACGCTTAATTTTTTTATGAGTATGACATTGCGTTTGGCAATTTATTTGAAACTGATGAAGAAAGACTTAACCCACACAAGAAATGATTTAATCTTTCTAGTATTTTTCCACTACAGCCTGTCACTTGAAATTTACTTCAAATCAATTAAATTGTACGAAATCCGTTAATTTGTCAATTGAAACACGATAATTTTCCGAATAAAAAACCGATTTCTCAATAGTTGAAAGGGCATTAAAGAGTCGTGTCGCCATTTTAATTTTAGTAAAACTTGAGAGGCAGTGCGTATGTGTCACTGACAAATTGTTTTTGTTCATTTATCAATTTCTATGCCTAATTAAAATGTTATAGTTGAAGGCTGTCGAATATTCTAACAAGGTTATAAAAATATCTTTACTAACCTTTACGTTAAACTTGGTCTTGTTATTCCAATCTCATAAAAATCACTACAATAATACATTTTATAGTAAAACTTTTGTTAATCTATATTACAGAGGCTCTATTGCTAAACGTTTCAGTCAAATCGTAAAAAGGCAGTGCATCCCGATCGGAGATCCCTCTTTGCAGCCCTAACAAACAGCTAATTTTACTATGTAACCAGGTATAGATTGGACCTGAGTATGTCCTAAAACTGCATCTAGAACCACCGGAGGACGCGCAGGAACGTCCTCTCGGTTAACGGTGGTGAACATTCTGCGAACCCCAAGCCGCGTGCCCTCGAAGAGTAGACAAGTTGGTCACTTCTCCATAGAAACGCGGTAGTATTACTACTCCACTATGTAATTTTGTAGGTCCAAGACTAAGTATTATATCGATTAATCTCTTCATTATCTAGGATTGACAATTATTACGAAAGTAAAAAGTTAATAAACATGAAAGTTATGAGCCAGGAAACATCTTGTATTTTAGCTTAATTTTAACGCCACATTGGACGTAAATAAATAACATAAGAAATACGAAAACTCTAAAATAATTTAACTAGCGGCATAGTTTAGTCGATAAACATTTCAAATAACTTAAGTTGGAATAAATTAACTCAGAGTTTATTCAACCACAATACTGCAGCCAAAAGTCGACAAAAAAAATTTGCGCGCTCATTTATCTTTCTTTCTCCCTTTCCCACAGTTTGTTTGATGAAGAGAGCATGCATTTTAGCCGCACCCACCGATAAGTTCGAGCCGTCAACTTGTCGATCCTTAAGACGCCTTCGCCCGGCAGTGGACGTCTTCTGGCTGATAACGACGATGAACCAGGGAGATACTGGAACTCCTTAGGCTAACAGTAAATCTCTCGAGTTTGTGCTCATTGGGTCGCTCACGTTGAGTTGGTCCTAACTGATAGCAGATATTTCATTATTATAACTAAGTAAACTCTACAAGTATTTAATTATCATCACTTAGGGTCAGACTATGTTTGAATGAGTGTATCCGACAAAGAACTCAAGTTACCGACTTAGTTCAAGAGTCACCAAGCTGAAGTGGCAGTAGGCTGACGAGTCTAGCCGTATCTGTAAAATACATTAAGGGGGCGACTAATGCCAAAAGTAAGTAAAAGGTGTATTTTTAAACACATAGTTTAACGTAAATATAATAGAACGTAAATATTCAGAAGAAAAAAAAACTACAGGTAGGGGAAAAACCTAAAGAAGCCGAATAACCGAATAGAATTTTAGAAAATAATCGGGTTTATTTAATAAAAAATATACAAATTACCAACAAAAAAAAACTGTTTTAATTCAAATGCTCTAAATTATCAGCGACAACCCCACATTATTTTTTACGAATAACATAGCCAAACTAATGTTTTAGCACAGTAGCCGTTTATTTTTTTTATTTCACTCCTACATTTTGAATCATTAAATAAAATCCCACCTAAATTGCTCAAAGCCGAGATCTTCATCAATTGTATCATGCGATTTTCGACTCTAAACTAATGCAAGACGCGCGGGTGAAATCTGATAGTTTTCTGGCATTAGTCGCACTCTTAATCTGAATAGTAACGGGTAGAAGACCACTGGTGACCGCGGCGTAGACGAGTTCTTGAGTGACCGAAACGCGATCTTTTCGGCAAACGTATGATACTTAGAGCTCTGCGGCCAGGATTATTTTTATGCAATGAAATGACGAGGTGACCGACCGTTTGTCTGGTGGTAAGCATAACGCCTACTTATACTATTAGCAGTACCGGAATTGTGTGCGGACAAAATCCTGCGCCGCACTCACAGAAAAGCGAAAGCCCTACTTCTTAGGGCCGCACTGCACTGCGCTCGGCACTTTTTAGATTGGTATTAGATGTCAATTCTCTTCATGGCCAGTGTGTAGGTAAATAGGCAATTTCTCTGGTACCATTGCTCATCAAACTGTAACACGGAAATGCTTACTTACTACAGACTGTTTGGCGATTGAATATCTGGCAAAAGTGTAGTAGTCCCCCAGACGAACGCTGCAATAGACTGTAATAGGGTGGAGTGACGTGGATGAGTAAAGCAGAAGATCGTGTCATTTGGCATTATTTAAGAGAAGCTTACTTCCAGTACTGCATAAACATTAAAATAAATGCTGCGAAAATTTAGTTTTTTAACCGACTTCAAAAAGGAGGAGACTATATGTTCGCGTGTATGTATATTTTTATGTATGTACACCGATTTCTCCGCCAATTGTGGACCAATTTTGAAAATTCATTTTTTGTTTGAATGTTTATTCTGGAGGTTGTCGCATATTAATTTGAAGTTGTTTTTTTAAAGTTACTTGTTATCCATTCTAGAAAACGTTAATGCCCATAAAAAGCTTGAAAATCTCTAATGACCACCGTTTCAGAACACTGAGATGAGCAGATAGTAAAAACCGCGTCTCTTGTGGCTATTGCAAAATGGTTATTAACGGCACCCGGTCAAGGTCCAGTGTCCCTCGCGATGACCTTTATGACTTCTATGACGAAGATAGTTGACACTCGGTAACACAAGTGGATTTGTAACTAAAATAATTTATTTTTATACAGTCAAGCAGCAAGCCGCTTGCCAAGCGTGGGGATTATGGCAACACCCCTCTATTAAGGGGGAGGCCTTCGTCCAGCAGTGGACGTTTAATGGCTGATGACGTATACAGTCAAGTGACGAGACGAGCAAGACAAATAATAATAATGCAACAAAAACAACAAAGCCACGATAAACTAAAGAGATAATGCAACTAAAGTTGCATATGAACATACGTAGCATCCCACTTTAAGTGTGTTCCCATCTTCCTAAGAATTAGCGTGTCCGGGACACCATAAAAAATATTTTATATACATGAACATTTCAAGTTATACAGATTAAATACGAGAGCTATGTATAGTAGAATGCTTAGTTTTGGGATCAGTGAGTAGGTAATATTGCGTCTTCCGAACTAGTTACATATTGTATTGTGCTAGAATAGTCCTTATGATACTAGTGTGCTATGTTGGTCATTACATTAGAGGCGGTATTATGCCCCAGCGAGTCGAGAGTGTAATGACTAATAGCACACGCGTTTAAAACGACTGTTTTCATCACACTTGCAAGGAAAAAGAAACTGTTTTTGATAATAATCAACCACACAGCGAAAACGTCAAGAAAATATTTGCGCAAGCCAACGATGCGCGCACAGGTGACATTTTATTCAGCTGCATAAAAACTCTTTGCTGGTATTAAAAAATATGGTAAGTATTACCCGGCTATATTAAGAATGCTTCGTATGCAACTATATGTTGTATCTAACTTGCAGTGAGGTACAAACTTAACCTAACCGGGTTATACCTATTATAACACTAGTGCTGTAATGTAAAGTAAAAAGCACGCGTGTGTAATATCTTGGATTATAAGCCTAAAACCGATCTAATAAGATCCACTTTACGAGCAAGTGTGATGAAAATATATTAAGATATAATTATTAGTGTTGTCATCTCCCGATACCTCACACTCTACTGGTTATAAAAGAGATTGATCGAGGGTGGCATTATCGCTGATAAAAACTCTCTATAATAAATAAATAAGATAAAAAAATAAAAACATTAAACATGCACAACCCACACTTGCACACTGATGTGTGATTAATTCACTAGAGTCACTCCTTCGGGCATCTCACAAGTAATTAAAAATTACATCACATAATTAAGGTAATTCCAAAGGATTATACCTACTTATACATACCAATAAAAATTGGTGACCGTCGTGTAATATAATACTCAAAAAGAAATCTCACAGTGATAATTAATTAGTTAGTTATTTAAGCTGCTGTTTCACAATGCTTACAGTTTAGCATATTTAATATAATATATGTCGCAATCGAGTCGTATCCGGGACGCCAGCGCCACCTGGTGGCACTCGATGGAGTCGGTGACGTGCGCGCCGTCGATCGGCGACTTCACTTTCCCATTGGCGAGCGGCGCGTGCGGTGGACACTGAACCATCGCGCGTTCTGTGATACGTACCTACCTACAACTTATCTGTGCCTACCTGATTATTGTACTGTTAACTTCTGTGAAGATTATAATTTGATTGATTGTACGAGCTTGTTTTCTTCATCCGACACTACCCACCAACGACGCCCACTGCTAAGAGGATCAACGAAGAGTGCTGATTGATGATGATGGCGAAAGGATCCTCCTCGTCCTCCGTCATCAGAAGTGGGATCAGTGTTGGGTCAGAACCAAGAAGACAGACTTCTGGCGAGCCATGTTTGAACAACAAAATAAGAACATGCGAGCATTGATCGAGGCGCTGCAAAGCTGCAATCACCAAAACCAGCCTACCGTGAAGAACTACCTGCATTCAATCCTGAAAAAGCGATACCGACGCAAGATCATTGTGCGTGACGGCAGATTTGTTTCGCCAAAAATCCACCAAGCGGCAGTCGTCTTGTTCTGGCGGTCAGTAAGGCGCTAAAAGGTAAAGCATCGACGTGGCTATCACAAATTGCCTACGAAGGAATGACATGGCACGAGAAAGACACAATTAAAAATATAAAAAAACGCAAAAGAACACAAGTTTATGAAAATAATATTTTTTTATAAAAGTTTTAGAAAATCGGTCACTTCGCCTGTTAGGGTCTCCCATCCTAGATGAGTCAATTCAAGATTATGTTGACGATAAAATTCAAAATTTCGTTTCAGTTTCCGACCGCCTTCAAAAATTAAATTCTCACATGGCCTATTTTTTAATACGATATTGTCTTTTTGTTCCAAAATTTATGTATTCCCTTAGATGCTGTCAGCTTTGGAATCATCCTGCAGTTTTACAACAGCTTGACAGCATTCAGCGGGATACACTCACCACCATTCTCAACACACCCTTTGACGATCGAACTCGGCGGCAGGCCTCACTGCCAGTAAGGTTTGGAGGTCTCGGTATTCGCAAAATTTCTAGTGTATCATTGCCAGCTTTCCTATCATCGGTTTTCAGTTCAACACATTTGGTAAACACAATTTTATCGCCATCACTACAAAATTTTGAAATAAGTTTCTTGTCTGAAGCTATGGAAAGTTGGAAATTAGCTTGTCCAAAACAAACCCTGCCCAAGGCCCCTACTTCTCAGAGGCAGTGGGACGAGCCGCTCTGTGAGTTAGAATGTAAAAATTTGATAGATTCATCATCTTCTTCCACAGAGCGTGCTCGCCTACTTGCGGTCACTCGTTGGGAGTAGGGGCTTTGGTTGCATGCGTTACCGTCTAAAAATGTTGGCAATCTTTTGGATAATCAGACCTTTCGTATAGCTGTATCCCTTCGAATAGGTGCCCCGTGCCAGGTCCCTCACCGCTGCTCTTGCAGAGATATAGCGGATAGGTTCGGCCACCACGCACTTTCTTGTGTAAAAAGTGCAGGGCGCAGTCCGCGGCACGCCAGCTTGAATAATAATAATAATAATAAATCTTTATTTCGGACTCGGGGATCCATAGAATAGAATCCATAGAATGTTACATTTCGTCAAATAATAATAAATAATTAATTTAATTTAAAATAACATAAAAATTCCATAAAAATAATTTTAACTGGCAATAGCCACCCATCGTCGATACGTTGCACTCAGCAGCAGCCTGTCCGCCAAACTTCTAATGATTGTATTCTTACACATGTCGACTCTGGACATAAAAGACGCTATTCTTTTGCGTTGAATTGCATTGAAAGTGTCTACACGCGCTTCTAGAAACATTTCCGAAGCACTGCAGTAACGCTTTAGACCCATCAGGTGCCTAAAGATGTTATTATAGGCTACTCTGATCGAGTCGTGCGACTTCAAGGTGTATTTAGTCCAGAGTTGACATGTGTAAAAAGACTGACAGTACGATTTGAAGAGCGTAATCTTCACGTCAGGCGCTGCCCTGCAAAACTTTCTAGCAATCATATTGCCCACCACGCACAGAGCGCGCCTCTGTCGTTCGACGTCCTCGTTATCTGTTAATTTGGATGTTATAATGTGGCCAAGGTACTTGAAACTCTCTACAGTTCCTACCAGCAGTCCATTAAGACGCAACTCGGGTACGCATTGGGGGCCCCCTCCCGACCGGAAAATCATCATTTCTGTTTTTTTGGCGTTGTATACCAGGTCGTGATCATTCGCATACCGTTCACAGATACCTAATAATTTACGCAGACCCTTAATCGAGGGACTGAGCAGCACCATATCATCAGCGTAGCTGAGATTGTTGACGTATCTACCGTCCAATCTCAGCCCGACAGGAGTGCTGCTCAGCTCCACGATCAAGTCATTAACATAGAAGTTAAACAGGTCGGGAGAGGTGATCCCCCCCTGCCTGACCCCGCAGTTCAACCGGTAGCTGTCCGAGACCTCAGAGTCCCACCTGACGTCGTTGATCTGATTGCCGTACCAGTACGCCAGAAGATCAACGACTTCAGGAGGGACCCCCGAGCCTTGCATTTTCGTCCATAGCAGGTTGTGGTTGAGCGTGTCAAATGCGCGGCTCAGGTCCAAAAAACAGGCATAAACTGTAGTACCATTCTTTGTGTAATATTTGACTATTTCTTTAAGCGAGAACACAGCCATGTCCCTCGAAAGTTGCGGCCGAAAACCAAACTGTCCATCGTCTATGTTCATTGAAGTAAAGTGGGAATGGATAACGCGTTCAAGTACCTTGGCCACAACTGTAGCCAGAGAAATAGGTCTATAGTTAGACACGCTCGAAATATCACCCGTTTTATTCTTCGTTATAGGTACGACTAAGGTACGCATAAGCTCGTCAGGTAGGTAACAGTGTTTCATGCAGAGATTAAATAACCGCGCCAGAACGTGACATATATATTGACCTGCAAACAACAAGTGTTCTATACTAAGACCGTCGTGGCCCGGAGACTTCCCACGCTTCATACTCCTCAAAATTACTTCAATATTTTTCGGCATTATAGTAAAGCGGAGAGGCTCCGAGCCACGACTAGCCCTCGGACTATATAACTTAGCCTGCACATTATTAACACAATTTACATTATTAATACTAAAATGATTCCGGAATATATTAGCAATATTTTTCTTATTTTTGTCACCCTCTACACTTACTGGCAAACAGCTTCTATGATCTAATTTTTTTGTTTCTTTCCAAAATTCTACAAAGTTACAGTTGGAACGATGCCGAGCTAGCATGTCCATTTTTATTTTATCTTGGTTCTTAAGTACATATTTGAGCGCGGCCTTGAAATCTCTGCGTGCGGTAGTCATATTATCGTAGTGGTATCCAGAGCGCGGTCTACCATACAGTACCCACAAGGAAAACATTTCCCTAGCTTTAACATGACAGCGCCTGACATGAAAATTCCAGCCCACTATGTTGTTGCGTTTTCTATGGTGCTTAGAATCGTAAGATTGTTCTGCTGCTGACTGCAGTATATCGACAATATTAGTATATAACACGTCTATACATTGATAGTGATCAGCATTTTCACATGAGGAATCAGTCTTAATACATTCTATATCGGTAAGTACATCGTCATAACTAATCATTAAATCACAGAACTTTCTATCACATACTTCAGAATACAACATCGTTTGTTCTCGTTCTCGGTTACCCCATATATGTTTTTTTATGCTTTTTACACTATCATCAATTACATTATCCGCCTCCTTAGGATTAATATTACCAAAATTGCAATCTAAAACTAAAGGGAAATGGTCAGAAGCTGTTATCGCGTGGTCAACATACACATTCGTCACTAGACGAGCCGCGGCCTCAGTCACGAGACAGTGGTCCAGCCAGCGGCACGAGCCGTGTGCGTCACTCACGTACGTGAAGGTGTCTGAACCGAGTCTGTCTAGATCCATACAGATTAACGACTGCTCACCGCAATAGTCCACCAACTCTTTCCCAAAAAGAGTTCCCGGATGCGCATTAAAGTCTCCCAAAACTAAGACGCATTCATCATCCGCGCCCTCGATAGTCGCACTCACGAGCGCCATGCAGTCGGTAAATTCCAGCAGATTGTCGTCACTGTTAACCGGCATATAGACGCAGAACACTAATAGGCTGCGCTCGCCCTGCGATAAACGCACAGCTATCACTCGATCGCTGTCACACTGGATGACGTCAGCTCGTGAGAACAGGCTGGTCCGCCACATAATCGCCGTCCCGCCGTAGGATCGCCCGCGGAGCACGACCGACGTGTCTACAGAGGACTTACTGCAGCAGCTAAACTCATGGTCAATTTTATTAATAATACCGAGATCGTGCGGCATAAGCCAGTGCTCCTGCAGACAGACCACATCCGCCGACTTGCACATATCGCGTATATCGGGTATACAGTTTTTGATCGACCGACAGTTAAAAGAGACGATCTTCAAATTATTTATATTATGCTTCGGTTGTACATCCATGCTTATTTGTTAGTGGCAGCGGTATCATTCGCGGGTGAACGCTGTTGACGATATCTTCTGAATACTAAGCCTTCAGGCCAGAAGTCATTTTTTAAAAATATACTTAGCTTCGTGGTCAATATTTTTATCTTAAAAGAATTAAAATTCGTCTCCCTTGTTTGATGAATGATATCATCCGTCGGGCCTTTGTCAGTGCTGGCATCCCCTCGATTTTAGAACCCAACGGTCTGATGCGGGATGACGGCAAGATACCCGACGGAATGACCCTTATCCCATGGAAGATGCCTTTGGTTTGGGACGCTACATGTGTCGACACACTAGCGCCGTCCCATCTTCCTAGAACAAATGATCACGCTGGCGCTGCCGCCTCTAATGCTGAAAACCTCAAACGGCACAAATATGGGTATTTAGACAGATTGTACATGTTTGTGCCGTTTGGGGTAGAGACTTTGGGACCTTGGGGGCCGGCCGCACATGTTTTATATAGGGACCTGGCGAAACGTTTAGTCGAGGTGTCAGGTGACCGGAATGCTGGCGTATATTTTGGTCAAAAACTTAGCATTGCCATCCAACGTGGCAATGCCGCCAGCATTCTGGCCACCTTTCCATCATCTACGGGGCTTTTAGTTTAAATTTTAAGTTTTGTATTTTTATTATGTAGGGTTTGTTTTTACTAGGTAGGTTTTATTTAGTTGTTAGTTAGTTATAATTTAATATTAGTGTATAATTGTATTTTATTTGTAAATAAACTTATCTCTGAGTTAAAAAAAAAAAAAAAATTAACCAACCGACATGATATTTCCGCGTTCCCACGTAAACTCCGACGTGTAACTTTGGTGTTATCAATAAACGATTGTATTATAAACGAACAACCGTGCACACGAAGAACATTTATTTAAAAATACAAAAAGCTTTCGTCACTGACTGTACCGACATCCAATTCAATTTTACTATTAGTCAATTTTAACTGTCGAATAGTATTTGAACGTTCAATTAGTTAACGTTAGATTAAACTGAGGTAAACGGTTAACTTTGTTTACTTATTCATACTTACTGAATACGGTCATTCATGGCTTAAGTATACTTAATACTTAAATTACTTAATAAGTTGGTATGTATGGGTTATTTAAAGTTAATTAGTTACCAGCTTATTACGCAACTAATCGTGTACTTGGTACTCGACACAAAACATTACACTACCCGAGGGTCTAGACCACAGAAAAAAAACTGGGGACTAGTCTAGCACTACGGTACACGCGCCCATTTTTTTCACACGAATACACGCATGGCTTACTATGGTAGGCCACATAAAAATGTCAATATATTGAATATTTCGTATTATCTGATTAAAACCACGAATACAATGGAAAGCCTATTTATTTTACTTTGTTTTACAAACCTTAAACATTAGAATAGTTATGAAGAATACTAAACAATCATCAATTACGTAAATATCTAAGAAAAAGTAACAAAAATGGCACTTCTGAGATCAACATGTTTTTTTATAACTTAAAACTAAACTTAGCCACCTAATTGTTTGTTTTCGTAGCATTCGGGACACAATATTGCTTGGTGATCGGGACAAATCCATTTATTGCAACACTTGCACCACCTTTTTGTTGACCGATTTCGGGCTCCCGAGCACAGCGCACATCGACCAACTCGTCCCATCTTTGAAGTCAAATCGTCTGTTTCTTTGGTAGTGGTCTTTTATTTTATCAATATATATATTAGTGCACTTTACCAGAATGTTCAAAATCTCTTGCGTGAAAAACAACTGAAAACAGGACATCAGATCCTTGGCATTCCTAGCTGCTTCTCCTTTTGGGCCTGGTGGTCTTATCCTGATGTTTTGGGGCCGAGTTCGCGTTGCTGGTGGAACATTTTTTTGCCAAATTGTTCCGTTGGTCGACTTGTAGGCTTCACCGCGTCTTCCGGTTGCTAGTTCTGACAGAGGAACTTCTGATTCTGATTCGGATGAGTCATCGGTTTCGCCCAATCTTTCGTCTTCATCTTCTCTGAGTTCTGACTCCTGGACAAGAGCCTGAAAATTTTGCTCTGGCTGTGCTTCATCATCTTCACTCTCAATCACTTCTTCATCTTCAGTATCCAGCTCTTGGAGCCACCTTTCTATTTGTGAATCATCCATGACCAAAATCTGTGAAAAAATAAATAAAATATGAAAAATACAACATAGTTTGAAGTTAGCTATAGATATTACAATAAATTGCAACTATATACACATAATAATACACTAAACACCAGTTTAATAGCGTTACAAATCAATAGTACATAAAAAATTACATACCTGAATTTGGTACACCAATACACGCGCGGACTACTTTAGTAGGCCCACGCTTTTGGCGCCAAACTGCAGATGCGTGCGCATGCGCTGGGGTTGTGCGGGGTACTGAGGTCGCGACAAATATATCGGACTAGGATTACATGGAGTCACAAGTATCTAGCGCGCTTAGCAAAAAAGTTATTCCAAAAAAAGTTACCCTGGTCTACTATAGTAGGCCGCGCGTGTACCGTAGTGCTAGACAAAAAGTTAACGAGAATTACGTATTACGCAAACGATAGTCAAATGTATGAAAACTACAATAGCGTCACTATCGGACGTCTAGAGGGTGTTTCCCGATAGTTATAATTTAGGTGCCTTCAAGTCGCGAGTGAATCAGTTTCAGTTTCTTGCCATCGTATTGACTGCATAGGCAGTCTTTTAATAGGCATGATGGCTACATTTTTTTAATTACCTCATAAAAAAGCTGATCATCAATAGAGCCTATCAATGAAACCAAAATTCATTCATTCAAAATAAAAAAAAATCTAAGGTTTTTAATTTCAAGCTAGACAGAGAGCGCGCTATACTGAGCTATGACGTCAAGCCTCAGGCGCGGCATACAAATGCTATTCTAACACGTGCTTTGCGAGAAAGGGATAGAGCGTCCCCTCTCTATCCCCACCTAAAACTTTAAACGCTCATATCTCAGAGATTTATCAGCCAATACAATTTATTTTTTCAGTATGTGTAATGTATTTAGTTATATTCATCACTAAGCCTGTTATTTGTCATAAATTAAATATTAGGCCACACGCCTATTGCCCACTGCTGGACTTAGGCCTACCCTCGAAGGGAGAATGAACCAAAATCACCACGCATGACTGTATTTAGTTATATTCATCACTAAGCCTGTTATTTGTCATAAATTAAATATTAGGCCACACGCCTATTGCCCACTGCTAGACTTAGGCCTACCCTCAAAGGGCGAAACCAAAATCACCACGCTGGCCCGGTTGCGGGCTGGTGCATTCACATACGCCATTGAAACTCTTCTCCGGACGAATGCAATGGTTTCCTCACGATGTTTACCTTCACGGAAAAGCCAGTGGTATGAGTATCCGTACATAAACTCCAAAGAGCTCACCGGTACGGGCCTGGGTTTGAACCCGCAACCTCACGATTACAGGTCAAGCGGTCACCCGACTATATATCCTATAGGCTACCATGGCACGTCGACTGCATCTTCGTTTAATTTCAGGCAAAATGGCAGTTCAACGCAAGCTTTAACCCTTTTTAAATCGCCCTTTGAGGGCAGGCCTGCATCTAGCAGTAGAAGAATCAAAAAGATTATTATGCTAATACCGACCATAAAACAATAGGCCAAACATTTCCCCGGACACTTAATAGTTAAGTGAACTGCCTGGCGGTTTGGCGAAACTTCGCCAAACCTCGCTAGATTGCTTCCATAAAGTTCGGCCAAACACAGTGTACATTTTTTAATGCATTGGAGTGACGATACGAGCTAGATGTTCGCTTAATGGTAAGCATCATGCCTGCTCGTAACAGTAGCAGTGCCATAATTGTGAACTTATGCGAACAAAACCCTGCGCTTCACTCCACTTTGCTCGTCACCCTGAGACTTATTAGATGTGAAATCTCTTCATGACCAGTCATTTCTCTGGTAATATTACACATCATTTATGTCATCATCATCATCATCAGCCCGGAGACGTCCACTGCTGAACGAAGGCCTCCCCCTTAGACCACCTGTAGACTGTACGACAACCTGCCATCTGCATCCACCGGTTGCCCGCGACTTTTAGAATGTCGTCGGTCCACCTAGTGGGAGGCCTTCCTACGCTGCATCTCCTGGTTCGCGGTCGCCACTCGAGAACCTTTCTTCCCCATCTGTTGTCGGTTCTTCGAGCGATGTGGCCTGCCCATTGCCACTTCAAACCTTGCGAGCTATGTCGGTAACTTTGGTTCTTTGGCGAATATCCTCGATCCGCCGGATCTATCACAACATTTTTGTATAGCATTATTATTGGTAACATTTTGGTTGGTTAGTATAATAGCGAACTTATTTTTGGCTACACCTGCGTGGTTAGGAGAACCTTCGTCGAATCCCGCAGGTGTAGCCAGGCTTTATGCTTATGTACAATATGTACGTAGATTCCTCATTTAGTAACAAAATAACAGTATCTCTAGCATTGTATTCTAATCTCGCTTTCAAACGCTTGTAATGCCGATTATCTAATAGCTGTCATCCAATACAATGGTGACAATACTGGTACAATATAATACCTCTTTATGTACTACACGTCTTTGGCGGTCTAGATTTTGACAAGTACTTTATTACAGTCCAGTTTTTGACAGTCATTGCGGAATCTACATAGGTTGTTTATCACAAAAAGTGCATTAACGAAATTCTTACGCAACTAGTCTTTTAAAAATGTACTTGAATTTAGTAGCACTGAAACAAAATCATATTACTATACAGGGTGTTAGTTTGAACACCGTTATCCTTCTAGGATTTCTTTGTACTCATCAATATGAACAACTTTTACTATGGGGCCAACCTTAAAATCACGAAAAAAATAAACAGCTGTTCCATACATTTTGTCCAAGATCGATGAACCTTTTTGTATGGAACAGCTGTTTATTTTTTTCGCGATTTCAAGGTTGGCCCCATAGTAAAAGTTGTTCATAATGATGAGTACAAAGAAATCCTAGAAGGATAACGGTGTTCAAACTAACACCCTGTATAGTAATATGATTTTGTTTCAGTGCTACTAAATTCAAGTACATTTTTAAAAGACTAGTTGCGTAAGAATTTCGTTAATGCACTTTTTGTGATAAACAATCACACCCCGTATATCATGTAGGGATAGGGGGAACGGTACTTCTAAGCTGAATTAATATCGTGTGGTCATAATTGTGAACAACTCTTACTGTGGGAGCACCTCTGAAATCGCGAAAAAAAAACTTCGTTCCGAAGTATGCCGTTACTCTTTACAAAATGTATGGAATTGTAGATATGGGGCCGAAGTGTTTTTTTTCATGATTTGGCTCCACTGTAAAAGTTGCTCACAATGAGCTCCTTTCGATTTAGTACAACCGTTACGCTTAACCCTGTTTAACATAACTTTATTAAATTTAGTTAGAAGGCTATTTTTGTGGCCTTGCAAAGGCCTCTCCACTCACCACTAGCATTGGACTATGATAGGCGGATTTTGGTTAAAAGACAAAGTTGATGAAAACTTACTGGTTTCTTTTAACAAAAAGAGGATGTAATCTGTTTGTGGTAGAGTACTTTCTAGTCTGAATCTGCATGAATATGTCCTAAAACTGTACCCAGAGCCGCCGAAGGACGGGCAGCACGTCCTCTCGGTTAAAGTAGGTGAGCATGTTGCAATCCCCAAGCCGCCTGCCAAGCGTGGGGATTATGGCATACTTCCCTATTAAAGCGGAGGCCTTCGACAAGATTTGTACTTCTTCTGGATGATGTATTTTTCGTTTTTATTCTTGAGGGATCTAGCTCACTTTTTAGTTAATCCATATTTCTAGTATGTGGCTAACTAACTAGGTACCTAGCTCCCTCAAGTTGAAAATCTGCCACTGTGTACCGCCTTGTGTATCGGCATGTGTGCCCCACTTGAGAGCCAGTTTCTGTTCCATACTAGATGTATCTTCAGCAACACCTACACTTAATATTTAATAATCAAAAAATCTAATCTATTTTAATCTTTTTTAATATCAAATCAGTATTAAAAAAAAACGAAGTAATCGATATTTTCTAGCTTTACCACTGTTTATATCATGACAAGCAGTGCTCCGAAGTCTAACCTATGCGTTAGTACAAGGCATTATCTACCGCTATACCAAATTTTATCCACATCCATTCAGCCATATTAGCGTGATTGGCATTCTAACATACAAACTTTGACATGTATAATAATTACTACAATTACATTATGAAAACTGATGAAACTATAGTCGGAGTATCCGAATTAATTAAACTTGAGTATTCCCGTATAAATAAAACAAAAATATTACTACAATTATATTATGAAAACTGATGAAACTATAGTCGGAGTATCCGAATTAATTAAACGTGAGTATTCCCGTATAAATAAAACAAAAATATTACTACAATTATATTATGAAAACTGATAAAACTATAGTCGGAGTATCCGAATTAATTAAACGTGAGTATTCCCGTATTAATAAAACAATAATATTACTACAATTATTAGAAGAAATCGTCAAGGCCACTAACCTTGGCAAGAAAGGCTCTTAATCTCCCTGATGCCAAGTACAGACTTAAGATACGATTGGTTTCAATAGTGTAAGTATGAAAGTATATTTTTCCCACAAAGTATCGTACAATTTAAATAAATCAATCCTCTAGTTTTCTAAAAACCGGACTTTAGCAAAATGCTTTGCAATTATCAATTTATTGTTACGCAAATAGTTACTCTTACTTTCTCTAGAAATGTATTCATAAACTGGTCATACTCATAACTACGGGCTTAGTTTAAAATGATGCATATTTTATAACATAACAAAACAATTTAAATTCGAGATAATTTTAATAGATGATGATTTATGCCAAGGTATCGATGGATTTGGGTATGTCCTAAAACTGCATCCAGAACCACCGGTCGACGGGCAGCAGTGTCCTCTCGGTTAACGGCGGTGAGCGTTCTGCAATCCCTAAGACAGCCCCCTCCCCGTATTAAGAGGTAGGCTTTTGACCAGCAGTTGACGTCGAGTATACTCCCGAGATGGCCCCATATAAATTTGAAGTCGATTGAATTATTTTTGAAAAAGTTACTTGTTTATTGTCCATTGAAAACTTAAACCATTTGAAAAAAAAAAAAAAAAAAAAAAAAAATGAAAATAGTTAATGTAAAGTTTTGGTGGAGTTCAGTTCTTACTTTATATTTATAAAAATCGTATCCAAAAAGTTGTTGTTTTATTTGTTTTTAGGTACTAGGGTTTATTTATTTATTTATATATATAAATATATTATTGTAAATAAGTAGTTATAAGTTATATAGTTCAAATATTTATTTTAAGTTTTGTACATATGTACCTATAATGTATTTGTAAATAAATTTATAAAAGTAGGACAGTCATGTTTGTAATTATTATAAATTGGATTCTAATTTTGGTGTAGGGTTTGCTAAAGCTAAAATGTTCGAACCCTCTATAATAAATGCGTTCCAAAAAATCCTTATTATAAGTCAAAGCCAAAATTTATAGCATCACTAGAAGACATAACGAATCAAATTGATCCGTTCCACTACACAGCCGAGATATTGGATTATAATAGACTCACCTACCTCTTATTATGTCAAAATTAAAATGCCACGCCGGTAATGTATGAAATCCGGCGAGTTTTTTTAATGAGAATCACTTCCGCCATATTGGCGTCATTTTTGTAGTATCACTCAATAAACTAATATTACGAGACTAAAAATTTCAGCGCCTCTTTTACTTTCAATTTATAAGAAAAGGATGGGTGCAAATATACTTATGGAACAAAAAAGGCTTATGATTTTTCTTAAGTGTTTCTAGTGGTACAAGCTTTCTGCTGAATCTTCTTGATGCTTCTTGTATCAACTGTAGGCAAAAGTGTCCATTATATTTGAATTTTTTATTGTGCAAAAGATTTTATAACGAATTTTAATGATTTTTATATTTATTTATTTAATTTATTTTATTTATTTACAAAATCTCTTAACACAGCTCTTAAAAATAATACAATGAGAAACTAATAGTGAAACTGACAGCCAATAAAGGATGAAAAATAAGGATAATAATAATGATAATATTGTCATGTATTCGTCTTCTTTTAACGATAAAAGAATACGTTATACTTTCTCTGTCACTCATGCCAGTATATTAAAGTAAACGCGATAGAAATATAATAACAGCAACTAACGCACATTGTCATGTCTCTCAGCTTTTTTATTGTTTTACAGATGCTTTTTTGTTTTCGATACACTCATTCTTTTTCTGTTTTTAAGATCTTTACAATATAAATAAGGTGTGGGTCATCATCAATCATCATCAACAGCCTGGAGACGTCCACTACTGGACGAAGGCTTCTCACTTAATAGAGGGGTGTAGCCGTAATCCCCACGCTTGGCAGGCGGCTTGGGGATCGCAGTGCTGATCACCGTTAACCGAGAGGAAGCTACTGCCCGTCCTCCGGTGGGTCTGGTTGCAGTTTAAGGACATACCCAGGTCCGGTGTAGGTATAAGAGTATATAGTAAGTACAAATAATATAAAAACATCACTATTAAAATGTAATTTTTCTTTATTTTCGTAGATATATAGGTAGATAGTCGGTAGATAGCGAAAGTAACACTACACATTACATCACATCAACAGCCGGAAGACGTCCACTGCTAGACGAAGGCCTCCCCCTAATAGGAGGGGTTGCCATAATCCCCACGCCTGGCAGGCGGCTTGTGAATCGCAGTGTGTTACCACCGTTAACTAAGAGGACGCTGCTGCCCGTCCTCCGGTGGTTCTGGATGCAGTTTTAGGACATACCCAGGTCCAAAGTAGCAAGTCCAAGGTAGCGAAAGTAACACTACTAAGAAAATTATGCATCAGTAAGACAATAGAAAAGCAATTTTATTCTTCAAGTAGGTAGCCATGGGCTTAACTTTATTTACTAACGCACGACACAAAGAAAGTCTACACGCAATAATTAAATTAATTTAGCATAATAAGTAAGTATTGTATAAGAATGCGTTTAGTAACCATCTCTACGGGCAATACGATCGCGACTAACCAAGTATTTAACAGTTAGGTTTATTATGTAGGTACATCGTTAAATTATGTACATTGTATACGTTATTGTGATGTGAATGTGTTTGTTGTATGTTTGTCTGTCTTTGACACAGAAGCAAAGCAACAGGAATTTAGGTATGGATTTAGGGAGTGATAAAAATAAGCTTCAGCGGCTCTAGGGGCCTTCGTTCAGCAGTTGACGTCTCCGGGCTGATGATGATGATGAAATAAGCTCTTATATGTTATAGTATAGAGTTATGTTCTTATATGTTATAGATTTATATAATATAGAGTGCCAAGCAACCAGGCGGTCATTTGATGGTAACTGTTACTTGTTTACTACCTACTTTCATCATCACTACAAATCTTCACAGTTTTCGATCGACTTTTAAAACGACTTTTTTTCGTCGTATTTTTTTTTAAAGAATATTATATATTAGTAAGGATATGCCTACAGCCTCTCGGTGGTAACTTTACTACGTCACGTCACGTCGTCATAAATTGATAACCTTTGCTCCATTATTATCATAAATAAATCAACAATTGAAAAAAAACATAAATACAATGTTTATATTTTATTTAATATTTTGTTTGTGTTTTAGTTCATTGATGTAAACATGTGCTAACCTAACAGAGGTTCGTGCGGGCTACTAAGTTTATTTTTATTTGTGAATCTTTGTTTAATGAAGTGTTTTTTTATATTTTTAAACTTAAAAAAAAAACGAATCAACGAAAACAAGTGTATGTTAAGATGAAAGAATTCTGCTCTAAAAAATTTTTTGAGGAATTATCAAAAGCCGCGATAGTACCGCTCGTGGAAACAGCGACTTTCATGTTACTCAATGCACACTTTGTCCTGGTTCAACGCTGTAGTTCAATAATTATGTATCATATGCTAATCGAGTGATGGCGTTAAGTTTAACCCCGTATTGCCTTGTTTGACTTCAGATTAAAACTGTTTTGGCAATAAAACTTTTGTCTTTTTTTGTTGAATTAATTAAATCTTTTTTTTATTAAGTAAGCCATACATTTTTATGTTTTGTAACTATTAAAAATCTAGTACAATAGCACTACGCTTATTTCAAGCCAATTACGGGATATCACCTCAGGATTGTTAATTAGTTATAGTTATATTAGCTTACTAATGTTACAAAATAAATTATATTTCTTTTTTTTTTAATTAATAAAATGTAAAATTCCTGATCTCGATTAAGGCATTTCGTGAACCGGAAACCGAATTTCGAAAGTAATAGGTATTTAAAACTTTTTTGAAAAATTATTAATGGCTAACACTATTGTAAGTGTTTTTTGGATTAAATTACCATGTTGCCAGTTTTTAACCATGCTTCAAGTAAATTTATATTTTTGCTTTTGACCACTACTCTTTCTGATGTTAAGCGAAGATGCGGTCTATGATGGAGCAGATTGTGATGAAATTTGAATAGAAAGAGAAGATATTAAAATATGATATGAATCCGCCAACTCGCACCGGACCATGTGGTGAAATATCGTCCGATTGCCTTTTGAAGGCATGCCCAAAACTAGGATGCAAAGGCCGATGCAGTTTCTTAAACTGGGGCAACAAATCTATACAAGATAACGAAGCACAAAGTTCACTGATCCGACCTTACACGTCTTACTGTAATGTAAATATAAGTGACCGATCTCGAAAGCGAACACCGCCTGCTATTTTAACAGTTAAATTGTTATATAAGATAATAATGAATGCTAATAACGGCTTCATTTGGAATGAATTTAAAGATTTACTTACTTTTTACTTTAGTGTAGTATTCTGTCCAATGTAGGTACTTATTATCAGTTAGAAGACGTCCGCTGCAGGACGGAGGCCTCCCCTTTAACAGGGAGGGGTTGCCATAATCCCCACTCTTGCCAGGCAGCTTGGGGATCGCTGAATGCTCACCACCGTTAACCGAGAAGACGCTGCTGCCCGTCCTCCGGTAGTTCTCGGTGATGTTGTAGGACATAAGTACCCGGGATTAATAAGTAGGAGCAGGTACTACTTTTTAATCCTTACTCCAGTACTGGCTATTACAGCATGATGATCAACTATTTGCGATGCTCACAAACAACTAATTTTAAAGTCCCCCACGTACACAAAGCTTTTCGATTCCATGTTTTTTATTCAGGGGGATAGTGGAACTCTGGACATAGGAATTTGCAAAAAAATATAGTGGTTAAATTAAAAATAAGTTTTCGAAGTTGAAATTTTTGATGAGTGGGTTGCCAGCTGAAGCCGTAAGAGCCTTATTGAGCGTCCGGTTGACTTGGACTCGTGAGTTCGAGGGTTCAAATCCTAGGTCCGTACCAATGTACTCTTCGGAGTTTTTGTTGTTGTTACCACTGGATTTTCGGTGAAGGAAAAATTCGGAGATAAGTTCTACGGTGTATGTGAATCCACCAACCCGAAACTAGGCCAGCTTTGTCAACATAGTTCAATCCCTTTTCAAAGGTATATATAGCATCATCATCATCAGCCCGGAGACGTCCACTGCTGAACGAAAGCCTGCCCATTAGACCGCCACAATGTACGACAACCTGCCATTTGCATCCACCGGTTGCCCGCGACTTTTACAATGTCGTCGGTCCACCTAGTGGGAGGCCTTCCTACGCTGCGTCTTCCGGTTCGCGGTCGCCACTCAAGAACCTTTCTTCCCCATCGATTATTTGGTATCCAGTATAGTGGACTATGAAAAGGAACTGTGCTATGAGATGCCAACTACGCCAACTCAACAAAGCACAACTAAATAAAGCAGGTGTAACTATGACATAAATAGCACAGGAGAAATAATACTTGATAATAGTAAGATGAAATAATTATTACTTCGTATAATCGAGATGAAATTATTGTAATAAACGACTTGAGGCCTATTTTTAGGGCAACGCAATAGCAATTTTCTTGGCTGATATCGCCATTAGCGTTCATGGATGGTAGGTAATGCTCATTTCAGTACAAATACTCTAAAGGGTTTCCTCATACCTGTCAAAAATCCTTATACTGAACTTCATGTAGCCACATTGTATTATTTTCTAAAACTTTATTAGGGCATGATTAAGCTTGACCGTGACTTACTGTGTGCGACTTTGTGATTATGACTTATTTCACAGGAATACATGAAAAACTTGCAATACTTGACACTGGCAACTGCATGAAGTGCGAAGCCATAGTCCTCTCAGCGGGAAAAAGAAAAATATAAGAATCCTTAGTAAACGAGTCCAACTCAAACTTGGCTGGTTTTTATCTGTTAGAAAAGCTGGTCTATTCCCGTTGTCCCATTGAAGCTTTCCCCATAATCCGGGACAGCGGGATATCATAAAATGTCTTCCCGTTGACCCCATTGACGCTTTGCCGTTATGGGGACAACGGGAAGGATTTTTTATGACTTCTCGTTGTCCTGATTAACACTAAACTTAAGCTTCCTAAACAATTATATATAGTTATTTCATTGGACCAAGATTTCTAAAGACCTTTAATATAACAAATTTGTTTAAAAAAACGTATAATTTGCTTCTGAAACTTATCTAGATTTCTCTGACCTCGCAAGCTTTGCCGAATGGAAGTATACAAATTATACCCACTTAGCATCCTGCTTTAGTACCTATATATTACTGTCTAAGCTTCGTAATGCTAACGTCTCAATAGCCAACCTTCGAGCTGCTATTGTTTTCCTTTTCGCAATGAGATGCGCCCAATTCTAATTGTCGAATATTCATTAATTTGTCTAGTAATACCTTAGAACTTTGCCACTTTAGTAAAAGCTCTACAGGTTTAGTATCAGTTCGAAATTAGAGGTCTTGGTTACTTGGTGATGTGTGTGAGAAAGACCAGATTTGATTGAGCCGGAGTACAGTTTTGAATCATCGTAAGTGTAGGTCTAAGCTGAATGGTGGTAAACTATGGGAAGAAGATAAAAGCGTGGTGTATGGTCGCACGCGTACATTTGACTTTGTGAATTCAGCGAATCACAGCGCTTTACGTTTTTAAATATTAAAAGTTCCTTTTTCGAAGTGAGTTTTGGATTGCTGGCCAGTGTTGTTGTGTTGTGTTAAATTTTTTAATTTATAGTTTTTTTTTTTATTTATAGTTTTTCGTCGGAACTTTTTGGAGACCTTGATCAAGGTATATTTTTTTTACCTTACTGTTAAAAATAATTAACAAAGTTAAAATCTGTTTAAATAAAGATTACTCGGATAATGCAACTAACTTAATATGAACAATAGATCTTGTGTGAAATGTCTATTTGACAGCTCTTTTTCTTAACATTCAATCACCTGATATAGCTAGCACATAATAATTAACCAGGGTAATTATAATGTGCTTGCGTGCAAGTGCAATTGTTGTCCAAGAACTTTTACTAAAGGGCCAACCTTGAAATCCATAGTAAAAACATATAGCCTCGATAAAATGTATGGGAAAACTAATTATATTCACTATTTGAGTGTTGTTCCCATAATAAAAGTCGTTCAAAATGATGAGTAGAATTACCTCCTTTCAGCTTTGTACAACCTTCCGTGCAACCTTATTATATGGTGCAGGC
This sequence comes from Erannis defoliaria, assembly GCA_905404285.2. Classification (NCBI taxonomy): domain Eukaryota; kingdom Metazoa; phylum Arthropoda; class Insecta; order Lepidoptera; family Geometridae; genus Erannis; species Erannis defoliaria. Next base: position 11,884,320 of record FR990089.1, on the reverse strand, counting down.
AAAAAATTACTAATTCAATAAAACTTTGATAAGGTCTACTTATCTGCATTCTAATAAGAGCTTTTTTAAAATGCCTTTTCATTTATTATAATAATGCACTACTACTACTACTTTTTCTACTTGTGAATTGGTTGGTAATAGGTACTGTACAAAATTGTATCTTCGGTTTACATTCTTAAAAAAAACATATCAATTGATGAAACTCTAATCACAAATTGGCATAATAGTTCACTCTATCAACAAACCAGAATAATCGTACTTGTTATGATTTTTTATCCTAATTTATTAGCCAGATTTTAAATTACACCTAAAAAATAAAAACTACTCAAAAACAAACTTAAACTATTTATTAAAACAATATTGGAGTCTAAGTAACTATTATTCCCATTGTCCACCACTGGTGGACAGCGACACAAGTTTGAAAAAGATACAGCTGGCTACATTCCCTCGTTCAAATACCAAATAAATTCTCTTGGCTTCTCTTGTCAACGGCGTCGGCTAAACTTAATTTTTTCATTAAGTTTTTGCGTAATTTGGTCAGTACCTAATTAGTGTAATTACATAGATGTCTAGTCAATTATAGGTATAGCTCATTTTTTATATCATTTTAAAAGCGAAACATAAATTCGAAGCTGTCATGCTCAATAATTGTTTGCACACATTTGTACAATTCTATCCAATATCCACAGACTAACTATACAAGTAAATATGCAAGTATCACACTTACAAAGTTATGGATTTGGTTAAGAAAGATTCGTGTTCAGAAAAAATCTTCAATATGACTTTAGCAATGCTATTTCAAAATGATTACTCGCCCTTCAATAGACATTTTTAATTATCACCATACAATTTGATATCAACATTTTGACCTTTAGTTAGGTACCACAACAGCATCTAAGAATCTTTCTGCCCTTAACCTACCTATTCGATATCAATACTAACCTGCTAGTTAGGGTCCCGTGACCAAACGGTGTCAGCGAGACCCTACTATAATTATTAAGACTAAGTCGTCTGTCCGTTTTAAATTTAGAAGACATTTTTTGAATTTAAATAGCTATTTAAAGTTCTAAGATAGGTTTCGCTTCAATAAGTGTTTTGTGGCATGTGTGAATGGCCACTCAAATTGTTTATTGAAATATTTTTATTTCTCTAGCTTAAAATAACAGTAGAAAACACACATTATTAGTAGCCGTAGATAATATAATGTAGGTGTAAGTGAGAGAGAGATTAATCAAGTGTGAAAGTTAGTTAAAAATAAATGTGGTAAATACAAGAAAAACCTGGAAGCAATTGCTTTAAACGATATATGCTGCTAGTTGTAACACCATTTTTAGGTTTCTTTTCCATTTTACGTTAACTTTGATGTTAACAATACAAAATCTTTATAACTATATCTACATACAACAAGATTTTCGATAAATAAAAATACAAATATAATGATCAACATACAGACGGAACCATCAGAGCACGAGTTTGACTCGCACTTGGCTTGATTTATTTTTACATTGACTGTCGCAAATGTCACTTGGACGCATAGAAGATGCATTGCGTACGCGCTGCATTGCGTAAATAATATAAAGACGCTGTTGTGTGCGTACATTCTATGTACTATCATGACATTTGGGGCATCATTAGTTGAGAAACGTCAAGCATGTTAAGTCACAAAGGTCAAGTATGGCATTAGAAGAATTTGTTTCAATTTGTTTAAAAAAAACGATACACATTAATTGGCTGAGATTGGAATGGATCATTCATTTAGCTACGTATTTTTATTTATTTTATGTTTTGTACTAAACTACATATTAATGCTTAAATACCTGTCTTAGCTCAACTAGCATAATGTCTTAATAAACTTTAACAACCTTGTAACACAAATTAGTGATTATTACAACTGACCTGCCTCAACAACATTTCTAGATGGTCAATAGGTCAACAAACTCAAAACAAAATTATTGAATACTCTTTCAACGTTCACATTACGGTCGCACCTATGTTTAGCAATGCCAGAAAAGGGCAACAAAGTCTCAAAGTGCATACTTAAATATCTAACTGAAGAACTCTGTAATACACTTGGTATCAAATAAATATATATGAATGAAACATTACACGTTTTTAGAACTGGCCAGTGAGAAACCAACACAATATCAAATTCAAAATTTGTTTTTTTTTTGTAAGCAACAATTTTAAAACTGGCCAGTGTAAAAACTATAATGTGGTCAAATATGAAGGATTTAGTTGACAGGTCTGTAGTAGCTAAAATATCGCTGTCACTTTTTTATCAGACTTTTTTTTTTTTTTTTTTTTCTTATTTGTTGGCATCGCACGTTGTGCATTCTGCCAGTGTCAAGTTTATGAAATTTTCAAGTTTTTTATTATAATCAAGTCAAGTATTTCATGAAATCACAGTCAGTCACACGAATTTAGTCATAGTCGAGTCCAAGTCATACCCTAGTAAAGTTGTGGCGACTTTACTATGAGTTTCTACGGAGTTTTGAAAACAACATGAAAATACATGTTTCACCACATTATATCACTTGCCCACACTCGTGCATGTAATTCAACACTCAATAAATAAAACACCACTATTTTTAATCATTAATTCGCGATAAAACACAAGTTTAAGAAAATAATAGAATGCAACGACATGATTTTTCCGTGTTCCCGCCAAAACTCCTTATCAGACTTGTTAGCTAAGGACAGTAATACTTTAGTTAGTTTAGTTCTCTCAACTAAAACCTTCAAAATCTGGTAAATTTTGGAGGTTTTAGTTTAGTAGGTCAAAAAAATGACAGTGATCTTTTTTAGTTAGTTTAGATCTGTCAAATAAAGCCTTCAAAATTGACCACAATATTGTTTATACATTGGCCAATTTTAAAATTGATGCTTAAAAAGAATTAAAATGTTGTATTTAGTATTTCCTTTTGTTCAAGTTTTGTATTAAATAAACAAAAAATAAAACATAAAATATTACATTTTAAATATAACACTTTGGTACATTATAACAATTTTTTCATTTTATATCTCGTATTTAGCTTGTGCGCTATGAATTCTACATAGGTACGCATTTAACTTTTATGAAAAGAACAATCAAAACCGCGAGCCTCTAAATACCTAATTTATAAGTAAGTACTCTTTCATCTAAGCCGAATGCAGCACATTAAGCAAAATAAGCACATTATTTCTTGCACAAGCCGTCTTATTCCTAATGCGTTTCAGTTTGAACAGCTCGCCTAGCATCTTAGGGCGTTTATTCTAAACTAATTGTAAGAACTGGTTTCAACATCATTGGCTAGGAATCTATCTATATCTGGAGGGCATTTTGGAGACTATCTGACCACGGCTTAAGACCCTACCTGTCGCGCAATGCATTTAAAATGTTGGTTTTAAAATTCTTATATTTTCTATACGGAAAAAAAATGGTGTTCTTTAACGTTACATTTAGTAAAATGAATTGAATGAATCATTTTAATACGGCTTTTATCGATTTCAATTATTTCACTCTAGAAGGATCTTTCTCTCATTTCACTCGATAGGAAAAAAACACATTTAAAAAAAAAATTGTTTTTAAATATGAAAAAGTTCGTAACTTTTAAATTATTTTTTGTTTGGTAAATCGGTCTCAAAATTTAGATAAAACAGAATCAATATTTTATATCAATGTTTCAAAAAACACAGCGCGCAGCGTCGGAATGTGCGCTAGCGCATCTACTTATTCACAGGCGGGCGTTTTACCTCTTCGCACCATTTTTTAATGAACTTATCTTACCTTCAGTGCTCTGAAAATTCGAGAATTGTCCTATCTAGTAGGTACATCATCATCATCAGCCTATCGTAGTCCACTGCTGGAAATAGGCCTCTCCCATGGCTCGCCACTCGGCCCGATATTCAGTTTTCCACTTCCCCCCACTGCCAGCTGTATAATTATAATCACTCCATATAGTCTCAGGGCGTCCTATGCAATGTTTTCTGATTCGTGGTGTGGTCTCTACTATCCATCTAGTACATTCATACTATAATCTGTGCCATGAGATTTTATCTTATTAAATGAGAATAAAAAATATATATTTATATCTCTACTTTTTTTTCGTTAATCTTTGGACAAACCACAGGAATATAACGGGTAAAGAGCGCGGTCCTCTAGCCAGGAATTCGAATGGACACATAATACATGTTTACATGAATGACCAATGAGTACCTACAACCGATGCTTTACAACAATTTTTGACAGCTTTTCGAACCTAGTAAGAGATCATAGGCATGTGAAATTTTGGCCTAGTTCATACAAGTAAGCATGGGAAAGTTTTACCACTAGCCCACTTGCATATGGGAAATGTCCTAAGGCCGATGGGAATTATAATTTTAAATTAAAAAAAAATACTTTAGGCTAAACTATATTTTCTTAAAAAAAAGGTTTAGTGCTCATAGTCATAGCATTGATTGAAGTGAAATTATTTTCGCGCCAAGCATCTTTTATGTTACGTGTAAACGTATCACTCACAATAAGGTCAAATGTCAAATCATGTCGACACTCTAATGACGTAACTAACCAATAATTTGAGAACAAAACATTAATGTTATATCATTAGTGACATTATCTATCTACTATCTAGACCTTATCGTATTAAGTCTAGTCTTTTGTCCGTGTAATCTTTAAATTGGTATTGAAACTTTTAATTGGAGCGCTATTTTAGCTTAGCTTTGTTTTAATTTGACATCATGACATCGATTGCAATATTACATAATGAATGTATTTGTGTATGCTTCCATATAAATGCTTCTTGTTATAATGATTGTGCCACAATTTTGTTTTTATGAATGCCAATAGGGTACATGACTAATGTTTATATCGTTGAAACCAATAGCTTTGATGAAGAATTTAAGTAAATATAATATTTTTGTTTTATTTATACGGGAATACTCACGTTTAATTAAATCGGATACTCCGACTATAGTTTCGATCATATCCGGTGACCTTTTTCAAAGAGTGAAAAAAGAGCCCGACGCGCGTGCAGCTGCGTCCTGCTTAGCACACTAAGCTTTTTGCTTTGTTTGTTTTTTTGCTTTTGCTGTGTTTGCTTAGCGGAGTATCCGATTTAATTAAACGTGAGTATTCCCGTATAAATAAAACAAAAATGTGTCAAAACCACGTCAGTTTTCATAATTAATTATAATATGTTTATTGAAAAAATAATTTTAATCGGTTATTAATGTTCTGACTTCTGATATATAAGCGATTCAAGTTTCTGGTAGAGAAAACTCTCTTTCCCTTTCCCATAAAACAAAAAATTACGTCAAGCCTCTGTGCGCCATACTTGTCAGAATAGAATTTATATGGCGTACAGAGAAGTGACGCCATAATCTCCTCTCTGTCTAGTATGATATTTTAATGCTTATAAGTTGCTTATTTTTGATCAGATTTTAATGTTGTTTTCATTAATCAGCTATATTTATGTGCCACATTTTAATAGGACAATAAAAAAAACAGTTATTTGGCCTATTATTGCTATTTGCAATAATAGCAATAATAAATATATAATATAAAAAAAAAAATATTTAATATATTTTTTTTTTGTTGTTTATTTTTTCTATTTTTTTTGCTTTTTTATTTGTTTTTTTGCTTGTTATTGGTATGATATTAAATTACATTTCTTTCTTTCTTTCTTTCTATTGCTTCTTATTGTGGGAAAAAGTATCCAAACCACTTAGCACATTACGTAGAAACTTTTCGTAATTGCCAAAACTTCACTTGGCCGTGACATAGACGTGACCATGATGTTGATTGTGACTTGTAAGATGATTATGTCTGCATGATAATATTTATGAATTTAAATATTTAACATTGGCAAATGCTGCATTTGTGACGCCATATTAATGCTGTTAGAGAAAAAGAAATTAAAGGAAATAAACCATCAACCGTTAATTTCAAAGTTAATTGAAACTCTACAGACACATGAATTACCTACCATGTAGAAAAAAGTAAAAACTTCTTGATGAGCAATGCAGAAACCGGATGATAATTTTATTGATAGCGCTTCGAATAAGCCACGTGTTGTCAATTTTCCCACGACAGAACCTATCTGTCCTTACCATCCTTTCTCCTGTCAATAGCTAGGTATCGCTAGGGTTACCAACTATCCGAATTTGTTTTGGACAGTGTATTTCTCCAGCTTCAAATTGATAGGTTTTTAGACAGACAAAAAAATTGCTAAAATAAAATCATCCTACACGTTTGCCCTGAGACTCGGTGGAGTGACGATATGCGTATGACAGCTGACAGTTTGTTGAAGCAATTAGCTGATCGGACTGAGTGGCGTGCCTATGTCCAGTAGTGGACTACAATACACTGATTATGATGATAATGTTAAATAAATCGAATTGTACAGGCATAGCTATTAGGGAAAGCAAACTGATGCGCAGGCACGTTTTGGCAGAGTTTTGTAGGGCGCAGTCGAGCGGAAGATGCCAAATCATGTTTCATGCTCGCGATATTGAACTCTATTCTGTTGCAATAAAAATACCAAAAAGATTGTTGTTGCAGCGCTAATGAGCAATTTTTCAAAAGAGATTTAAAACAAATGTGTAGTTTCCTTCAACTCGATAGATAGCGCAGACTATAGACGTGCCAGTCAAAAACAGCATGATATATTTGATACGTGGCATATAGCGCTACCGTGGGTCGGATGACACTTTAAATTGTTGGTCCCGGTTGTTTGTTCTAATTTCTATAACAACAACCGTCAGCCATGTCAGAGGCCTTCGGGCGGCACATTAACTCTGACACTGGGGCTGGCCACTCAGCCTATACTTAATTTAAAATAAACTTGATAATGACAGCTACGTCTGGTCTGCGCAAATTCAAAGCCATCTACAATAAGCTTTTTTTTTATTGCCTTTCAGAAAATCTCCCATTGAAGGTCGTCTCGACACCTTTTTTGTCATAAAACTAATTACACATTGTCAGTACTTTTCAAATTTGGTAATGGTAACCCTAAGTATAGGTAACCCGTTCCAACCTTGCCCTTCCTAGCTGTCTTCGCTTTCTATAACCTTAGACCTGGCAACCTCCACGTATTTTCACTGCCTCTCTCCGGGTACTGCATAAGTAGGCATAATTTAAGATCTTACTTGCATCATAATGCAGTTATCTTACGTTACGTGAATGATAAAAAATAAATATAATACTGGTTGCATTGGTTTGTATTTTGTAACTAGAATAACTTGTTTTATTTACTTATTTGGGATTACTCAAGTTTAATAAAGTCGGATGTTCTAACTATAGATTCTAGTGAAAAAAACGCGGCGACGTCCACAACATTTTAATAAACATGTGTTATAATAAATAGATAGATTTTAGACATTTTTGTTTTATTTATACGGGAATACTCACGTTTAATTAAATCGTATAGTTTAGATTCGATCATATCCGGTGACTTTTTTCAAAGAGTGAAAACAGAGTAAAAAAAAAAATATGTTTCAAAATCACTTCAGTTTTCATAATTAGATAGATAGAAACTCTATATTGTGCACACCAAAAATAAACAACTACAATAATGGGGGTTTTGGCGGGAACACGGAAAAATCATGTCGTTGCATTCTATTATTTTCTTAAACTTGTGTTTTTTCGCGAATTAATGATTAAAAACGGTGGTGTTTTATTCATTGAGTGTTGAATTACATGCACGAGTGTGGGCAAGTGATATAATGTGGTGAAACATGTCTTTTCGTGTTGTTTTCAAAACTCCGTAGAAGCTCATAGTAAAGTCGCCACAACTTTACTAGGGCATGACTTGGACTCGACTATGACTGTTTTCGTGTGACTGTCTGTGATTTAATGACATATTTGACTTGATTTTAATAAAAGATACCTGAAAATTCATGAACTTGACACTGGCAGAATGCACAACGTGCGATGCCAATAACAAAGAAAAAAAAACTACAATAATAGAAACAAGAACCTTATGAACTAGTGCCACAAGGGACGCTATAAATCTATGTCAATAAAGGTAATAATCTATTATTATGTCAAAATCACGTAAATTTTCATAAAGTAGCTAACATAAAAAGTATAAAAAATACAATCACGTGGAATGAGTGTAATTAGTTATTATATTTTTTCAACTAGAAATTATTATTTTAACAAACATTCAGGACAATCAGTAGAATGAAATATGACATAAAGGATCTCAGGTATCTTTATTTGTTTAGGATCCCCAATATATATTAGAATTAGGCTACGCTATGTCTTATTCCAGAACCTAAATTATCCACATTTAAAATTTCATTAAAATCGGCTTAGTAGTTACGGAGGTACGTGGTAACAAACATTCACACACACAAACTTTCGCATTTATAATATTAATAATAGGATAAATTCGTAGGTAGAATTTTCTACTCGACTATTTTAATTATTTATTATTATTATTAATCATTTATTTCAGACTATCATAATCCATATTACATAACATTCCAACAACACATACCATACAATTAAAATTAAAATTAGAATACTTAAATTACTAATACATGTAGTCATAAAATAATGTCATGTAATAAGGCTGTTGAACGATTGAAGATATTTTAATTTTACTGCATAATTGTGTTTCCGGGTCAATTTCATGTTGGTCATAGTCAATGACCAACACAATACTTACAAAGTAACTAACTAGGTACTTGCAATAAGGTATGACATAAGAAGCAAACTTGCAAAATATGAAGGCCTGGTGGTTCGTCAAACTCATCTCTGGAAATAGCCAGATGAGGAAACAGTTTTCTATAGTGACAGTGTTTTAGGATACCGTACCCAAAGGGTTTTAATGGAACCGTATTATTAAGCCTGCCTTTTCAATTCAACCGTCGTATTTTTATTTTTGGAACGCAAAATCTGGATAAAATATTCACAAATTATCAATATTTGACCCAAAGAAAAATGATATTTATCAGTATTTATGACCGAAAGTCTCAAAATTATCTGAGTAAATAATCACAATGAACATGCATACAACTAATAAAATATCATACTTATTCGCCGATAAAATGACAAAAGTTTTGACAACAAATTCGACTCAATCTAAAAAAAAATAAACAAAATACGAGTTTAATTTACATGAGCTAAATTGGACAAGCTTTGTATAACAAGCATCGCTAGGTTTCAGTTCGAAGCGTTACGTAACGTACGTGAAAATTGTTGGTGGTCACAATCACATCATAATCAGCCTGAAGATGTCCACAGCTGGACGTCCTCCCCCAATCACGGGTTTCATAATTCCCACGCTTGGCAGTGTGAACACAATAAAAATTTATATTTTAATTGAGTAGTGGTGCGGAACCCTTGCTACTTTGACTCACACTTGACCAGTGTTCTATAGATTGTTGTTAGTTGTTTTGTTCTGACAATACTTGGATTGCTCACTCTCACAACTGTGCAGGTAAGTTTGCCGTTCTATACAGTTTCCTTTGTATCTATTTTCTGTAGAAATCTCCAATCATCCAAGACACAGATTAGATAATCGCTAAGCAGATGAGTCGCCAATTTCGCAGTCGTGAGGTGAACTCTATTGATATTTAGTAGTCTGTGCTTCCCTATTTGGTAATACAAATTGACAGTTGCACGATTTATGATCGCTTTGGTTTATTTTGATGTCGCAATTGAGAAGCAACGTAAGAAAAAAAGATAAAATGTATTTTAAAAAAAATATTATGAATACTGACGTGGTTTGGACACGTCATTTTCATTTTTGCAAGCGCACGCGTAACGGGCTCTGTTTTGTCTCTTTGAAAAAGGTCACTGCATGTGATCGAAACTATAGTCATAGTATTAGATTTAATTGAACATGAGTATACCCGTAAATAAATAAAATAAAAATGTATTTTCAAAATTATTACGCTTGGGTGACTTTATTTTTTTAGGTTTGTTTTTGAGGTAAAAGAAAGAGGTCAGTACGAATTAGGACGAATTTGGTGGTCTTCTTAGGCTTAGATTTTTGATAGATACATAAATGATAGTTATCTGGTTCCAATAACTAGGTACCATCTGACCTGATGATGGCTCCCGATAGCAGGCTCTAGAAGGCGAATGATAGACACGTTGAGTTCACTAATTACGAGGAATATTTTGCATTAAAACTAAATTTTAATAGCACAGTCGGTATCAAGTTCCTTAAATATTATTGATAGATATTGAGTACATATTATTGAAGATACCATCATTTTCGTCATACACTCATGCTTTTGAAATCATTTAATAAACTCATAAATACTTTTTTTTTACACTATAACTATAAAATCATAAAAAGTTACAGTTTGGGCAAAAAGAGATCTGTCGTTACCACTACTGAATTAAACTTATAAATTTTCATAAATATAAATCCACTCCTTTCTGGCTAATATCTAACTTAATTTAATCAACATTGCTTTGTTATAAGTTGCTACCTAAACAAAAAAGGTGACTTGGTAACGTAGTTCTGCAGTTATTATAAAATATATCAGTTATTTATTTATTTTAATATTGTTATTCAGGTACACTACCTATCTAAAATACCTACAAAATTAATCTCCAACAATACTTTAACCTATAAAGCAAAAAACAATAACTAATCAAGTTTATCGAGCAATTACCCAAATAACCCACTTCAATGAAGATATTAAACTGCTTATTAAAATACTGCTCTATATAACGTGTAAATAAGGCGTAAATTTGAATAGGGCCATCAATCAGCTTACTTACGATGATTGCCACATGTTGCACCGCTCTGAATTGTTCATATAGGGCTGTCACAGGTTAATAAAAAGAAAATATTATACTGAAAACACTAAAAACCACGTCGAAAATACATTTAAATAATAAATAAAAACGTGCTGAAAATTGTTATGGACTCACTTGAGATATCCGTTGTTATAGTTAATAGTTATTTATTGGTAAATGAATTATTTACATGCATATTATATTATTTTATACTAAACAAGTATATCGTTATGAATTGAGTTTATAAACATTTATTAACTATATACATTTTAATAATAATAAGTATTGTATGCATTGTTAATAACTAATCATGCTTTTGTTATAGAATGACTGTAAAAATCCGTTATAAGATTGATTTTATTTCAAGTTATTAATATAAATATCAATTTTTGTACGATTACATTTAGTTTGCATATGTTTCCCCGGCATAATTATAAACATATAATAAATGAATGTAGTTACATAAGTTTCGGTAAAAAAAAATACAACTTCGATACTTAGAAAAGTCTATGCCAAAAATTTCAAGTTTAAATTTATTCAAACGGCCCCGTAAGTATATATTTAAGTGTATCAAATATTCAAATAAAAAATACTTATATATAACACCAAAGCTGCACGTTAAATTTCATTATGGATTTCATATTTGTCATTCTCACTGCTATAACTGTTATGGGCAGGCTTACCACCAGGCGAACGTCTTGCTAATTGCATTACTCAATAGGATAAAAAAATAATATAAAATAAATTAAATATAATTTATTAATGCCTTACCAAATAATCTCTTATTTTAAAATATTTATTTTGTAGTTAATTAATCTATTATAGCTGGTATATGCCTTGTCATGGATTATTTAGACCTTAAATTTTAGACTTGGTTTGTGGTGACAACCCTACGTTCCTCGTATTCACCTGCTTATTCTTTGCCTAACAATGAGTTATGCGATGGTATCTGCACAAAAACTGTGATCTCACGCTTGAAGCAATGATGGAGAAGATTAATAATGTCATCTGATTCTAGTGAATAAGGCCATAAGGTAATGCATGCAGGTCAATTTTGACGGTTGAGATTTAAACGCTTGAAGAAGTAATGCTTTTTTTTGTAATGGAGTGACGAGATGAGCAAGACGTTCGCCTGGTGGTAAGCATCGCACCTGCCCATAACAACAGCAGTTCCAGAATTCTGAGCTTGCGAACAAATCCTGCGCCGCAGTGCGCTGCGTTATTATTAATTATTTACTTACAGTCTTACTTAAAAAAACTTTTCAAGCGTTAGTCACTGCTTAAGATCCTCTGCCATCTTCTCTCTGACGTGAAGTGTAACATGCAAGAACAAGACAGAGAAGTTTAAGCAGTGACTAAGAGAATCGAGATTATTTTAGGTAAGGCTGTTACTTACTTATTTAAGTACTTGAGTTATTAGATGGCAAATCTCATCATGTCCAGTAATTTCTCTAATTTTGAAATGAATACAGTTATACAGGCTGTTAGTTTGAACACCGTTATCCTTCTAGGATTTCATTGTACTCATCATTATAAACAAATTTACTATGGGCCAACCTTGAAATCGCGAAAAAAATATCTGTTATTCCATACATTTTTTCAAGATCGATGAACCTTCTTGTATGGAACAGCTGTTTTTTTTGTCGTGATTTCAGGGTTGGCCTCATAGTAAAAGTTGTTCATAATGATGAGTACAATGATATCCTAGAAGGATAAAGGTGTTCAAACTAACACCCTGTATACTCGCATCTTAAACTAAATATTTACCTAAACTCTTTCAAATAATTTATTTTTTGCAAAGTAATAGCATAAAGGGGTTACTCCAAAGAAATAATTTACCGATAAGTTTTGGCTGATAAAAAAACTGTTGTTTTATAGAATTTACTCAGAAAAACTTTTCTTATGAATTTTGAAAGTTATGGAACAAAACTGGTTTTGTTATGCTAAATAGACGTTCGGCCGGTCTTCGGCTTGTCGAGCTGATTGGCTTACATTGGGAGAGGCCTATGTCCAGCAGTGGACTAAGTAGGCTGATGATGATGATGATGTACAGACATATTATATGCGCTTTATAAGTTCAAAGTATGCCTAATTATCCGGGCAGTTTTTGGAGGGGTGACCGCAAGTCATATTTTCAAGCACTGGGGATCAGGATTTTCTTTAGGTCACGGTTGTTTGTCCTGAGGCCTTTGGGTAGCATGTTCTCTCTGACATTAGGGTTGACTATTCAGCCTATTTTAACCCATATTGTTTGGCATTGATTAAACTCTTACGCAGAGTATGTCTGTGATAGTTCGATCAAGGCGGCTCGCATTCATGAATATAAATAATTAATATGTATATTTTTCAAATGCTCGCATTGATGTTTTTTATATGGAATGGCTAAGTTTTCACGATAATCGTATTATTAGTGTGAAAAACAAATGTTCAAAAAAACATTATTTTGGACTTAAAATAAATAGCGAGACGGAGATGTTGAAACTATGTAGGTACCTCATGTACATTTCAGAACTGACTCGCGTTGATGTCTTTTGTATGAGATTACAGATTCTAGATTATGGCGTAACTTTTAAACTTATAAGCTGGGTTTTTTAGTTATTACGATAAAACGTGAGTGTTTTAAATAATAAAAACAGCCCATATCTAATGTTACCAACAACTATGTAACTAACTAACTTTATGGGGGTTCAAGTCTGCTCGCGTCCGCAGGCCTTACTCTAGATACCTGCACGTAACCCCTGGGTAGTGCCAAAGGAGCAACCGAATCACTGGTGGTAGGTTTCGGCCGCCGGCTTAGTCACCACCCTTCGGACAAAAACATGGTGTCAAGCGACTAGTCGTATTTCACCATGATGTCTGATGACGCCGTTCTGGGGATTAGTAGTGGGTAAACGTGAATAGGTATCTCCTAGGCAAGCGTGTTCCAGCATCGATCACATCGTCACTTCCCATCAGGTGAGATTGTGGTCAAACGCATGCCTAGTAAATTAAAAAAAAAACTAATCAATCTAATCATATTAAATAATGGCAAGTATGAGCTGCAATTTTGTGTACCTATGTGGAACATATTCATACTAGAAAATTAATAATAATAAATTAAAAATAAAATATCAGATACCTAATAATAAATTAAATAGAATTAATAAATAAACGCCAGCTTCACGTTGCATGTGCGTCGGCTTCGATTTGATGTTCCATCAAACAGCATATTGCAACTTACCTAATGTCGTAATCAGGTTACGTCGTTTCTCATTTGCGATAAATTCTAAAATAAATAACTTAGGTCAATTGAAAACGCAAATACGAAATTATTCGGAAACATGACATTTTGAGTGTTTGTACAAATACCTAACATGCAGTTAGATCATAACAGTTTGTCTAAGGTCAGTTCGAAACGGTCATTAATTTTGATGATACAGTGTTTTAAATTATCATTCCATTTTAACGACATTAGCAATGTCTAAGTCTTAAACTACAATGAGTTAGCTAATTACAAATGAACTTGAGATATCGCGGACTGTTTCCACACTCATTGATTTTCCAACCTCTTGGCTTTGCTGGTACTCTGGTATTAGCAGAGGTAGTTCGTTCTACTAATAAAACCATTACTTGCAGAAATATTGTTTTATAACCCGGAGATCTACCGGTCCAACTTCACATTAACATTTTTGCAACAATTGTTGCCCTTGATACTATAAGAAACACCATAATAACAAATTTGTTGTAGAACTACTGGTAATATCAAGGAGAAAATACAATTCCTTGGTCTTACCATTAGGAGTAAAGGCCACACGACAGTAGAACCACAGACCCTAGCACACGCCGAGGACTAAGTGGTCTTTCCCCGCGCGGGAACGTGATAAAGCTAGAATATGGATACGCCTGTCTCGTTTTCAAGGGGGAAAAGGAGTGGTTATACGTTTATCACGGCTCGCGTGCTAGGCGGCCAGGCAATAGGAAATATGAATTTGTTTCAATTATTTAAAATAATAGGATAAATAAAAATAAAATAAATAAATAAATATTGGGGGGACATTTATTACACACAGCGCCATCTAGCCCCATACTAAGCAAAGCTATAATACATTATGGAAACCAGATAGCTGATAGAATACTTAAATACATTTTTTTTTCGTAAATACATACTTATAATACATACAATACTTAGACACAGAACAAATATCGATGTACGTCACAAACATTTTTGTCCTGGGTGGGGATCGAACCCACGCCCTACAGCTCTGAAGGCAGACATGCTACCAGCTGAGCTATAAGGCTGTAAATGGAGAGTTTAACTGAATCTGATGCATACGGCGAAAAAATAATTGGAATCGGCTGGTAAAGTTCTGAAATATAAGCGTTCAAAGTATTTGGGAGGGAGTCATCTGTTCCTTTCTAGCAAAACACGTGCCAAGTATTGAATTGGTTTGGAATCGTAAACTTTGACGTCATAAACCTAGAATAGTGCCTGCCCTGTCTAACATGAAACTAAAATGTTTATAACTTCGTTATTTGTGCACATAATTAAAATTTTACTTTCGATGATTTGTTTTGATGCCAGTCAGCTTTTTTGTGAGCCAATAAAAAAACACTTGCATATTCCCTATTAATGCTTATAATGGCAACTAGAGCTGACTTTTGACCTGTAAGTGGTAGATTAGAGAGGTTTATATAAATTTCTGATTTAATATTATATTTCTAAGAATAACCGAACCGACGAAAGCCTTCAATAGTTTATTAAGTACAGAGAGAGATAGCTAGTCCCTCCAAGATTCAATCACTGCGCTAACAAAAAAAAACAAACATTTAATGCAAGCCTATTCTAAAACAATAAACTGATCCTACCGATAAAATTATTTAGGTCACGAGACTAACATTCAAATAAGTAAATGACGAAATGAAATCTAGAACCCAATACTTTTTCAGCAAATTTCGTAGTTCTGTGAGATAGATTGTGCGATTCCTGCCTTTTCTGCTATGCAAATCATGTGAACTGTTTTTAATCGTATAATTATTATTTTATGGTTCTAAACGCACGCACAAAAACTTATCATGCCAACTTATAACTATTTACAGCAGGAAAATTGCGGAAATTCTAAACAGAAGTACTTAATTAAATATGCCAAAAAGACAGGGTTCTCTTTTCAGAGTGGTTTTATTGCTACGTTTATAATGATGTCTGCTTGTACATCTTTCCTATCTTTAATGGCCTCTATCTTTGAAATTCTTATCGTCCATTTTAAATGTCCCGGTTCAAAATTTCAAAGAATGTATTCACATATTTTTTTTGGAAATTATTTAAGAAAGTTCGTATTACAAGAAACGTGTAAAATGTTATTCAAAATTTATGTTAAAGCTCTATCGCAAAACATGAAGTATTATTTTGGTGCAAATTTTATATTAGAGCATAAAAACACAGTCAATCAAAAAATACTTACAAAATACTTTCTTAATATTATTAAAAATATTCAAAATATTAAATATATTATAGTCGGCGTTCCAATTTTTTTAAAGATTTTATTAAACAAACTTTGTTAGTAAACGAACTAAAGAATTTAAAAAATAAACTTTTCTCATCACGGAGACTTTTTTAACCTTACGTTCCTTGTTTTAGTATCTATTTCACAAACTCATTAACTTAGTAGTACCTACTGAACTTAAAACACAGCGGTCATTATCATCAATCTTCATTATCGTCTTCAAATGACGACAAATATCTTCATTTGGCCACAATTGCAGAATTTGAAGACATCAATCAATACTAATAGATGTGTGAGTTGCATATGACCTGTGTTGTCGATGGCCTAGGTAATATTATTTTGCTAGGTATAGGCTATCGAGTGCCGAATCTTGTCAAGTTCAAGACGGCTTACGGCTTAGAGGATCTAGCTCTCTCTGGGTATATAATCAAAGCGCTTACGGCATTCGTTGTGTTTCTTTTGATAACTTTTGTAGCAATCATGGCTCAGAGTCTCTTTGATCGAAGTGTGTTACATAAACATAATTCCCCTCACGAGTCAAGTTACTTTTAATCAAACAATAATTGACCCCTAAGGTATGGTATGACCCTTGGCCCGATTAGGTAACTAACCACGCACTCTTTCACATAGAATTATTATTACGTTGTATTGAAATGCTATAATTTAAACAAGTTACAAACGTATTACGAGTTGGCAACACTGAGGTCACAAACTTCCGTGTGTAGAGAGAGTAATCTTAGAGTAAAGCAATAATGCTTGCCTGCCACTGTCAGAGGAAAAATGTTTACAGAATCCTGTTTATGCCTACCGGAGCCGAAAGGGTATAATTTCGTTAGTTTTGTGCTATCTGGTCTTTTGAATTTAAAGCCTTTTTTGACCTTTACAACTTGGCCTGGGGACAGTCTGTACACAGTATAATACCCGATACCACATTTGATATTTGATACTGCATTTTGTCCTGAAGGGGTTCATATACTCTAAATAAGTCGATTCGTAATTATTCTCGATCCAGTAGAAGGATTTTCGAGTTCTTCAAAAAATATCCTAAATCTATTAACTGTCATCTGATATATTTCAGTTAGCTAAAGTATTTCTGGATTTGAATGTCAGTTACTTAAATTGGTTTGCACAACACATAAATCATTTGACTTCTCAAAGATTATTCCGGTAGTCATAAAATTTTATCCCAAAAAAAACCACATGTTTCGTGTCTCACTGATTATGAATATTTTAATTTCCTAGTGTTTTTTTCTTCCGTTTCCTGACAAAAGATTAGGATCTATACTAATGTTGTTTTGTTGTGTTCGTTCGTTGACTTTCCCACAGTCGGCAATAAAATCTGAATAATCGTTTGATTCTAATTATTAATTAAAACGCCTACATTTTGTTTATTCCTAGTACGTACTGTATGTTTATACGAGTACAGTTCATTTAATAGTTATTGTACAAAATATGTGATAGAACTAACTTTTTTCTTATGAATAGCAGATGATTATATTTCTATATCTAATAAATCGAACCGTTATAACACTAATCGTTTCTCATAATCACATTCGGTATTTTTTACGTTTTAATAGAGTAGCAGTAGTAGTAGGTTTAATAGAGTTTAGCTTGATTTTATTTTTTCTTTAAACTTTTCCTTTTTATAATTTATGTGCAATTTAGTCTTATTATATAAATAAATATAATGGCCTTTTTATACAAATGAAAAACAAATAAAGTCGTGTTTTTTTAAAAATTTAAATAGAATTCTATGGTTCTTCCTCTATTTTGGTAACTCAATCTCACTACCAGTTGGCAGCAAACCCAACATGCTTTCGTTATTGCCATGTTGATTAGCAGTTCAAATTAAATTGCATACAAACGTTTTAATCATAATATTCGTCGTCACCAGCCATAAGACGTCCACTACTGGACCAAGGCCTTAATAGAGAGGTGCTGTCTTAATCCCCACGCATGTATATTTTTTTTTTTTTTTTGTAATCTATAATATAGTTTTTTTTACAATTTTAGTGAATATCAGCTTTAGATCAAATTTCTTGCTTCCACTCTTACTCTTACTCTTTATAGCTTCACTCTAAGTGGTAAGCTATCTTTACCTATGTAAACGTTCATTACATCATTCAACATCGGTCAATGTGTTCCTTCATTCAGAATCGTGTAAATATTGCGTGCGATGTTTATGTACTTCTTATGTGGTGTTTAGACATGAAATAAGCTTGTAGTAGAAAACTTTGTGTGAAAAACAAGCAAGTGTCTCATGTCAATTTTTATTTGGCAGATGCCATAAATTGCAGGAAGTTTTTGCTAGTTTCAATGGCTTTTTAGTTTCGAAGTTTAAATGTTACAAAGTAACATTTTCACGGTTTAATGTGGCTTTTTTTTACCATCAATCGCCTTATAAGTAAGAGCAAAGGGAAAAACGTTGTATATCTCTAACTAGACCCTAAGAAAATCAATAACAGAAAATTTATCATGGGTCAGGTCGCGACTTAAAAATCTATCTAAAAATATCATACAAATAGTTTATTCGGGGTCAACATATCAAATGTCTTTGTTGGTTCAGCGGTTCTAACGTTTACTCAGGCCGCGACTTAAATAGAGTAAGTATTGCTTTATAATGCCCATTAGATGTTTGTTCTGTATCTAGATATTGTATGTATTATAAGTATGCATTTACAAAATAAAAATTGTAGTATTCTATCAGCTAAGCACTGATTCCCATAATCAACTTTGTTTAGTTTGGGCTTAGAAGGAATAATAGTATAATAATAGAATAATAGTATAATAATAGAATAATAGTATAATGGTACTGTATATATAAAACAAAAAGGGGAACTATTTACCAGCATTATTTTATATTATGTCCTAAGGTATCTATTGTATATTTTGTTCACATAGAAGACAAGTGGAGTCATAATTTTATTTTTACTAAACAATGTATTTGAAATCTATACCGGAAAACAGCACCCAAGCTATGCCATAATATTTTATTGTATGTTCTACTGTGAGAACATATTAATCGTGACTACCGCGTGAGGTAGAGAAAGCTATGATCTTAGTTTTGTCTGAATCTGTATGTGTTATACAATATAGATACAAAAAGCTATTGCAACTAGTATCGCACCGTTAATTGTCCTTGTTGCACAGTAGTTTCAATAGAGTAAGAGAAATGAGCTATTTGTCACATAGGTAATTTTGCTAATTAAACAAAACTAATGAAATTTGTAGCCAAACCTAAAAACTAATCCTCGTTTTAAGTATTTTCTGACATTTGCGGCCTTACTTACAAAAACTTCTCAACCGTCAGTCACTGCTTATGATGCTCTGCCATCTTCTCTCTGACGTGAAGTTGCACGTGCTAGAAAAGGACAGAGAAGTTTAAGCAGTGACTAAGGTAGAAAAGTTTTTTTAAGTAAGACTGTTGGTTTTCAGAGGTTGCTATAACTTATTCAATCACTACGAAAATTCTATAATAGCAAGAGGTCGCTACAAAAGCTTGTTTTGTCTTGAAATGTAAAATTTCCCTACTTGATTTAGATATATTAGTAGATATTGACCTGGTTTAGACACATTTTTATTGAACTACTAGCCACTCCCCGCAGTTTAACCCGCGATGATTAATATTAACCTTAAGTTATTCTGGAAAATAATACACCAATTCCGAGTTTCGTCCAAATCCATTCCACCGTTTTGGCATGAAGGAAGAGGTAACAAATTTACACACATACCGACAAACTTTTGCATATATAATATAAGTGTGATAGTCCATAGTCCGAAACGTAGTCTAAAACGTGGTCTTTAACTGCTGGCCTTTTGGAGAAACTCACAGTCACACAACGGGCAATGGAGAGACCAAGGCTCGGAGTTACTTTGCGCGATAAAATCCGGAACGAGGATATTCGCCAAAGAACCTAAACCACCGACATAGCTCGCAGAGTTTGCAAGTTGAAGTGGCAATGGGCAGGCTACATCGCTCGAAGAACTGATAACCGATGGGGAAGAAAGGTTCTTGAGTGGCGACCGCGAACCGGAAGACGCAACGTAGGAAAGCCTCCCACTAGGTGGACCGACGACATTGTAAAAGTCGCGGGCAACCGGGCAAATGCAAATGGCAGGTTGTCGTACAGTGTGGCGGTCTAAGGGGGAGGCCTTCGTTCAGCAGTGGACGTCTCCAGGCTGATGATGATGATGATGAGTCCATAATAGTTTAGATAAAATATATAATATATATATAATAAACCGCGAGCAGAAAGAGAACTGAATCCTCTAAGAACGTGAGTAATGATGTATATAAATCAAAAATAGCCCAATTAAACTTTGATTAACTTTCTAACTAAAGTAACTTTTTTAAATTATCGTTATTATAAATATCATTATCTCTGATAAGGCTAATGTTAATTGACGTTTGACTCCAACATCCATGCTGTAACACTACTTGAGTTATATGTCACTAGATCCACTCGATTCAACCATAGAATTCGAGTCGATTCATTCATCCGATACAATCGATAATAATTTCAGTTTTGCAACGTCATTTCCTTGAGTTGCTAGTTCGATTGTGTATCGATATTCCGATGATATATTGATTTATGACGTTGATAGTAATGAGGTTTTTATGCAATAGTTGCATATGGGAGAGTGTCATCATTTCGTCAAACAGTTGCAATCATGGAACCTATGCATTAAACGTATTCTTTGGGGCTATCTAGAAACCCTGTTTAGTGCGTACTTTATATCTTTACGATCTTATTCCCTTCTAACTATTCTACTATCAAACGGCCTCATCATCATCAACTGCCAGAAGACGTCCACTGCTAGAGGAATGCCTCCCTTGAATAGGGAGGGGTTGCCACAATACCCACGCTTGGCAGGCGGCTTGGGGATCGCAGAATGCTCACCACCGTTAATCGAGAAAACGCTGCTGCCCGTCTTCCGGTGGTTCTGAATGCAGTTTTAGGATATTCCCAGATCCATATCGAACGATCTTCTTCTTCAAAAAGCAACACTCTAATGCAGTGGGTTCAAAGAATTAGCACTAATGTTTCACCCACTAATGGGTGAAGCCGGTGGGTGGACGGGTCGTGCGTGGCCCGTTTTAATGTGGATATTCGATCTGATAAGTTTGGGTTCCAAAAATCTGGATAAAACGGTTTGCATCCACTATAATTGTGCGATCTGCTTGACAGTGGAATGCGCTATGTGTATAGCAGTGTTTTTCGAGATACACTAATTTCAAGTTCACCTTGCTTATGTTACATAATAAATAATTTATTTCATATTCTTTTTTATTACTTTCGTTTGTGAGTGTATTGATGTCTTTTTGCCAAGCGTGCTTTATCGTGGATCATCGTTTAAAATCAGACAAAAAACGCCTTCAAACACAAGCATTATGCATAAAGAGATAATAAATAACTATTCTAATTTGTTATCAAATATAAACAATACTTGCAAAAGAAGATACTAATAAAATAGTAAATACGAAAAAACAAGCAGTGGAATTTGAACTCTCTGTATTAGGATTTTACAGTTTACGCCCCCGTTGAATTAATTCTATACATAATTTATAAATCGTTTAATGATAACATTAATCACTCGCAACTAGAAAATAAAGTGGCATCACAGCCCTAAAAATGTAAAAAGAAACTTAACACCACTTCGTGAATTACAAAATTGCTTGGCACAGTTCACAGGTCACTCGTGTTTAGAAAGAGGTATGTTAGGCACCTTTACATAATTTTGCTTATCTGTAGTTATACATTGTGTCGTTTATATGCTGGCACACATTTCTCTTATGTAATAGGTGACAATGCGTCTGCTGATGTTAAGGAGAGCAGACGAGCAATTTTTTACAGGCGGTGGCCCTTTTACACATTTTTTTAAAATTCCATTATAATAATATAATATCTGGAAAAAGTACCTGCGGTGACATTTTAAGTACACAAGTATCTTAAAAAAACAACTGACTATAAACTATAATGGAGAGTATAAGCTTTTTCAAACAAAAAAGAAATTTTGAAAATCTGTCCACAATTGACGGAGAAATCAGTGGACATACATACGTCGAATATAGAACTTTCTCCTTTTTTGAGGGCCACAGATTATTTTCCAGATGTCATCAAGAAGGATACAAGTGCAAGTACAATGCAAGTACAAAATTGCTCGTAGTCCGTGCAAAAATTAGGTGTCCATCGGATACGGTTTTCATGGAAGTAAGCAGAGTTCTAAAAGAACTACAAAAATTCTAAAAAGAAGAAATTCGTTTTGTTACTAAAATCTGACGCACAAATGTATTGTGTGATGTTGTGTGTATTTTTGTCTGAACTGACTAATAAATCGCTCGTCTGCCGAGCCCAGCACTAATGTTCTTACATCAGAGGTCGCATCCAAAACAATACCGTGTACGATCGCGAGTCAAGGTACAAGGCAATTGTAATCATTTATGGAACAATTGTAATACAATTACAATTATTTCTATGCAATTTCGTACAAAATGATAGGAAGTTAAGATAAATTATGTTTGTAAATTAATATACCCAATTTACAATTGATTTCAGATTAAAACTATCACATTTATAAAAATGATAAATTTAATAGACAATAAATAGACAATAGACAATATTTTATTTATAGAAAAAACACATTTTGTACACAAGACAAGACAATAAAAACTCATAACAAATTTAAACCTCGTATTCTAGTCGGGAGACGGCTTGATTTGAAATCGTGAGGTCACTGATTCATACCCAGGCCTGTACCGATGAGACCTTTGTAGTTTATATGTTTTTAAAGCTTAAACAGGAAGAAAAATTATGACCGCTGGCAGGACTCGAACATGCATATGAGCAGTCTCTATGGGTTTCCGTCCCAACTGCTTTGCCAATTAAGCTACAGAAGTCTCTGCCTTAGATGCCAAATTTCCCAACCTGTTATAAGCTACCAACCAAAGCGTTGGTGGCGCCATCTGTAAATTTGTAGTTTATGTACGGATTTTAATCCCACCGGATTTTCGGTGAAACAAAACACGCAAGTAAATCTGCAAATGCTGAAATGTAACGACTTTCGCTCCGCTCAGACAAAAAGCTAGTTTTTTTTTTGGAATTACGACTAAATGACTTGGCTTGATATTGTTATGTGCTTCGAGGTTTCTTTTGTCACGAATTTAGTAATCGCAGGACTAAACTAAACATATATAGCTAAAACACTGTTTTAAACTATCTCGGTTGTTTACTAAAGTAAAGTAAAGTAAGTAGTTTGTTGTTTGTTTGTTTTTTGTTGTTTCTTTAAATATATAGCTAATATAATATAACTAAACATTTCACAACCATCGTGTTCAAATGCAGCCGTCTTGCAACGTTCGTGACAGGATCATTAGTTTACATGTATGGATGAGTTAAGAATATTACTTTTGTCATAATAGGGTTATTATTATAATTTCTTGTTATTTGACGAGTAACATGACTTTTGTTGTAAAGTTATTAGATTTGCCAATACTACCGAGAGATATAGTATAATACTTAATTATTACGTACTTACATTATTATTATTTTATATCCTTGCTATTTTCTAGGGACAAATGTATTCCAAGCGTTCTATGGGCCGGAATTTGCCTTGTTTTAGTTTGATTTATATCATACGATCAAGTGAAAAGATTTAGTACACCAAATTTCAATGAAAACATTTCTTACGCCTATAATTATTGATGAATTTTGAATATTAACGTCATATTTGTAACTTAAGCACAGTACTGCATTCTTTTCAATATATAACTTCAAATTCAAAATTCAAATTTATTTAGTGTCTGCTTAAAGTACTTTTACAAATGTTGAACGCTAATCTCCCAAACTGGGTGCAGTTAAGTAGTAAGTACCCGTATCTTGGGGATTAGACCTTCCCGTGATACTGGGATAAAGTGTGGTACTATATCATAGACATAAACGACCTCCGTAAGATATGCCGAAACAGTACAAAGTATCTAATCTGATAATAATTATAATAAACTTGAAACCATTAATATTGTATGACGTACATAAGTATCGTCCGAACATACTTTTGACTTTGGTGTAACATCTTTAGGACCATGTTCGCAACAGTAAATAATTTTTCATTTTCATTTGATTTTACACAAGACTTATAATTCTACAAGCAATGCCTACCCAATTCTTATCAGCTCAATCGACAGTAATGCTCAATGTTCAAAAACTTAGAACCACCGTGTCAAGGATCAAAAATATCTTTAGGGAGATTAAACGAGCATTGTGCCGGAGATAAGTATAAAATGCTGGGAATCGATGTCAGTACGCTATACAATTACCAGTAACATGAGATGGATTACGCAATCTTAGCTAGTGATGGGAAGTGTGGTTTAGCCGGATACTATTCGGCATAAAATTGTGCGGCTCTGTCACTCTGACAGCGTGGTCTCGCGTTGGCAACAAGGCTGATTGATTGATAAATCTTTATTGTTCTCATAAATAAATAAATAACCTTTACTACTAAAACAAATGGCTGCTTTATTGCTAAAAGCAATATCTTCCGACTGTAGGCTGCATAGTGGTTTTCCGGAAATCCTTAAAACACAGAACTTTATACATAGATGTGCAGGCTTTTTTAAATGGTAAATCTAATACCCTGCAGTTACCATAATTATTACCTCACTTTTCTTTTTCTTATGTACAAAATATAATAGTTGTAGTATATTAACGGTTCTAAATATTTATTTTATTGCTGTGCGTGTGCTACGATGCGCTACCACTACGATACAAAATTGTATAGCTTTAGATAATTATTTCAGTATTTGGTATAACATGTTTACGTTCGAGTAATGTAATTTTAACAGCGTGTAACAAACTAGGTATGTTTATTTATTTAAAGATCCTAACATCTATTGTATTTCTGATATTGAAGGACAGAACAACTGATTTCTAGAAGTTTTATCTAGTAGTTTAGCTAATAGTTTTCATACTATTCAGTGTTTACTTTGCATCTATCCATTACATCCAACTGGTGGCAAATTTTGTTTGACTTGGTTGACGGTGGTGAGCATTCTGCGATCCCCAAGCCGCCTGCCAAGCGTGGAGATTATGGCAACACCCTTCTATTAATGGGGAGGCCTTCGTCCAGCAGTGGGCGTTTTATGGTTGATGACGTGGTGGCAAATTCAAAATTAGTTGTTAATACGAGTATGCTTACTCTAAAAATTATTTTTTTATTTTAGATATTACTTATTGTTTATTTTTGATTGGGCGTTTGTAGGTGCGCAATAAATTTATTTGTTTATTTAATAAAATTTTGGCCGGTATAGTCACATCCCTATTCTGCAAGTTTGTATAAACTGACGGAAAAAATCCAGAATGCAGTGATTTATTTTACTGTGTGACACATAGGTTCACAGTTTTCGCATACGATAAATTCATGAAAATGAAGCAACACCATCTAGATTCCTATTCGACATGTAGAATAGGCTAGATGACTGGTTTTTTTTATTGTCCTATTCAAATGTGGCCCATAAATATAGCTGATTAATGAAAATAACATTAAAATCTGATAAAAAATAAGCAACTTATAAGCATTTTAATATCATGCTAGACAGAGAGGCGAAAGAGCAACTCGTGACGTCACTTCTCTGTACGCCATATAAATTATATTCTGACAAGTAAGGCGTGACGTCGTTTTTTATTTTGTGGGAAAGGGACAGAGTTGTGTCTAACAAAAACTTTAAACGCTCATATATCAGAACATTATTGACCGATTTAAATAATGTTTTCAATTACCATACTATATTTACTTAAATTCTTCATCAAAGCTATTGGTTTCACCGATTTAAACATCAGTCATCTAGCCTATTTAAAAGAAACAAAGGTTGAGTTAGTTTATGTTTTTTTTACATGACAGCAATGAATGTTTTGACTTGAATACAACATTCAATGGGCTAATTTCTACAATTACGAGTACTTCTATCTACTGACATGAATGTGAAATATAACGTCACGATGTTTTAATAACATTTAATTTTATTAGGAATGAAAAAAACTTTTTATTTAAAGTTGATCATATTTTTTGCTCTTAATAATGATAATGTTATCTTTATTTCCAGATGGTGAGGTGGTGCGCTGTCTTGGCACTGTGTGCGGCCGTCGCGTGCGCAGCCGCCGCCGATACCACCTCTCGATTCCGTGAGTCGCAACAACATTCATACAGCCTACTTTAACTATATAATTGAGCCATTCTAAAAACGTTGTGCTGCTAATCAACTAAAGCGTCGATGGCGCCATCTGTATTTTTTTTGTTACTCTTATATCTTTAAGCTTAGTAAGCATAGGCAAAGAAGTTGGAACGGAAACCCAGAGATTGCTCGTATGCAGGTTCAAGTCCTGCCCGAGGTCATAATTTTTGTTACTGTCTACGCATTAAAACATAAAGATAATTAATTTCATCGATTATAAAAATTATATTTATAGATCGATAAAATACCATATTACGTGCTAAAAATAAAAGTAACTAAATCATTGTAAAGTAGATTTATTAAATAATAAGTAGGCACGCATGATTTTAGTAAAGATAACTTAGTGAATTACAGCACTTTACTAGTACTTAGTAGTAGTTGTTACTAATTGTCACAATGTAGTTAGATTACTAATAAAATTATTCACTAATTTAAACTAATTCCTGCGGCTTTCAGCCTTACAGATGTAAGTTAAAAAACAAGGCTTGGCCTACAGCTACGGCCTTGTCTTATTCCCTTACGAGGTGTCGTGATGAAAGATGGACATTATACATTCAACAATAAATCATTTTTATTCATCTTTATGAACAATTTTTACTATGGACCAACTCTGCACGCGAATAATCAGTTTTTCCGTACATTTTCTCGAGTCTAAATGGCATTTTTCAACAGTTTTTTCACGAATAGAGTTGGTAAAATAGTAAAACTTTTTCATAATGATCAGTGTTATGATATACTACAATACGTTAGTCGTTATTCAAAACACCTCGTATAATCGTCTAAAATGGATCAAATTTATAAAAAACTAAATTACTACCCTTCTTTGCCGGTCAGATAAATATGTCTAAAAACTTCCCTGAAACATTTTATAAGTATAACCTTGTGATATTGCAAGCTTATGTAATGGTAAGCGCCACGCTAAGTCATAACAACTGCAGTGCACTGTGTGTGTGGTGCTGTCCACCAATAAGTATTAAAAAAAACACCTAAGACTACTCTGTACTGTCACTTCCTGTGATATTATTTCTTTCTCTGCGACTCTTATTCCAATCTATAGTACAGTTACACGTGACAGAAATAGTATCACAAGGTTCTAGAATAGTCCCGTTAAAGGCTGGTTTACATAATTACAGTATTTGATTCAGCGCTTCAATTCAGTGACGTACTGACCATATAGCTCAGAACTCATGGCGTTTACTTTAGTCCAGTTATTAATTTAATTCCGATTGGGTGAAGACACCATTTACATGGAACAGGACTCACGCGTTTTAAACGGTACTGGTGCAAAATGGGTGAGGTTTGAGAGCGAGCACTGCTCTGGGTTGAAAAGCTATGTAGTCTAGCACCAGATACTCGATAGACTGGATGGATTGATGGTACTACGCTGGCTTGGCATGAGTTAGTGGATTCACTCATCAGCCAGAAGACGTTCACTGCTGGACGAAGGCCTCCCCCTTAATAGGGACGGGTTGCCATAATCCCCACGCTTGGCAGGCGGCTTGGGGATCGCAGAGTGTTACCACCGTTAACTAAGAGGACGCTGCTGCCCATCTTCCGGTGGTTCTGGATGCAGTTTTAGGACATACCCAGTTAGTGGATTCACATAGACGCAATTGCATTTGTTTTCTGAAACTAAGCAGGTTTCCTCACGATGTTTTTCTTCATTAAATCTTCTTTAAAACATTGGTTAGTATGAGTATTGGGTATCCTGCTTAAGATGCTACAAGGTCTGGGCTACTGGTGGGCGTCACTGTATTCTAGTTATGCATTGAAATAGATACTATATTAATGTAAACTATCCTTAATTTTAAGACAACAAAAACAAAGGTAAACACTGATTGGTTTAACGTTACAGAACCGAAAAATCCACGCAATAGGAAGGGTACGTACACACTCGACTTTCATTGAAGAGTCAACGCTCCTTACTGCAAAGTTGAACCATTTCCACAACACGCAAAACACTCCTGTTTCTCTTTACTAGTACTCTCTACACGTTATAATACGCCTCCACTACTATACCTACGACTATCATTCTCAAGTCAAAACACAGCTTTTTACATTTCTTCGAAAATGTGCATACTTATTGTAATCTTATCACGTTTCCCAGGATTCTTTCTTTTTCCTTTCTTATTTTACTTTCTTAATTTGTTTTACGTTCTTTGCTTTAAAATACACTGTAAATAATATTTACTTATAATTAATGTTAAACATTATAGATGGTTAACTGGTACCTAGCTATTGTATAGTGTATATTATATTACAATAATAATGGAAATGTTTGGGATATTTTTGTGCAATCCAACCAGAACATTTGAAAATCGATAAATATATAAAAATAAATAATACTTACAAACCGCATGAAAAAAATATAAAATATATATTATTCCCGGTGATTTCAGTAATATTATAGCATTTAAGACTACTTTTAAAGCATTAATAAAAGACGAGAACCAAACCCTGGTATATTTCAGTCTATCGCAGAACCGATAACCATTGAAGTAAATATATTCTAGTTCATTACCATAAATCAGAAAAGTCTCGTAGTGAAGTTGCTGGAAGCGATGTACCCAAAACTTGGCCGAGTGATTTGCATTGGGAAAGATTATGTCTATTAATGGACTAAAATTAGACACATTATGATGATAAGGTAGCCCCTATTGATGCAACCCCATCAATATTGAGTAACGAACCGCAGCAATAATCAAAAGAGTTACAGTTCTATTACTTCATTGTGTAGCCTATAATTATTATGCGTTAGATCTTATCGATACACAAATAAGTTATATAAAACATATAACACAATCCTAAAGCCATTCAATGATGAAAGTTCAAATATGATTAATACTTATTAAGAAAAACACACTTGATGAGCTTCAGAATTAGTCAAACCGCTCAAAGGTAATATACATTTTTGTTTATTAATATTATTTTATTTTGGGCTTTTGCATAAGAGAAATTTCGACAACATTGAAGGGATCCACCCCATTGTCTTTCTAAACATTAAATTGTTGAAAATTACCATAATTTAAAGGTTATGTGTATAATTAAAGAAGACCATTTCAACCAATGCGGAAATTTTCAGCAATCTATAAGGATATAAAACCAAATAAGAAAATACGAGCTCCTAGCTACCACAAAAAATATGCAGGCATCACCTTTTAAATACATCAATGATTTGGTTACTCATAAAACAAGGTTCTAAACACTGGTTAAAAACCAATCAATTAACAAACTATCAGAAGCGATTGACCAAGATAACAAGAAAATAGATAAAAGGATAAAAAAAAAAAAAAGGTGGTGTTCTCATTGAAGAACATACAATCAAAACATCTGCTTAGAATAGCAGAAAACATAAAATTTGTTTCATTAAAATAAGTAAATGAATGAAATTTGTATAGTTCTTATAGCTTTGTAAATTAACAAGATACGCTAATAGGCATCTAAAATTAAAATTACAATTCTAATAGCGACAATTAAATAAGTGTTAAACATAATCTGTTGCATAAATATTACATAATAATAATAACCATCTTGATACGTATTATTATATTCTTCGCACTTTCAGTAACTGTTAATCTATGCACTTTCTAAATTTCAAATATTTCTGCATCATGACCTCTCACTTGTCTACAGTAACTGTCTATTAAATGTAAATTTATAATTATTATGTAATATAACTTACCATAATTATAATTACGGTACTAATTTCCGGAACTATGATAATGATTTTAGAGGTTAACATTCGTTTAAATATGCACGTGGTTTTGCTTGTGTGATTGTGTGGGTCTAAATTTTGATGCTTATTTTTCCATTTCATTTTTGTCTTCTTGGTCCCGGTTTTTTCCATATAAGTTATTTTTTCCACATTCCGTTTCATACAGCAGTTTATTGCTGCTTTTCTTCTGTTTTAAATTGTTTAAGTTTCTTCTTCTTCTCTTTATATAATTACAATTGTTATTTTGGTACATTCATTATTTTTATATTTAAAAAGTTGTGTTTTTTTTAGCGTGAATGGTATATTGTCTTAATTGAATCAAGAAGTAACACTTTTAATAATCGTCACAAATGTTGCCCTTATTTTAAAAATCATATTCGGTACATTCATACTCCGAAATTTTACTATTCGTATTATATTTTATTTTCTAGTCATCTCAACCTTTGAATAAATCTAGGTCTTAGTGCTTTGTCCTTGTGTTGTATACCTATTTCTATAATAAATAATAAAATTATTTTCTGTACATGTTGGTCGACCTCTATACTCTTCCGTACATTGTAACAAATCTTCAATCTAACAAAATTTGCTGATTATCCCTAACAAATCAAATAAAGTCACTAAATGATTTCCATAAAATTTTAACGAAACGTTATTAAAACAAGGTTCTCGTAATATCACAATTTAACAACAAATGTTAATCTTCCTTAACCATCAATGGTGTCGGTCAATCTTCCATCTGTCAAGATGCTCATCCCTGACGATGACCTTGCAGCTGAATTGGACCAAGTAGCAGTCACCGATGAGATGGTCGGAGACCTGCTGCACTGGATTCAGCAGACCTTCCAGCACCGGAATAGGAAAGGTCTGGTCTACTTTTAGGACCCTCAAAACTAATCAACCATAACGTTATTATTATACATGTATTAAAACTAACATTCAAACCAACAAATCATTTTAATATACACAATAATATAATAATTAATATACTTGTCTTTCTATTTATATAAAATATTTTACTGTCATAATACTTTTTTCATACTCGTAGAATGCTCCTGAATACCGTGAGGCTGAACTTTTTTGTTTTCTCCTTTTATTTTGGTGTTTTTAGCACTGTCCAGCACTGAGCACTTGCACAGCTTGGGTCTATTTATGGGATGTATTAAAACAACTAAGCGTAATATTAATATATCTGTTTTCATATTTTCAGCTCGTCAATACTTGGGAGGAAGACCAGAAAAGCCAAGACCATTCGAAGCAGCCTCCTACTTGCCACCTCTGAATACCGGTTATCCTTTCCCTGGAACCCGTCCTACTCCAGCATACAACGAAGGTCCATCAACCCAGCCTCCTTCTTACCAACCAAGCCCAACTCCTGAGCAGCCTACTTACAAACCAGCCGAACAACCAAGTTATCAACCTAGCCAGCCTACTAATCAGCCAATCTACCAACCCAGTCAGCCTAGTCAGCCTACACAACCTTCCTACCAACCAAGCCAGCCATCATATCAACCTAGCCAACCTACCGAGCCTGCTTACCAGCCGTCCCAGCCATCCTACCAGCCCAGTCAGCCAACTCAACCCAGCCAGCCTTCATATCAACCCAGTCAACCAACCCAATCATCATATCAACCAAGCCAGCCATCCTACCAACCCAGTCAGCCGTCATACCAGCCATCCCAACCTAGCTACCAACCGAGTCAACCTACTACCTCTTATCAGCCTCAACCCCAGCCCGATATCACACAACCTCCTTATAACCCCAACCCATCAGAATCAAGCAGTTCAAGTGGCAGCACTTCTGAAAGCCAGTCCACTCTCCCTGATGGTGATGATGACCGCCATCCACCCCATATCCACGCCATCACTGTCGATTGTGGCAAGGAAATGATGACCATAAACATTGAATTCAACAAACCCTATAACGGTATCATCTACTCACAAGACCACTTCAACGAACAGGAATGTGTTTACGTCAGACAAGATTCAGGACAAACTAAATTCTCCTTCACTGTTAGCTTGAACACTTGCGGAACGAGATTCTACAGCGACTTTGAAAACGAAGGTCAAGCTTACTTAGAAAACGTTCTAGTCCTACAAAACGAACCTGGCATTCAAGAAGTCTGGGATCATATCCGTAGAGTCAGGTGTTTGTGGGAAGGTAACCTGACGAAACAGCTTGTCTCCTCGCTAAGCGTGGGCATGTTGAACCAGATCACCAGCAACTTCAGTGGAGACACTGCTATGGCACGATTAGACATTCAGACGGGTCGAGGACCTTTTGCTCCTGAAGCTAACGGCTTGATCAAGATCGGAGAAGTCATGACTTTGGTTGTATCTGTAACCGGAGACGCAGGATTTGACATATTTGTTAGAGAATGTATTGCTCGTGACTCAGAAAGCCGTCATGTAGTGCCTTTGACTGATAGCAACGGATGTGTGCTAAAGCCGAAACTTTTCGGAGCTTTCCAGAAGACTAGGGATACAGGCAACACAGGAGCTTCAATCATCGCCTATGCTTTCTTCAATGCTTTCAAGTTCCCCGATGAGATGGACTTGATCATCCAATGCGATGTAGAACTCTGTAAGACCGACTGCGATGTATGCCCTAACCCTGGAAGCATTGAGCCTAGAAGAAGAAGGCGAGATCTCATCCACATTGGCAACAGAACAATTGAAGAACCATCGACGACCATAAGTAAAGGTATGAAAGTAGTATTTGCTGAAGACTTGCCTGAGCCCAGTGGATTCTGCGTAAGTTCTACGGCAGCTATGTGGGGAGCGGGTATGGTATTTTTCGGGTCTTTACTTAGCAGTGTAGTAGTATCGTATATCTGGCAGAGATCTCGAGTATCCAAGTCTTCATAGTTTTATAGGACTGTGGATATATTACCATAGGCTATAATCGCAAGAAGGTGGACTTTTTGAACGAATTTGTTTGTCGCAAATCAGAACCAATCTAAAAATTTGTACAATGTTGTTAACACACACAACACAGTGAATGCATTAACGCCTATGAATTTTTAAACGTTACTTTAAAGGTTGGTTAGCTCTGATAAACTCAGAGATTTTCTGTCCTATTCGTGTAGTTTACCATTTAATTTCAATTTTGATTTGTTTCTATTTTGTGACAGTTTGTAATGTATTGCAAAAATAAGGAACGTTATTGTGATTGTAATAAATAATTAGAGTAATAACACTGCCAAGTATAACAATTAATTTATAAATAAATTAAATAATACAGAGGCTTTTATTTTAAATACATCATAGACGAGTTTATTTATTATTTTGATTTGAATATACTTATTTTATCTTCTAATAGTAATTTAAAAAATAAACTTGTATAATCTTTGGTTATTCAGTTATTCTTCTGATTTTCGAAAAGTTTTATTTCTACCCATTGTTATTTTATCAATTCAATGATATTTAATAAAACTACTTGTATGATTAAAAAAAAACCTATAATATTAATATTATAACTTAACAAATTTATTTTTATTGTAAAGTATTAGACAAGAGTTATTATATAACTTGTTATTTTGTAAATATACTTAAGTTTTATTGTAAATTATGCAATAAAAAATTATAAAAGTGTACTGAATATTTTATTACTTGTTTTGCTTCCTTTCTTAATCGTAGGCGAACTAATTTCTGTGTCAGTGACTTATTCTGCTGTGACTATAATATATATGGATGGATTTTATAGATAAGTTACTACATTATTTCCGTTTTTTTTTAATACAATCTATTGACGAGACTAGCGAGACGTTCTTCTGATGGTAAGCATCACGCCTGTCCATAACAGCAATTAAAAATCATTAGCAATTATTGCAATCTTAATGTTTTACGTTTTACTATGGATTTTTGTTCAACATTGTGATTGAAATTATTATTAACGGGATATTTACCGTGATTATGTTGTGAAATGAGCTCCCGATATTTCGGCGCAGTTACATGCACCATGTTCACGGGTAGACTGAAAAATGCGGGTGGTTGTCAAAAGAGACACTATCACGGTTGTTAACAACCGTGATAGTTGATAAAACAAACGTGATAAAACAAACAGTGTGACATTGTAAAACTCGCGGGCAACCGGTGGATGCAAATGGCAGGTTGTCGTACAGTGTGGCGGTCTAAGGGGGAGGCCTTCGTTCAGCAGTGGACGTCTCCGGGCTGATGATGATGGATCTTTGTTTCTCCGAATAATTTGAATTAAATATAAAATAGTCAGCTAGCTACTTTGAGATGGTAATGATTGGGCCATATCCATCACGATAGCCCAGTTGCGGGTAGATGGAAGCAAGCAAGTTTCCTCACGAGGTTTTCCTTCTCCAAAAAGCCGGTGGTATGAGAATCCATACATAAACTACAAATTGATTGTTACGGGCCCAGGTTTGAACTAACGATCTCGCGATTTCAAATCAAGCGTTCTTCACGGACTAGCACGGATTTTATATTTTTTATTTCACAAACTGATGTAAAATTACATCATTCTACATTGGTTCATCCAAAGGCAAATTAAACTAAAAATAAACATAATAGTTATAAACAAACTGTAATAAACGGCTTAAAAAGATTATTATATAAATTCATACAATAAACATACGAAGCAGTAGGAAATGTAAGGCATATCCGTTACAAACAAGGCTCGTTAGCATAGTGGTTAAATTACTATACTCAGGTATGGGTTCGATTTCTGTTAAAACATCAAACAAAATCTTTCAAAAATGTTACGACACCAAGCTTCGTGCTTTGTAATCAAGGTGTCATATATAACTTACTGGACCAGTGCGATTTTAGGAATTTATGTACGGATTTGCAAGTTGAAGTGGCAATGGGCAGGCCACATCGCTCGAAGAACAGATAGCCGATGGGGAAGAAAGGTTCTTGAATGTCGACCACGTACCAGAAGACGCAGCGTATGTAGGCCTCCTACTAAGTGGACCGACGACATTGTGCAACTAGTAAATGCAAACGCAGGTTGTCGTAAGCGTGGCGGTCTAAGGGCCTTCGTTCAGCAGAAGATGGTTTCGGGCTGATGACGATGATGATGTACTTAAAAAATCTCCTATTGGCTTTTCGGTGAAGGAAAACATCGTTTAGAAAAACTGTTTACGTTTGGTGAAAGAATTCAATTGTGTGTCTAAATCTAAGCAATGACACAGGACCACACAGGACACACACACACACCACCATACCTGTCCACACAGGATGATGAAGTTTTTTTTTTAATTGCAATTCATGATATTTTCGTCCCGAGAAAGTTCGTCCCACTTTTAAAAAAACTGCTTTCGTCCCGCTTTGTATGCTGTTCGGCCCAACATTTATTTCTAATGCACAATCAATCAATCATATTTTGAAGAAAGAAAAGATCATTATAAAAGGCATACATAACAGATAGGTACATTCCTATTCGATTCTATTCCTAAATTTATCACAAAAAAAAAACTCAAATTACTTATGGTAGCAGCCTGGCACAGAATAAATAATAGTACTACGTACAGAAAGTTAACTCTGTAAAGGAATAGAAAAAAATAAGGACTCTATCTACTAGGCAATAAAGTAGCAATTCAACTCACGCAGCGCTGGATGCCGCTCGCTATATCCACCTAGATATATCGCTCTCTTTCTATCATGTATGCTTAGTTACGTGCGACGAGGCTAGCGTGCGGGCGGCGACTGACTTCTGCCTTGCATTGCCCTCCCGGACGGAGCGCCGGCCGAACATACCTAAACTGCGGAGTGACACCCCCCTGGTCCAGGTTAGACCGCAACCGTGACGATATTTTATCATCGACCCATCTTGCAGCTGGACGACCAATGCTCCGTTTATATTAATGGAATTGAGTGACGAGACGAGCGAGACGCTTGCCTAATAGTAAGCGTCACGCCTGCATATAATAGTAGCAGTGCCAGTATTGTGATCATGCGAAGAAAATCCTGCGCCGCACTACACTGCGCTCGTCACCCTGAGATATTGTAAATCTGAAATCTCTTTATGTCAAGAAATTTATCTGGTAACATTGCCTTTCATACCGTAACACAACAATGCTTGCGCACTACTGCTTGGCAGTTGAATAACTAACAAAGGTATGGTACCTGTTGGGGTCGCATATGGGAGCTTGATAATGGACTGTGTTTTGATGTCTGCGGTGGAGTAGTCGTGAAATAATAAACTTGAATAACACTGAGAACTTATATTTTAGTAATTTTTGTAGTACAAGGTGGATGCACTTATATGGTATACCGGGTAAACAGGAAAAGACCAACCCCCACGGACATAGGCACGAATGGTCCTGTATGAAGTCGTTACATGTACAATCTGGGCAACTTTTAGAATAAATATTTGTTGCGTTGCCAACAGTACCTACTTCAGCGGTCGTTGCAATCATCATCAGCCCGGAGACGTCCACTGCTTAACGAAAGCCTCCCCCTTAAACTGCCACACTGTACGACAACCTGCCATTTGCATCCACCGGTTGCCCGCGACTTTTACAATGTCGTCGGTCCACCTAGTGGGAGGCCTTCCCCACGCCGTCGGCGTGTTGGTCGTTGCAATAAAGCCCTACAACTACATAACCTCTAACCTCTATCTCTACCTACAGCTTACCTTGTCTGGGCCACCACTCTCTCAAACCAGGGCCTGATCTAAGGAGGGGCGAGCCGGGCAAATGTCCAGAGCGTCTCAAAAATCAAGAACGGCAAAAACAATAATATTTTTTGCCAGGGTTGACCTGATGGGGTGAAAATGGAGAGGAAAAACTAATTGAATAACCCAGCGGTATGGAAGATTTTTGGAAGGGTGTCAAATATCTTCCCTACTACGAAGTCGCGGGGTGACCTCTAGCGACTTATTTGGTGTTAGTGTAAAGGGCGGCGAATATAATTCTTGCCCAGAGCGGCTAAATAGCTAGATCGGCCCCTGCTCACAATCTTACCCCACCTGTCATCAGTACCCAGAACATAAACTAAACAAAACATGGAGAATCATGGCATTAGAGCTCATTTCTTTGAACCTGGGTATGTCCTAAAACTGCATGAAGAACCACCGGAGGACGAGCAGGAGCGTCCTCCCGGTGGTGGGCTTTCTGCGATCCCCAAGCCGCCTGCCGAGCGTGGAGAGTATGCCAACTCCTACATATTAAGGGGAAGGCCTTCGTCCTGCAGTGAACGCCTACTAGCTGTTGATGCGACTTGAGACACACACACACACATCAGCCAGAAGGTGTCCTCTGCTGCTCGAAGGCGAGTGAGTAAGCTTTAAAAGGGAGGGGTTGCCATAACCCCCACGATTGGCAGGTGGCTTGGGAATCGCAGAATGTTCACCACCGTTAACCAAGTAGTTTGACTTTGAGACATTAGATGGTTATTCTCATTACCCCTGTAATTTCGCTAGCTATACCTACATACAGTCAATACTCTATACTCAATCATTTATTGCAACATATGTGGCTACATACAGGTCATAAGTAACATGTTTATATTACAGTAATACATATGATCCTTGTAAGGGTATGGCAACATTTGGTGCAGAACGCTCTATTTTACTAGTCTTCTACTCTTTGTGGGTTACAGGACAAACAATTAATCAAACACTTTCGCAGTTATACTTTGAATAAGTAACCAGCCCGCTGACTTCTCCAAGCTTTTATAATATTAGGAAAGTGAGGGTTGATACAATACGAGCAGGTTCCTACTCTGATGGTAAGCGTTATGAATATAAAGTACCCTACATCAGAATCTGCTTTCTTTTCGCTCTTCAAATAGCGTAGGATTATGACGTTCAAAGCAGGGGAGTGGAAACTGAGCGAAAATCGGCTTAAAGGCATTAGCTTTGTTTGAACGTAATGTTTTGTTTAATAGAGTACTTTAGGGTAAACGCGGTCGTTCTGTTACATTTTATACGTATTTTTTAAAGAATTATTTTAAATGATCATTGTGGTCGATTCTGACGGTTTTAGTTGACAGTTCTAAGCTAATTAAAATATTGCTGTTACTTTTTTACTAGGCATGCTAGCTAAGGACAGCAATACTTTAGTTAGTTTAGAACTGTCATCTAAAACCATCAGAATCGACCACACTATGCTCCTGTGTTTCATATAGATGTTGCAGTCAAAACTCTGAACCAATCAAAAGTAGTTTTGACTGAATAGGTTGGTCAATAGTAGTTTTGTCTGAAAATCATTGGTTGATAGTGCTTTTGACAACAAAGTTGCGGTTATTTTTTTGGATGGTTACCGTAAACCTAAAAAACATACCGAGTTCTATGTAGTAGTCGGGCTTGAAATAGTAGTGTGCACTGTGCAATCTCTATGCACTACTTTTGACTGTTATTTCATTTAAAACAACTTTTGACCAACCTGCTCAGTCAAAAGTACTTAAGATTCTGCTAGTTAAAACTACTTTTGACTGGTTAAGAGTTTTAACTGCAACAGATACAAAAAATTTACTCTCATCTTAATTTTGATTATCTGAAGGCCGATTACACCCGTGTCTAGGACGGTCGGGGGTTAAGGGTGGTCAATCATAGAATGTCAGCAGCTTCTGGAGCAATGCCCCTTCTTGAAACATCGAATATATCATCATCATCATCAGCAAGAAGACATTTACAGCTGGACGAAAGCGTCCGCCTAATACGATTTGCTACAAATAGATGCACTCCCTGCGTTCGTACATTGTCTATGATTTCTGTATAATAATATTGTGTGATTACTTCCCGCTGCGTAAAATAGTAGATCATGCACTAAGGGAATAAAGCAGTGTCTTACGTCGCGGGCGGCATATTGAACCCTGAGCGTAACACAAGTCTAGAGTTATATAGTGTCCTGAGTGAAGGGAGGGGTTCAAGCTGCCCAAGACGAAGACAGGCTTTATTCCAGAGGAGCATACTCTACTTTTCACAACCGATGGGGAAGAAAGGTGTGGCGACCGCGAACCGGAAGACGCAACGTAGGAAGGCCTCCCACTAGGTGGACCGACGACATTGTAAAAGTCGCGGGCAGCCGGTGGATGCAAATGACAGGTTGTCGTACAGTGTGGCGCTCTAAGGGGGAGGCCTTCGTTCAGCAGTGGACGTCTACGGGCTGATGATGATGATACTCTACTTTTCACAACTTATGCGAGACACTAAAAAGCCAGGGCTCCATAAATTAAAATTCACTGACAATCATAGGACCAAACACCGTCTTTTGTTTCACATTCTTTGTAAACGCTTTTTTTTTAGTTCTGCTTATGGTGGCTAGTTCGATTTTCAAACAAACCTGTTTACAATGCCATAAGGCATTTTTTTACTTAGAGTTTTCCACGAGTTTCCACGCGAATTTGATGTTTCAAATTCAAATGACTTTATTCATTAGGGTGTTTCATACAACTTTATATCTCATAAGAGATAATACTTTACTTTACGTTGAGTTTGCATGATATGTAATTGAACATTGTCGAGTAGGTGGTGTGAAAATATACTTTTGGACCAACGCAACTATCATCGAAGGCATGATTGTATGGTTGATTGATTGTATAGGAAGATTGTATATTCCGATTTTTTTGAATAATTATAGAGATAAAAAAGCGTGCAGGCTACCTCAGAGGTCACCACAGGGCATGGATAAGTGCCATACTGCTTTGCTTAGTTTGGGGCTAGATGGCGCTGTGTGAAAAAATGTCCTGCGATATTTTTTTTTATTTTTTTTTATACTAAAATCGTAGCTTGTCGTGTCATCCAACCGTCGGTAGCGTTCAGATAAAAATGCCTCTCACGATCACCCATCCGAAGACTGATCGCAGCGACAGACATGGATGGTGCGGTCTGTCTTCGGATTGGAGATAGAATTGCCTGGTCAAGCTTCGTCACAAGCGCTATAATGGGAATAGCTGCAAGTGTTATCAAATAATAAAAATGCACGTCAAACGCACATACCTTACACATTTTTTTGAGATTGTTTTCCCAAGGACCACACCTTCACGTAAAATTAATCTCTTATGCAGAGTCGTAGCAGCTCCCTACTTGTTTCCTTATATAGGTAAAACATAGGTACATTGGCACCAATTCTACCATCCCTCTAAATTAAGTTCAACTAAACAAATTTTTCTTCAAACGTATCTTGAACCTTGTGATCTTTGAAACAAGGTCTGTTTTTAAATTAATAAGAAGGTAACATTTTGTTGTTTTAGATATCAGCGATTCATACATCGTCTATAGCTTGACAAGCCTAAAATGAATTTTTCATCACACTTGCTCGTAAAGTGGATCTTATTGCATCGGTTTTAGGCTCATAATCCAAGCTATTACACACGCGTGCTTTTTACTTTACATTACGGCACTTGTACTATAATAGGTATAACCCGGTAAAGTCAAGTTTGTACGTGACTGCAATTAGACGTATGTATACGAAGCACTCTTAATATAGCCGGGTAATACTTACAGTTTTTTTGTAATAACAACAAAGATTTCTTATGCCGCTGAAGTAAATGTCAACTTGCGCGCGCATTGCTGGTTTGGGCGCCATTTTCCGCAAATGTTTGTTGATGTTTTCGCTGTGTGGTTGATTATTATCAAAAAAAAATTGTTTTTTCCTCGCAAGTGTGATCGCTCCTCGCTCTCGGCTTCATTATCGCGCTCGCCTGCGGCTCGCGCGCATAATAACGCCTCTAGTGTAATGACCAACATAGCACACTCGTATCATAATGTACTATTATTGCCACAGAAGTCTTCATTAGTTTAAATTTAAATTCCAAATTCTATGGGTCTATTTCTACCTTTTACTAACTGTTTTTTATTCTGTGCCTTTAAGACCACCTTTTAGATTAAAATGACATCATCTTAGTTACTTTTAAAAAACGTTTTAAGACGGCAGTTTGATAAATGCATAGCATAGCTCGACGCATAGCAATTAAGTTGATTTTACGCTGACAGGTATTAGTGACATGTCAAGTTAAATAAGTGGTGCTATATAATAGATGCCATATACCTTGTTAAGAAGTAGACACAGTTTGAATTACATTTTGAAGAACTTAGGTTTAACGGACTAAATTTAGCGTGCAAGAATCAGCACCATTATCTATTTAGCTTCAACTCTTGAACTACAACAACAGTACAGTATTTACCTCCATTACCCCATTGTACTCTATTAAGAGAAACAAGATAAACAAATAATTTTACTGCCTGGATTAACACTCAGTATTTATTTTAGCATCTGCCTTATTATATGTCAGTAACTGTTCAATAAATTCCACAGAGAGAGCTCCAGTACTAACTAGGACTTCAGTAACAAATTAGTGGGTCGTAATGGAAAAGAATAATAATATAAAATTTGTTAATCAAGAAAAGAAAATGACTACGGGGAAAGTAAAATTATCGGAGTTTTTGATACAATTTTCAGCTGCTATGAGCAGTAAGTAAAAATAGATAATTTTACTTTATGAATAACATTTTAAACATGACCGTGGCTATACTTTTATACGTTTTAGAAACAGTAAATAATTTGAATATGAAAACTGACGCGGTTTTAACATATTTTGTTAATAAACAAAATTATAACACATATTTTTGTTCTTGCTTTTGCTTAGTTTTGTTTTTGGGTTTGACTTTAATTAAATGTGAGTAATCCCAAATAAATAAAACAAAAAGGGTGAATAATTATAATATATTCAGCTCATTTTAATAATAAGGAAATACAGATAGCTTTTACACAGGAATATAATTTTACGGTTCCCGCAAATAAACGGATGAACCCCGGAGCGCTATGCTCCGGGTTCATCGCTGTACACTCTTTAAAAAAGTTGT
The DNA here is from genome assembly GCA_905404285.2 of Erannis defoliaria. Taxonomy (NCBI): domain Eukaryota; kingdom Metazoa; phylum Arthropoda; class Insecta; order Lepidoptera; family Geometridae; genus Erannis; species Erannis defoliaria. Next base: position 11,842,380 of record FR990089.1, on the reverse strand, counting down.
TTGGATCGTTCGTACACTGGTTAATAAATAAGGTGGATTTGCGTAACATCGGTGTATATAATAGTCCACTGCTAGATATAATTGTACCCTCGATGGGCGACTGGGCCATTTCCACCACGGCTGGCCCGATCGCGAGCCAGTGGATCCACATACACCATTGAACTTCTGAAAATGTTAGGTGCAATGCTTTTATTACTCTACTCTATTGAAATGTGCTATTGCTATGCTCGGAGTTACTTTGCGTGATAAAATCCGCAACTTCGACAAAGAGGTCGCCCGAAGAATCCAACTCGGATGGGCAGCGTTCGGGAAATTGCGTAATATCTTCTCGTCCAAAATCCCTCAGTCTCTGAAGACAAGGGTCTACGACCAGTGTGTGTTGCCAGTGATGACATATGGAACTGAAACGTGGTCTTTAACTGCTGGCCTTTTGGATAAACTCAGAGTCACGCAACGGGAAATGGAGAGAGCTATGCTCGGAGTTACTTTGCGCGATAGAATCCGGAACGAGGATATTCGCCAAAGAACCAAAGTTACTGACATAGCTAGCAAGGTTTACAAGTTGAAGTGGCAATGGGCAGGCCACATCGCTCGAAGAACTGATAACCGATGGGGAAGAAAGGTTCTTGAGTGGCGACCGCGAACCAGAAGACGCAACGTAGGAAGGCCTCCTACCAGGTGGACCGACGACATTGTAAAAGTCACGGGCAACCGGTGGATGCAAATGGCAGGTTGTAGTACAGTGTGGCGGTCTAAGGGGAAGGCCTTTGTTCAGCAGTGGACGTCTCCGGGCTGATGATGACTATTGAAATGTTAGATTATTACTCTATTGCAAGTATCTATTTATAATCCTAATCTTAGAAAAATGGTAGGTGTGGACGTTAAAAGGATAGAAACAGACCGATTAATCTTTGATTCTTTTTAGTCTCATTCCTAGCCTGCCAAACCGGATTCATCTCATCCTGGCCGTCCTACACCATCGCCCTCTTCCGCTCAAATGAAACAGTTCTCTCTATGCCGATGTCCTCCACCCACGTTTCTCTGCTGGGCAGTCTTTCCAACGTGGGTGGGTTTCTGATCAGCCCGTTCTGTACCTACGCCTTCAACACTTATGGGAGGAAGTATGCCACGGTGCTTTTTGGATTGCCTTTCGTTGTAAGTACAGTGTATTTTTTCTTTACCTTAAAAGACTTTTCTTCTCTTGATAATCCTCTTCCACTTTATTGTTGTGATGTTTTATTCACACAACATTCTTAAAATGAACTAAGAGTCACTATGAAAAAAATTTATGTACTGTTCTTCTCACTCAACTTTTGCGGAATGGATTCGGATAATATTAATCAAACATTTAGAACCAACTTTTCCCTAGATTTTTGGGAGTGCTGGACATTTTTTTCTAGTATTTTTTTCGTAGTTCCACGGACACCGAGGTCCGTGCCTATTGTTAAAGCTTAACAATTTTTGTCAACTATACAGGATTAGATCTTGGGGATTCTTTGTCGATCCCCAAGCCTGCCAAGCGTGGGGATTATGGGAACCCCTCCCTATTAAGGGGGAGGACTTCGTCCAGCAGTGGAAGTTTTATGGCTGACAATGATGATGATACAGGGTTAGTTCTAATGAGTTAGCATCCTTTTAAGGGCATATTCTGTACATCAAAACAAACCACTTTTACTATGGGGCCAACATTGAAATCACTTGCCCAAGATCGATGAACTTTTTGTATGGAACGGTCGCGATTTCAATGTAGGCCCCTTAGTAAAAGTTGCTTGTTTTTATGTACAGAATATGCCCTTAAAAAGGTGCTAACTGATTAGATCTAACCCTATATAGTTACAGGGTCTGTATTAGTTACATAAATATTAACGACTTTACAAAAGGAATATGTAACCATACGTAAGTGCAATTTTAATAGAATAGTGGGTGAAGCTGCCAGACAATCTGTAATTAAATTTCGTGAAAATATGTGAAAAACTGAGCCGAAATGACTCGTATACAAATAACCCTACAGGCACACACAGTAAACTGTTAAATTAGTGTAATTAGTGACAAGTTTTATTATTACGACATAATCATTTTACTGTTTATAATTTTTCCACAGCCCAACCAGCTGATCATAAGAATGTAATCAAAATTATCTATCTATATATATAAAAGGCTCTGTCCTGACTGATTGACTGACTGACTGACAGACAACGTACAGCCCAAACCGCTGGTCGTACAGGCTTGAAATTTGGAGGGTGTATTCGTCTTGTTACGTAGGGGTGTACTGTGAAATAATTTTTCGAAATTCAACCCCTAAAGGGGGGAAAAAGGGGGAAACGTTTGTATGAAAGTCTTTTGTTTTTAGACTTTTAGTCACGAAAATATGGATTTGGATAGTTAATTTAAAATTAAAATGCTGTTTAAAAAAATAATTGACAGGGGCGACTTAAGGCGGGGAAAGGGGGGTGGGGGAGTGGGGGGGGGGGGGGGGGGGGGGTGGAATGTTGCATGGAAAGTTATTTGTTTTTGAAGTTACAGTGGTTAAAATTGATATTCAGGAGATTTCGGGATAAATTCAAAGGAAGTTGGGGGGAGTTGGGGAGTTGGTAGAGTTTGCTTGGAATGATTTAAAGTGGAGAATTTTGGGAGCGGTCTGAATTTTCCGCACGCGGACGAAGTCGCGGGGGACCTCTAGTCAATCATAAATTACATAAGGCTTAAGGGTTAAGATTAAATAATAAGGTATTGTTGACTTGGAGATTACAAACAGCTGATACAACTATATAAGTTATCTACTGGTTACTAGCTTTTACCGTCTGGCTTAACGCCGAAACGTCATCAGCTCAGTTGAGAGAAACGATGAGTTCGAACTTACAACCTCAAAGTTCCTAGTTTTCCGGCTCAAAACCGAAGTTATGAGTTTGATCGAATATTTCACAATAAAAAAAAACAAAGAACGTGTCTTCTCAGGTCCATACAAATAGATTTTTCTAGATTTAGGTAAGGAATTAAAAACAAAACACTGGAAAACATCATCTATACTCGTATTCATAATCAAATGGACTAAACTGACAGATTGAAATGTCACTTTTCAAAATAATGCTGCCTGCTAAGAAACCGTAGTGATGGATATTGTTAAGTTCATATCGTTCAAAAGAATTATAGAATAATTATTAAGTGCCATTAAGCATTTAAAGTGCTGCCAGCGGAAGTGTAGGTAGAAAAGGGAAAACATATTGGGTTAAAAAGTTGTTTTGTGAATTGTTATACGGAAATGTAATATTATTTTAATGATTTATAACCTTGGAAAGATTGAAATCGTACATAAGTAAGGAACTACACCTTTTACAAAGACTAATATAAATATATAGAAGCAGTTCATTGGAGTGAAATTATTAAGTTTGATAACATAACTTCATCAGTTAATAAAAAGTTTAAGCTTCTTAACATATGTTAATAAACTTATAATATTTTTATCCCAGCACTATTTAAATTTTGACAAAAAGTAGCAACACTCGAAATATCAGTTTTGTCCGTTTAATTAAGAATCCGAGTATAGGTCATATCTAGGTAAACATACCCACATAACTACTTACTCTAACCTGGGTATGTCTTTAAACTGCAATCATACCCAGCGGAGGACGGGCAGCAGAGTCCTCTTGGTTAACGGTGGTGACCATTCTGCGATCCCCAAGCCGCCTGCCAAGCGTGGGGATTATGGCAACACCCCTCTTATTGGGAGGCCTTCGTCCAGCAGTGGATGATTTATGGCTGATGACGACCTCACTCAGGGAAGACATCTAATAGTATGTGATCCCAATAAATTCGTACTGGGCCTGTGAGGTTGATGTTATCCAATCATCCTTCAATATTAGGCATATGCTTAGTCTGTAGTGGAATGTTTATTATTGATGCAAGGCACAATAAAGATAAACGCTGCTCTTCCACCTAAATATAAATTGTGCTACCATTCAGTAAATAACTCTAAACTTCAATTTCCCACTCTTTTGTATTTTATTTGATTATCAATAATTCAAAAACAGATGATTAATAAAGAAACAAAAAAATCGAATGGATGTTGGTTCAGATTAGGTCATAAGAAAATTTTTGACAAACAAAATAAATTTAAAAATGTATTCCTCTCTTTTAAATTTATTCCTTATACATGTGCCGGTTCTCTTTCCAGCTTGCGTGGACTATAATCTCCGTCTCCAGCAATGTGTACCTGATACTTCTGGCCATGGCGCTGGTCGGCATTGGCATCGCAGGACAGAATATTGCTGTCATATTCATTTCCGAGATCGCTCACGATTCTATTCGAGGTAAATATGATAGAATGAACGAACTTTTTGTCTTCCATAACAGTGCCAGCGAGTTGGGAAAAGATGCCTTACCGATCTCGAACCCAAACCAATGAGAAAATTTCAAAGTATACATATTTATGGATCACAAAAAATCTCTAAAAGTCTTGTGGTAGCAAAACATTTGATTGTGAGGAAACCAGAATAATAATTAAACCTAGAGAAGAAATTAAATGAGTCAGTCTTTTGAGTTCCTCAATCTATGTTGGACCGGGGTTGTGGAATCGTCCAATCACCCTTCGAGGGAAGGCTTTCTTCTTATTATCTATTTGTTCTTTCAGGGGGTTTGTCTGCGTGCCCAGCGTCAGGCTACTACTTAGGCCTGTTGATCTCCAACTTCATGGGCGGACACCTGACTTACAGTCAGGTCGTCTACACGTTCCTCTCATCATCAGTGCTGGCAGTAGCACTGCTGCTGCTGTTGAAAGAATCTCCGGTGTATTTAGTTCTTCTAGGGAGGGAGAAGGTAATTTTTTTACATAGCAAAGTAAACTAAAGTATTAGCGTTCTATAGCTACCAAAACTTTTTTATATCGATATAAGATTTATGCCATCTAGATGGCGTAAATATAAATTAATATACTTTTAAGAATAGAAAATATAGGTATCACATCAATCATTGTGAAAGTATAAACAGTTAAACTACCTAATTATAACAAAACTAAAAAAAAAGTTTGCCGCTAAAGCATTAAAGAGACCGTTTAAAGTATCTAAAGGCAGCAAATAACCTATAGATAGTTTAAATGGACTCTAATTTCGGGTAATGTGCCCAAAATGCTGGCTACGTTGCCCCGCTGCATTGCGAGGCTAATTTTTTGGACCAAAAAATTCCATAAGTGGCAAACAAGCGGATGGGCTGTCAAATGGTAAGCAATCACCGACGTCTGTAAAAAATATATATATTGTAACAACAGTAACGTAGCAAAAATATTAACTCTATAGATAATTACCAAGCCTGGAGAATCCAATTCATATTCTGATAAATCTAATCTATGGATATTTGTAATATACCAGGGGTACCACAAATACTGAAGATTGAGGAAGGAAGTCCGCTCCCAATTTTGTAGGTGTAAGGCAAGAAGGATTGCGTGGAATACATTCGTCGTGGTCTTTGTCAAACTGTCGAGTGAAAACAAATACATCAATTTAATCAGTGAACTTTCTGTTGCTTTTGGTTAATCACCTGCTATATACTGCATAAAATATCATTTGTAGACATTATTAACCAAATTCGAGATCAACTAAAATAATAATTGTACAAGTTCAGGATCATAGTTTGTTTTAGGAAGCAGCAAAATCAATTGCATACTACAGAAGACTGAACGAGACTTCAAAAGAAGTGGAGACTGAAATCTCAAAGATTAAGCAACAGCTGGATACAAGGCTTGAGCCCCTGCTTCAAGGGGGTTATGGTAAGATGACGTACAGTAATGAATAAATCAAGTGTTTTTTTTAAATATATTTATTTCAATCGAGTGACTAGACTAGCGTGGACGTTCGCCCGGTGGTAAGCGTCACTCCTGCCCATAACAGTAGCAGTGCCAGAATTGTGAACTGGCGAATACAATCCTGCACCGCACTGTACTGGGCTCGTCACCGTGAGTTTAACATCTAATAAGATGTTAAATCTCGTAATAACCAGTAATTTCTCTGGTAACAGTACTCTTCAAACCGAAACACAGTGATGCATGCACACTACTGCTTGGCGGTTGAATAAATGGCAAAGGTGTGGTACTTCCCCAGGTGGACTCTGCAGTAGAGTCCTACCACTACAAGTAGAGTCCTACCAATACGAATAGACGCACAGTAATGAATTAATCAATTGTTTTGTAGAAGTAAAATTACGTAGTGCAAATGATAATAATATATAGGACCGATGATATAGTGAAGAAAAAAGTTTGAGGACTGTACCGATCTAGTGAAACATACGAAGCAAAGATGTTGAAGTGACTGTATTAAAAATAATACAATTTTTGAAATGATCTCTGGTCATATTTCAGAGCCTGTAGCAACGAATAAGCTGGTAACATCTAAAGAACCAGTGCAGCAAACGAAAAGAATCTCATCTTGGTGTTTCCTGAGTAAGTTATTTGGGCCTTTTAAAATTTTGTGTAGAAAATTGTTTATACCCTCTTCTTGCGCGCTACTTAGAATAATTGTAAAAAATAAACACCTGTGGAATTTAGAGTTTACTATTACTGAATTGTAATCAAACACAACCCTTACCTAGAGTATTTTGGGTGTTTGCATGTTTAACAATTCTGTGACATACGTAATTAAATTTGACGTGTATCTTTGGTATTATCAATACTATAGTATTGTTTTGCAATTTTCTTGCGTTGCACCCTGTCTCTGGCTTCCACTGGCTTTCAAATCGCCAAACGCAAACATTTCTCGAGCATAAAAGAATTCGGAAGTTACAGACATTGCAACACAGTGATTTAACATTTTGATGTCTTTTTTTTAGAAAACTCCAAATCATCCCAAAGTTCTCTATTCAAAATGCTTTGCCTGATGACCATCACAGGCATGATGGGTCCGATGGTAGTGCAAGTGTACGGAGAGAGCGTCTTCAAAGAAGCAGTTCCGTCTTTGGACCCCAACCAGTGTGCAGTGGGGGTGGGGGTGGTGTTTTTGGTCGCAAGCGTTGTGTGCATCCTGGCAGTGGATCGATGTGGAAGGCAGGTGGGAAAGTCACTTTTTGTATTGTTTGAACTGCCCTAGAACGATGAAAGTGATTTTAGATAATAGTGACATGGAATCTTTTAAGCTATCGCGATTTAAACACGTACTAAAATTTATAACTGGGAATTATGCAACCCATGCATTATGAGCAACCTAGGTATAGATCTGATATCTCTACAGGGCAGGAAACGTGACTCCTAGAAAGACGATGGCGTGGTTTAATCGGAACCGTTGTAGATAGGAAAGGGGGAAATACATAACTTCCCGGGAGTTCGATAGCGTTTCGATTTCACATGTTTTATTCGTACAGCGAGGTTGTAGAATTCTCTGCCGGAGTCTATATATACCGGGTGTTAGTTTGAACACTGTTATCCTTCTAGGATATCATTGTACTCATCATTATGAACAACTTTTACTATGGGGCCAGCCTTGAAATTGCGAACAAAATATCTGCTGTTCCATACATTTTGTCCAATATCGATGAACCTTTTTGTATTGAACATTGAACTTTTTTTTCGTGATTCCTTTTTTTTTGGGTTGGCCCCGTAGTAAAAGTAGTTCATAATGATGAGTACAATGATATCCTAGAAGGATAACGGTGTTCAAACTAACACCCCGTATATATATATTTTTTTATACGTTCAAGTGACGAGACGAGCAAGACGTTCGCTTGGTGGTAAGCGTCACGCCTGCCACTATCAGTAGTAGCAGTGCCAGAAGTGCCAGAATTGTGAACTTGGGAACACAATCTTGCGCCGCACTGCACTGCGCTCGTCACCCTGAGATATGAGATGTTAAATCTCTTCATACCCAGTAATTTATCTGGTAACATTGCCCATCAAACCGGAACACAGTAATGCTTGCACACTACTGGTTTACGGTTGAATAACTGGCATAGGGTACTTCCCCAGGCGGACTCTACAGTAGAGTCCTACCACTACATAACTATATATTCCCCGTAACGTGTAATATATGAGTGTCTTCAAATCTAGAGTAAACAGGTCCCATTAGGTAAGCTTTATCCATTCTAAGCCGCACTGTTGCTTCCAACAGACTTATATTACGTATAGTATTATATTACTATTATGCCAACAGGCAGAGAATCTGCCTGTTGAGCTGCTTGTTGAAAAGCCTGAAAGAGATAAGGCGATGCTGGTCCCTTCTTGACAGCATCTCAGCAGCATGTCAGCTTGTCAGGTTCTGAGGCAAGCCACTGATGTGGTTTTAGTAGTTGAAATCCTATTATTTGCACCCTTGGAGGATTAAGCTCTCTCTCAATGCACCCTAATTAGATGTTTAAAAAATATACCTATTGATTTGAAAGAGGAAAAAAAATACGCGGTTTCGCCCGCGATTTCTAGAATAAAAAGTCGCCTGTGTTTTATTCCAAGATTTGTTCTACCTTTATACCAAATATTATCCAAATCCCTACAACCGTTTCAGCATGAAAGAGTAACAAACATACACACCGGCAAACTTTCGTAATTATAATATTATAGTGTGATAAGAAAATTTCTGTTGTCACGACCCCAGGAAGACACCAGACTGAAACATTTATTTTGGTTTTCAGTCCCTTCTAGTGTACACATCTATTGGCAGCGGCTTCTGCTCCTTTGTCTTGGGCACACTCCTGCAGTTTCACTGGGCTCCCGACTGGTTCACCGCGCTGACGATCTACGGTTATTGCTTCTGGTACACGACGGGCTGCGCGACCATACCTTTTGTGCTGATGGCAGAGGTTTTTTTGCCGGAGGTGAGTAGAATTGTCTGATCGTTAACAACGCTCGCATCTATAAGTACTTTGGAATTTAGGTATAAATAAAAAAATGCCTCTGACTTTTTACCGAAGAATATACATCGTGCAGTAACCTGCGGTATTCAATGAGAAGGAACCTTACTGCGTATGCTTATTTTTGTATATATACGTTTGCTATAAACTGCCAGTTCGCTAAAATTGAAAATGTAAATTCGCCAATTCGCACCGGGTAATTAATTACCATTCCCAATCGCCCTTCGAGGCCCTATCTCGTACCTTCCTTCCTTTTGACCTATGTCCTATGACATGATGTAGAGAATATTAAAATGGGTCCTTACTAAGTAGTTCATATCTATCTTATCTAATAGGTTTGACAGTTGCAAATCAGTCTGGTTACTACACAAACGAAATGAGTCCATCGATCTTGATAAAATTTTAAAGGACAAGGATGCAAAGATAGAGAAGGATGCAGAACGGACAACGGGCAGCTGCAGCGACCTCTCGGTTAACTGTGAAGAGCATTCTGTAATCCCCAAGCCACCTGCCAAGCGTGGGGATTATGTCAACATCCTCCTATTAATAGGAGGCTTTCGTCCAGCAGTGGACGTATTCTGGTTGATGATGGTGATAATAGAACAAGAAACGAAACTATAATGTAATCGTCATTAACACCATCATTTTTTTCCCACCGCGGATATAACCGAGGCGCACCGCTACTAACCTATATACAATACAATACAATACAACTTTATTGCACACCAGAAATATAGAACAACTTACAACTAATCAGGGTACATTATTTGGCAGTACAAGGGGCGGCCTTATCACCTTAAGCGATTTCTTCCAGGCAATCTTTGGATGTTCACTTCTTCTATTTTATCATCACCAGGTCAGAAGCCTCTGCAACACCATTACAATGGTCTCTCTCTGGATCACGAACTTCATCACTCTAGGTTCTTTCAACGCCCTTGCGGAGGTGATGGGTATGGGACCAGTCTTCTACATATATGCTGTCATGTGTTATCTAGTCGCTGTCTACAGCGGGCTCTGTATCCCGGAAACTAAAGGCCTGTGTGTGACGGAAATTCAGAAGCTGTTTGTTAGGGATAAACAGCTCAATAAACTGCAGAACTGATTTTATGGTTATTTATTTAAGTAGTGCCACGAAAAATAAAGAAAAATAATAAAATTGTTATAAATGAAGCAATTAGTAGTTTCATTTCCACTGGGACTCGAGAGATGATAAGAGAAGGAATAGAAAACCAATCAGCAGGTCGTCGTCGTCGTCAGACATAAACCGTCCACTACTGGACGAAGGCCTCCCACTTTATAGAGGGGTGTTGCCATAATCCCCACGATCAGCAGATGAGAAGATGGAATCAAAAAATCAGCTGGTTGATGGTTTGATTCCAATTCTGCGAACTGCTAAACAGTGGAATGCCCTTCCGGGGTGGGTGTTTCCCGATAGATACAATCTTGTAGTCTTCAAGTCGCGAGTGAATCGGTGTCTTCTGGGCAACCGTGAGCCCATCGTAGAGTGAATCCTCGCTTAACATCAGGTATGTTTGCGGTCAAACTTAAGTAAGTGTGTTGGTGTGTATATTATGTTTGTTGCCTGTTAATGCCAAAAAGTTCATCAATGTTCATGTAGCTCGTGGCGTAGCTTGTCTAGGTGATTCTAAGCGATCACCGATGTTAAGCAACGGACGGTCCGGTCAGTCTTCGGATGGGTGACCGCGTGAGTGGCATTTATTTCTGAGCGCTACCGTGGGCCGGATGACACGTTAAATTGTTGGTCCCGGTTGTTTGTTCTAGTTTCTATAACAACAACCGTCAGCCACGTCAGAGGCCTTCGGGCGGCACATTAACTCTGACACTAGGGCTGGCCACTCAGCCTATACGAACTTACTTATGCCAAAAAGGCTGAACTCTATACAAAGTTTCATCCAAATCCATTCAGCCGTTTAGTGTGAAGGTGTAACAAACATACACACACACACCCCGACAAAAATAATATTAGTAGGACTGTGATAAATTTTGATAGATAAGTACGCGTTATATTCTGTCCAATACCATTTATTTATAACAATTTCACTAATAAATAGATATCTAATACACCAACTATAATAATTATCACCTCGAGGAAATCTTAAACTTCTCCTTATAACTAAATGATATGTTATATTTAATAACTTATGAAAATTTAAATTTCTAAACTTTATACAAAAAATATATATTTAAAACTATATTTTTTTATAAATAACTATATTTTAAATAAAAAACTATATTTTACTAGCTTGCTATACTATGTTTTATATATTTTTACACGACTGCCCAAAAAGAGGGATGTAAGTGAGTGTAAGGTTCATGTATCTAAGTGAGTTTCTTTATTCCAACCACTATACATTTTAGCTCTGTGATTCCACCATAACTTCTAAACGTTTACGTAATATTTTAATGTATGAGGTGTCGTTAAGATAAAAAAAAATACAAGTGTCACTCAAGATGATGGTGTTCACTAGCATTTTTATTTGTTCAAATAGTTTTTTTGGAAGGGCAATCGTGTTTTAAAAAATATTAAATTATGGCTTACTTTTTTTCTATGAAAAAACTTCTGCTATTTCCGAATCGATTCATTCAGTCATAGTTTTAACAATCTGGTTTTAACATAATAGTTTATGTTAAAACCAGATTGTCAAAAACCATAATACTTTTTTATGAGATTCGGCTCAATTTTGTACAATTCTTTGGCCACTTAATTTAGGGACCAGCGCGACACTACGGACTGATTGTATTCCGTTACTGCGAAAAACAGACTAAGAATAACGATAAATTTTAACGTTTTTATTTATTTATTTTTATTTACTCATCAAATCTTAAACATTGGGGCTGCTTCGCTTCTTTAATGCTTCGGGCATATTTGCGCGGGCGCACCTACTGCTTCCATGCATAAGCGGTAAAAGATAACGTTTATACGATAAACCATAACATTTTTATAACGTTATAACGATAAACGATAACGTATTTTTAAATTTTTATTTTATTTACTTATTAAATCTTAAACATTGGGGCTGCCCCGCTTCTATAATGCTTCGGGCATATTTGCGCGGCGCGCACCTACTGCTTCCATGCATAAGCGGTAAAAGATAACGTTTATACGATAAACCATAACATTTTTATAACGTTATAACGATAAACGATAACGTATTTTTAAATTTTTATTTTATTTACTTATTAAATCTTAAACGTTGGGGCTGTCTCGCTTCTTTAATGCTTCGGGCATATTTGCGGGGTACGCACCTACTGCTTCCATGCGTAAGCGGTAAAAGATAACGTTATAACGATGAACGATAACGTTTTTATAACGTTATAACGATAACCGATAACGTTTTTTTTTATTTATTTTTTATTTACATATCTGATCTTAAACGTTGGGGCTGCCCCGCTTCTTTAATGCTTCGGGTATATTTGCGCGGGCGCACCTACTGTTTCCATGCGTAAGCGGTAAAAGATAACATTTTTTTTATTTTTTTTTATTTACTTGTCAAATCTTAAACATTGGGGCTGCCCCGCTTCTATAATGCTTCGGGCATATTTGCGGGGTGCGCACCTACTGCTTCCATGCGTAAGCGGTAAAAGATAACATTTTTTTATTTTTTTTTATTTACTTATCAAATCTTAAACATTGGGGCTGCCCCGCTTCTATAATGCTTCGGGCATATTTGCACGGCGCGCACCTACTGTTTCCATGCGTAAGCGGTAAAAGATAACGTTTATACGATAAACCATAACGTTTTTATAACGTGATAACGATAAACGATAACGTTTTTTTGTAATTTATTTTTTATTTACTTATTAAATCTTAAACGTTGGGGCTGTCTCGCTTCTTTAATGCTTCGGGCATATTTGCGGGGTACGCACCTACTGCTTCCATGCGTAAGCGGTAAAAGATAACATTTATACGATAAACAATAACGTTTTTATAACGTTATAACGATAAACGATAACGTTTTTTTTATTTTTATTTTTTATTTACTTATCAAATCTTAAACATTGGGGCTGCCCCGCTTCTTTAATGCTTCGGGCATATTTGCGGGGCGCGCACCTACTGCTTCCATGCCACCATGCGTAAGCGGTGCGCGTACTTAGTACGCAGGGTGCGGGCCAGCTCCAACGCAGTACTGGCGATCTGGCGTTGATCGCGACCAGACTCGATTGTGCGTTTATCCGGAATGGCTGCGAGAGGCATGTCGCGGTGCCAATGCCGGGTAGAACTTTATAATGTAGAATGCCTGAATCCTATTTGACTTTTACTTTTATTAATTTTCCTGCATTTTTTTTACTGACTTTTTCTAATTATGTAATTTGATTTTTAGAATTTTATTGTGATATTATTTTATTTTTCTGTTTTAAATATATGGGTGTAATTTGCCTAAATAAATAAATGAATATATATATATATAACGCCCAGACACAGAAAAAACATCTCTGTTCAGCGCATAAATGTATGTCTTGAATGGGAATCAAACCCACACTCTACAGCTATCAAGGCAGACATACTGCTAACTGAGCTATAAGGCAGGCATTGTAAGGAACAGATGATTGGCCCTTTAATACAAGTTATTACAATGATGAGTGATATGATCTGTTTAGGCTTAGAATACCTCAAGCTCAATAACTCTACCTTATTTCTGCTATATAAGAATGGATATACATCACTTTTGTGACAACGAATACGAAGTTTGTAAAGACGGTTCCATTGACCTGTTTGCGCTAGCCCATATGCATAGATTACACGGGCTTCGTACTTCTCATTAGTACTGTAATTGGTTAATATTAATATGACACTTGTCGCGTAAATACGATCGGATTATATTCACTCGCGCTGTCACTTACTAATACTAAGCACTAAGTAGTACGTTTTTCAAGAAAGGTATTAGTACAAAGCATCAGTACGAAGCATCAGTATTAGAAACCCAGTATAATGTAAGTTGGTATACCCTGTGCAGAAAGAAATATGTCATATAGAGTGGAAATTGAGGGCACTTCTGGGCTTAATTGACTTTAAGTTTGTGCAGCAACAGTATAATGTTAGTTGGTATACTCTGTGCAGAAAGAAATATGTCATATGGAGTGGAAATTGAGGGCACTTCTGGGCTTTGCCTTTAGTTTGTGCTGCAACACCATTAATGGTGTTGCTACACAAACATATACAGGAATATTGAACATCTGATTTTAACATTTGCCATAATGAAGATACAATTTAAAATCTTAACGTTAGTTCACATTTAGCCCGCGACAGTTCTCGTTTTGGGCAAAGTATATTTATTTTAAAATTAAAATATTTTTTCTATTTAGTCAGTAGCCATAATGGTAGCCATCAATAAACTCTGTACCGTATAGTAAACTGTTCTTGTACAACTGACATACCATGCACAGCCTAAACAACGAACGTGACAATCATGCTCCTTATAAGGCGCTGGTGTACAAAATAATATAAAAAAACCTTCTAATTTGCTTCCCAAAATTAACAAAAGATGTAACGACTAACCTACGACCAGGACCACCTAAATTCTTAACCAATCACAGCCTAATGAAACCTTGTATCAGATCATCATACAACTTTTGAGTAAGCGGAATATATTCCCCAGTCTTCTGATCTAGGAAGAACATTGGATCCTTATGAGTGTTCAAAGAATACCCTTGCTCCATCAGTTCTTTCTTCTTGAGCTTGAATGTGGATGTTAGAGGAGTTTCGCGGAGAATCCTTATGAATAAAGGTCTGGCGTAAGCTGGTAGTGACGATTTCAGGCCTTTGGCTAGAAGAGGTAGGTCGAGTTTTTTTTCCGGATCGGAGATCGCTGCCATTCCGGCTTTGCCTTCAACGTGGGGTATCTGAAAATAAAAACGTATTTTAAGGTGGTCGATCGATTGTAATATGTTTTTAATAGGTCTCTTTTGCAAGGTTACTCCCGCCGCCTGCCAAACGTGGGGATTACAACAGCAACACCCCTCTATTGGGAGGCCTTCGTCCAGCAGTGGACGTCTTATGGCTGACAACGAACTCTTAGCTAACAAAATTACAGAGTAAATTAATGAGACTTGCCATGGAGTGTTTCAAAGTAATGCAAAGATGCTTTGCCTTTTTTTGCTAAACATATATTATTTAAGTTAAGTAAAATGTTCCATTTCTCTTAAATATTTTAGATACCTTTTTTTGTAGTGGATTATGAAGAGATTTAACATCTAATATCTCAGGGTGACGAGCGCAGTGCAGTGCAGCGCAGGATTGTGTTCGCAAGTTCACAATTCTAGCACTGCTACTGCTATTGGCAGTTGTGACGCTTACCACCAGGCAACCGTCTTGCTCAATTGATTGTATTAAAAAAAACTTACTATTACTCCATAAACGACGGCATCTTTCAATCCCACCAAACTGCTAATTACTCCTTCCACTTCCGCAGTAGACACGTTCTCGCCGCGCCATCTGGTGTAATGCAAGCGAGGTTTATATCAGGTGTTTGAATACAATATTGTTAGGACCACAGAAAAGCGAAGGCCCTGTTAGGACCATTTTTTTTACTGTTAAATAAATTTTGGTAATGCATTGTGCGGGTCCATCAGAGGATTGTTGGTCAATTGGATATATGCTCCCCTAATGCACACAACTTGTAGCTCACCTTGTACTTTGGCTTATCGCTTCCTGTCACTGCCAACAATCTTAACTCTATCGTCGTTCAAACGAGTCTCAGAAGGTAGTCAGAATAAAATATCATCATCATCAGCCCACCACTTTCACCAGTTGCCTGACTACTCGTAGATACCCCACTAGGCCGTGTGCAAATACTGTCACAACGCTTGGCCAGGCGTCTTAGGGATCGCAGAATACTCACCACCGTTAACCGAAAGGACGCTGCTGCCCGTCCTCCGGTAGTTTTGGATGCAGTGCTAGGTCATTACTCATACCCACACCCAGGACCAACAAAAAATATGCAAATGATAATGCTTGCAAAAATCTTTTATCGTTTCACCTAAACGTATCCCCCGTGCGATCTTTGAAGTAGAAATAGCCGAAGTGGTCCATCACGAGGATGTCTCCAGTGTTGAAGTAGCAGTCTCCGTCCACTTTCACGTTGCGCACCATCTTCTTCTCCGATGCTGTCTTGTCTGCGTACCCGGCAAACGTGAGAATGGCCTTCTTCGAATCTATCTTCCCGAGGAGAAGACCTGGAATATTTGATTAGATAAAATCGTTTCTGCTTTGGTACGGCAATGACAAACACGAACCCATGCTAAATTTAAAAAAAAAGTTATTTTTTGCGGCAAACAGGTATAAAAACCTAGGCAGAAAAACTAAAATCCGAATTGTTCGTTCCGCCAAAGTTTTTATATTCGAGTATGGTCGGCGCCATTTTTTTTCGATGCTAAACTCGTCGTCAGCCATAAGACGTCCACTACTGGACGAAGGCCTCCCAATTGAGGGGTGTTGCCATAATCCCCACGCTTGGCAGGCAGCTTGGGGATCACAGAATGCTCACCACCGTTAACCAAGCGGACGCTGCTGCCCGTCCTACGGTGGTTCTGGTTGCAGTTTAAGGACATACCCAGGTCCACGATGCTAAACTCATGTTTGGTAAAAACAATCTTGGGTCGCGAAGGTCATAATATCACAATCCACCATGATACTTGGAATGCCAACACGCGTATAATGAGTGGTTCAGGAATGTGAAGGGATGAAGATACACACATAGACTGTAAATAGTTACTCTTCTCTTTCGCAGTCGAGTGAAAAATGTCTTATGCTAGGCAGTGTTCAAAAGTAAAATAGATCCAGATAACTTCTTTACCTGGTTCATGAGGACCACATGTGACACATTTCCCATTGCTATCCCTTAGAATGTCGCCAGTTATTTCATCGCATCTGAAACACATTTATTATTATCAGATTTTCTAATCTAAAAGAAAAGTTTACAGAAGAAATCAGCTGGTTCTTAAAACTCGTTTGCTAATCATTTATTATCGGCAAAATGTTTGGAACAGCCGATTTTTAATCTCGTGAATTTTTAACATCATGAAATACAATTTGTTAGTTATGCTGTACAGAAGCTAAGTTTAATTGGCTGTTATTGTTACATGACTCGGTATCAATAGGTACATATATTATTATAAATCATAACACTTATTAAAGTGGCTACAGATTTGCTTAATTTTATTTGATTGCACGTGTTTTTCGTCAAAAATCGAGTAAGCGTCTAATTTATGAGTATGCAACAGACTATAGACACCATATTTTTGTCGATATTCTATATGAATCGTTTTTGTCGATCAGTAAGTAAATATTTTTTTGCAATTGTGAGAAAGACGCGCGAGTGAGATCCAACATTTTGAACAATACTAATAAAGTCTTGTAATATTTTGTCGAGAGACAAAAACGAAATACATTTATTATGTCAATCGATTAAACAACAAAAAATGATCTACAATAACGATAGTAAAAATCAACAAATTAAAAACACATACTTGAAAAAAACACATACTTGACTAGAGTAAGTGGGTAGATAGATGACACTAGTCGACTCAGGAATCCGATTGCGCCAACTTTTGAATCCAAGTTTACTGTAAACAAACATTTTCTGAGTTAAAAGTGCAACCAATTCAAGGTCAAATGTGTTGACACCTTGGTCGCAAGAATCAGTGGCAATGTTTTGTTGAACCTTCACACCTTTGCAAAATGATTGAGTTCTTAGTTCATACTTTTAAACGGTCATTATAGTAGGCATGATGACTACAATTTTTTTATTACCTCATAAAAAAAGCTGATCATCAATAGAGCCTATCAATGAAAACAAAATTTAAAATAATTTAAAAATAAATAAGTTTTAAGTATTTTAATTTTAAGCTAGACCTAGAGCGCGCTATACTGAGCTATGACGTCAAGCCTCAGACGTGGCATATAAATGCTATACTAACTCGTGCTTTGCGAGAAAGGGATAGAGCATCCCCTCTCTATCCTCACCTAAAACTTTAAACGCTCATATCTCAGAGATTTATCAGCCAATACAATTTATTTTTTCAGTATGTGTAATTTATTTAGTTATATTCATCACTAAGTCTGTTATTTGTCATAAATTAAACATTAGGCCACACGCCTATTGACGGTAAGCGGTAAAACCACGGCACGGAATACTTAGGATTTGATTGGAATCCAGAAAGGGGTCCTGGGCCGTTAATTCTTAATAATACGATAATAATCGTCGAACAATATTTATAGTAACTTCAAATGTTTATTGGATTATTTCTAGCCTTTCATCAGTGTGGATACAATCCTTTTGTTTAGTAAGTTAAGGATAATAATGTTAATCGCAAAATACTATTAAGCACATAAATAATGTAAAATTCAGTATCTAAATTTTAATTAAGTAGGTACATATTGTAATAATGGCAAGGTTTGCAAGTTGAAGTGGCAATGGGCAGGCCACATCGCTCGAAGAACTGACAACCGATGGGGAAGAAAGGTTCTTGAGTGGCGACCGCGAACCGGAAGACGCAGCGTAGGCGCGGCCTCCCACTAGGTGGACAGACGACATTGTAAAAATCGCGGGCAACCGGTGGATGCAAATGGCAGGTTGTCGTACAGTGTGGCGGTCTAAGGGGGAGGCCTTCGTTCAGCAGTGGAAGTCTCCGGGCTGATGATGATATTGTAATAAGGCATACTTGCGCTGCAACTGTTTTGGTCAGTTTAGTCAGTTACTTTTTCGATCGGTTAGTTCTACTAACAGTTACTGGGTTTTTACTTTTTACTCAACGGGAAAAAGATGTCTCAGAAAGAAAGAAGAGTACACAGTAACTCACCTAGATTACTGTTCCCCTCAGTAGCTCCATAGAATTCTAAGACCCTGGAGACGTTGAATCTATCGACGAACTCCTGCCAGATCTGAGGCCTCAGCCCGTTGCCGAAGATGACCTTAACTTTGTGAGCCTTGTCGTTTGGACCTGGAGGCACGGAGAGGAGGTAGCGGCAAATCTCGCCGATGTATTGGGTTGCCTGGAAATTGTATAGTTACATAATTGTACACTAACTTCGACAAAAAAAAAGAAGATTGTTCATTATTAGTTTCTCAAACGCGGCACGCGTAAAGTTCTGGTAATTTTCCGTAATTCTATTTAGGTCGAAAATCAAAAGGCATGATGGTAGATGGCAAAGTATAATTACGAAGACAAAAACTTAGAATATACTTATTTCTAGAAAGTGCCAGAAAACAAAAATATCGCGGGTAAGGCCTCGTCGTCAGCCATAAAACGTCCACTACTGGACGAAGGCCTCCCCCTATAAAGAGGGGTGTTGCCATAATCCCCACGCTTGGCAAGCGGCTTGGGGATAGCAGAATGGTTACCACCGTTAACCAAGAGGACGCTGCTGCCCGTCCTTCAGTGGGTCTGATTGCAGTTTAAGGACAAAAAGGTAAGGCCTATTTGGTGGATTCAACCGAATCACTCGCTGACATATATAGTTTGGTAGCTCAAGACACCACGGTGGTGCGACCGGCGGCACCCGTTTTGGTGTCCGAGTGAGAAGGGGCTCTAAGCCCGCAATACTCAGTTACACAGGAAATAAATTTGCAGCTTACCGTACACCCATACTTCGCCGCATCGCTCCAATAATTCGAAGCGGAGAACTTCTTCCTCAAAACTACGGTGCAGCCGAGAATGATGGCTTGCCCGGCACCGAGGACACCCCCAGCAGTGTGGTGAAGTGGGAGGGGATCGTAGATGACGTCACTGGAGCTGAGGCCCGCTGATGTGTGGACTCCGAGGGGTATTAGGAGGAATCTGACAAAATAAAAGACGTTAAACTGCGATACGTAATCCCTAATCATGAAATCCCAACTCAAGCTATCCCTAACGAACGCTTTACCTAATAACTCTAGCCCTAAACTTAATAATTGATGTTTTTTATCTAAAACATCAAGAAGTTATTAATGTTACCTGATATTAGTTATGATAGCAGCTTTAGGAAACCCAGTTGTGCCACTCGTATAAATATACAGGACGGTATCCCTTGGTTTCGCTTGTACTACTTCAGTGAACGGCTGTGGTACCATCTCGTTCAGCTCAGAAGCCAAGGGTATGGTATCCTGGAGAATAGGAGCTGACTCCCGCTCTGGAGAGTTGTACTGGAAGAGAGGGATATCCGGAATCTCTGTTTGGATGTCCTTGATAGCTGGAATAGAGAGGATTAGAAATTAAAAATTGACTGCAGCTTTTGAGTTAGTAGGTTAGTTGCCTTTTACTAGAAACTTAAACTTAGATCAAATGCATGCTTAATCATTCTCACCAAATTTAAATCCAAATACATGCTGCAATAACAGGAACATTTCTCAAACCGTTTTGCCTGAAATACTGCTTCATTCGCAATTTCATTTATTACATTTGACTTCTTTACCTTTATTTTAGTTCAATTGTGAAGGTCTTCTCCATCTTTATTTTAGTAAAATTCTGACTAAAACTGACAAGAATCCACCGCATGCACCGCATCAACTGCACTGCTAGGCATAAGCGTCTAACCTCGAAACGCTCCACCATGCTGGCGTGACGCGGGTGAATAATTTCTTACAATTTATTATTTTTCTCCATTTCTTTGCAGAATGGATAACAGTTTCCTTACCGTCAGCCATTTCGTCCCCAAACACGAGAGCCTTACAGCCAGCTATCCTGAGGCAATGTATCAGCTGTGTTCCTCTTAGGTTGGTGTTGACGAGCGCCGTGGTCACTTTGAGCTTGGCCAGCCCTAGCCACGTGAAGATGTACTCCGGCGCCGTCTCCATGAAGAGGGCTATTACCTCCCCGCTCTTGAAACCCTGACGTTTAAAGTAGAGAGCTATGCGGTTGCTTAGTTCATCGCCCTGGAATCAAATAAGTATAGTACCTATAGTTACTACATTTACAAATGTGAAAACGTGGATATTAAAACTGCAAAACTTAGCCAGCCTTTTAAATAATCCGCTGTTATAGACTTAGTCCAACCCTTAGTGGGAAAAGGGGTCTTATCCACCACTCTGGCCCATTTGCGGATTCGTAGATTCACATACGTCACTGGAATTATTCACGGGCAATGGAAAGAGCTACGCTCGGTGTTTCTTTGCGCGAGAAAATCCGGAACGAGGATATACGCCAAAAAACCAAAGTCATTGCTGTCGGCTTGAAGTGGTACTAGGCAGGCCACATTTCTCGAAGAACAGAGAACTGATTGGGGAAGAAAGGTTCTTGAGTGCAGACCACGAATCGAAAGGAGCAGCGGAGGTAGGCCCTCCCACTAGGTAAGCCGACGATATTTTGTAAGTTACGGGCAACCGGTGGATGTAAATGTTCAGGTTGTCGTACATTGTGGTGGTCCTTTAAGGCCTTTGTTCAGACTCTGAACTGATTTTGACGCGTCTCCGCGCTGATAATAATGATTAAATTTAATCTTCGGACGTATTTAGGTTTCCTCGTGATGTTCTCCTTCACCGAAAAAGCCAGTGATAAGAAAATCCGTACATAAACTCTAAAGCACTCATTGGTCGGGAATTGAACCTGTGACCTCACGATTTCAAGATAAACGGTATCCTAATTACGCTACCACGGCTTTAAATTGTATTTCTTAATCTATAACTATAAAAGGCTTTGTCCTGACTGACTGACTGACTGACTGACATATAGACAACGTACAGCCCAAACCGCTAAACGTAGAGACTTGAAATTTGGAGGGTATGTTTTTGGAGAGGTGTAAACGCCCACTAAGAAAGGATTTTTCGAAAATCAACCCCGAAGGGGGTTAAATCGGGTGTTAAAGTTTGTATGAAACTTTTTATTCTCTGGTTCGATTGATACAAAACTTGGTATACATATTCTACTATAAAAATAAGAAGATACGGGTGTCACAGTTTTTTCAAAATCAGCTCCCGTTAGTATTAAAAAAAACTAAGTTTTAGTGATAGTACGTTTGTTTCTCCTTAACTTTGTAACGGCTGTACATATTAAAATGAAATTTGGTATAGGGATGGGGATAGATGTGGGGATGGGGGTGGGGGTGGAGATGATACTGGGAACGGAGACGGGACGGAGATAGGCATGTTAATATTAAGATTACAATTGGTATCGGGATGGGGATGGGGTGGGGATGGGGATGGGGTGGGGATGGGTGGGGATGGGTGGGGTTTTGGTGGGGACAGGTGGGGATGGGATGTGGATGTGGATGAGGCTGGGAACGGGGATGGGCGTGTCCATATTAAGATGAAAGTTGAAATCGGGATGGGGTGGGGACGGGATGGGGTAAGGATGGGGTTCGGGATGGGGATGAGGGAGGGAACGGGGATGGGGACGGGGATGGGCGTGTTCATATTAAAATGACATTTGGTATCGGGATGGGGATGGGGAAGGGGCCGCTTATAGGGATGAGGCTGGGAATGGGGACGGGGATGGGCGTATTTATTGGTCGGCTGAACAGATGGAGCTGCATTTTTGGATAGGTAGTTATAGCATAAGGTTCGGAAACGGACATAGGCTATTTTTTTGTAGGTCCACGCAGACGACTGTTTGACGGACATAATTATTATAGATACTGTACAGCCTAAGCTGATAAATTAATTTTTAATATTTAATTTGGTCATCCTCAAGCAAACTTAAAGACTTGCAAGCGGCTTGGAAAAAATGCAATAATATACGTATTTTAGTGATTCAATTGAGTTGGGCCCCGATTTAACCGAAATCCAGTATTCAACATTACTACGCGGGCAAAGCCGCGGGCAAAAGCTAGTAACTAATAATATTTATTTGTCTGTGAAGTATTAAAAATCCGAGTTAAAGATACAGATCGTAATTTTATTTATATGAGAGGTGGAAATATGTGTCTGGTGATACTATTGATCCCTATATGGGCCAATTAAACTCTCTGGGTGAGGAATGAGTCACAGATCTCACTCCACACAATCACATTCCTTAAATTCAAAAGATACTACGATATGGACGAACAGAGCAAAGGTCGCAGAGGTTACTGGGACAAATTGGCGTCAGTATAATATTTGATTGATAAAATATATATCACCGATCCGAACTTTATGAAAGTTTCTAACAATATTTTCTGTTCATTTCAACATGATTTTTTTATACTACTAAAACATGTTTAATAAGTGAAAGTAAAAAATTACAGCTCGCGCCGAATTACATTATATCTACTAACTTACAATGCTACGCAAAATATTGCGTATATACAATATGAATTATATACGTTATATTATTGTCAAATATTATTGTATAATATTGTCAATTTGTCTTCCTGTTTAAGCTTTAAAACATTGAATATTGTCAAAGTTTTTCTTTTATTAGAACTATGGAGGGAAGAGAGAGTATTCCGTAAAAAAGCAAGAAATTGTAATTTTAGTGGGAAAATGTCCCACTTGTTTTACTATAAAACTGAGTTAGTAGAGTTGGTGGAGCAAAAGAGACCCATTAGTTCTACTATTCCGTAAAGCGAGAAATTGTAAGGTTAGTAGGAAAAATCTCACTAGTTCAACTGTGGTACTGTTATAGAAATAGTGGACCCGATCAAACATGTGATTAAACGGGACCGTGTTAAACGGGCCCAGCGCTTGCAAATCGTTCAAAATAAATAAGTCAACACAATCAAACATACCTAGCTAAATGTATGGATATTACATTTGCCAGCTAGATAGGCTAGGCATTTTAGGCTAGATGCCTGATGTTTATATCGTTGAAACAAATAGCTTTGATGAAGAATTTAAGTAAATATAGTGTGTTTATTAGACACATTATTTAAATCGGTTAATAATGTTCTGATATATGAGCGTTTAAAGTTTTTGTCAGAGACAACTCTGTCCCTTTCCCACAAAACAAAAAATTACGTCACGACTTACTTGTCAGAATATAATCTATATGGCGTACTGACATGTGACGTCACGATTTGCTGTTTCGCCTCTCTGTCTAGCATGATATTAAAATGCTTATAAGTTGCTTTATTTTGATCAGATTTTCATTTTCTTTTCATTAATCAGCTATATTTATGGGCCACATTTTAATAGGATAATAAAAAAACCAGTCATCTAGCCTATTACTGTATGACAAAAAGAGAACACAAGTATTTGACAATTTGTCTATTGCTCTCGAATCTCGAACATTCACAAGCATTGACGAAGGATTCTCGAAGTCTAATGTCTCAAACATTATGATCGCCTCAAAATGGCGATTACCCTAACATATTTATTGAAATTAAATGCAGTTGTGACAAAATACAGTGATTAATGTGTATTTCCTTGTGGAATGAGATCCCCAAATTTTTATTGTGAATATTAGTAGTGTTCTTACACTTGGGGAATGCACACGAAGGCATAATTTGGATTTATTTGTATTGTCGTATCGTACGGCTCGCATGTCGCAAAGACAGAGTATGACTGACGCGAGTGGAGAGCTGGCGCTCAACATATAGTCTTCAAAATCCGTGCGCTTATTTCCCGTCCATTCATTTTATCATTGTCGCTGATTATAAGAATTAAAAAATACGACCACCCGAAAACTAACTAATAAGTAAAAAAGTACACATTCGCAGTCTTATTAAAGTCTGATTAATGTATGACTGAGCTGAGTCACAAATACTACGATCACGATAATCACGATCTCTACAAAAGTCACAAAACAACATGTCGGCCATTGGTGGCGAAAGCATTTAGGAGTATTGTTTAAGCATCAAGTAATTATTTGTTATGGTAATAGATGGCGCGCTTTCAATAACAACGTGCGGGAAGCGAATACGGTTTATTATGTATTATGTACCTTTTGAAAACAGGATTATTTAAAATTTCAACAGCCGGTCTCGATACTCGATCCGAAAGTCCCGAAAGACAACTAAATTTACAAAAAGTCTCGGGACTTTGAGATACGAGACGTCCCGGAAACCAAACCCTATAATACATAGACACATCTCTGAAAACATTACACTCCTTTTTTGACATTGTGAATTTTAAATTTTAATTTGACATGCATAATCTATTTTTCACTTTGATTTTTCATAATCTTGTTTAACGGTAGTGAGTATTCTGCGATTCCCAAGTCACCTGCCAAGCTTATTTTAGATTGCCGTCTCTGATTTCCACGCCTCTTCATAACATGAAGATCACATAATTGTATGTCATCAAACGCATGTTTCTACTCGTGTTTAATGCAAAGAAATTAATCTTTATCTTTGGGCATACGTGTTAAAATATACCTGTCTAAAAGTGAGTGCCCTATCCCCCATGATAAAGGCTTTCTTGTCTGGGCAGGTCTTGGCCACCTCCGCCCACCGGCTGACGACGGTGGTCCCTCGCTTCTCCCACAGCCATATCTTGAACATCGTGATAAGCAGGACTCGCAGACCCCTGAAATAAGGAAGAAAATGGTACACTAACTGCGTTTTGGTGGTTCTGTCAAACATTTAAAAGTTTTACTGATTTTACAGAGGAAAAAAACATAGTCGATTTGAGAACCTCCTCCTTTTTGAAGTCGGTTAAAAAGTGGAGGTCTGTCCTCGTAGTGAATCGCTAAATTAAACTACTTTTAATATGGGACCAACCTTACATATTCTCGGATAAAAATATATGTTGTTCCATAGGTATACATATTGATGATGAACATAATACATGTTTATTTTATCTCTGAGTGATATGTATCCACGTTTATAGCGTTACTTGCGTTTATCGAGTTACTCGCACTTGTAACGTTACTCACGTTTATTGAGTTACTCGCACTTATAACGTTTCGCGTTTATAGCGTTACTCGCACTTATAACATTCCTCTAGATTATTGAGCTACTCGCATTAGAACGTTACTCACGTTTATTGAGTTACTCGTACTTATAATGTTTACGCGTTTATAGCGTTACTCGCACTTATAACGTTACTCGCGTTTATAGCGTTACTCGCAGTTATAACGTTACTCACGTTTATTGAGTTACTTGCACTTCTAACGTTACTCGCACTTATTACGTTACTCGCATTTATAGCGTTACAGATGCTTATAACTGTACCCTATACATGATAAAAGTAGCTTCTAGCAAATCCCGCGCTTATAACATTTCAGATGCGTATATGTATAGAGCTATCCACAAGAAATCATACTTAATTAAAAATGTGTAGAACTGGTGAGTCTAGCAAGCAAGGGATTATTTTTTATATAAAAAAAAGTTTTAACATCATATGGTCATAAATCAAATACAAAGTAAAGTCCCGATGGCTCTATTACTAGGTGTCCAGCATTGATTGAATGATTGGCAGCGAGGTGACTGTGATTGGTCCGCCGGCGGCTCATCCGATTGGACAAACAACTCTGTGAACTGGGCTAGTGGGGCATTATCCTGAACTGAGTTGTAAAACATCATCAGTCAGGACCACGTCCACTGCTGGACGAAGGCCTCCCCTTAAAAAGGGGGGCTTGTCATAATCTCCACGCTCCCGATCCGACCACACCTAGCAACAGGAAGTATTCCGTTTTTGGTATAGGCGGCCGGTTACTAAAGGCACACAAACACACACCAACCTCGCCGGCGAGATCGAGGACTCCCCAGATCTGTTAAAGATCGGTTAGATTCTCTTCAAATAGTCAACCAGATCAACCTGCTATAGGGCCCTAGGGCACTCCCCTTCTGGGGTGCCAGGGCAAGTCTGAACTCATTCCCGGCGATGGACAAACCGAGGTTCGTACCGTCTGAGGTACCCTTGAGCTAGTCGCCTATAACCTAAACTAGGCCTAGTGCCATCTGCGCTTGCCTAAAGTCCAGTGACCCTGTAGAGGCCACCTGAGGCCAACAGCAAAAGACATTCGAAAAAAAAACTCTACGCTTGGCAGGCGGCTGGAGACATTTTGCTCATCATCAGAATCAGTTTTTGGGGTAGACGCTGGGAGCAACACCGCAATAGCTGGAGAACAGTGACCGAGTCGCCGATCACAGATGCTAAAAATCGCTAGGCTGCCCGAGCTCGAAGGCGGTTTATCCACCGACGCCGCCACTGGATGTACTGGTCTGTCCACGATAACGCCTGGTATTTTTTATAATTATTATTTCATTTTATTGTGACATACTTAATGAAATTTGACGTGTAACTTTGGTGTTATCAATAAACGATTT
Organism: Erannis defoliaria; assembly: GCA_905404285.2. Taxonomy (NCBI): domain Eukaryota; kingdom Metazoa; phylum Arthropoda; class Insecta; order Lepidoptera; family Geometridae; genus Erannis; species Erannis defoliaria. Next base: position 11,815,439 of record FR990089.1, on the reverse strand, counting down.
GTATTTGTATTTTGTATTTGTAGTTGATAAACTTGTGAAAATACACCTTCATACTGACCAGCTCAGCTGCCATATTCTGATACGCTGGCACGGTGCGGATTGGCAGATTCATTATTGACTCGTTATTGGTAGAATAATTGAATTATTTTTCCGGGTGTATTCCTATCATCAAAAAGTATACCTTGGTGAGAATGTTGCACTCATTGGTACAGGCGGGACTGGGACCGAGCATACAACCTCACGATTATAAGGCGCGTCTTCTGCCAATGGGCTACCAGGACCCCATTATACACAAGTAAAAAAGCTAATGCAACCATACAGCTAATACCTATAAGGAGGTTAAAAATAATAAAATCTGTCCAATAGGGCAAAATAATTGACACCAAAGTTTCTTCAGGTAAGTACGTTTAACCATTAACGATAACTTATATTTCCCTAACCAATACCTAGATAGTAGTAGTAGGTAGTATTCGGTAGTTATATAACAGCCCCAAGGTGCAAGGTGTACCGGAAGCCTTCATCAGGACTGTAAGGACGCCAAAAGTGTCGCAGTTGCTATGATTGGATGATTGCTTACAACAGCTGTTTACGAGTGGTTAGAGAGGAGACTTTGGAATCGCAGTAGCACAGTAGATATAAGCTAAAGCAGTAGTTTGACTCGGACGTGTCCTTGAATAAATCAATGTCTACTATCAGTCAGAGGGCTAGAATGTTCATTATTGTGTTGTAATCTTTACAGCTTTGAATTGAAACATTCTACGCTGATGACCCACACACAGGGCGAACGCGTGAGTGGTGCTCAGAGCGTGCCGTGAAGTATCGTAACGGGAACGAACGGGCAAAAAGTTTTGATCACTTCACTAGATTTGTGCGTTTGTTTGAAGTTAAACTACTGCTTTCGCGTATATAATACTAGAGGTCCCCGCGACTTCGTCCACGTACGGCAAATTTCAACGTATTTTTACTTTTTTTTTTGTTGATTCTTTGTATTGGGGTACATTCGTACAGTTGTGAGTGGGGTACATTCGTACAGTGCAATTGTGGCTTAATTGAGATGCAAAGATTATTAGCAATTTATTCATTTACTTCACATTGATACGAGTTATGAATGTTTTTATCTAGTATCTTATGAATTACTACACTTTTTTACTTTTCCAGAATCATGCCGCTAATATAATATTATGTGAAAAAGGGGAATAGAACGAGACTAGTCGATGAATATGCACTAACAAGAACAGCTAATGTTTATAGCTTTGAAAAAGATCATTTTATATACAATACAATGTGCAGTAAGAGTTTAACTACCCGTGTAAGATAACCCTAGGATTATTTTTATAGTGTTGATAATAAGAAGATATAGTCAAAAGTAGTTCATTTTTGTAATTAATTATTTGTTAATGTATAGTTTTGTTAATTTTGATCTAAGGCACGGCTATTTTATCTCAATAAAGATATATATATATATTATAAAATTGTATAGTGTACGAAGCCTCCTCACTATGCATGAATGTGCCCCGCACTAGGTACGAAGCTACCCCGCGTGTGAGCTGCTTTCGTACATTTTCCGTTTTTTGGAAAAGCTCGCATAGCTCGACCATGTTGCTTTGTATTAACCCTGCACTATACCATTGTTTAAGCTAGATGTATAGGTATTATAGTAGCATTATTACTATTTTGAAATAGCTATTAGTTTTAATTTTATGAGACTTGAAATAAAAACTGTACGAATCCAACCTACTGTTATTAAGCTGATAATTATGTTCGTAAATACCTATAAATGCGAAAGATTGTAGTACATAAAAATAATTAGGTAGGTATCTATGTCATAAATAATAAATTCTTATGCTAATTATGTATTATTTTAGTATAATTAATAAATAAATTACATAATAATATGAGATCCTCATCATGATAACTCAATTTATTATCTCAACATAAAATTTTAATAAATTTGATTTACTTATTAATATTTTTTTCAGTAGGTAGGTAAATATAATAATATTAGGTACTTTATAAATAGAATAGAATAGAAATAGAAAAAAATAATAGAATAAGATATTATAATTCTTTCAAATAGAACTGGGCATCTTTTATTTGAAATACCTACGAGTAAACACATCGGTGACATTTCGATTGCACAACTGACTTAACTAATCTGACAGCCCTAAAATTATCTGCGTTCCATCTTTGGTTCCATTAAATTCATTTTAGTATAATGTATGTTAAATTGCTTACAACAACATTTCCGACTACTATTTATTTGTTTTTTTCATTCGGTTAAAAAAGGAACATAGCCCGTATCAACAGGGGTGCCATTTTGTCAGAAAGTTGTGGAAAGGGCTTTGATTTTTTTATATGGAAGCTGACACAGTCCCGATTCGCCATTTTCAACGCTATTTTGAAACATTTATACAAGAAAATGGCGGACTGGCTTTGCCAAAAGATAACAAAGTCTTTAGACTTTCTATATGTATACTCGTTTTCTTATGACACCGGTGGACATTTTAATGAAGTTATAAACCAGTTTTAAAAAACCAAAGATTATAACCAAAGGTATATTATTATAATTATTTATTATTATTATTATTTTCAGCCTGTATTGTCCCACTGCTGGGCAAAGGCCTCCCTTCCCTCCTTCCAGACTGCTCGGTCTTCGGCTTTGGTGGCCCAGTACTTGTCGTGCGAATTCAACTCGTCACGCCACCTTCGTCTGGGTCGACCCTGAGGTCGTTTGGATTTAGGAACCCAATCTGTGGTGACCTTTGCCCAACGGTCGCTTGGCATGCGACAGACGTGTCCTGCCCAGTCCCATTTCAGCTGTCCGGCTTTGTGGCCTACAGCAGCATCACCCCCCTTCAATTATTATAATATAAATAATTATATTTCTATTAGTTAAAACATACCCGGTCTTTGAAAGTTCCTATAATTTCAGTCCAACAGTGAATAAGTAGGTACTCAACGAGCTGATTCCTCCAAGCAGTTCAAGCACAAATAACGATTATGTAAATATTATATGTCGTTTTCTTCGTGATGTCATGTTCACATTGTTCAAAAAGAATGACGGACTTTGGCCGGCTGTCAACTTATTGCTTAGGTATCTAAGTTTGAAGAGTTTGTTTTGTGAAAAATCTTCACAAAGCCATACCTACATAATATATACCTACATCAAGAATTGAATTGATTAAGAGTTTTCTTTAAAGAAACCAGAGATGCGTTGTTATCGTTATTACTAAAATACTTTGTTTTAAAAGTGAATTTATCGACCAATTTCGATAACGACGAAAGTGCTAAAATCTTCTATTGTGCTAAAGGTATGTTAGTTTATGTCCAATCATAGATCATAAAGATTTCTTCTGTGCTAGTTGAAGTACTGTTTTAATTTCGTTTTCACTTTGTTATTTGCTGAAAATAAATAATCATTAAAATTAAAAAAAAAAAACTTTTATAATCCTTAAAGTCACGCGACTTTACGCGTCATGGTAATAAGTAGAAAGTTAATTTTTCTTTCATCTATCCTACTAAGATTATTCTGCATCTGCAAATACCAGGATTGAATGTACGTTAAAATTACACGATACCCGAAGACCTTTGCTCCGTTGATAACGCCACCGCCGACATTTGAGCCGTATTGTCGCCTCGATCGTCGAGACGTTCAGATTCCGTCCGCACTCAACTGGTCAAGTTATGTAATAAACTTTTAGGCTCATCATCATTATCAGCCCGAAGACGTCCACTGATGAACGAAGGCCTCCCCCTTAGACCGTCACACTGTACGACAACCTGCCATTTGCATCCAACGGTTGCCCGCGGCTTTTACAATATCGGTGGTCCACCTAGTAGGCCTACCTACCTACGCTGCGTCTTCCGGTTCGTGGTCGCAACTCGAGAACCTGAGCCTGCCCATTGCCACTTCAACTTGCAAACCCTGAGAGCTGTCGGTGACTTTGGTTCTTTGGCGGTTTTTTTAACCTCGTTCCGGATTCTATCGCGCAAAGTAACTCCGAGCATACCTTTCTCCATTGCTCTTTATAAGTCTCTGAGTTTCTCCAAAAGGCCAGCAGTTAAAGACCACGTTTCAGTTCCATATGTCATCACTGGCAACACACACTGGTCGTAGACCCTTGTCTTCAGACACTGTGGGATTTTGGACGTGAAGATATTACGCGATTTCCGTAACGCTGCCCATCCGAGTTGGATTCTTCGGGCGACCTTTTTGTAGACGTTGGACCTACTTAACTAGCAATTCGTCCAATGTAGTTATAATGGTCAACAAGATCGAGAGTAACGCAAATATTTCTAAATACTCACAACTAAGTAGGTACGTCAAAGGAATATGATAGATTTTTCACCGGGGGTCTACAATTAACCCACATTTGGTTAATTATCCTTTAATATAAAAATATGAATAATAATTAGTAATTAGAATTAATCAAATATATATTTTATTTATTTATTTTATTTTATATTCTCAGTTACATTACAATGAATGTTTCGGTAACTAGCACCTACTAAACCTCGCAGAGGTTTGTCTTAGGGCTAGGCCCTCTGCTAGTAAACAAAAAGCATATAATATAAGTAAACACAATACAATTATAATTATAAGCATGATTACAATGAATATGTTAATATGAACTCAGCGCGCGGCCGTCCACTGGCGCTCGCCTTGCTTATCGCTCGTACCTACTTCCAAGCCATTAAAAAATATAAAGTCATATATTTTTGAAAATATTAACTGAATAAATTTAAGAGAGATAGTGATAATTATATATTTTTTTTAAACATTGGTGTTGAATAGGACCTTATAACGAAGCTTACGTCGTCTGTTTATCCGACAGAAATATAATGTCAAATGTAATTACATTTTTATATAGATAATAGCGTGTATTGCCCGTGGTACCAGTCTAATAGTTGTTCGAAGGCTTGAAGGATCTAGTTCTCTCTCTTCGAAGGTCCTACAAAATAATACTTACGATACCGTTTGAAAAAAATTGTAAGTAGGTAAAAAATAGTACCCAGCAAATATTAGTAAAACAAGATGGTATACAAAAAAATCTAGATATAAGTACACAAAAATGTATTTTGTGGCTATTGCTCATAGAGTAATGTTTGATTGATGAAACCATAGAAACGTCGAGTATGGTAGGTATTATTTAAGCGCAATCTTAGTATAGTAACAAATAATACAAATAATTTTTCATCACACTTGCTCGTAAAGTGGATCTTATTACATCGGTTTTAGGCTCATAATCCAAGCTATTACACACGCGTGCTTTTTACTTTACATTACGCCACTTGTGCTATAATAGGTATAACCCGGTAAAGTCAAGTTTGTACGTGACTGTAATTAGACGTATGTATACGAAGCACTCTTAATATAGCCGGGTAATACTTACAGTTTTTTTGTAATACTAACAAAGAGTTCTTATGCCGCTGAAGTAAATGTCAACCTGCGCGCGCATTGCTGGTTTGGGCGCCATTTTCCGCAAATGTTTGTTGACATTTTCGCTGTGTGGTTGATTATTATCAAAAAAAGTTTGATTTGTCCTCGCAAGTGTGATGAAAACAGTCGTATGGAACTCTTGTGCTGTTAGTCATTACGCTCTCGGCTTCCTTATCGCGCTCGTCTGCGGCTCGCGCGCATAATACCGCCTCTAGTGTAATGACCAACATAGCATACTCGTATCATAATGTACTATTATCACCGGGACAGCGAAAGTTTAAAAGTTTCAAATAATACACAATTGGGCAAGAGCAAGTCAGACGCAACGAATTCTGCTCTAAGCCAAATCTTCAATATTATTACAAAGGGGTAAAAAAAAGGGTTTAAAAGTTTGCCTGTATATTTATCGCTTTACACCTGCGGCCTGTGGGCTCATTACTCGCATAAGAGCTATAGCGACCTCCGGGTTCTGTATAACAAGAATAACAACGCGTTCCAGATTGTGGTGGGGCTGTCCCAGTTCTTCAGCGCCTCGGGCATGTTCGTGGAAGCGTGCATCGCTTGCTTTTACACTACTGTGAGGCCAGCGTAGCGCCTCCCTGGCAGCACAGGATCTACGATTTTTTTTTATCGGGGCAGTAACTTGGCAGCGGCGCCCCAAGCCCCCTTTTTCTTGATATACGTGTATTCGTATTTGTTTATGGGTATGGTATTATGAATAAGGTAGGGGCTGATGTCCTGAAAATTGCTTGACTTTAACATGTTGATTTTTTGAAGACGTGCATAAAAAAAAGTTATAATTATAATTCCTGCTGCGCTGCAGCTGGTCAGAATGTCCCCAGTCCCCATAGCATGTGTTCATATTATATTATGATTTTGGCTGTGTTAGGTGTTAAAATAAGTTTGCTGTGTTTTGATTTTTAGTTTTCTAATAATTATATTTTATCGACATATTTTTTTTTATAAAATATACATTTTCATAAAAATCTTATGTATTTTATTAACTGTCATTTGTTTTATTTTTGTTATTTGCTACGTAATGGGTCGACATAACCTGGAATAAATTAATTTTATTTAATTTAGAGACATTTAAATACATATCAATTATATATTTTTTACATATTAATTACATTTTGTACAAGAAGGTATAGGGGATTTAAACCACTAGGCCACACCTGCGCGTATAGCAAATGTTTTGTTCTTTGCAAATACTGATCAGATTTACATTAACGCTATACCAAGAGAAAGCTACGCTTATCCCCGAGTGCTAAAGCCTATATTTGATTGTAACACCAAATTTAAATGATATTATGAGCCACAGCGATGTGTGGCCAGGCACAGCTGGTACACATAGTTAAGTATAATGAAAACTAAAAGAATGTAACCAAACTTTCATAGTTAAAGTAAATTTATATCAATATTATCATAGCAAAAAAATATATAATAGAAAATAGAGGTCGCCCGCGACTGTGTCCGCATACGGAAGAAATTCGCCCGATCCCAAATAATCTTTCATACCGCTGAGTTATTCATTTTTTTTTCCTTCCCATTTTCACTTCTTAGACAATAGACATTTTTTTTTTTTTTTTTTTTTTTTCTTTAGGTCAACCCACACGTACCACAACCACAACACGTGGTCGGGCGCATGTTTTGTATTGAAAATGAATAGTAGAATTTGCACGTACCACATTTTGCCGCATTGGCCCTGGGTATGTCCTTAAACTGCAACCAGACCCACCGGAAGACGGGCAGCAGCGTCCTCTTGGTTAACGGTGGTGACCATTTTGCGATCCCCAAGCCACCTGCCAAGCGCAGGGTTTATGGCAGTGGACGTTTTATGGCTGACGACGACATTTTGCCGTCGTTATCTACCACGTGGTTGACTCCGACTACAACGCAATCACCAGCTACACAGTGAAATAGCCGCCGGCCACATCGCAGATACAACGTTGCGTCGACGCAACGACAGTGCGCGCTCTATGAAAGTCAGAGTAGAACTGGTGTCTGCCCACGACGCAACCACATCACAGCTGCTAGCGACAACGCAACGACATCGACATTTTGTCGGTACCACAACGCAACTGCAAAAAGCTGCAGCGACACTATTCACACGTAGCCACAGTGTCACCACATTATGTCGTTGTGATGTGGTGTGGTTGTGGTACGTGTGGGTTGAACCTTAGATTAACCCTGGCAACTAATTTATTACTATTGTTTCGATTTAAAATGTATATCTAAATACCAATTTTTATCACTTTATCTTCTAAAACAAAGTAGGTATACCATACAAAGTTTTATCAGCCATGTTTCACCCCCTAAAATAATCATGTGTGTGTGACTGACCACATAGATTTTTTTCTTTCAAAAATATTGTAAATAGCATATAGAAACTTTCGAAATACCAATTTTCATCAACATAACTTCCTAAACAGGCGAGGACTCCCGAGGCGAAGCCGAGAGTGACAAACATGAGATCTGAGGCTTCTTTACTTGCTCCCGTGGTGTGTATACAATTTTACGTAGATACCGCTGCGGGGAAGAAGTGGTTCCTTTCGCCCCGCGTAGCGGGGCTAAAGCCACTAGCCACATTAGCCCCGCAGGTACGTAAATCATTTTATTTAAATTTTGAAAACTCTGAATAATGCGAAGAAATTGCACATGAATAAGTACCTACCTACATTCCATGTTGTGGTAGTAAACAAATACCTCATTATGTGATAATCGCAAAGATAAGAGCTATCTCAGCACTTATGCACCTTATCTAACTGTAATTAAAATATACAAGTGTTTCTTTCGGCTATGCTTAGATGTGTCTAAGCATATCTATTTATATATATATAAAAGGCTCTGTCCTGACTGATTGACTGACAGACAACGCACAGACCAAACCGCTCGTCGTACAGACTTGAAATTTGAAGGGTTTATTCGTCTCGATGCGTAGGGGTGTACTAAGAAAAGGATTTTTCGTAACTTGACCCTTAAGGGGGGTAAAAGGGGGAGACACGTTTGAATGAAATTCTTTTGTTTTTGTTGGCGGTGGTAAAAAACGTGGTTAATTTTGGGAGCGGGCCGAATTTCTTCCGTACGCGGAAGTCACGGGCGACCTCTAATATGAAATATAAGCGTGGGCCGCAAAATTAAACAATTGTTTTTTTAACACGCTAATTCATTGAACAAATTGACGAATGGCGAAATTAACATTGCACACTCCTTTTCGTAACCACCAAACACAACACCAGCCAGAAGATGTCATCTGCTGATTAAAGGCCTTCTCCTTAATAGGGAGGGATTTGCCATAATCCCCACGCTTGCCAAGTGGCTTGGGAATCTGAGTATGTCCTAAAACTGCATTCAGGACCACTGGATGACGAGTAGCAGCATCCTCTGCGATCCCCAAGGTCACCACCAATAAACTATGATTATAATTATTCTCTTGCGTACATTTTAAATGTATGAAAATACGAAATTTCTTGTGCTTGAACTTGATGTCAGCTGCACGCATACGTATAAGCGCTGGCTGCACTTGACCCTTTAGACTCAGAGACAAACAATAGGGCAAATTGTCAAACGGTAACGCAATACTTTTTAAATGTTAACATGATAGCAAAGATTATGCTACCATTCTTTGATAAATCCTTTGGATTATTAATGACTTGGGGGCGCGGTATTAAGAGTTCAAATCCAAATAATATTTTTAGGACTCCGTACCCAAACGGAGTCTGACGGATCACTAATATTAGAATAAAAGCTTCTTCTAAATACTTCCTGATGTCCAGTATATATTTATTTGCTTCATGTTTAAGAAAAAAAAACTGGGTGCCGGTGGTATTAGGGCACCAGAGTGAGGAACCACCTGACAATGCGTGCCCTGTCAAGGACCACTGCCTTTTGTACCTGAACCTTCACCCAATAGTCTAGGGAGAGCCTTTTAAGATGTCGGTCGAAGCTCTTCGCTATGACCGTTTACCAAGCCGACTCGATAGTCGTCTCAGTAAATGGCCAATGACAAGCAAGCACGATCAATGACAATGGTCATTGAGTCAACATCCCACACGGTGGGGTGGTTATCTCGTGAGCCATGTCAAGTTACTTGCTAAGTTTGTCCTTCGTTATGTTACTATTAATTCTAAGGTGCGCTGAACAGATTTTTCAAATATTACTTATTCAACATTTTTTTGTCTTAAAACCCAGCGACAATGGGCATAGCGCTTGCAAATCGTTCAAAATTAACAAGTCAACACAATATACCTAGCTATAAGTATGCATATTACATTTGTCTAAAATGGAGATAGCAAACCTAATTACAGCATGATAAAAAGAGAACACCTGTATTTGTCTATTGCTCTCGAATCTCGAACATTGACGAGCATTGACGAAGGATTCTCGAAGTGTCTCTGTCTCTAACATTACGATCGCCTCAAAATGGCGATTACCCTAACATATTTATTGAAATTAATTGCAGTTGTGACAAAATATAGTGATTAATGTGTATTTACTTATGGAATGTGATCCCCAAATTTTTTATGCGAATATTAGTAGTGTTCTTACACTAGGGGAATGCACACGAAGGCATAATTTGGATTTATTGGTATTGTCGTATAGTACGGCTCGCATGTCGTAAAGACAGAGTAAGACTAACGCGAGAGAAGAGCTGGCGCTCAAATACCGTGCGCTTATTTCCCGTCCATTCATTTTATCATTGTCGCTGTTAAAACCATGGAATGTGCGAGCAAGGGAGAGCTGTCAAGAAGACTCAAGTCAGTCACAACTTTTGCGAACATTCATTTAAAAAAACACATTTTGGCTTAGATAGTTAGGTACCTATACAAGGTTACGCGTATCGGTATTACTAAGCTGGAAGGAGGTCTTTGAACCTGTGATTGTGAACAACTTTTACCATGGGGCTAACTTTGAATCCGCAAAAAAGCAGCTGTTCCATACATCGACAAAATGTATGAAACAGCATAAATTTTGCCATATAGACATGAACCCCAGTCCTACCCCCAGTTACAAGAGCAATTATCCTGCAGTTACTGGACATTCTGTATGAAAAAGCACTAAACTTAAAACTTACGTCATATCCCGATTATGCGTCTTCTTCCAGATATAAATCCACTGGTATCTGTCTCCTGTCATCAAATATGTGGTTACTACTGCTAACAGTCCCAGCAATGGGGGAGAGTTTCTTGACAGCCATCCCAAAGTTCCACATACTAAAGCTATGGAGGATAATATCACGCCCTTTTTCCTCTCTGCCTCCTCAAAGCGAACACCTGGCTTTTCTGTCATCCTGGTACTAAGTGCTGTAACTGAGCATAGTTTTTGATCTGAAAGAATAAACAAGAGAGTGTTATAATAAAAAGGAAGGTGTAAAATAAACAAGATAGCTAGATGAGTAGATTTTAAACGTCTTCTAAAGCTTTGTTTATTATTAAGTTTTAGCTGAGTTCTACAATTTAATTTATATTATCATGAAAAATGGGGGTGTTAGAAACAAAATGTAACCCATAACCTTTTTCACAGCTTAGACTACTTTGCACCAAATTTCACCATGATCAATAGAGCCGTGTGGTCGTGAAAAAACAATTGCATTCGGATTTGGAAGTTAGGATCTGCATTGAAAACATTTTGATCACTCTATTAATGGAAAAAGAATTTATTATGTATTTAAATTCTTATTTAGTGAGTTTTTTTCGTCTTGTTATTAATAATGTAAAACGAATACAAAGGATCTAATCAATATAATGAATTATACTTAATTATATTCTGACCAGCTTAGGATTAGACACTATAGTGAACACTTGAACACAAACATAATGGACTCCAAAGTCAATAAAATAAACTATGTATCTCCGTTTGAAACTAACTTTATAGATTACCAATACTTAGAGCCCTTAAGCTAAATACAATTGTTCGAAAAACAAAAAGTTGAACTAGTGATACACTTACTTCAAAATAATAAATTGTAACAAGAATATTCCGAGGGTGTTATTCAATCAAAACACTGTTAATTTAGAATCACAAGCACATTCGTGACACAGACCGGCGTTTGGTGAACTGACTACTACTGACTGGCCATGACCAGACCAGTATCGTGTGGGCTGTAGAATCTGTATCGTACTAGTGATGTGCCAATAACGTGTAGAGATATAAGTACATAAAAATGGTTGTTAATATTATGCTAATGTTATTTAGCAGTTTGGTTTCTGTTAAATGTTAATGCAATTTTTTTTTGCAGGATATTTAATAAATCTCTATTGTTTAATTTATTAACTACATAACTTCTCTGAGTGTGATGTCGTATTGAATAACACTAAAAGTAGCAATGAAAATAGATGGGCAAACAAATTACTATCATTTGCTTAAAACCCTCCTAGTTATTCAGTTAAAAAAAGTTGTAGAGAATTTGTTATGAGATAGATTTATACAATAGAACTGTTACAAAAAGACAAGTAATTAGTAGTATTCTATAACCGTTATGTTTTTAAACAGTAGATAAAAAGCAGCTGCTTTTCAACTGTTTTTATCGCGATTTGAGAGCCGAGCCCAAGGTCAAATTTGTTTACAACGACGCGTACAATATTATGCGCTCGTTTCAGATTAGTACTACTAACCCTGTATACTGTAACCCTGTATACCTAATATAGCGTTTTTTCGTATAATAAACAATATATAGCAGGAAATAATCAATAGGTATTTAAGTATAATACAATGAAACTTTATTATGAAAACTGACGTGGTTTTGACACATGGGTGCAGCTGCGTTCTGCTACGCGTGTCGGACTCTGTTTTCACTCTTTGAAAAAGGTCACCGGATGTGATCGAAACTATCGTCAGAGTATCCGATTTAATTAAATAAATAAATACATATAGAGGGACATTTTATACACAGCGCCATCTAGCCCCATACTAAGCAAAGCTTGTATTATGGAAACCAGATAGCTGATAGAATACTTATATACATATTTTTTTTGTAAATACTTACTTATAATACATACTACACCCAGATGTTAAAAATTATATTATATTATATTATTTAAACGTGAGTATTCTGGTATAATTAAAACAAAAATTTTACAATATGCTAACACTGTTTTTCAGTGGATATTGATAAAAGCGAGCTCATGCATGCATTATTCACATTTCATTTACTTAATACTGATAGGTTAGATATTATATAACGTTTTAACATTAATATGCTAATTCAATAATCACATCACTACCAGCAATTATTAGACCGATCGGATAAAGGATCGGCACTTACGACCTTTTGTCAGACATTTGCAGGAAACCAAACACAATAGAAGGAAAAAGGTTGTAAGTGACACTTCATTGGATTATGAGTTTATCTCATGCATTTAAATTGTTTTGTTTCATTGAATGCAGTGTAAGGTCAACGCACGATAGTTCGCTGTTGTATTCGACCTTATGTCCTATAAAATAAAGTCAAGAATGTTTTTGTTTATTCTTCATAGATAAATTTACTCAACTCATAACGTTCATCATATTTTTTGATTACATTTAGATTACCTGTACAGATGGTACAGGTTGTTTTAAGACAGGGGGGCATCCTTTTATTAGGTGCCTTAGTTCGCCGGTGCCATAACTCCACGCTTGGTAGGCGCTTGGGGATCGCAGAATGCTCACCACCGTTAACCCAGAGGACGCTTGCTGCCCGTCCTCCGTTACTTCTGGATGCAGTTTTATTCAGTTTTAGAACTTAACCAGGTGAGTTCAATGTGTTCTAATAGTTTTATTAAAATTGAACATTTTATATAAAACTAAAAAAATTATTAATCGATATAAGAGACCGTTTAAAGTAACTATAGGTAGCAAACCTATAGATAGTTTAAACGGTCTCTAATTTCGGGTAATGTGCCCAAAATGCTGGCCACATTGCCCCGCTGGATTGCGAGGCTATTTTTCTGGCCCAAATAATGGCAGCATTTTGGTCACGTTTGGATTCTTTAAGTCAATTAAATTCTTCTCAATTCTTTTCTTCTTCATATTCAAGGGCATAGGAAAAGCGTAAAAGTTTAAAATAATCGACTTAGTAAAAAATATGCTCATTCAAAGATGACACTGAAAAAATAATAGTTGTGAACAACCTCTACTATGGGGCCAATCCTGAATAGGCTAGACGACTGGTTTTTTTTTATTGTCCTATTAAAATGTGGCCCATAAATATAGCTGATTAATGAAAAGAAAACGAAAATCTGAACAAAAATAAGCAACTAATAAGCATTCTAATATCACGCTAGACAGAGATAAGAAACAGCAAATCGTGACGTCGCTTCTCAGTACGCCATATAAATTCTATTCTGACAAGTAAGGCGTCACGTAATTTTTTGTTTTGTGGGAAAGGGACAGAGTTGTCTCTAACAAAAACTTTAAGCGCTCATATATCAGAACATTATTAACCGATTTAAATTATTTTTTCAATAAACCTACTATATTTGCTTAAATTCTTCATCAAAGCTATTGGTTTCAACGATATTAACATCAGTCATCTACCCTATTCTCGATAAAACCCTATAATTAATACATATGTTGTTGACACATGTCATTTGGTCGAGGGTAAAAACGATACATCCCAAGCGGGACGTCAGTGCAGGACTTATTGCGTCCACTTTGAATTAGTAGTGTGCAAGCATTTCTGTCTTTCTGTTAGAAGGGAAATGTTACCAGAGAAATTACTGGGCATCAAGAGATTTGCCATCTAATAACTCAGGGTGACGAGCGCAGTGCGGCGCAGGAATTTGTTCGCAAGTTCACAAGAACAATATTTTTGGACAGGGATGACTTAAGGGGGGATGCCCCCGGTCGGGATGATTTTAAATGGAGAATATGGGGAGGAAAATAATTTGTAATTAACACAGCAGTATGGAAGATACGAGTATCGACGTACGTGTCGTGTTCGAGTTTTGGGAGCGGGCCGAGTTTGTTCTGTACGCGGACGAAGTCGCGGGGGACCCCTAGTTATAAAATAAACAAAATTCAATTTACACACACGTTAGTATACACAACCTTCTCTCAACGTCTACAATTTTTAAATAAGGTAATAGTTACAAAACTACTACTACTTAAATAAATGATCTCATAAAAAATGTAATACGTCCGTCGTGAAGTCTAAAAGATAACTTATAATAACGCCTGTGAAAATCACAAGATCATTCTGACCTAAGTCCACAGACAGAAATAGTCACGTAAAAAAACAGCAGGAAAATAGCTTGAGTAGGAAAACGTACACTAAAAAACTCATTGTGGAAAAGGTATTCAAAATATATACAGTGGGTTCTATGCGTTACGGTAAGAAAGAATTAGTTTTACACATCAGTTTGATCAAGAATTGCTTTGGGGCCAACCGTAACGTTTTTACAACCGTTTTTAACTCAGTTAAAAATCGGCTGATCCATAGAAAAAATTACAACGCCGTCAACGAAATTAATGTAAAAAACAGCTATTTTTTCCCTATTTCAGGTTTGGTCTCATAGTAAAATTCGTTCACAATGTTGAGAACAATGACCCTTTCGCCTAAGTACTCATGCTTATGCACAGCTTATAACCCTGTAGTTACACAACTTAAATTCTCCAAATCGCTATCCACCAGTGGTATGAAAAACTTTACATAAACTCCAAAGACACCGGGATTTGAACCTACGATTTTACAGTTCCAAGTCTAGCGATCCCCATTAGGCTACCAAAGGCTTTTTATAGCATTCTTACTTTCAGCTACCAAGGCTTTTTCTAGTGGTCTTCCATTAGGCCACTACGGCTTTTCATACGTCCAGTGAGGTTGAGTATTGAATTTTTATGACTACTTATAATACTTATAGATTATAATTATCGGGAACCACTCGGGCAGCGCATTCCACTGGTTAGCAGTTCGAATAAAGAAAGTGGAATCAAACCGTTTCTTACGAGTTTTTGGTAAATCAACCATGAAACGGTTGATACATGAAATACGCTTTTTCGAGGTCCTGGCCGTCCGATAGAAGAAAAGCCTCAAGAAAAGAAGGGATGAAGAGAAGCTCCACCCCTTAATAGAGAAGGGGACCAGCACTGCCAGACGAGTGCAAATGCATACCTGTAGCTCCGGTACTTTGGCACCAAGCAGGCACACGCCACTGTTTTAGTAGGTAGGCCGCCATTCTATGGCAGAGAGTCGCGCATATCCACCCAGCTTCCCTCGATGCCGGTAAATCCATTAAGGATTTTCCCTGGGAAAAAAGGTTTTTTTTTGCCATTGGCAACTTTTATAATTTTATAATATAAGTACACTCGGCCTAAACGGAAGATCAGCGCTGTTTGTTAACAGCACTATATGCTGAGTTGAAGCCATTTTTGGGACATCACCAAAATTGATTAATAATAGTAATAAAAAATAATATTTTGATTGTTAATTAAATTATAATTGTATTACCTGATGTTACAAAATAAATAATATTTCTTTCTTCAAAATACCTTTTTAAAATACCTCTATTTAATAGGCATCTTATTGTTAAATGAAGTCGTCCTCCTCTCTTCTACTATTGCTGCGCCCGACAGGGTCCATATGAAACTTCTTTTTGACAATATCTGTGTACACTATGGAAGCAATAAATATCTGAATCTAAATCTGAATCTGTATCTTTCTTTCTTTCTTAGACATGGAACTCTAAAATTTCCACGTGTAGCTATTTTCGTAACTTTTCCATATAAGTACGACACATGAGAGACCCTGTTGTCATGCTGTCACAATCAGATAAACTGAGACGTATGAGTATTTAGTTTGCTAATTTTACTTCAGTTTTGTCTGATGACTGAGCAAATAAGATTGTAAATGTTACAACGAGTATTGTTCAGTTATGCAATAAGTATGAAACGTGTTTTGTAAGACGATGTAACTTTTTGATAAAATAAATGCAAAAATCGGTGATCCTTAAAGCGATCGGATCAAAACTTGCATTTTTCAGGTCAGTGTTTATCACTATGTTGAACGAAAGCCTCTCCCTAGTGGTTAAATCATAATCCCACGCGTGGCGGGTGGCTTGGGGTCTGCAGAATGGTCGCCTCTGATAACCGAGAGGACGTTCAGAGGGCCTCCGGTAGATGCAGTTTTAGGACATAGGTACCCAGTTTTTGTATTTGAGCCGTTTGGTTTTGAATAATTGACGAAACGAACTAGGATGAGTGTGACTCATTCATACGGCCGTGGTATTCTTATCGGCTGAGGTAGCCTTTTTTTAACTTTTTTTTGTAAAATGAACTAGGTTGAGTGTGACTCATCCATACGGTCGTGGTATCCTTGTCGGCCGAGGTAGCCTTTTTAAACTTTTTTTTGTAATACGAACTAGGTTGAGTGTGACTCATCCATACGGTCGTGGTATCCTTGTCGGCCGAGGTAGCCCTTTTAAACTTTTTTTTGTAAAACGAACTAGGATGAGTGTGCCTCATCCATACGGCCGTTGTATCCTTATCGGCCGAGGTAGCCTTTTCAATTATTTTTTTGTAAAACTTACTAGGATGAGTGTGACTCATCCATACGGCCGTTGTATCCTTATCGGCCGAGGTAGCCTTTTCAATTATTTTTTTTGTAAAACTTACTAGGATGAGTGTGACTCATCCATACGGCCGTGGTATCCTTATCGGCCGAGGTAGCCTTTTCAATTATTTTTTTTGTAAAACTTACTAGGATGAGTGTGCCTCATCCATACGGCCGTTGTATCCTTATCGGCCGAGGTAGCCTTTTCAATTATTTTTTTGTAAAACTTACTAGGATGAGTGTGACTCATCCATACGGCCGTTGTATCCTTATCGGCCGAGGTAGCCTTTTCAATTATTTTTTTGTAAAACTTACTAGGATGAGTGTGACTCATCCATACGGCCGTTGTATCCTTATCGGCCGAGGTAGCCTTTTCAATTATTTTTTTTGTAAAACTTACTAGGATGAGTGTGACTCATCCATACGGCCGTGGTATCCTTATCGGCCGTGGTAGCCTAATCGGGAGACCACTCGCCCTGAAATTGTGAAGTTGAAGGTTCAACCAATGAGCTCTTTGGAGTTTAAGTACGGATTTTCATACCACTGGGTTTATGGTAAAGGAAAACATCGCGAAAAAACTTGTGAAGGTACGTTCGGAGAAGAAATTCAATTGTGTATGAGATTCCACGAATCTGCAACTAGGCTACCGTGGGATATGGCCCAATAGCCTTTCCGGTTGAGGGATATATCCCGTAGTGGAAAATTATAATACTTTTTTTTTTATGTGCATTATCGTGGAGGCACTATAACCATATGACACCAATATTTTACAATAAACTCTTCTACTCTAAAAAATACATAAAAAAAGTGCATAGATATAAACTTAAAGCATACACTAACGAGTGGTTAAAACAGTTTGACTACAAATCTTTAGAAAACCTACTAATAAGAGTGTGAATAGTAATCTCACAATACACGAACACACACCCCCACTTGCACCTCCAAATACTCCCCCACCCACCACATACACACACATACACACATTCATACGCATACCACACACTCGCACACACACATATACATACACACATATACATACACACACGAACACACACACACAAACACAATCATTGAATGACCTAAATTTACTGTTTTATTTTCTACCGTTAAATTAGTTACTATACTTTTATTGTAATCTCACTCATATTCTGGGAAGACACTGTCTGTTGCAACACAGTTAATGCTAGAGCTGCAGGCAGGGTTGGCAAAACAATTTGTACTTACATGTTCTTAATCAATAAAGTATTTTGTATTTTTGTTTTATTTATACGGGAATACTCACGTTTAATTAAATCGGATACTCCGACTATAGTTTCGATCACATCCGGTGACCTTTTTCAAAGAGTGAAAACAAAGCCCGACGCGCGTGCAGCACTATCGCACTATATGCACTACGTGCATAGTCGGAGTATCCGATTTAATTAAACGTGAGTATTCCCGTATAAATAAAACAAAAATGTGTCAAAACCACGTCAGTTATGTGTATTTGTACTACAACCTACTTCAACTTCGAATACCTAGATGACATCTTCATATTTTCTAGTAATTTAGATTTAAACCCCAAACTACACAACCCAATTTCGATAAAATTTATATGAGACTACCTCTGAAGTATTACCTACCAAACAAAAAAAGAATCATCAAAATCAGTTTATAATTGGCGGAGTAAACGCTTAAACATTACAAAAAAAACATACAGTCGAATTGAGAACCTCCTTTTTTGATGTCGGTTGAAAATAGGCTGATTATGTATCTATATCTTGCATCGCAACAGCATCTAATTTTATACCAAATATATATGTCAATAAACCATGGCAACGATAAATATCATCAATCTTTATCTCAGATCCAATTTTTATCAAGAAAACACGTGCAAGCACTGTTTTTTTTTTCATTGTTTTGATTCATCAATGCCACTAAGCATTTGCATTCAAGTACTTGGTACGGCTAATGCGGCGGAATGCCTCAAACGGCGCAAATATTCTAGCCTCGATAGAGGTTACATGTTTGTGCCGTTTGGGGTAGAGACACTTGGGCCGTGGGGGCCAGGTGCTTTGCGTATCTTTAAGGATTTGTCCAACGTGGACGTGACCAAAATGCTGGCCTTTATTTGGGCCAGAAAATTAGCCTCGCAATCCAGCGGGGCAACGTGGCCAGCATTTTTGGGCACATTACCCGAAATTAGAGACCATGTAAAAACTATCTATAGGTTTGCTACCTATAGATACTTTAAACGGTCTCTTATATCGATTGATTAATGTTTTAATAATAGTTTAATTTATACAGCTTAAGATACGTAAACTTTTTGTCAGTTGATTCAATTTGATAATACTACTAATAAAATAATTGAAATCGAAAAATGGAAAAATCCCCAAAACTGTTTGACCGATTTAGTACTTAGATATTTATCAGCAAATCTATCTTAAGTCACAAGATAGATAAAGCCATCTCATGATCTTCATGTTACAAACTGTTACAGAGTTAAGGCTCATTCAGAGTTGTTGAAACGAAGAACTTGTTATGTGAAAGTGAATCTAAGCTTAGAGTAAAATGCAGGTTCGTACCCCTATTTATTCTGATCATCGATGGCAATAAATTATAGCAAGAAACTGTTCAATTTTGAAAATGTGGAATAGTGAACTAGTGAACTAGTGTGGAACTAGTGCAGTTTATATTTTGACTTAGTGAGCATAGTTGTAGAGTTTGGTTTTGAAAAGAGGCATATTTTTTTTAATGCAATCTGGTGACTGGACGCGCAAGACGTTCGCTTGGTGATAAGCGTTACGCCTACCTACCACTAACAGTAGCAGTGCTAGAATTGTGAACTTGCGAATACAATTACTTACTTACTTACTTTATTATTTACTGCGCCGCTCTGCACTGCGCTCGTCACAATGACATATTAGATGTTAAATCTCTTCATACCCAGTAATTTCTCTGATAACATTGCCATTCAAACCGAAACACAGTAATGCTTGCACACTACTGCTTGGCGATTGAATAACTGGCACAGATGTTGTACTTCCCCAGGCAGATCGATCACATCCGGTGACCTTTTTTAAGCAGGACGCAGCTGCACGCGCGTCGTGCTCTGTTTTCACTCTTTGAAAAAGGTCACCGGATGTGATCGAAACTATAGTCGGAGTATCCGATTTAATTAAACGTGAGTATTCCCATATAAATATAACAAATATCTTTAAAGATCTTAATGTTATTAAATAGAAACTAATATCACGCTCTTGAAGTTTATTGTAGTGGTAGGACTCTACTGCAGAGTCTGCCTGGGGAAGTACAACACCTTTGCAAGTTATTCAACCACCAAGCAGTAGTGTGCAAGCATTACTGTGTTTCGGTTTTAATGGCAATGTTATCAGAGAAATTACTGGGTATGAAGACATTTAGAACCCAAGAGATTCCCGTATAAATAAAACAAAAATGTGTCAAAACCACGTCAGCTCTAAAGATGTTTTCATTTGAATTATTAATTATAATGACGTATAAAGTGTATATCTTAGGAGAAAAAAACTTTTTATTGCAACATTATGTACTTCGATTACTTTCAACGAGTAATTTGCCTAAAGAGTCGTCTATCAAACCCAAAAACTTTTGTTTAAATTATTTAATTTTATTGCCTTAATTCCATGTAATTAAAATGATTCTATAAATAAATCAAATAGTTAAACAATCATAATTGTGTTACAATGCACAGTAGCTCAATTTGTGAGCACAACTCAATGTTTAGATAAATTATCATAAATAAATCTAGCTGTTACTACAATAGATAGGTACTCGAACGATATTTGGGGTTCTTTCGGTAATTCTTGACTAAATCTGCTAGAGTTGGTGCCTCAAAGAAATAATTTAGGTAACTTACTTGGGTAATTAAGAAGATTTTTTATTTTATTTTTGATTATTTTTACGTTAAAAAAGTGTAGGTAAGTACAAGGTAATTAATGTGCGCATACTTCAAAATACAGTTCCTTTATTAGTTCGTAGGAATCAACATCCCTCTAGGAAAAATAGGTAGGCGTGCCTTGGTTTTTGGATACTCCTATTGGAGTAGCAACGACATAGCCTTCGTCCTTAATTTTTCAACTAAATCATATGAACCCAAAAAACTAACACAAAGATCATGAATTATGTCATTCCGAGAGTTTTTGAAGTCTTTAGAGCGCTTGATAAAACGTATAGGTATTCCAATTCATATTTGGAGAAGACCTGCTGTCACTGAGCCTATAAGGTTGGATACATTGCAATGCGGAACTGAAATGA
Source organism: Erannis defoliaria (assembly GCA_905404285.2). Lineage (NCBI taxonomy): Eukaryota > Metazoa > Arthropoda > Insecta > Lepidoptera > Geometridae > Erannis > Erannis defoliaria. The sequence continues at coordinate 11,794,203 of FR990089.1, read as the reverse complement.
AAAAGAAATTGAGTTTTAAGCAGCTACAGTCAAAGTCCAAAACACTCCCTCCCTACAATTATAGACGAGTAAGTAAGTAATCGACAGTAACCGACATAGCTCGCAGGGTTTGCAAGTTTATGTGGCAATGGGCAGGCCACATCGCACGAAGAACTGACAACCGATGGGGAAGAAAGGTTCTTGAGTGGCGACCACGAACCGGAAGACGCAGCGTAGGAAGGCCTCTAGGTGGACCGACGACATTGTAAAAGTAGCGGGCAACCGGTGGATGCAAATGGCAGGTTGTCGTACAGAGTGACGGTGTAAGGGGGAGGCATTCGTTTCCGGGCTGATGATGATGATGTAGAAAGTAATACTGAAATCCAATTCTACGGGTCCAAATAAGTCGCAGAAAAACTTCGCAGAATTGATAAAGAACTTCAGAATTCAGAATGTTATCTCCATAAAATATTTGTTCATAGCTCTGAAACGCAATCTCGTTATGTTTGCTTGTATCTCTTTATGTAATTTAGAACTGTCCGAAAGGTGTTCAGTCTTATTCTAATGCTTTGTGGAAGAACACAGAGATAGTGAAAATGAAGGGGAAACTATTCCAACTTCAAACTGCTTTGGCAAGTAAGAATTAACATGTTTATCGCCATTTTATCAATTAATGTAGGTCATTTGGGCTTAACTTGGAGGAGTCTGATATCTATCTAGATAATCAAAGGTGTTTGACTGAAATTAGATAAAATAAGCATCTTTACCACAATATCTAAACAAATAATATAAATTCAGGAATTTATAGTTTCTAGCTCTTAATTCAAACGTTAGTTTTCTCCTTCGTATTCTATTTATCCTCTCCAACTCATTAGAGTTTGACAGTTTTCTTTTAGACAATAAATCTCAGCAATGTTTCAGTACAAAATTTGTTTTCGTATTTAGTTGTGCAACTCTTTTTGTGAGATGATACTATTGGCCTTTATTTGTTTCCTATGAGAGTTAAATATAATAGTCTGTTAATAAAAAGTTTGTTAGACTCGATACAATTTTTTTTATTGTATGTAGATTTAAGTATATCTTTTATGTAACATGTTCATAGTTATTCTAGTGATACATATGACCTTAACTAGGGCACGATAACAATTGGTGCAGAACACTGTATTTTACTTGTATTAATTTATTTAATTTAACTTTTGTACAACAATAAATATATCAATATTTTATTTTGTTATTAAAGAATTCGTCAAAGGTTTCAAAGATCTTCTTAAATTGTTTTTATGTGTTTAATAAAACAGTGTCATCATCTATTCAATAGGCTAGATGACTGGTTTTTTTTTATTGTCCTATTCAAATGTGGCCCATAAATATAGCTGATTAATGAAAAGAAAATTTAAATCTGATAAAAAATAAGCAACTTATAAGCATTTTAATATCATGCTAGACAGAGAGATAAAACAGCAAATCGTGACGTCACTTCTCTGTCCGCCATATAAATTATATTCTGACAAGTAAGGCGTGACGTAATTTTTTGTTTTGTGGGAAAGGGACAGAGTTGTCTCTAACAAAAACTTTAAACGCTGATATATCAGAACATTATTAACCGATTTAAATAATGTTTTCAATTACCATACTATATTTACTTAAATTCTTGATCAAAGCTATTGGTTTCAACGATTTAAACATCAGTCATCTAGCCTATTAAAAGAGTTGGGCAGTTCAGTGAATATTTTACGACCATTGCGTTGGGGCTAGAACTTGGAGGATATAGCACCTCTCTCTCGGCTAGAAATCTTGGATGCGTTACATTTATTTACCGTGTTTCAGGCAGTTTCGGCCAGACCACGATGGGCCTTCTCAACACCTGGCCCTCCTACACCTCCAGCATATACGCCTCAAATGAAACCACACCCTTGTCAGAGCCAATGACGACAGCTGAAGAATCCTTGCTGGGAAGTCTGCCTTCGCTGGGAGCTATGGTCGGCACGGCTATTATTGGGCTCTTGATAAACAAGCTGGGGAGAAAAAATGGTGGAGTTGTGATGTCGCTGCCTTTTGTGGTAAGTAACTGTCATGTTTGTTATTATCACATCATCCACAGCTTCCATATTCTACTGCTAGATTTAGGCTTAGGCCAGATAAATGATCCGCGATGGGAACGGTATCATCAGTCCACCTCGCAGCTGGAGAACGCAGCGCTTTATATAATCATCATCATCAGCCCGGAGACGTCCACTACTGAATGAAGGCCTCCCCCTTAGACCGCCACACTGTACGGCAATGTATATATGTTTACAATGTCGTTGGTCCACCTAGTGGGATGCCTTCCTACGCTACGTCTTCCGGTTCGCGGTCGCCACTCAAGAATCTTTCTTCCCCATTGGATGTCAGTTCTTCGGGCGATGTGGCCTGCCCATTGCCACTTCAACTTGTAAACCTTGCTAGCTATGTCAGTAACTTTGGTTATTTGGTGAATATCCTCGTTCCGGATCCTATCGCGCAAAGTAACTCCGAGCATAGCTCTCTTCATTTTCCGTTGCGTGACTCTGAGTTTTTCCAAAAGGCCAGCAGTTAAAGACCATGTTTTAGTTCCATATGTCATCACTGGCAACACACACTGGCCTTTATATACCTTACCTCAATCACTAACCACACCCATACTTCAGTCATCGCTGCGTCTAGAAACCTATCCTGGCTCTCCATTTTAGATTTACCTTAATTTCCGATTATCACCCGTAAAGCTAACAGAGTTTCACCTATATACACTTATATTGGATACTGTGGTATATCTGGACGAAAAGTCTGCTCAAAGTGAAGAGCCGAGGGTCAAGCTATATGACGTTTCCTGTAAATTCTGGCAGTGGAGTCCAGTCCGTTTCTGTCTGAAACGCCTTCAGATTCCTTCTTGGGACGTTGTCATCAGTCCTAAATTGCTCGAAAAACCACTGGGCATAAGCCTCATTATTTCTATCACACTCTTTGGCCAAATACTAGAAGCAACAAGCCTTAGTGGTTTGCAAAAATAAATCGAGTCCTCATTCAAAATTACCAATGACGGGTTCCGTTTTGTATGAGGACTCATCTGTTACTACTACTTTCTACTTACTTACTGTTTATCTCGAGTTTCTGACAGACAGATGACTGACAGATGATCAATTCGATTGTAGACCAACACCTGTATTGCTACTCCTTATGAAACATGTTGCATTAAAATAATTCTGTTCCATGAAGGTGACGAAAACGTTATCATTCAATGCTCTAGACCTAGAGCATTACATGATAACGTCCCAGTCAACTCTTTCCTACGCTTCTTGGGGTATCAGTCATTTAACTTTAATAAGTTCATTATTATATTATACAGATAGGGTTTTATTTTAAGATAATAGGTAATTACACGAGCACGACGCTATCTTGGTGGTAAAAGATAACGCCTGCCTATGACCATTGGAACAGCGTCTAAAACTTTGAGTAACTACAAAGTCCAGGCGCCGATGATGTGACATCTGAAAGCATTCATTTTAGGTTTAGCCGCCGATGGTGCGCTATAACGAACCGTATCGCGACGTGATAAAAATCACGGTCGAACAGCGTCGGCGGGTGAACCTAACAATAAATATAGGTTCTAGAATGTCACCGAAAAGGCCCATTGTTTTTGCGTTTATTACCTAAGAGATATTCGATTCTCCGCTTGGCAGGCGGCTTTGGGATCGCAGAATTATCACCACCGTTAACAAAGAGAACGCTGCTGCCCGTCCTCCGGCGCAGCGGTTTTGGCTGCAATTTTAGGACATACCCAGGTACATGAAGAGCAATGTTACCAGAAAAATTACTGGGCATAAAGAGATTTCACACCTAATATCTCTGGATGACGAGCGCAGTGCAGTGCGGCGCAGGATTGTGTTCGCAAGTTCGCAATTCTAGTACTACTACAATTAGCGTGACGCTTACTACCAGGCGAACGTCTTGCGCGTCTAGTCACTCAATTTCATAAAATAAAATGTTACCATTACCAGTGCAAAAAAAAGGCAAACTTATGCCAATAAGCTATGTCTGAATTCCAGGTATCCTGGGCAATGATCAGTGTGACGACATCGAAGATGGTGGTGCTGGCGGCGAGGTTCCTCGGTGGAATAGCCGGAGGAGGGCTTCTGGTCTATGCTCCAATATTCATCTCTGAAGTAGCCGAGGACTCGTTTAGGGGAACATTAGCTTCAGGTGAGTTCCTATAATTGGCAAGAAAGAAAGATGATTCAAATTTTAACAAATTGATATAGGTACTTGTCGTATTTTTTAAACCAATTATCGTTTATCTTTTTTTTTACTATCGTGTGTGGTTTTAATAATAATATTTATAAAAGAAAATTGCTGATTCTGGACACTGTCCTATCCAATTTCTTATTAATCCGTACAAAGTACCTACTTTCTGTAGTAAAAGTCGATTATAATCTTCAAAAAGTCGGGTTAGTTACATTATGCCATTCATAACACATAAAAGGCTGGACCAATTTTTATAATCTTTGATTTTTTTTGGGTTGGCTACGCCCCGAATAGCAGAATAGCAACATCAAAAACCCAAAAAAATAGGCAGTACATATTTTGCCGGGTCAGCTAGTTTTGAATGTCTGAATTCCCTACTCAAATACAAATATGTACAGTTACAGAAATATAAAACAAACAACCTGGACCAACAACTTAACGTGTCATTCGATCCACGTTGGCGCTTACGTAGTGATGTCAGATGTGTATGACACTCACGGTCACCCATCCCAGCCCGTTGCTTAACATTGCTGATCTTTTAGAACCACCTAAACGAGCTTCGCCACGAGCGCTACCGATGGGGGTGAATGGCTATATTGTTCCATCATCAGATAGAGCACGTCCACTGCTGGACGAAGACCTCTCCCATAACAGTGAGGGTTTGCCATAATCCCCACGCATAGCAGGCGGCTTGAAGATAGCAGAATACTCACCACTGGTACCGAGAGGACGCTACTGCCCGTCCTCCGGTGTTTCTGAATGGATAGTTTACTATACATTTTTTCAGGTCCAATTCTTCTGTACTGCACCGGCACCCTCCTGTCCTACATCTTCGGCTGGGCGCTCTCCTACCGCGTTATCATCTGGGTGAACGTGGTGTTCAGCGTCGCTCTCACTCTGTTCCTCATGTCGGTGAAGGAGAGCCCTGTGTTCTTGCTCAAACAGAAGAGAGATGAGGTATGGAGGCATATTTTTTACTCTTATACGTTCCTACATGCGAGGTTATATAACTATCTACCGCCTCACCACGGAAGCTGCATCCTACTCCAAGCTAAGTCCCAAACCAAGGGCTACTGAGAAACGCCCATACTTACTACTTTATGTGCCTGCAACCCTGTAGATTTATTATTTTATTATTCAGTTCCCATTCCCAGTAAATTTTAATATTGAGGGGCTTCTGTTTTCATAAGGCTATAAATCAGCGACGGTGATAATGGAATGGACGGGCCCAGCGCTTGCAAATCGATCAAAATTAACAAGACAACACAATCAAGCATACCTAGCTAAAAGTATGCATATTACATTGCCGGAAAATAGAGATAGCGAATCTAATTAAGACTGCGTGACAAAAAGAGAACACATGTACATATATTAGAAGTTTGTATTGTCGTACCGTACGGCTCTCACGTCGCAAAAGCAGAGTATGACTGAAGCGAGTGGAGAGCCGGCGCTCAAATATTGTCTTCAAAATCCGTGCGCTTATGTCCCGTCCATTCATCTTATCATTGTCGCTGCTATAAATCATCATTATCATCATTTTTCACGCAGGTGAAACCGCAGGGTGCAGATATATTTTTGTATTATGAATGCGAAAGTTTGTCGGTATGTGCGTGTGTGTGTGCGCCTGTGCGGGCGTGTATGACTGACTTGTGTCCTTGTCCTCTTCACGCAGAATTGGATCACGCGTTTTTATAATGTTGGTTGTTGATGACTTCAGGAAGCTCGTGCTGCTATCGCGCACTACCGCGGGGTGTCTCCATCCTCTATGCAGGTGCTAGACGAGCTGGCGCGGCTGAAGCAACAGCTCCTGCCACCCGTCGAGCTCATCTCTGTCACTGGCGGTACGTACTGTGTTGCTCTTCCTTCTGATTATTGCTGGTTTTTCAATCATCATTAACATTATCATCGTTAAGAAACAAATATGGCTAATCGTTGGCTGTTTGTTTTACAATCAAAACTATGGGCGAATAACAATCAGTGTACCGGTACATGATGGTGATCTACCTCTAGTTCTAAAAATATTACTGGCATCTCTTGACAACTCTGGAGTGATGCCTGAGCATAGCCATCTGTCAAGAAATAACGCCACTCTCAGTAGGTGGATCACAGAAAAGCGAACGCCTTACTCTTTACTTCTCTCTTCAGTGAGGTGGATATACCAGCGCAGAGTCACTGAAACTCCAAAAAAATATGTTTTTTTTTTAATGATATAAGCTTGCGTTTGACTGCATTCTCATCTGATGATAAACGAAGATGCAGTATACGATGGAGCACGCTTGCCTAGAAGAAACCGATTCACTCGCGACTTGAAGACACCCAGATTATAATTATCGGGAAACACCCACTCGGGCAGCGCATTCCACTGTTTAGCAGTTCGAATAAAGAAAGTGGAATCAAACCGTTTCGTACGAGTTTTTGGTATATCAACCATAAAACGGTGTTGCTTTTTCGAGGCCGTCCGATAGAAGAATGGGCTGGGGGGAATAAGATCATGCAAATCCGAATTTGTCAGATTTTTACTACAGTCTATCTGCAGTCTATAGATGACCCGGTGACCTTCGTACTATATTTTTTTCCTAATTCAGACCATTAGGTATTAAGGCGAAGAAAAATAAAACAAAACGTTTGAGCAATTTTGGAGTCTAAAAAGTAACGCACGGCAATTGTTTTTTTACTTTTATTATTATATAGATGCAGAAAAAGCTGATCTGAAAGCAGAAGAAACAGAAAAAGAAAAACTTAACTCTGAGAACATCGTTGAACCAGAAGAGCAGAAGAGAATGTCTCCAATCAAGCTATTGTGTGAGTTTATTATCATTATTTTCTCTTAGCGCTTGCGCATTATTCTATGATATTATTATAATATCTACATAATAATATCGCGGTGTCGAGGCAAGTTTTGTTGAATTCTGGAATATGAGTAAAGCTGTACAATTATTGTACATGGGTACTGATGTCATGTAGCGCAAAAAATGGGTAAAGTCTCCTTAGTGCTACAATTTCACTTGCCATACAATGAATTATGAAATCTTTACTAATTTTCAGCGCAAAATTACGTCTACTCTATTATGTGATTATGAATAAATCAAATGACGATAGTAGTAGGCCAGGCGACACCTGTTTCACCACTCGGATAAAAGGGAATAAAAGAAAAAATTGCGAAAAGACGGGTAGCAGCGTCCTCTCGGTTAACAGTGCTGAGCATTCTGCGATCCTCAACCCGCCTGGCAAGCGTGGGGACTATGGCAAACAATCCCCTTAAAAGGGGCAGGCCTTCGTTCTCTCTTGGATGATGTGTGTGTGTTAACCAAAACATACGTTTCTAACCCATCTTTTTTATTTCAGTCGTGTCACCGTCCTCCCGGCGCGCTTTCCTCGTGGTGACTACAGTCATCTCAATGCAGGTAGGTACTTTTATTTTTTGTAGAAAGCCCAAGACTATGTTTGTTAAAAACAACACCTATATGAACCATCGCCGAATACTCTCAAGCCTTTTACAATTGACGAGCCTTTTTAATCGATCGATTTAATATACAATCGGTTAAGTTGTTTAGAGATAATACCATTTTAATAAATGGTAATAAATACAACCGATTTCAACTTCGAATACCTAGATGACATCTTAATTTTTTCTAGTAATTTTAATTAAAAACCAAACTACTCAACCGATTTTGGTAAAATTTATATGGGAGCACCTCTTATGTATTTTTGAAGTCGATTGATAAATCGGATCACACTATAGACGTTTTTTTGCTCACTACCCTGGCACCCTTAAATCATACACTTTCTACGTTCCGCCGTTGGTCAAACTCAACCAATCTAACTTTTACTTTTGACTGCTTGTTTGACTTTCCAGGTTGCTATGGGCATGGTACCGGTACAGGTGTTTGCGAAGAAAGTGTTCACCCAAACAGACCCGTCCAAGTCCGATATGTACACAGTCATCTTCGCGCTGGTTCTCATGTGCGGCAGTTTAGTCACCACCGCTGTCGCTGATAAAGCTGGGAGAAGAGTGAGTATATTTGAGACAAGCACAAAACTGACCAAGTTTGAGTCAGTCTCGCTGAGGATTAGCCTGGTTAGGAGACTTGAAAGATTCAGGCCGTGTTCAAACTCCAAGCACTTACCAATGACTTCTTCTTCCTCACCACGTCGTTGGAGGCTATGTACGGATTTTTATACTAGGCTTTTTGGTGAGGGAAAACATTGTAAAGTCATTTGCACATTACGTCCGGAGAAGAAATTCAATGGCGTATGTGAATCCACCGACACGCAACTTTACCAGCGTGGTGGATATTATGTAATTGCGTGGCCGAGGCAGACTACACAGCAAGAGAGAGGCCTATTCCCAACAAGAAGATAAAAGGTTGCGGATGATGATAATGATTTAATCACATCACATTATTTATAAGCCTCAATAAATTCTTAGCAGTCACGGCTTGACTAATTCGTCGTCAGCCATAAAACGTCCACTGCTGGACGAAGGCCTCCCCCTTTATAGAAGGGTTTTGCCATAATTCCCACGCTTGGCAGGCGACTTGGGGATTCCAGAATAGTCACTACCGTTAACCAAGAGGACGCTGCTGCCCGTCCTCCGGTGGGTCTGGTTGCAGTTTAAGGACATACCCAGGTCCAACTTGACTAGTTAATAAACTATAATTGATTAAGAAAAGCGAAGCTCTCTGAGTCTAAGGAGGCGTCGGAGTTTGTATGTAAGTATATTTGTTCGATAACTTGCAAACCATTTCTCCGATCTCTAAGAAAATTTTGTAAGCATGTAGGTAGTTCGTGCAAATACAAGTATTAAGTTCGAATATGAGCCACAACTGTATTTACCTACTTGCTTACAAAATTATATCAAATCAACGGTTCGCAAGTTATCGTGGATCAAACTTACATGGCATACATACAAAAGCTGACCTATCCTAGACTTAGAGGCCTTCGCTTCGGTCAATAACATGTCATGAACATTTCAGATCCTGATAATCACGTCTTCGACCCTGGTGTGCCTGTGTATGGGATGCCTGGGATACCTGATGCAGTCAGGGGTGGCGCCTCCTTGGGTGACGGTGCTCACTATCATGCTGTACTGCTTCTCCTTCATGTTCGGAGCTGGGTCTGTGCCCTATCTGCTATTAGCTGAGGTTTTTGTTTCTGAGGTGAGTTTGTGAACTTTGTGGTGCGTTAACCAGATATGATTGTCGGGACAAACAGACTCGTTGGCTGCCCAACTGTTGGTGCTCCTGGAAGACCGACCAGCGCTGGTTGTTCACAACTGGCATCATTCTGAGCTGGGCCGGCTTGTAGCATATTTCATTTTTAACATTCTCTTATTTGTTTACTATTTACTGTTTTTGTACTAATTGTTGTTTTTAATATTTTTTGCATTTTTTTAAGCCACCTTAAAATAAGGATGACATTTTGTGTTCGACTTAAATATTAAGTATTCCTACTTGTAGTTAAACTTTAATACGAGTAGGTACTCGTATTAACACGTTTTCTACGTGAGAGAGTTTTCTGTGCGTAGTACCGAAAGCTCAACTTAACTTGCCTACTCAGACGGGTGTCCTGGGTCCCCACAAACTCACCCACTCATTCGTATTATTTTGCCGTTCTCCTATATTTATTATACCGTTATCTACCAAAACCAATTTTCGCTCTTTTTTTAAACTATGTTTTTCCATCTCCAGGTGCAAAACCTAGCATCGATGATCATCGTAGAATGGGTGTGGTTCCTGAATTTCGCCATCATCGCTATCTTCCCCTTCATGAACAGCCTCCTCGGCATCCACGGCACCTTCTACTTTTTCGCGCTGATGGCCATCACCAACGCCATAATCAGCTTCTTCATCGTACCTGAAACGAAAGGCCTGTCCAACGAACAGATACAGGAACTGTTCATGGGTAGGAAGAAAAAATAATAAGATAGAGATAATTGATAGAACCAATGACTTAAGATCGGGTGACTTATTTTACTAACGGGAAAAACATGGGATGTTTAGTAATAGTAGATTACTCGCCTAGGGAGCAAAAGTTAAGGATGTCTCAGATCTCATGTATACCTATATAAACATAAGATCCGAGGCTTCTTTACTTGCTCCCGTGGTGTGTATACGATTTTACGTGCCGCTGCGGGGAGCACGTGGTTTCTTTCGCTCCGCGTAGCGGGGTTAAAGTAGCCACTTTAATCCCGCAGGTACGTAAATGCACTTTTACCATTAAAGGTCAAGGTGCATATTAATTACAGAATTACAGTGTGACAGTGGAGGTGTCATTCGTCGGGAACAAAGTGATGCTTTTAGCATTGCACAGCCTTTATTAACCTGTATGTAAAAAAGTCACTCGATATTAAAAAAAATAAAGTCAGATGTGCCGTTACTTGCCTACGTACCTAATATTTTTTTTGTCACTTTTTGTATTTCGAATAAATTTTTGATACAATTCGTAGTTTTCTTTCTTCCTACATGCTACAAGGATTGAATACCGCTGAAAAGTAGCTAGTTTGTCGGTATTACATTCGAAGCAAAAAATTCGGAGCGTGAGCTTTAGGTTTGCATAATCTGATTCACCCATGTATATTTTTTTTTTTATACTGTCATATAACGAGACGAGCAAGACGTTCGCTTCGCCTGTTCGTTTAATCTATCGGACGGCTCGAAAAAGCGACTGTTTTAAGATTGATCATTGTACGAACTGCTAAACAGTGGAATGCGTTTTCTGAGTGGGTGTTTCTCAATAGTTTAAATATGGATGGGTATCGTCAAGTACCTAGCAAGATAATATTGTGCTTAAAAATGAAGAGGGGATAAGCAATTGAATGTTTTCTGAGAAGAGGAATGAATGAAGAACGGAAGATATTTATATTGAGACGAACGAGTATTTTTATCAAAATTAATTAAGTTGGTACCTAATTAGATCATATTTTGGAAATAAAACACTGGGTCTTACTTAAAAACGCTGCTTAAAGTTAAATACCATTAATTAGTATAGCACAATGGTTGGTTTATTACGCATTAGCTAAATCACTGCTCTTATGTTAATCAACGTTTTTAATTAAAACCCTTAGATATAATGCACAAAAATATATATACTTATTTTTATTTTTGAAAACTTAGATATTTAGAAAGTATTTTGGATAGGAATAAAATAACAAGAATAATTTAAATTCCATCCCTTCACGTATTTCCTTTGTGTTTCAAAATCCAAATTATTTTCTCACCTTCAACACAAAGCCTTTCGTTATCGCAAGTTTTTCCTTACTTACACAACAAATATACAGGATACCTAATCACATTACTTTAACCACCAGTACAAGTCATCGTCGTCGTCAGCCATAAAACGTCCACTGCTGGACGAAGGCCTCACAGAGGGGTGTTGCCATAATCCCCACGCTTGGCAGGCGGCTTGCGGATCGCAGAATGGTCACCACCGTTAACCAAGAAAACGCTGCTGCCCGTCCTCCGGTGGCTGGTTGCAGTTTAAGGACATACCCAGGTCCAGGTCCAGTACAAGTCAAGTCCAGTTAAATCTTTACGTACAAGCCTTGATTCTGACATACGTTTAAATAAATAAATAAAATATTATTTATTCAGTTGTCTAATTAACATTAGATATTAAACTTGAATTTATTTATTTTTTAACATACAAAACAGAATGATATAACAACATCAGACTAAAAAACCTACTATACTAGAATAATGAAACTAAAACTAAAAACCTGAAAATAATAATTTAATAACTAAAATATATCATTAAAAGGAGTCCCTTTAGGCAAGGTTCCGAAGATACTGGCAGCGTTCCCCCTTTGAATAGCTAGACTAATTATTTGTCCGAGGTAGCTGCCAGCTCTTCGGTCTCCTGTGATGTCGACTAACCTTTTTTCTATTTGCTTAAAAAGCCTTAAAGCGCTAGGACCCAACGGACCAAGGGTCTCGACACCGAATGGGACAAAATCATATTTGGAACCTAATAAATAAAATAAATAAAATTAAGATTGTGCAACACTTTTCTTCCGCCTGTCTTTAACAAACAGCTTCTGTATGTCAGTGACAGAGAGACCTTTTGTCTCCGGCAAGTAAAACTGGCTATACCCGGCGCCTGCAAAACACACCGCTGAGAAGAGATAGAAGACCACCCCTAGCCCGGCTGTCTCCACGAGCGGGTTGAAGATGACTAGAGTGACGAAGTTCACAATCCACACGAAGGCCAGAGTGATGCTGTTGCAGAGACTGCGAACCTGGAATAACAAGAAACACGTGTTTTTTACTTCTGGAAATGTTGTAGAAAATTAATCCGAAGAATCCGATTTTGACTATTCATCATCATCATCATCAGCCCGGACATCCACTGCTGAATTTTGACTATTATTTATTTATAATTTATTATCGTAATAAAACAATTATAATTTTACGGAATAAGGTGTAAGTAGGTAATACTGTGCACGCTCTCACTGATTTTGTATATTTAATTTGTGTATGCTGTATAATTATATTGACAGTTGTAACTAATTGTTTTAAATAAATACCAACTAACTGTTATAACTATGAACTATTTAATTCAATAAAAATAAAATTATACGTTAAATTATTACTATTTTATACGTTTAAAAATATTTACATTATATCTATCAACATTTACTCTGTACAATAACTTAATTATTATTGTATTTGTGCGATTTCATTATTTTAATAATACAACAAAAACTTAATAAACGGGCTTATTTGGAATGGTACTACAAAGTAGAAAAGCGGCCATGGTACTCATAATTATTTTGTGAATAAATGTAATTATTATAAACGAGGATTAGCTAATCCGTATAAAGGTCAAACAAGGTGTATGGATAACAAGTCCGAAGCTATTCCTCATTTTTACTAATGAGGCCTTATGTACAGCCGATTATGAAGGCTCTAATTGACAAATATAAACTTACCTTACTAAAAAAAAGCAGTCCTTATCTAATATAGACTGCAATGAAAAGTCAGCTGAGCTATGTTTTTAGTGACTTTAGATCTGTTAACAATATTTTTTTTATTCATAGTATATAGGTTTTTGGTTCCATTGGAATTTTACAACCATTTTCCGATGCTATATTTTATTTTAAAAAATATTGAATATTTGATCCATCATTATTGATTATAAGGAGTTTTGGCGGGAACACGGAAAAATCATGTCGTTGCATTCTATTATTTTCTTAAACTTGTGTTTTTTCGCGAATTAATGATAAAAAATGGTGGAGTTTTATTCATTGAGTGTTGAATTACATGCACGAGTGTGGGTAAGTGATATAATGTGGTGAAACATGTCTTTTCGCGTTGTTTTCAAAATTCCGTAGAAGCTCATAGTAAAGTCGCCACAACTTTACTAGGGCATGACTTGGACTCGGCTATGACTGGTTTCGTGTGACACTATGATTTAATGACATATTTGACTTGATTTTAATAAGAGAAACTTGTAAATTCATACACTTGACCCTGGCAGAATGCACAACGTGCGATGCAAATAAATAAGAAAAAATATATATTATAAGATTAAATTACCTTAGGGATAACGGTGTAATTTTTAATTTTATTTTATTCATAGTAGGTTTTTCGTTTAGGCTTGCGTTTGACCACATCCTTCCTGATGTTAAGCAACGATGCGTTCTAGGATGGAGCACGTTTACCTAGAACGAACCTCGAGAGTTTGCTGTATTATATAATTATACAGGGTGTTATTGAATTCTTGAGCAATTTAGACATAGACATAGACATAGACAATCATTTATTTATGGCAAAGAATAAATAAACACTGGTAACAATAATACAACAGTAAAAGTAAATAAAAATGTTAAGTGGTTCATTTACTTCTGCCACAAATCGGACCCAACTCAGCATGGTACCGGTTGCAAGCAACCAGCGCTGGTCTTCCGTTAGGCCCGGTAGGTGACGTCACGCACGACGTGATTTCTTAGGAGGTCATAAAACTCATCATAATAGACAACTTGAACTAACAATGAAACCGGAAAAAATCGGCTGTCCCACACAAAGAAAGCAATAACGCACGACGAAATGTATGGAGCAGTTAATTTTTTTCCTATGATTTCTGCTTTGATTTCATAGTAAAAGTTGTTCGTTATGATGACTTCAATGAACTCCTACGATATTGTCAATGAATTCAATAACATCCTGTAGACGTAAATGACGCAATTACGGTTTATGACATCACTTAAACTAAAACTGTGACGTCAGTATTATTAAATCTTAACAAAACATATCTGGCTTATTTTTTTTTATTGTCGCTGTAAAAAATGTCATGATCCTGTCATGTCATCCATGATTATTGTAAAAGTAATCTGTAAAACAAATAAACGTAACATTTGGCGAGTAATATTATATAACGATAGCGAGTAATATATATGAGCAGGGCCGTACAGCTGAGCCTATTCGGTCCCGCTATAAGAGCTCATGGTACGGCCCCTGGTATATAACGTAACTAGAGGTCGCCCGCGACTTCGTCCGCGTACGGAAGAAATTCGGCCCGCTCCCAAAATTCACCTCTTTAAATCATCCCGAGCAATTTTTTACGAGAACTAACGACATTTGGACTAAATTTTTTTGGAAAAGGAGGAGGTTCTCAATTTCGTGGTTTTTTTTTGTTTGCTTCTTCATTTATAAATTGGAATTTCGTTTTTTCATTTGAAAGGATACCTTTTCCTACTAGTTCCATATAATGTTCATCAAAACCGGTTCTCTAGTTTGGTTTTTAAATCAAAATAACTGGAAAAAAACTCATCTAAGTAAACGAAGTTGAAGTCGGTTCATATATTTTTGGACTCTGCTACAGAGTCCGCCTGGGGAAGTACCACACCTTTGCCAGTTATTCAACCGCAGTAGTTGTGCAAGCGTTAAAAGAAAGAAAGAAAGAAAGAAAGAAATGTAATTTATTTTGTAACATCATTGTAAGTAGTATAACTTTAACATAATTACAGTCAAAGGGATGATGTCACAAAAATGGCTTCAACTCAGCATAGTGCTGTTTATCAAACAGCGCTGATCTTCCGTTGATGCCAATTCAAGTGATTTCACGAAAGGCTTATAACAGTGAAACGTTTTCCTAACATAAAACTGTATAAAATATTATCTGTACACCTACACATTATATTTTTTTTATATATATAAATATTATATTATACTCGTATTTGACAAATATAATATAATATTACGTTACTATACTTCGGTTTGAAGGGCAATGTTACCAGATAAATGTTATGAGCGCAGTGCAGTGCGGCGCAGGATTGTGTTAGTAAGTTCACAATTCTACACTGCTACTGTTAGGGCCACGTGTGACGCTTAACATATATATGCGCTAATGTTATATACCACCAGGCGCTTTGCTCGTCTCGTCATTAGACAGTATAAATTTTTTTTTAGAACCTATTCCTATTATTTTATTTATACGGGAATACTCACGTTTAATTAAATCGGATACAAAAAAAACAAAAATGTGTCAAAACCACGTCAGTTTTCATAATAAAACCTACTCTTACTTATCTTTTTAGAAATAAAACACTTCTTGGGTCTTATTTAAAAGGCCGTTAGTAGGTACCTATATAGCAAAATTAATTTTTGTAACGCGCATTAGTTATTTACATCACTTTTCTTTAAGTTAAGCAACGTTTTTAAGTAAGACCCTTACAAATGATGCACAAGATTGTATATCCCTTTTTATTTTCAAAACAAATTATTTAAGGATAATTAAATATTTTGGATAGGAATAAATAACCAAGAATAATTAGTTTAATTATTCTTGGTTATTTATTCGTATTTCCTTTGTTATTCACAAAAAAAAACACACATCCTTCAGGACAAAGTCTTTCGATTTCTCGAGTTGTTCAATATTTTACACAGCAATTATACCTACAGTTAACCTAATTACTTTACATTAATAACTATAATTACATGTTATAAACACTAATACATTATTGACAAAGTACCTATATAGCTTTGATTGGACCTAGGTATGTCCTTAAACTGCAAACAGACCCACTGGAGGACGGGCAGCAGCGTCCTCTTGGTTAACGGTGGCGAGCATTCTGCGATCCCCAAGCCGCCTGCCAAGCGTGGGGATTATGGCAACACCCCTCTATTGGGAGGCCTTTGCCCGCAGTGGACGTCTTATGGCTGACGACGACGACCTATATAGCTTTGTAGCTCTATTGATCAGTTAGCTTAACACGGATACATGGTTGAACTGATCTTGGCTATCGTCATTTAACTACAAGGTAACGCAAAAGAGTATTTTCCTTTCCGGATTTAAACTAAAACCATAAAAGTAGTGGGTAAAACTATAGCCATATATTATAGAGGCTAGCCGTTGTAGTCTAGTGAAAAACTGCTCGACTTGGAATCGCAAAGTCGTGAAATCAAATGCTAAGCCCGTACCAATGAGCTCTTTGTTTATCGACAGATTTGCATACTGGCTTTTGCTGTGAAGGAAAACATAGTGAGGAAACCTGCATACGTCCGGAGAAGAAGATTAAGAATAAGAATAAATTTATTGCCAAAAACACGAGGAACAACACTAGAAACCATCTATTAATGGCGTAAGTAATCCACTGACCCGTAACTTTGCTAGCATGGTGGATACGGCTTTATCGCCCTTCGAGGGTAGACCCCTGCTGCTGAACACATTGAAGATTTTACAAGATAATGTATCAATATAATTACTATATAATCTCCTTATTACATAGATTATTTTATAGCCCGATTAAAGTCTTGAAACTAGCCACTGAATATCATCAAGCCCAAGTATCAGTACAAGTCAAGTACCAGTTAAAATCTTTACTTAAGTGTCTTGATTCCAACATATGATTAAACAAAATTAAGATTGTGCAACACTTTTCTTCCGCCTGTCTTTAACAAACAGCTTCTGTATGTCAGTGACAGAGAGGCCTTTCGTCTCCGGCACGTAAAATTGGCTATACCCGGCGCCTGCAAAGCACACCGCAGAGAAGAGATAGAAGACCACCCCTAGCCCGGCTGTCTCCACTAGTGGGTTGAAGATGACTAGAGTAACGAAGTTCACGATCCACACGAAGCCCAGTGTGATGCTGTTGCAGAGACTGCGAACCTGGAATACCAAGAAACACGTGTTCTGTTAATTCTGGAATAATTTATCCGAAAGATTGTTTCAGCAAAGAGCCTATGGAGTTCAACATCATTTTTCAAAGAGTCCAAGGAAATTTGGGCCTTCAGATGATAAATTTAGAAATGAATATTTATTTGGGTAAAAATCAAACAAGAACATTATAAAGTTCTTCAAAATATATGTTCCTGGTAAAGTGGGCATCGTAAGAAAAATATAATGATTAAATTGAACCTCGCAATGTAGAGAAGCATCAGCTTTTAGTAGCATCAGTCTTTAACTTTCCACTGTTGAATATAGACCATGGAAGCAGGAACTCTTATTATATGTTTGAATTTCTTCTGTAGCCACAGAAAAGTTTTATCGCGTCGTTTTCCTTCGATGGAAAGCTAGTGTTATGTTATATAGTCCTACAGTATTCATTGAGTCCGTTATTAAACCAAAAACAACCTCGAGAATGAACTATACAACACTTGGATGTTATTATGTACCCATTACAGTGAACAGCAAAGTAGTAGCTTGCAAAATTCGTTAAAATGATGTCTTTATCATAGAAAACAGATCACGTGCTGGGTAATTTTCTGTGAGATTTTTCCTTTTTTTTCTCTAAATCAACAAACTAGCGTTCTAAAAGTGGTTGAATGAAAACTTCAAATATTGCTGGATATAGTATGAAAAACATGGAAAAATTTAGCTCAATGCCAACCTTACCTCCGGCAAGAAGACCTCAGCAGTGAGCACGAAAGGTATGGTAGCGCAGCCAGAAGTATACACGAAGCTGTACACGTAGATCAGCATGGCGATGACCCAGTGCGGGGCCCAGTGGAACTGCAGCTGAGATCCTAGGAGGAGGGTGCAGACGCCTGATGCTGATGACGTCACGATTAGAAGGAACTGTAGGAATGGAAGGTTTGAGGAAGATAATATACAGGGTTAGTTCTAATCAGTTAGCATCCCATTAAGGGCATAGTCTATACATCAAAACAAACAACTTTTACTATGGAGTCAACACAGAAATCTCGAAAAAATATCAGCTGTTCCATAGAAAAAGTTCATCGACCTTGGGTAAAGGAACAGCTGTATTTTTTTGCAATTTCAATTTTAATAGTAAAAGTTATTTGTTTTGATGTACAGAGTATGCCCTTAAAAGGATGCTAACTGATTAGAACTAACCCTGTTACCTACTAAAGTGAGAATCAGTAATCAAGTTTCCAATTCATTCATTGCTACTCGTATTTGCCTAGAAATGTCTAGATCATTGTATTCCAAATGCGATCCGTAAAATTTTGTACAACTTTTTGTCTAATCTAAGATCAAAAATGTTTTTCTATGTCAAAGACAGAGTTAATGGAACATTCTGCCGATTCAGAAACGATTATATTCCTCATCGATTCGACCGCAGGCATACACCGAATTCGTTGGTAAGTGGCCTTCGTACTTGTAATGATACAGCGTACTTAGTAAATCACTGATTATCTAACCTGAAGGAAAATTTTACCTTTCTTCCAAACCGGTCAATAAAGAAGACACACACGAGGCTAGAGACCAGGAAGTCCACGGCCACCAGGATAGCACACTGGTTGGGAGGCATCGATGGTACGGCCTCTATGAAGAGAGGTTCGGCGTAGACCTGCAGCACGATGCAGCCCATCATGATGGTCAATGTCATGATGGTAAGGACGGTGATGAGAGCTCGCTGAGAAGACTTGGATCTTACTGAAAGAGAGAGATTCATGTTTTGATCGTCATCATCAGTCAGAAGACGTCTACTGCTGGACGAAGGCCTCCTCCCTAATACGGGGCTTGCCATAATCCACGCGCTTGGCAGGCAGATTGGGGATTGCAGAATGCTTACCACCGTTAACGGAGAGTCCTCCGGTGGTTCTGGTCCTGTTACAGTTTTAGGTCATACCTAATAAACAGGTAGATTGATATTTACAGCCCACTTTAGGCAAGTGATGTAGTGAATAGATGGTTAACGAAATGCTCATAATAGGAAACAAAAATGTGCATCATAAAATGCATTATTATTTTGTAGCCGTGATAGCTTAAAGACCACTCGATTTGAAATTGTGCGGTCACGAGTTAAAATTTACCAATTTGTTTTTTGGTTTACGGGTTTACAGTTGTACTAATTTTTAAATCACTGGCTTTTCGTTGAAGGAAAACATAGTGAGGAAACGAGCATGTTTTTTTTTTGTGTACATTTAAGTGGATGGTTAGATTCAAATTTGGTCCTGATAGGTGAGCAGGATGACGGTTTTGCCAGGTCCACTTGTTATTTGATAGATATTGCGAGGAGTCTAGTACGATTTTATAACTATTTTTGAAGATATTCAAATGATACTCACGCAGGAACCTCCATGAGCTCTCGCTGCCAGGTGGTGTTGAGACAGCTTGTTCTTTACACTGCAACAACTCCGATGTTGTTTCGGGATCTGCAATACAGTATATAGACAGGATTAAGCGTATCGGTATTTATAAGCCGAAAGGCGGTCAATCAACATCACTGTTTCAGAAAAAAACAAATTCCAAGAATGTTTTTAAGACTCCAATGAATATAGCTGTTAACAAAGAAAAAAAATCGAGAAGAAAGCATAACGTGGTGGAACACGTTTTTTTGTGTGCTGAAATCAGCACACAAAAAACCTTTCAAATGATACCCTATACGACCCATTTGGTGAAATAGACCCCGAGAACCGACTGCACGATCGGACGCAATCTTTAGTTGTGATGTACTATATATATGTACCCTATTCCTCTTTTCACGAATTACAACCGAACATTTCGTGCTCTGGAGACAACAAGGAACACATTCATATTGGTTGTAAGTATTTATACAAGAGATGGCTACGAAAACCGTGCAGGAGACGATTTTATCAACATTAGCCTACAGACTAATAATAGTCCTTATCAATCTGATAAGAAACAATTTTGAGATGTTATGCCAACATAAAACTTTTTAAAGCGTTTTACACATTTTAGGTCTTACTTGAAGACGCTTAAAGTTACATTCGGTTAGTGAGCACTATATTTGCCTACGCGTCGGCAGAGCATCGGCATAACACAGGGCTCTAATTTTACTTCTTGAAAAGAGTCACTGAATGTACCCAAAGCTATTAGCTGGAGTATAAGACGTGAGTTATACCGTAAAAAGAAAACAAGAATTTGTCAAAACTGTCAGTTTTCACGTAATAGTTCGCTCCCTGCCCGTGGTCCACCTACATTAGTTCACCTGGCTGTACCAGGGGCATTTTCTTCCTCTTGGTCCAGCCCAAGATAGCTGAGTGTACCAGGGGATTTTATTTCTCCCCATGGGCCACCTATGTAGTTATTAATTTCTGGTTTTTAGAATATTTTGCCTGTAGTCCACCTAGATAAAACGAAGTATGGTAAGTATCTAATGTTGACTGATTTTTTGGGTTATTCACCAAGTGGACTAGGACAGGCTGGACACGCCTGTATCTAGTTGAAACTCAAAATAAGTATCACTTTTTATTTCGTCATCTGGACACATAATAGTACATTATGATACAAGTGTGCTATGTTGGTCATTACAATAGAGGCGGTATTATGCGCGCGAGCCGCAGGCGAGCGCGATAAGGAAGCCGAGAGTGTATAGAAACATAGCACAAGAGTTCCATACGACTGTTTTCATCACACTTGCGAGGAAAAAACAAACTTTTTTGATAATATTCAACTACACAGCGAAAACGTCAACAAACATTTGCGGAAAATGGCGCCCAAACCTGCAATGCGCGCGCAGGTTGACATTTACTTCAGCGGCATAACAACTCTTTGTTGGTATTACAAAAAAACTGTAAGTATAACCCGGCTATATTATGAGTGCTTCGTATACATACGTCTAATTTCAGTCACGTACAAACTTGACTTTACCGGGTTATACCTATTATAGCACAAGTGCCGTAATGTAAAGTAAAAAGCACGCGTGCGTAAAAGCTTGGATTATGAAGCTAAAACCGATGTAATAAGATCCACTTTACGAGCAAGTGTAATGAAAAGTATTACTTAGTAGAGTGGATACTCTAGAATTTTCACGCTACACCTCATCGCACTTGACATTAAATGATAACCAGGTACTAATATTACTGTAAAGTCTAGCTAGGTACTCGTACCTGCCACAGCTTCCAGCATAGTCTCCAGACTGGGATCGATTTCCAGCTTGATCTTGGCAATTTCAGCTTCAACTTCTTTGGACTTCACGTCGACTCGCTTGTAGAATGCTACGGCTTCTGCTGCTTCCTACAAATAATGCAGTAAATGAGGTTCTATGGCCTGTAGGTGAACATAATATTATGACCATTTTATAGAAATAAATAAGTAAATTATTTATATCGGTGGACATTTCACACAGCGCCATCTAGCCCCAGACTAAGCAAAGCGAACACATTATGTGTTGTGAGTCTGCACTTAAGCAAACAAGAATTTGTTTAATTAGCATTTTTTATGCGTGTTTATTGTTAAGTCGTCGCTCGCAAAAAGTGGCGGGGTTAATTATGTAGATAAATTATCGCCATTAGCAGTTCCAACTCCAAGTTCCAAGTTGTATAATAAACTCGAATATGTCAATCTAATACTTTATGAATCTGTCCTGACTGACAGACTGATTTAATGACTGACAGGCAACGCACAGCCTAAACCGCTTGTCGTACGGACTTGAAATTTGGAAGGTGTATTCGTCTTGATGCGTATAGGTGTACAAAGAAAGAACTTTTCGAAATTAGACCCCTAAGGGGATAAAAGGGGAGAAACTTTTGTATGAAAGTCCTTTGTTTTTGAACATTTTGTCATGAAAATTGGGTTGGGGGCGGTTGAGTTGGCAAAAAATTTGCTCGAGATGATTTAAAATGGTGAATATGGGAAAATAATTAGTAATTAACCCGGCGGTATGGAAGATACGAGCGTGCCGAATTTCTTTGTCTTATTACCTTATCCTTCCCAGCCATGACCAAATAAACAGGTGACTCTTTGATGAGCATGAGGAGCAGTATCGCCAACGTAGAGAGAGTGAGGTGGGTGTACACCACCTGCATGTAGCTCAGGTTTCCTCCCAGGATGTGCGAGATCAAAATGCCTAGGAAGTAACCTGATGCTGCGCAAGCTGTCAGACCGCCTGTTGGAGATGGTAAGATGGTTTTAAGTAAAGCACACTAGAATACCTGAACCAATGGACCTGCTACCTGGTACCTGGTACCTGGTACAATGGACCTGGGTATGTCCTTAAACTGCAACCAGACCCACCGGAGGACGGGCAGCAGCGTCCTCTTGGTTAACGGTGGTGAGCATTCTGCGATCTCCAAGCTGCCTGCCAAGCGTGGGGATTATGGCAACACCCCTCTATTAAAGGGGAGGCCTTTGTCCAGCAGTGGACGCTTTATGGCTGACGACGAAGGTCTGGTCTGGCTGATGATGATGACACTAGAATAAGTTTCTACTAACAATATTACAGACAAAATTCACGGATCGGCTGATCCGAAAGTAAATGGAAACGAACAAAAGAGGCTGTGGGTTAAAATCCCGGGCTTCCTTATTATTTATTTAGAGTTTATGTACGGATTTTCATTCATACCACTGACTTTCCGGTGAAGGAAAACTTCGTGAGAGAATTTTCATACGTTTGTTATTTACTTCCAACCACCTGCCAACTACCTTGCGAACTTATAATATTGTTCTCGTTAATAGTAAATGGATCTGTGTATATCGTAAAACTGCATCCAGTACCACCGAAGGGCGGGCAGCAGCGTCCTCTCGGTTAACGGTGGTGAGCATTCTACGATCTCCAAGCCGCCTGCCAAGGCCTTCGTTCAGCAATGGTCGTCTTCTGGCTGTTGATATGATGGCATACAACGAGGCGTGAGTAACAACATTATTTTTTATGTAGGCTTGCGTTTGTCTGACATCTCACCCGAAGTCAAATGCAGTCTATGATGGAGTACACTTACCTAGAAGAAGCCAATTCACTCGCGACTTGAAGACACTCAGATACATGTTAGTTGGCAGGTGTAATATCCATTTTTTATTAGGTGTTTTGACTACAATTTTAGTAACATTCTTTGTTCCCTGGCATTGTGAAAGCAAACGGTTTACCTCTGATAGAGTCGTGTGCTATCTCCGATATGTAGATCATGGATACGTTTTGTCCCGCGATGCCGACCCCTGCCAAGGCAACGGCGAACAGCACTAACGCAATGTTGCTGGTCATGGATATTATGATCCATGCGATCTGCAAAAAGAATGGTATAATAATCAATATTATACTGGAGTTTTAGGCCTGGTATAATAAGCAAAGCATAGCATAATCAGATATATTAGTCCACTGCTGAACATAGGCCTTTCTTGAAGATTGACTTCACTAAATCCACCACGCTGGCCCAGGTCCTGGGTATGTCCTAAACCTATCCAGAACCACCGGAGAACGGATAAATACAATCTAACAGTGCTTTCAAGACGCAAGTGAATCGGTTTCTTCCACCGACATGGGTCCTATATAGTTTTCACTCTTTTGTAGTTTCTTTTTACAAGTGTAGGCAGCGACGGTGATAATTGTATGGACGGGCCCAGTGGTTGCAAATCTTTCAAAATTAACAAATCAACACAATCAAGGATACCTAGCTAAAAGTATGCATATTACATTTTCCGGAAAATAGAGATAGCTAATCTAATTACTGCATGACAAAAAAAGAACACAAGTATTTGACTATTTGTCTATTGCTCTCGAATCTCGAACATTCGCGAGCATTGACGAAGGATTATCGAACTCTCTCTGTCTCGTAACATTACGATCGCCTCAAAATGGCGATTACCCTAACATATTTACTGAAATAAATTGCACTTGTGTCAAAATACGGTGATTAATGTGTATTTACTTATGCAATGTGATCCCCAAATTTTTATTGCGATTATTAGTAGTGTTCTTACACTTGAGGAATTCACACGATGGCATCATTTGGATTTATTTGTATTGTGTTATCGTACGGCTCGCATGACGCAAAGACAGAGTATGACTGACGCGAGTGGAGAGCTGGCGCTCAATATATACCTATAGTCTTCAAAATCCGTGCGCTTATTTCCCGTCCATTCATTTTATCATTGTAGCTGATCTAACAGTGTTTTGTGTGTATGGTTTTCTGTAGTTTCTTTTGTAGAAGCGTAGGTACTTCATCACAGATAGCATCTTCCCTAAAAAGATATTTGCCATAATATAGCGGTCAAACATAAGCCTATTATAAAATTTAGGCCGTATTTAGTACTACACCGACGCGCCGACGGTCAATCCTGACATCGGTCGTCCGTAGCTATATACGGTACAAACGTCCCGATCTGTCAGGGCAACACTAAATACATTAGTTAGGATCTGTATAATATACTGATATAGCTAAGGACGATCGATGTCCTGACTGACCGTCGTCGGCGTATCGCTAAATACGGTCTATTAAAACGAGAGCGAGAAATCGGTCAGTCACTCGTCGTTTCAAGTATATTGTATTGAAAATGAGTAATTATAATGAGCCATTATAAAAATGCAGTTATTTTTTCCGATAACCTATGAAGGAATCGCATGCGATACTATTATGTAGGTATAATGGAGACACAACGTAACACAGGTGATAAGAAGTGTCTTATGTTATAGAGTTCAATAAAACTGTACCATTTTAATATTATAACACATCTTTATTATACACCAGAAGTATAGTATAATCAGCCTTTTTATATTCATCTGCTGGACGTAGGCCTACCGTACGGTTTTTCGGTATAAAAAACATCGTGACAAAACATGCAGACGTCCGTAGAAGAAATATAATGGCGTAGGTATGTGAATTTACCAACAATTTACAACCAACAATAACTGTTCATTATGGCCCAATCACCCGTCGAGGGTAGACCTAAGTCCCTCCCTGTGAGTAATAGTATTATTTGGCCTAAATCCATCAGTAGACTATTAAATAGGTTGGTTAGCCAACGCTTTAGTTGGTAGCTTTTAACAGGTTGGGAAATTTGGCATCTAAGGCAGAGACTTCTGTAGCTTAATTGGCATAGCAGTTGGGACGGAAACCCATAAAGACTGCTCGTATGCAGGTTCGAGTCCTGCCGGAGGTCATAATTTTTCTTCCTGTTTAAGCTTTAAAAACTTAGGTTGGTTATCCTTATGTGTTAAAAACAAAATGTTCTTAATAGATAATTATGATATTTACATTGCCACGCTGGCAAGTTTTATTGTTCCGAGTGGCAAGAACTTTATCTGAGAAAACACATCTGCTTAAAATTAAGTCGTGTCAATATTTTAAAACAATTAAAAACTGTTTAATTTACTCGACAATTACGCCTCATGAACAGATTGCGGACGAATTCAGTCATTCACATTTTGTTTGTTTATTTTTTAGATGTTCAGTTTAAAATTTTCCCTAGGGCACAATTGTAATTTTACTAACTTTGGTTAAGAATAGATTATTGCAAATAAACAGTGTAAATAAATGTATGTAATTTTGTTTTGGTATTTCTCGTCGTCAGCCATAAGACGTCCACTACTGGACGAAGGCCTCCCAATAGAGGGCTGTTGCCATAATCCCCACGCTTGGCAGGCGGCTTGGGGATAATTTGCTTTTTGCTTTTTACGGCATTTGGTTTGGGTATTTCTGCTATAGCGTTAATAATAAATCGTGCGTTTCGTTTCTAATCATAACTTTTACTACCACATTTAGCTTAAAATTCGTATCAGTCTACGTTTTTACGTGAATTCTGAAAAAACTTAGTACTCTGAAGGAAAACGTTATAAATGAACTAATCAATGTCTGAATGAAATTTCCACAATGCTGATTAAGCATTTGGAGGTTTTTTTTAGTTTCTTTTTTTAGGCTATAATAGGTTTGTTTGAAACTTGACTTGACTGACTAAATAAGAGACCTACTTACTTACCAAAAGTGACAACATTAAACAGTAATTGCTTATATGTGATTGATTCAGGCGTTACTTTGCGGAAGTCCATTGTTATCAAAATTTGTTTTAATTTCTAGTGTTTTTCTGCTGTAATATAACACACACAGCTACACACACAACACTACTGCTACTGTACTACTGCTGCTGGCTGTAATAAGACTGTGCTGTGATATTACAGCGTAAAAACACTAGAAATTAAAACAAATTTTGGTAGTAATTGCTTAACTTAGAGATTAAGTGACATCAATGAAATGCTGCCCAGTTCGTGAGATGCTCTCCAGTGTACATGTAACATATTTTTCATTACTCATACTCGGAAAGTAGGTCTGAAGTTGCCTGAGGAGCGGGTTGAAAGTAATACATTTCAGCCCTAGGCAGAATCACTTTCAACTGACAGTGACAGTTGACAAATGACAGACACTCAAATTATTAAAAAAAACTAGTTCTATTTTCACATAAATTTGTATTGAACCATGTTCCAACTTTTTTTTTTCTCCTCAGAGGATTATGGTCCCGCACTTCTCGTGCATTTCCCAGTGTTATTTCACGGTTTTAATTTTTAGTTTCCTTGTATTCGTAATGAAATGCACAGTGTTTACCTCGGGGTTAAAGACCTTATTTAGTTACTTTCACCCCTAGGATAACAATGTACTATTGAAGCATAGCGGCATAAAGCCTTATTACACTGAGCCATAATTAGGCCATAAGGTGGCTCCTAGCTAGGAAGCTATATTGGACGTCGCTTATCACTGCAATAGTTATTTTGCGAATGTCATCCCCAACAATTCCACCGTGACCTGCTATCATATACGTATACTAGGGGTCCCCGCGACTTCGTCCGCATGCGGAAGAAATTCGGCCCGCTCTCAAAATTCAACACTTTAAACCATGCCGAGCATTTTTTTTAGCCCCACAACTCCCCGAACTCTACCAACTTTACCGACTCTATCGACTCTACCGACTCGACCGACTCTACCAACTCTACCGACTCTACCAACTCCATATACATGGAACCGTTCACACAAAACAAGCGGAAGTTCGTTGCAAAAAAGTACACCGCTAAATACGTTGTCAAATATCTGAACTCTGACGTATCCCTTCTTTTTTTTTAATTTAGTTTATTGGTACACAAAACAGAATACAGTCAATAATAAATTTAGAAAATTTACACATTATACAATTTCGATCCAAACTATATTCCTAAAAATGTATACATAGCTTATTACTTGACAACATGCATTAGATAGTCAGTTTTAAGTGAATATAGAGGAAGGGGTAATTAAGTTAAATTTTATCTTATCTTGATACAGTTACAGATTACAGATTTCTCACTTCGTAACCTATGTGTAAACGTCACGCTCGCTGATTCTCGAATACTGGAAAAATCGTGCGGTGTATATTGCCGTGTGAAGCTAACCTAAGTTGGCATGATCCAAGTATCGAAGTGTGAATTATCATGGCACATTAAAAATAAACCATAACCACATTCCATAAAAGTCAAATTGTACTAACCACATAAGGCAATCCGAACAGCATAGTAGCATACTTTCTTCCGAAAGTGTTGAAGGCGTAAGAGCAGAAGGGGCAAATGATGAGTCCTCCCACGTTGGGCAGACTGCCCAGCAGTGAGACTTCGAGGGAAGACATCGGCTCCGAGAGAACGGTCTCGTTGGAGCGGAAGAGGGCGGTGGTGTAGGATGGCCAGGCGCAGACGAAGCCAGTTTGTACCGCTAGGAAGCAAACTGAAAGGGAGGCGTGACATTAAATACACAATCGAGACTTGTGTGAATAGATCTTATAAATCGAGGTGCCTCGTTGGCCGTCACTCAGTGGTCGCTTACCAATTGAGTGGTCAAACGTAAATCTATTTTCAAAAAAAATTATACTTCACTTGTTTTTAAAACCATTTGTTTCTGATATATCTACAATACTTAACGCTGCTTCTACCGTTTCTTCCCCGTGGTCCACCTGCGTGGTTCACCTAGGTGATCGACGGGTACCTTTTAGTACCCATGGAACACCCAGGTGTACTAAAGGTAATTCTATGTACCCTTGGATTACCCAGGTGTACCATGCATAATTCAACGTACCCGTATAGCACCCATTAATCACCTCAAGTCCCAAGTCTTTCCTTTTTAACCGACTTCAAAAAAGGAGAAGGTTTTCAATTCGGTTGATTTAATTTATGCTTGTTTTCTCAGCACTCCGGCATGAAATCGGCAGTTTGTTTTATTACCGTTTGTTTTATTTATTTATGTTTGAAGCGTTTCTTACCCGTGGTTCACCTAGGTGTTCCTCGGATACCTTTTCGTGTACGTAGTCTACCCAATAGGTGAAAAGGTAAATTTCGGTTATGTGAACCACGTAGGTGGACCACGAGGAAGAAACAGCTTCGACTACTGTGCTGTGTATTTTTTTTTATTCGGGTATCAGCGACAAAATAATGTGGTTGAATAAACTCTGAGGTAATTTATTCCAACTTGAGTTATTTGAAATGTTTATGGACTAAACTATGCCGCTATTTAAATTATTTTAGAGTTTTCGTATTCCTTATGTTATTTATTTACGTCCAATGTGGCGTTAAAATTGAGCTTATATACAAGATTTTTCCTGGCTCATAACTTTCATGTTTATTAACTTTATGCTTTCGTAATAATTTACGATCCTAGATAATGAAGAGATTAATCGATATAATACTTAGTCTTGGACCTACAAAATTACATAGTGAAGTAATAATACTACCGCGTTTCTATGGAGAAGTGACCAACTTGTCTACTCTTAAAGCATGCGTACCGTATAAACATAGATATAATTAAGCTAGTATTATAAACAGAGACCACATTTTTATTCCATCCCTTATTAATTACCTTATACCAAAAACATGGCGCCAGTTGATTATTTTTATGCGTTTATCCACATCTTTAACCGCACCCTCTTGGAATGAAGTTTGTTGTGACGAATTGCTTTCTTTTCTTTCTTTGTCAGTCATAAAACGCCCACTGCTGGACGAAGGCCTCCCCCTTAATAGAGGGGTGTTGCCATAATCCCCACGCTTGGCAGGCGGCTTGGGGATCGCAGACTGGTCACCACCGTTAACCAAGAGGACGCTGCTGCCCGTCCTCCGGTGGGTCTGGTAGCAGTTTAAGGACATACCCAGGTCCATGACGAATTTACAACGGTTAAATCAAAATACTTACTGACAAAAGTCGCCAAGCTTTGCACTATAAACTCTGAAACTTTCACCTTTTCCGACATTTTCACAGAAAATGCTAACCAAAATAAATTATTACACAAAAAAAAATGTTAAACAAAAATACAAATATTTTAACAAAAGTTACTAATTATCTTTTATTACAAAACAAAAGTAATTTAGCAAAAATAATAAAACAAAAAAAAGCTCTTATTTTTCGCATCTCCTGTCGAGAAGCGACAACTCTCTCGAGGAGAAATTGAAAGATAACTAAAATTACAATTCCCTCTTATACAAACTAAATACTACAAAACATTATACCTAGAGATACTTAATTATAAAATACAAATAATAAAGTATTATTTGCAGTCTGCCACGTTACGACTGGATTCGTAGGGTAAACGCGGCATTTGTTGACTACAATAATAACTCTCGAGAGATTGTTTCAGATTGACAGTTTAATGGATGTTGATGTGGAATAGCTTAATGTAATTTTTATCAGATACGCCATCAGATGTTTGCCATGTCTTTTCCATGATAATTACAAACAAACAATCATACAAATAGAATACATGCTTATGTTTGTCAGTATTATGTGTGTATGTTTGTTACCTCTTCACGCCAAAACGGCTTAACAGATTTGGATGAAACTCGTTTTTTTTATACTGTCAAGTGACGAGCCGAGCAAGACTTTCACCTGATGGTAAGCGTCACGCCTGCCACTAACAGTAGCAGTGCCAGAATTGTGAACTTACGAACACAATCCTGCGCCGCACTGCACTGCGCTCGTCACCCTGAGATATTAGATGTTAAATCTCTTCATACCCAGTAATTTCTCTAGATAGAGAATAGAGATAGTTTATTTACCAGAATAACATATGGGCTTCTTTTTTTCATCATCACGCGCGTGAAACCGCGTCGCGTAGCTAGTGTTCAAATAAAAGTACCCTTATGATTGTATCAATCAATCAATTATCAGCCAGAAATCGTCCACTGCAAAACATCCTAACTAATCAAAGGTGGATTTCCCCTAAAGCCGAATAATCAGCTTTTTTAAAACAGTTAGTTGCTGGAGCCATCTTCGGAGGGCTGATATCTGGCCTCCTTAGGCTCGGGCGAAACAGAGCCTGTGGCGGCCAGATATTTGGAGATTTGGAATGACAGATGACATTGACAAGAACATTCTAGTATTAGTAAGAATAAGGAAGGGTAAACAGGCAAGCAGTTCTCCCTTTACTCTCAAATGAGTTCTTCTGTTCTATGGAAAATAGGCTAGATGACTGTTTTTTTTTAATTGTCCTATTAAAATGCGGCCCATAAATATAGCTGATTAATGAAAAGAAAATGAAAACCTGATCAAAAATAAGCAACTTATTAGCATTTTAATATCATGCTAGAC
Source organism: Erannis defoliaria (assembly GCA_905404285.2). Lineage (NCBI taxonomy): Eukaryota > Metazoa > Arthropoda > Insecta > Lepidoptera > Geometridae > Erannis > Erannis defoliaria. The sequence continues at coordinate 11,763,301 of FR990089.1, read as the reverse complement.
AGAGAGGCGAAACAGCAAATCGTGACGTCACTTCTCAGTCCGCCATATAAATTATATTCTGACAAGTAAGGCGTGACGTCATTTTTTGTTTTGTGGGAAAGGGACAGAGTTGTCTCTAACAAAAACTTTAAACGCTCGTATATCAGAACATTACTAACCGATTAAAATTATTTTCTCAATAAACATACTATATTTACCTAAATTCTTCATCAAAGCTATTGGTTTCAACGATATAAACATAAGTCATCTACCCTATTGCAACACAAGAAATATTGCCGGTGTTAGAGTGAGGAATCTGATAGTAACTTTCTTGAAGCAACCCAAATATTTAAGCTTTAAGATAAATTTAAAAAAAACTCGAATAGACTGTCTAGCATTGGTTACACATACCCTGGAATAGAATGAGCTACCTGGTGAAACGACGTGGAAGCCAAACAAACAATAATTGAGATAACATTACTGAGCATTTACGTATTAACTATATCATTTATTTAAATTTACAATCTTTGAAAATTGTATTGTTTTCTTTTATTTTTGCGGTAGGGACACCCTACCCGGACCGGATATCGGAGAGAGGGGTTATTCACCAAGTGGACTCGAGGAGCTGGACACTCACGTGTCCAGCTGGCATACATAGAGAAGAGGGTTCTTTTTCCAAAGTTCAATTGAATTATTTTGCAATCAAATCACGGTGATAAATGCTGAAACTGAGAAATATTTTATCTATGTTTTTAGGAGTCAGAACAAAGAACAACTGATCATTTTATCGCGATTTCAATGTTGGCCCCATAGTAAAAGTTGTTTGTTCTGATGTATAAAATATGCCCTTAAAAGGATGCTAACTGATTAGGACTAACCATGTATACAAAGGGGGAGGCCTTCGTTCAGCAGTGGACGTCTCCGGGCTGATGATGATGATGATGATGATGATGTATACATAAAAATACATTATCACAAGCCAGAAGGCGTCCACTGCAAAAACAAAAAGATACATAAAATATACGAAATAATAAATATAGTAATAAAATATTCAGCCTAAATCGAAATGATGATGATGATGATGATACATTTTTGTATTTCACAGAACAACTACATATTTCAGATATATTGATGTTTGTTAGATAAGTAACTTGTCAATAAATATTTTTTTTTTATTATTTTTTTTCATTTTGTTCGATATTTAAGAAGATAAATAAAAGCTGCAAAAGACACATAAAGCTCTTTTTATTCATCCATACAAAACATACCAACATCGAATACGGTTTCTCACAAACATATTTTGTTCATAAACATTTTAAATTTGGCTAAAATATTCACTTATTTATATCTATCTATTTACATAAACAGTGATATACTTAATTATTATTGTATTTGTGCGATTTGATATAATGATAGAAAATAAAATTTCTAGCATACAGGGTTAAGTGAACAAATACAGGGAACTCATTGTACTCGTTATCGCGAATAAGCTTTACTACGTTGAAAAACGTGAATAAGCAAAAAATAGAGCTCGTTCTCATCTCGTCAGCTAGAAGATGTCCACTGTAGGAGATAAAAAATTCAAGTACGGTGTATGACAACACGTAAACTAAAACCGTGACGTTAGTATTGTAAATCATCAATTTTTTTTTAAGTCGCAGAAATAATGTCATAACCATGATTATTGTAAAACAAATGCGTGAAACAAATAATACTCTTTTTATTTAAAAAAAAACAACCGACTTCACCTTCGAATACCTGGATGACATCTTCATATTTTCTAGTAATTTTGATTTAAAAACCAAACTACTGAACCGATTCGATATAATGTTTATAGGATCATCTCTGAAGTATTGCCGCAGAATAAATATTAGTACTAAATACATAAAGTTCACTCCGCAAAGGAATTCAAACAAATAAGGACTTTATCTACTAGGCAATAAAGTAGCAATTCAACTCGCACAGCGCTGGATACCGCTCTCTTTCTATCACGTATGCTTAGTTACGTGCGACGAGGCTAGCGTGCGGGCGGCCACTGACTTCAGCCTTGCAATGTCCTCCCGGACGGAGCACCGGCCGAACATACCTAAACTGCGGAGTGTCACCCCCCTGGTATTACCTACCAAACAAAAAAGAAACAATCAAAATCAATTCATAATTGGCGTAACATACATACAAAAAATATATTACAGTCGAATTGAGAACCTCCTTTTTTGAAGTCGGTTGACAAGTAACATTTGACAAGCAATATAACCATAAAACAAAATAAGAGGGTAGAATGTAATAATGATCTCTTTGAAACAGGAATATAGAAATCCCAGCAAGGAAAATTAAAAAAATATTAATAGAAAATCAAAAATGTTTCAAACGTTTTATTAATAATTATAGAGGTTATCTATCAAAAATCATCTGAGAAACCAATCTGAGTATGGAGGAGGAGTAAAGCATCCACTAAATACTAAAATATTCAAGCTTACATATAAATACATAAAATATTAAAAGACAACACAAAAGAACACAAAAACAAATAAAGACCAGACAAAATACAACATAAAAGAGAACCAGTATACAAGTTCACAAAGATTATACTTTCAATAATAGATTTGCAGATCCAACCAACAACGAAAGAGAACGAAATGGTTACAACCCCCGTGAGTCTCAAGAGTCACGGCTCCGAAGGCTCTGGAGTTTGGAGCACTTTAATAACTTTTACAATAATGTTAACAAAAACATTTTATAACAAACTAACTAACAAGAACAACAGCTTTAAAAAATAACTTTCTTTAAGATCTCAGTAGCCGTTACAATATGAACATAGGTGTTGACAATTTAACTAATGAATCAACAGCAAGTTTGAACAAAATTAAACAAGGAATTACTGAAAAAATATTTCAGAATGAAATGGAATATTTAATATGAAATGGCGAACTCTGGAGAAACAATCAACGTTTATTTTGTTTTATTTATACGGGAATACTCAAGTTTAATTAAATCGGATACTCCGACTATAGTTTCGATCGCATCTGGTGACCTTTTTCAAAGAGTGAAAACAGAGCCCGTCGCGCGTGCGGCTGCGTCCTGCTTTGCCCGTATAAATAAAACAAAATGTGTCAAAACCACGCCAGTTTTCATAAGAAAATCAACGTTTAGTCAAATATAATATACCTACCTACCATTAACTTACTAAGCTATTGTGATATATCATATTATATTGAGCGAATCTCTTTCACACCTTGTACTAAACTAGTTAACTCTGTTTATACAAAAATATAACCACCAATAGTATTACTACGACAAGGGTGGCATCGGTTGACACCATGAAGGTTTCTTTTCATTAGACACAATTCTTCATCCTCAATCAAAAAACTTGCAATAAGTATACTTCTTTGTTTATAACGATGGAGCACAATAATCTATAAAAACCAATTCAATCGTGAGTTGGAGACTCCTAAATCAATTTGACTGTGGCAGTACCTATTTCTTTTTACTTTGTCTCCCGCCAAGGCCTCCAATAAAAAAACTATAAACCTTGTTGACTGATCTTTCGACTTCCCCTTAAACTAAAACTTGTAGTTTAAAAACCACTGCTAGACACTGATGAGTCGTGTTTATAGAAGAAATTATGTTCACAAGCCTTCAACACGCTATAATGATCTGTGCCTCAGCATTAAGACCGATTCAGATTGATCACTTCAGCTCCACTGAATTCTAGCGCTGAGTTCAAATACCGCATCAATGAAAGTTCATTCAAACAAAAACGCGCACTGTCACCCTAGAGATGTTTACTTAGAATTGTCCTTTGAACATTAAAAATACCAAAGCTAACTATACTATGATATTTAATTTTCTGTACTACTTTAACATCGGCAAACTTTGGCAGTGCCACACTTTGATTTAAAATGTCAATATACTAACACACTAATAATTATCATGCAGCGCAATATATTTCAATTCCTTATAAATGACATTTTTCGCATGCTTTTGAACACCTCGTTTATTCAAACCCTTGACAACAAAATTTCATAAGTTTATGAAATTAAGAAATTTTTACATCTCTAAGATTGTTGTTGTCTTTTATTTTATCACTACTTTTAACAAAAAAATACGCAGTATTCATGTTCTAAAAATAGTTAATAAATTTACTAAGAAAGAGAGCTAAATCCTTCAAGAGCTAGATTCTAGATTGGTTTAGATATGGTACTCGTACAACAAAACTGTCACTTTCCTTTTGTAAATTGCACAGCTTTTGTTTATCTTGTCTTCACTACTCATTAAAATCCCAAAATATTGTTGGCACTTAATAAACTAACACTCTGTGATATTCTAACAACACAATGTTGTCGCTAATTGTTGGAACACAAAATACAAATTTTCTCCAGCTTAAGTTTCATGTAATGTATCTGTCTTCTTCCCAACCTACTCATTTAAAATTCTTACTTCTGCCTCCATCTCACCGTTTTGTAAAAAAAACTTCTTGCATAATTATGATTATTATAGATTTTGGCCAAAATTGAGTCTTAGTTTAAACAATTGGTCATATCATGAGCAAATGTTGGTCTGATTAGTTTCTATATACCTAGGCCATCATTGATGCAAATTTGACTTTCAAACTTGATATTTGCTCTTGTAGTTACAACAGGGGAGTCTCCCTGACTCTTGACTCTTGTCATCGTCTATGCTCTCTTTTCTTCTTAAAAATGAGCCATGGTCCATCAAGGATTTCGTCTATCTGCTGTTGACTTTTTCCTTTAGTCTCTGGTATGGTGAAGAATACGTACCAGGCGCCCAGAAACGTAATAGATGCAGAGATGTAATAGGCACCGTGGAGGCCTAAAGCGATTGCAATGGAACCATAGTAGCGGAGAAGGAGGAAACTGCTCAGCCACATCCAGGATATTAGAAGACTGGATGCAATACCTCGGACCTGAAATAAGTTACAATATTTATGTTACATTTATCTTAAAACATAATAAAAAATTTTTGGAAGATATTTTACAGTCTGGATTTGGTTTACATTTGGTATGGTGCATTAGAGTTAACAAGTAGATGACATCACTTATCAGCATAGTTAAATGCTCTCATGCTAGCCTAGTTGAGAGAAGAAGCGCTTAAAATTCTTGAGAGTTTATGTTAGATCTCGTATCTGTATAAGCAAACAATAGATACTTCTCCGTACCAAACGATTCTTCCAAATTTATAGACGTTCGTATTTTTCAAACTATACCGCTGGTTTTTTGTTAAATGAAAATATCATCAACCATATAAAAATTATATTATAATAAATCCACCAACTTATATAATTTTACGACTCAGTTACATGGAGGGTGTATGCATACTGCATAGTAGCGGGATTTAATAGTTGATGCAGTACAATGCAGATTACAACGGCAACGTTCAAAAAAGAGAGAAAAATAAAATAAAAACCTCCAACCAAAAACTTCTCGTGGTTCAGAAACAGGACAAAAACTTACATCAGCAGTTAAACCCTGTAGATAAAAAGTTTAACAACTTCGTTATATACTTACATTGATAGGAAACAACTCCGATATGAGCACATAAGGCACAGATCCCAGTCCAATGTTATATAAAAACAGCACCAACGACAGCAAAACTATTGGCGTCAGTATTTTATCGTCACTTTGTTCCAAACTTTCTTTTGACCAAATCTCGGTAAAATTTTCTTGAAATGTGTTCAAAATTTGAGTCTCGTTCGTCAAATATGTACTGTTACTCAACAGTTTATACTTTTCCAAAACTTTTGTAGTATTGTCAGGAATGTGGATCGTTATTGTATTCGAGACAGGGTTGTCTCGTCGATAAGGCCACAGTCGGTGTGAGTACCAGGTATACATGTGTAAGTGGGGGTCGCAGTATACTCCTAGTACGACGAGGCAGCAGGTGATGCCGGTACAGGAAAAGAGAAGCAGCATCTGCAATGGAATTTGATCTTTAGATGCTGCTACAGTAAGTTATCAAGAGTAACTTAGGCGAAACGAAATTTTATACATAGGTATATTCCGGATAAAACGGTTACCTTTTATAATTTAAACAATGCGATAATGTATCTTACGAGACCAAAGTTCGTCGTCAGCCACAAAACGTCCACTGCTGGACGAAGGCCAAAGCCCAAAGTTAAGAGCCATTAAATTAAAAGCAGGTAAGTATGACGAATGGACTATGAACCGACGGACGGTATGGTCAGTCAGAAAACAGATAGGTACAGAAGTCTGTTCTGTGTATGTACTTCACTTTTCATATCCACGCTCGGCGGTCGCGCTAGGGTCGTCAACTTTGACTTATGCACAAAAAACTGTCGCGGTAGTGGCACTCGTATCGATTTGTTTGATTTATTGTTGAGAATGAAACAGGAAGGACTGAAATATAAAACAATAGTAAGTAAAATATTTCAATTTTAATGTTATTGTTATATTACAAATTTGTCTGGCACTCGCGCTCGCACTGATCCCAGCGGCACCGAGATATCATGTCGGTGAGCGGTGTCTATGTGTGCGTTGTTCGAGTGCACTTTCTATGTAGATTAACTTCTGTACCTATCTGTTTTGTGATATGGTGGACGGTATGGGGGCAAAGTTTCTTCAATACAAAGCTATTTTATATGATAATAATTTAATTACGAGTACTAGAGCATACAGCTTTTTCCGTGGTTTCAAAGCTTACCTTTCTCCCAAGTTTATCGACAGTCATGGTGGCCACAGCTGCCCCCAGCACTAGCGCCGTTCCACACAGTATGGACCCTGCTTCCGATGTATCGAAGAGGGACCGTGGAAGTGTACTGAAAGACAGAAAACACTTTACATGATAAGTCATAGATACACTGACTCATCAGCCGGAAGACGTTCACTACTGAAAGAATGTCTCTTCTTTAATAAGGAGGGGTTGCCATAATTCTCACGCTTAGGAGGTGGCTTAGGGATCGCAGAGTGTTGCCACCGTTAACTAAGAGGACGCTGCTGCCCATCCTCCGGTGGTTCTGGATGCAGGTTTTTGACTTACCCAGGTCCAGGTCTTTGAAGTTTTAGATACACGCAAGATTTATTTTATTATGCGGCTTTTGCTGTTCATGATGCATTGTGTCTACCCGCTGGTCTGACCTTCCAGACCCATCATCATCAAGACCAGTACAAACCAGCTTTAGACTTGGCATTTTGGATCATCGAACGTAAACAACCATCTGATAGTAGTTTTCGGATGAGCTGGTTTGGAAATAGTCAGTTATGAACTCGGCAATTCTCGAATCATTGAGGCTAGTCAATCCCTTGACTGGTATCTCTTAATCATGGTAACTAGACAGTCCTTGAGAGCCAGTTCCAATTCCAGGTAGGAATGCTTACCAACTTCTATCACACCATCACTTAACATAACTGGTGGTGCAAAGCCTGGCTGGTCTTTTTTAATTTTTTTATAGGCTTGCATTTGACGGCTAACCCGCCTGATATTAGAAGAAAAAAAAAACTAAGCATTGTAGCATTGTAGAGGTTTTGTGGATATCCGAGTGATGTAAGGGCTAATCATCTTACCCATTGTACATGGTGAAGTTATAGACAGTAAGGTTGAGATGCGGTACGGCGTGCGCTGAATGCCGCAGCACGGCTGCAGCGAAACTGTTGACTGCGCCCGCGCCACTGCCCGCAGCTGCACACAAGACTACCACGCAGGAAAACAGGGCGCGGCGAGAGCGCCGATGACGGACTGAGAAGATGGAAAATATCAAATAAATATAAAAAGGCGAAATGGGTTGTCAAAGTCGTAGGCAAGCCAATTACTGCGCCTGGTTTTATATTGTTTTTTTTTTAACTTTTAAGCTGGAAGTGTCTGAGTGGAGTTCCTCAGGAAGTACACTGCCACATTACTGTGATATCCTCGAGATATTTTCCTCTACCTGAATCTCAACCCCACTGGTAGGCTCACTATCAACTTACAAAGCTCTCTGCAAGCAGACTGCTCAGTCTTCTTATCCTTATCCGAAGTTGATGTAGAGTCCAACCCGCTGGCTCTCTTCAGCATCGGTTGGAAAGTATCAGAATCCTGTCTTCTCATCGCCTCTCGCTTCCTTCCGTAGGACGCGGAAGTTCTGATCCGGACTTCTTGCTGCTCGATCACATCTGTCAAGTCTTCTTGAAAGTCCGAGCCGTCGAACCAGCAGATTATTTTGGCTGCATCCTGAAACAGAAAAATATCAATGAAAAACGTGATTACAATAGTGGTAATATGCGAGTGCTTAAGAATAAAAGTAAGTAATTCGTATAGGCTGAGTGGCCAGCCCTAGTGTCAATGTTAAGAATGCTGACGTGTGGCTTGACGATTGTTGTTATGGAAATATAGCACCAATAACTAGGACTAACAATTAAACGTGTCATCCGACCCACGGTAGCGCTTAAATGTAAATTTCACTCACGACCACCCATCCGAAGACACAACGGAGTACTGATATTGAGTTTCTTTATGTCATAGAATCCACTTCAAAAACTAGCGGTATAAGCCAGACTTCTACGCAATATTGTGAGTATTTCCCCATTGCCCTTCGAGAGTAAACTTAGGATCATCATGATTCAGCTGTAGCAGTATTCATACTTCGTTCATTTCTTGCGAGTGAAACCTGTAAATCCGGAGAATAAATTCAATCACCATCAACAGCCGGAAGACGTCCACTGCTGGACAAAGGCCTCCCCCTTAGGAGCCATAATCCCCACGCTTGGCAGGCGGCTTGGGGATCGCAGATTGCTTACCACCGTTAACTAAGAGGACACTGCTGCCCGTACTCCGGCGGTTCTGGTTGCAGTTTTAGTACACACCCAGGTCCAATGGCGTAAAAAGGCGCAAAAAATTCAATGGCGTAGCCGAATTGGTGAATTTGCCAACCTGCACATGCCAGCGGAAGAACCACCCTGTTGCCCTTCGAGGGTAGGCTTTTGTCCTGGGTTGATGCAGTAGTACCTGTATCCGACCGACGCTAATGAGGAAGGAGGGTGTCTCCGGCAGCCACAGCAGAGAAGCCAGCAGCACTGCCGGCGGCACCGCCATGACGAGCGACAGCGCGTGTGCGGAGAGCACGCCGCCCGCGCAGTACGCGAACAAGATGCCGCTACTGGGAACAAATTACTGAGCATGAAGAGATTGAGAGATTTTGACATATAATATACAGGGTGACGAGCGCAGTGCAATGTGGCGCAGAATATTGTTCGCAAGTTCACAACTGGTCTGCTACTGGTATGGGCAGGCGTGAAACCACCAGGCGAACGTCTCGCTTGTCAGTGTTTGGAAGCGGAAAATCGTAGATCGGCCTGAATGGCGTGCCCTAGCATATTCAGCTTTTTAAATAGTCCACTGCCTTAGGCCTACCATCGGAGAGCAATCGGGCCACATGCACCACGCTGGCCCAGTTGCAGCTTGGTGGATTCACATACCATTGAAATTACGAGTTTCCACACGATATTTTCCTTTATCAAAAAGCCAGTGGTATTAGAATTCGTACATAAGTTGCAATAAGTAAAATAATTAATAATAATGGTAATAAGTAAGTAACACCAAGTTAATTGAGCTCATTTATGGGCCCGGGATTTGAACCACGGCCTCATGTTTCCGAGTCTAGCGATGTCCCGGCTTGGTCAACAGTGTGTTTGCTAAAATAGTTTATCTTCAATTTCTGGATTAATTTATCGGAATCGGGCGTCTGACAAAACGTTGTATTGATTTAGGCTATGATAATCCAAAAGGGTAAATTAAGCATTGATTGAATTACGCTTATCTGCTATTCCCATCTGTTACGCTATTTATAGGGATTAAAATAATAATGAATGAATTTAATCTATCGTACTATATTAAACCTAGGTTTACCTAGGTCAACTAATATCGTTCGAAGATGCCACCGCCAAGGAAATTGACCGGAGAATAGCAACCTCGTGGAAAAAATACTGGGCCAACAAAGATGTATTCAAGAGCCAGATACCAATACACCTCAAAAAACGACTGATGGATAACACCATAATGCCGTCTTTGCTCTATGGTTGTCAAACTTGGGCACTTACAAAAAAACTAATCCAAAAAATAGCTACATTCCAGAGAGCAACAGAGCGCTCGATGCTGGGTCTCAAACTAAAAGACAGAGTCAAAAATGAGGACGTACGACGAAAGACGAAAGTCATAGACGCAGTAACTATGCTCTGCAAGCTGAAATGGAAGTGGGCTGGTCACCTAGCTCGAGCCGAAGACGGCAGGTGGAGTGAGCGCATTGTGCATTGGTATCCCAGAGACGCCACACGAGAAAGAGGACGACCACGAAGGAGATGGAGCGACGATGTTGCAGAAGTAGCAGGTTATGCATGGACCCGCGTAGCACAAAATCGCGAGGAATGGAAATGCATGGAGGAGGCCTTCATCCAAATTTGGGTGCCCCAAAAATAATTTTATTTAAATAATTAGATTTAACATTAAGGGAATAAAGGCTATTTTATTTTATTTTATTTTATTTTTATTTATTTTATTACTATATTAAAACAATATCTTTAGAAACAAAGATTTCTGGTAATGAGCTCAAAATGTTGCAACTAAGATTTGTTCAGCTTCCCTTCGTCGTTAACTTTTTACATAGCTTGCAATACTTTTTTTATGTTCAAAAAAACAACAAAAACAAAATTTGGTAACAATCACACGAATCCTACTAATATTATTAATGCGAAAGTTTGTCTAGGTGTGTGTGTGTGTGTGTGTGTGTGTGTGTGTGTGTGTGTGTGTGTGTGTGTGTGTGTGTGTCTGTTACTCCTTCTAAATGTTTGTTATTATTCCAAAGAGCTCATCGGTACGGGCCTGGGTTTGTGCCGCGATCTCACGATTACAAGTCAAGCGGTTGCCCACGTGTCTTGGGAGAGGCCTATAATGTCTATTAGTTGACTATGATAAGCTGTATGATGGTACTTATTTTTCGGATACATTTAAACAATTGTAAAAAAAGCTTTCTGATACCTGCAAGCCAGAGCCGGCATAGCAGCCAGCCCACGAGTTCTAGGGGCGATCTCCGCACAGTAGAGCGGGGCGAGGGCCAGAGCCCCCGCGCCCCCCGCTCCTGCTGCAACCCTGGCCGCCCACACCCCGCGAGGGCCGCACCACGCCGCTAGGGACCAACTTATCTGGAATATTCAGACAAAGGAAACATGACGCGGTGCGAATGTTTTTACTTATATTCTAACACAGTAAACAAACAGAACAGTATACAACGTTTCTATTTATATACTCACAGAAAAATATTACATTACTACGTGCAGGAGACTTACATAGAAAACGCGTCGAAACGTGTCATTACCACATTATACCTTTTGGTACTGTTTTAATACGCATTCAAGAAACGCAGCTTACAGAAAATCGCCTAGCTTGCTAATGCACTCGGGTTATAGTTAACTGGGTCACTTCTCGCGTCGTTGACTAAATGTCATTTTAATTAAGAATTATTCTAAGAGCGCTTCAAAATCAGACTTAATTTTTTTTCCTGTGACGAGACGAGCAAGACTGTTGCGCGGTGGTAAGCGCCACGCCTGCCACTAACAGTAGCAGTGCCTGAATTGTGAACTTGCGAACACAATCCTGCGCCGCACTGCACTGCGCTCCGAACGTCACCCTGATATATTCACATCACATCAACAGCCGGAAGACGATCAATCAATCGATGAATATTCTCCTCTCTTCTAATTTGCCGTGCCCGACGGGGTCCGTTGAACTATGTACCTACTTTTATAAACACCATGTACTGAACGGCATGGCAATAAATATCTGAATCTGAATCTGAATCTGACGTCCACTGCTGGACGAAGGCCTCTCCCTTTAAGATATATTAGATTATTCTCCCTGATATATTAGATGCCTGAAAATACATTAACATTAACACTAACATTTTTAGGATGTTAAATATCTTCATACCCAGTAATTTCTCTGGTAACGTTGCCCTTCAAACCGGAACACAGTAATGCTTGGACACTACTGCGTGGCGGTTCAATAACTGGCAAAGGTGTGGTACTTCCCCAGGCGGACTCTGCAGTAGAGTCCTACCACTACATAGGACATTACATTACATTAATGAACATTAGAATATACTTTGTACATTCCTATTTTAATTTAAAAGGGTGTTCATCAGAACATAGTTTCTTTTAAAAAGCCTTTCTGAGCCCACCGCATAACAGTACCTTGTTTTGCTACATTCAATGTTATACAACACGTAAAACGTTCAATGTTATGTTATTTGTTGTTTTTGTTCAATGTTAACTATGCTCCAAGCCAGATTCTTTTGTACCAATGAATTCTTTAGACACCTATAGGCCTAGCAAAGGATGTAGGAAAACTAAAAAAACCCACTGCCATAAGAAAAGTTTAAAGCTCCCGGGGATTAAATGAACTTTCCCTGCAATGACTTAGCATGGGTCACATGGGAATCGTTAAACCGACTTCGGACGCAAGTTAAACCAACACAGCTAATTTAGAATACTTTGATACCGGTTCTGTACACTATGGCTATGTTATTTTGTTAACATTATGACCCTGCGATGTCCCAATGTTGGACAAAGGCCTCTCGACCCTCTTTTCTTTTGTGCCTGTCCAGAGCTACAATGGTACAGTCATTCGTGTGTCTAGGTCATTCCGCAATCGCTTTTTGGGTCTCCCGGACGCCCAGCCGGCGCTGGATTTACAATGAACCTAGCAAATATGCAGAACGCACCTGCCTTCCTCCCTCTCACGTTCGCCAGCACCGCGAAGTACCAGAGTGCTCAGCAAGTTTGACGCCCAGCTGGCGCTGTACTTACAATGTACCTAGCAAAGATGCAGAACGTATCTGCCTTCCTCCTTCTCACGTTCGCCAGCACAACGAAGTCAGCACTTCGCTGCCCAGCAAGTCGGACGCCCAGCCGGCGCTGTGCTTACAATGAACCTATCAAAGATGCAGAACGCACCTGCCGTTCCTCACGTTCTGCACTGCACGTTCGCCAGCACCGCGAAGTCAGCGCTTCAATGCCCAGCAAGTCGGACGCCCAGCCGGCGCTGTACTTACAATGAAACTAGCGCAGACGCAGAACGCGCCGGCTTTCCTGCCTCTCACGTCCGCCAGCACCGCGAAGAACGGCGCGGCGGGCAGTGCCACCAAACACGGAAGCGCGGCGAGCCACGCGCCGCCGGTCAGCGCCTCACTCCCCAGCACGCCGGACACCCAGCCCGTGCTGCAGCCGTGGGTGAAGCACGACAGGTTGTCTGCAACATGTACATTTGTTTATAAGTTTTATTTACTAAAATATACGACTAGTATCGTTTGACCTAGGAATCATTTTTCAAAGCTAAAAATTTGCTAACTAGTCCACGGCTTTATTAGGTGCTGTAGGTACGTGCGTGAAGTAAACACCCTCCAACAGCGGGCCTAGACAAAGTAACATTCGATTAGCGATGACGCTAATAGAAAAGTCTCAAATGTATGGGATTGGCATAGGCTATCGCAATGTCACGTGGTCTTACGTTAACGAATAGAAACTTGCTAGACAATGTCAACATTTTTCGATTCCGTGAAACGAATCGACATCGCCGAATAACAACTTCCATAGAAATGCGTAGACAAGTGGCACTTTTGGCTAGCGTTATCGCTTAGTTTTCGATTCGCTCGATAGAAACCCTAGCGAATGCCGAGACCCTGTAGAAAACGAAACAAAATGGCGATTTAACACTGTTTTGAGCGGTATGTTGTGAATTATTTTGAGTTTTTTGTTTAAAATAAAATGTGCGCTTTATGTGTGAATGCCAGTGGATAACTTATTGGAAACCGTTGAGAAGACGCGATAAAGCATTATTTATAACTAGCTGCACCCCGCGGTTGTTGGGATAAAAAGTAGCCTATGTTTTCTTCCAAAGTATGAGCTACTTTTATATAAAATGTAATCCAAATCCGTTCAGCCGTTTCAGCATGAAAGAGTAAGAAACAAACACACACCAACAAACTTTCGCATTTAAAATATTAGAAATGTGATGCAGCTACTTTAGGCTCAAAAAACTGCATTTAAAAAACGGCTAAAAGAAAAACATAATTTAAAATTATTTAGCAATATTATGTAATAGGGAATAACAATGAATACTTATACATTTTTCAAGGTCGGTTAATACAAGGCCAAGATCATGGCAATAATAATTGTTTATACTAACTAACATAAACATTGATCCGGCGAAGCTAAAATCTGCTTATTCTATTATTTCATACTAACTCTCAAGTATTCTATGGCAATTTGACGTTTGCCGACGAAAGTCCAGAGACAAAATGTAAAGTTTATCGAACAAACGAATAGAGAAGGCGTTAGCGAAACCTATGTGACTTTGTCTACCAAACGAACTTCGTTATCGCTTAAATTTGTCCCAGTATAGTCAATTTCTATATTTTTATTATTATAGTTTTTCTATCTCTTATGAGTCTCTATGACTCATGAGAGATAGATTACACTCTCAACTAAACTTTTACAAGACGTTATTTCAACAAAACGTTACATTACACATTTATTCATAATCCTAGCATTAAAATTTTCGCTTTGCGAAAATTATTCCTTACCTGGGGAAATTTTAAGCCAAAACTTCCGCTCTATAATTTCAAGCTGGCTACGAAAGATGAATGCATGGAAATGTCATCCAAAATTACTTCATAAAGCCTGGGGACAAAAGCAGAGCTTTTAGCTCGGGAATGCCAGATAAACTTGGAGTTTGAAAACAAATGGGCTGGATTTTAATTTGGATTCACTGCGATAATATCTGTTTGGAGCGTTCTTTATGGTTCTGATTATTCAATTCGGTATGTAACGTTTTATTTTTGTAGTTATTTTATATATTTTACTAATAGTAAACTTTATTTTATGTAACTAATTTGAATATTTTGGCTTTCTATGCGATAGTTAATTTTGAATACGTTTTTTTAAACTTTTTATAGCGATGACGTCATAAAGTAGGCTGAATATGTATGCCCTTGCCATGTAAAACAAAAAAGCATACATAGCTATTAGCAGCCTATTATGTGATGTCATTAGAGGTCAAATGAAAGTCAAGTTTATTTCAAGTATTTTATAAAAAAAATATGTAACTGGGATTAATACTAATGATCAGTTAGCGGATATTTTAACGAAATCATTAGGTAAAACAAATTTCAGATTATGCGAGGTTTACTAAATGTTAATTAATAAATTAAATAGTTATTTATGTATTGTTCAAGTTAATTGTTGTTGTTGTATTTTTGTTACAATACAATAACACTTTATTGACACCATACAAACATAATACATTACAGATTAGCACAAAAGGTGGTCTTATCGCTAAAAATCGATTTCTTCCAGACAACCCTCGGTTGAATAGGAAAATTAAAATGTGAAATAGGGACGGTGGAAGTGTAAAAAAATGGGATGAATGAATACTTAATTTTTAAATAACAAGATGAATAAATACACTACATACTAATAGTTTACACAAATAGATATTAATAATGATATATAACAAGTTTCTAAATATACATTACATAAATACAGTGACGATGCAAAAATTAAAAACTTAGAGAGTCAGTGAGCTAATTCCGCAAGCTAGCAATGTTAATGCAGCTTTTATTATGAAAACTGACGTGGTTATGACACATTTTTGTTTTGGTGTGCACGCGCGTCGGGCTCTGTTTTCACTCTTTGAAAAAGGTCACCGGATGTGATCGAAACTATAGTCGGAGTATCCAATTTAATCAAACGTGAGTATCCCCGTGTAAATAAAACAAAAATTAATGCAGCTTCACCTGAGCCTTGAACGATTCGACGCTCTGCGTACGTCTGATTGCCTCTTGAAGGGCATTACAGAGAGCTACAGCCCGCACGGAGAACGACGAACCGTAAAACAAGGAGGTGTAAGCTGGAGTAGACAGGAGGAGATTTTTTGATGACCTAGAAGTATTAGAGTGAGTATCGCAGAGAAAAGTGAACCGTGAGCATAAATATGAAGGGAAAGAAGGTTTAAAAAGTATATTATAAAGAAGGGCGAGTATATGACTATCCCGACGAAGACGAATGGGGAGCCACTTGAGCCTAGCACGATACTGAGATACATGGTCATATTTCCGGAGTCCGAAAACCAACAAAAATAACGTTATATCATTTTAGGGACGTAAGCCGGAGGTAGAATCGTGGTAGCTGTAATAAAAGGTTACCTAGTACAGCTGCCAACGAAATTCCTAACATGTCTATGTAATTTTATTGTGTTTACTATATTATTTGAGATATATTGTGTTATGGAAAAAAAAAGTGTTAGTTAAGTTTTATTTTTTTGTTAATAAATAAATTGAAATTGAAAAAAAAACTAAAAAAAAACTATGCAGAGATTCTGGAGACCCTCAAGCTTGTCGAATTGCTCCTGGGTTAATTCTTGTAATGGTAGGACTCTACCGCAGAGTCCGCCTGGGGAAGTACCACACCTTTGCCAGTTATTCAACCGCCAAGCAGTAGTATGCAAGCATTACTGTGTTCCGGTTTGAAGGGCAATGTTACCAGAGAAATTACTGGGTATGAAGAGATTTAACATCTAATATCTCAGGGTGACGAGCGCAGTGCAGTGCGGATTGATTGATTGTGCAGGATTGTGTTCGCAAGTTCACAAATCTGGGACTGCTACTGTTAGTGGCAGGCGTGACGCTTAGACGCTTACCACCAGGCGAAAGAAAGTCTTGCTTGTAACGTCACTTAACAGTATTAAAAAATAACGATAAAGCAGGAGTCTGCATAGTCAAGAATAGGGAGAAGGAGAGACTGTGCCACAACAATTGATTTTGAGATTGTGTTGTGTTGTGTGTGTGTGTTAGTGTTGTGTTGTTGTGTGTTATGTTGTGTGTGTGATTGTTTTAGAATACGTATTTATATACAAAACTCAAGGAGGTGTTTTGAATTAAAGATGTCTTATGAGTTTCGTATAAAAGCTTCCTTTGCACAACAGTTAGTTTTTCATAGAGCTTTGTCAATTAGATAATTTTTGGTTTTCTCTTGTTCGCTGAATGTAATAGATTTGATGCTAGAATAAATATGGTAAAATGGTGTTATTTATGACTTAATTTACCAAAAATAAAAGTTAGTGTTTTAAAAGTAAAAATAATGTACTACACTGACACTAGGGCTGGCCACTCAGCCTATACGAACTTACTTACTTACTTATCAATTTAACCGACTGTGATTTTCCCTATAGTTTTATAAAATCTAAAATATTATATCTTCAATAATAGTGAAATTCGCGAGATAGTGGTTGGGGCTTAAATTTTCGCTCTGCGGTATAATTTTAGCTTCTTATACGTACGTTTAGCAATCAAACGCTATTCAGTAGGCGTTCTTTCACAAATAAAATGACCATTTCAAAGCAAGGCTAATTCCAGTTTCAAAGCATTTTAAAGAAATACTATAACGCATGATTTATATTGCATCACACGTGAGATCTCTTCGATTTCAGTGTTACGTTTCGATTCATCAGAAAATAACACGATAAAAAACAAAACTTCAGAGGTAGTCTCATATACATTTTATCAAAATCGGTTCAGTAATTTGGGTTTTAAATTAAAATAACTGGAAAATGTATGCGCGGAGTTACATTGCGCGATAAATTCCGGAACGAGGATATTCGCCAAACAACCAAAGTCACCGACATAGCTCGCAAGGTTTGCAAGTTGAAGTGGCGCAGGGCAGGACACATCGCTCGAAGAACTGATAACTGATGGGAAAGAAAGGTTCAACTGCGAACCGGAAAACGCAGCGTAGGAAGGCCTCTCACTAGGTGGACCGACGATATTGTAAAAGTCGCGGGCAACCGGTGGATGCAAATGGAAGGTTGCCGTACTCGTACTGTGTGGCGGTCTAAGGGGGAGGCCTTCGTTCAGCAGTGAACGTCTCCGGGCTGATGATGATGAGTAGCAGATATTGAAATATGTAATAGGATAACATGAAATATTATAGCATCTTCATCGTGTGTGACGGCTTTAAGAGTGACTCGTGAACAAGATCACGCGTAGTTTCGGTATAACCTAGTTATTAGCTATAGTAGAGGATTAATCTCAGTAGATACAGGAGCCAGATCCACGATGGATCTAGTGAGGTTTTATTTTCTCATTTGATCTATTTTCAAAGATGTGAAACAAAATGTATCTGATGAGATTTTTTTGTTACCGATAATTCAATTTTTATAATATTGTAAATTTTGATGGATCTAGTGAAATATGTTGTTCCCATAAAAATGGAACGGAGTATAGAATGGAAAATGTGTAAAAGTATAAAAAAATTGAATAATGGAATGGAATAAAATAGAATAGTTTATTGGCCTTATAGCATTTTGGTTACACTGTGGAGTGGGCAAGACAAATTTACAAAAAAGTGCGAGTTTAATTTTTATGATAGTAAGTACTGTGAAGCAAGCTTAACTCACAGACCGCCGCAGCTATGACTCTTCTCAAAGACCCTCTCCATCGTTTTGAGGCCGTCCTTTCGATGCGATTCCTGGGGACAAACAGACAAATAGCTTGAGAATTTTTTTACGAATTCAATACACCATTATGTATCGAGACGAATGGCGTTCCGCAGGCAAAACTTTTCGTATATGGCGCCAGCGGCGATCCCGATGTGGCAAACTCAAGTCTTCTTGCTTTGATAAATTATATGTCTAGATAGACTGATGGATCCTGAACGCGTCGAAAAAAATAGCGGTTAACTGTTAGCTTCTTATGCACGCACACTATAACAACGACAATGATGCAACGCGAGTGTAAGGCATGGCTGTCACGCACTCTAGTATAATAATGTTGGCCTGTAATTTTTCGTTCATAAACAGTACGAGACTCTATCTAGACATATTATTTATCAAAGTCTTCTTGTTAACTCTTGCTTATTATATAATATCTGCTTTTGGTGAAGGCGTTGTCGATAATCTAGTCCAAGGAAAACCGTAGACTTTGATCGTTTAATACTACTAAATTTTAATGAGACTCGATGAGCGTAAATATTTGTGTTAGTTTTAAAAAAACTGTTTTTTTTAAACTATCTAAAATAAAGCTTACATTTTGAAGACAAATTGTCAAACGACTGTTCTAAGAAAGTTATAAATTGTTAGAGGTAATCAAGCGGAAAAGTTTAGATGAAGAGTTACTCATTAACAATCTGAAAGAATTACGCTCAACGATTTTATTAAAATTTAGCAGGTTTAAAAGATCAAAGTCTACGGTATACATCAAGTAAAACAAGATTGTATTTGATTTCGTTATCAGCTTATTAGCTAAGTAAAAAAATGGTTAGTTATCTATCTACACTTCTTCACACTCATACACTAAAGGCTTATACATTTTGGCCTAGTTGGAACAAGACTGATACGGGAAGTTTGAACCACTAGGCCACACGCCCACACGTCATGACATGTCCTAAGTATACCTTTTATAAAGAGGTAGATTTGTGAGGTTGTATGTTTGTTTCAGGAACTCCTCGGAAATACGTTCCGAACTACATTCTTTGCGTTTGCACGCCTGCATATTCAAGAAATTATGTATGCAGGCGTAAATTTACCGTAACCGCAATATAATGCGGTAAACGAGTTAACCAGAAGAGTTTCAAGGTCACGTACGTCATCAGCCATAAAACGTCCACTGCTGGACGAAGGCCTCCCCCTTAATAGAGGGGTGTTGCCATAATCCCCACGCTTGGCAGGCGGCTTAGGGATTGCAGAATGCTCACCACCGTTAACGAAAAGGACGCTGCTGCCCGTCCTCCGGTGGGTCTGGTTGCAGTTTAAGGACATACCCAGGTCCCTAATTGAAGGTATTAACGAACAAATTTCATTAAAAAAATATGAAATCATATCAATCGTATTAAAATTACCTTGAACAAACTTTAAAGTCGCAAACTTTACTTTACTTCCATATAGTATAATAATATATAATGCAGACAATATTATGTTTGGTTATCCATAGAAGCGCGCACTAAACTGTCTGCCTCCGCGTAATTCTATGAAATCCCTCACGAGACTAGAGGCTGCATGATTGATGGCCCGCACAACTGCGTATCTTTAACTGATACGTAAATCCTACCTGGACTACAGAGTAAATAACAGTTGCTGTGTGACTACTCAAACACAGTAAATGCAGAAGGACTTAAAACTGAGAACTAGGTGGAAATATTGAAAGCTTTTCAAAGAACTATCTTTAGCAACGACAAGGTCGTACGAACCTTTTAATTTGTATAACCAGCCAGGATCCTCTATCAATGAAAGTGATATCTCTGGACCAGGATGAAGTTCAGTAGATTTAGCTATTTTCCGGTTTGTAGTAACAATAGTGGCAACATTAAATGCTTAGGTATGTTCAGGTTCACCTAAGTCATTTTCCAAAACCTAACCATCAGATTTGAGAAAATTTGAGGAGACACATCGGTCTTAGAGTATGTTTCTGTCTTTTTAAAGATAATTTCAGGTAGCAGGAAGAGACACAATTCATTTTTAATTCATGCTTGAACCTGAACAAACAACCCGGACTATAATCAGTATTTGTGCTAATCAGCTAAGTGATATTCAATACAGCCTTTGAGAGCAATCCCACTGCTATTCCCCTGTGTATAACTTTATCCAATATTTTTTTCTACTGAATTGGCAGAAATGTATTACATTACCGTCCCATATTTTGAAGGTTCTCTGGAGGGAAAGTGCCTGAACACTTTGGTACTATTTGCTATTCTGGGTGTACCGAAGTGTTGGCAAAATATCGAATAAATTGCAAAAGAAAATATCCAAAAGTTTATGATCAAACTCGATATTTAATGAATATTGAAATTAAGGATGAGATAAAGAATGGTCACACTAAATGCGAAAACTAGGAAAGTGCTTCCCGAGCGCATATTTTGACCAAGATAGGTTTAGTTTAGCTTAATTTGGTTTGCTTCTATCAGAAAAGATAATCACGAACATATTTCACGCAGTATATTTTGCGGTGATTTTTCAAGATAGCTAACCTACATATAATATAATGGTTTAGAATACGTTAGCTGTATGTACTACCCATAAGTTCGTTTAATCATACATTTTCTTTGGTTCTGTATTGTACCAATTCATACCCATAAATAAGTTGATTTAGTGCACCAGATTTGTGCTTGTATAGTTTGGCATATCTGAGTGCCTATCTCAAAGACCTATTTTCTCAGATGAGACGGTTACCTACTGAAAAGTAAACTTTCCCAAATGTCCCGAATTTCAAGTTCCATTAAACATTCGTTTGGTAATATTGTTCCATACATATAGAATTACGCAAAACTGTAGCCTAGACGGAGCGGAGATCTTTGTACTGGGGCCTCATTTTTGAATCGTACGCAAGCGTAGCGCATGCAAAAGGAACGATACTGTTTGGAATAAGGTTTAATATCGTTTAAAAGTCGGCTCCTGTCGCATGCGCTACTTTGCGTACGATTCAAAAATGAGGCCCCTAATCATTTTGAATCGCTTTTCTATAAGATCTTCCCTGAAATCGCAATACAATTTCGGTCGTCTACCGAATAGACGATTTATTTTTACGATTTCAGTGTTTGTCCCATTGTAAAGGTTATTAATAGTGATAATGAAATACAATGAACTTATTTTGGCTTAGTACTGCGTTCTGCGTAACCTCGTATATAAATCAGAATTTTTCGCGGTCTTAGATCTCCCACGTTGACTTTAGGCTAAATACGTATCTCCGTTTTTTATGATTATGAAAAAGGTAAAACTGGCTGGATTAACTGAGTTAAACTTTAATCTACCAGGATAGCATAGGCAGTTAGGATATTAGCAGAGAGCGCGTATTTAACGCTGCGCTGTAAGTAATACCTTATTGGTTGAAGAAAGGATTAGCAGAAGCTTAGCTTGCAGCAAAGTAAACTTACATCTATTGTTATAAAAAAATACTCATCAAATAGTTAGTAGCATGATAATAAACCAAAGCCATGTTCTAGAGGTTTACTAGTATCCATTGCAAATATTCACATTGTTCACTCGCTCAATGAACCATGTTTGCAGATTCAGATCGACTTTCAACTCGGAAAATATAATTGTAAATACAAGTAGGATAGCATACACACTAAGAGGAGTTAGCTCTTCCTTCATCATTATCATTATCAGCCAGAAGAGGATGTCTTCTGGCTGATGACGGCAGGACGAAGGCCTTTAATAGGGAGGGGTTTATTTATTTCTTAATCCGTGCATAACCAGGAATAACAGTCACCCATTCTTTCATCATTCATCCATTTCTGTAGTGGTAGGACTCTACTGCAGAGTCCGCCTGGGGAAGTACCACACCTTTGCCAGTTATTCAACCGCCAAGCAGTATTGTGCAAGCATTACTGTGTTCCGGTTTGAAGGGCAATGTTACCAGAGAAATTACTGGGTATGAAGAGATTTAACATCTAATATCTCAGGGTTACAAGCGCAGTGCAGTGCAGCGCAGGGTTGTGTTCGCAAGTCCACAATTCTGGCACTGCTACTGTTAGTGGCAGACGTGACGCTTACCACCAGGCGTTTTGGCGTCTCGTCACTTGATTGTATTACAAAAAAACATAATATTATGTGACCAAGATAAATATACGATTTCGGATAAAGAGCTGGATCCTCCAAGATTTTGGGGTGCTAAGATATACTTTACAAAAACATTAAGACTGATTTTGAAGACAATAGCTATAAAAATACCATGCAAATGGTTTTCTTTAGTGTCTTTAGAAACCTCATATTAGTGAGGTTATAATATTATGGGTTTATAGTCAATTTAATTAAACTAGATTAAACGTAAAATTATACTGCCATCAAAATTGATAATAGATTATATCATTAATTAGCAAATTATAACGCTGACCACTCTGACCATCTTCGAATTACGTTACTTAAGTTAAGTTCTAAAACTAGGACTAGAACCAGGAAAGGCAATAATTAATAAATAATAAGTAAGTAGGTACTAAGCTAAGTCTCTGCCCATCTCAGTACATTTTAAAGCAAGCTTATTCTAAGTTATGGGGCGCGAGAATTGGATACATTTTCCGAGGGTGTGTGGAATGGCTCCTCGGGGGACTTTAAGGGAAGGTTTTGAATTTTATAGCCACTTAGTATAGGAGTTTCAGAAAAAGAGGGATGAAGTTAGTAGTTAGTTAAATGTTAGAGAAAGTTTGGATTAAAAATATTATATTTATTCGAAAGTTTTATCCTTCATGTTGGCACCTATGGAAAGTTGTCAAGCTATCTTTGCGGTTTTTATAGTTTTTGTTTAATGGTTTTTACTTAGTTTTTGTTCCGGTAATACGAAACGCTTAGATCTCTTTAAGTTTCGCAAAATAAAACTAAAAATGTAAAACCACTGGATAAATCCTAAAAAACTGGGCAAAAATATTTCAATCATAAGTAAAACTGCTGAGCAATAAAATTAAGCAAATATCTGTAAAATACGCATTTTAATATAAAATACCAGGGGAGCATAAATAGGTCGAAGCTAAACTGCTCCCACGGTTGAAGCTAAAAAACTTTTAAGTCCCGTTCTTCAGGCCTCGTTTTGCTTACGTTTTGTATGTACAAACGGAGACAAAAGTGATCCGGCGAAAATGAAAAAAGAAAGTGAGCGCGATAAGAGTGAATCGTGCTTCGCATTCCAATTACGCGATTTCATGTTTACTGTGTACTCAAGTAAGCTGGTTTTACCTATCTACGTGATAGGTGGGTAAAATTCACGCCAAACTTTAGAACCGCTCAGAACGCAGTATGTACTTTCCATGAAGTGGCTAACTTATTAGAGCGATCTTCTTCTTCTTTTTCCGTACCTACCTCATGTTTTTTAGGATCGGGCCTCTTTGTTTTTAAGGGCCATTCTGGGATTTGTGTCATTATATCTGGGTGTAGTCTCATCGTCTTCATGACTCTCTTTACTGTTTCCATCCAAGTCCAACAGGGGGTTATACCGTGTATACGTATGTGTGTATGTACATGTACCGTGTATGTACCGTGACCTTTTTTTAGGGTTTTCTAATTCTGTGACTGATGTGTTCAAATCGTATCTCAGTCTTAAGCTCAAGGCGAATAACAATGATCTTACCAATGTTGGTTACATTGAAATGGTAAAAAGGAGCACAAAACCGCGAAAAAACGGGAACAAATTATCAACTGGCATTCGTGTTTTACTGAAGTAGCAATTATTCTTATAATTTATTAAATTATAAGAATGTGTTTATAATAATATATTTTTAAATGTATGTTTTTTTTTATATTAGTAAAACTAGGTTAAGCAGCAACGAGCTAGTTAAATCTTGGACTATCTTTGCAATCGAAATAATTGTGTCAAAATAGTGTCAACAAATTGTCTCATTATTTGAATCACAATGCTAATTCTATATACAAAATTTGTGCATCGAATATTTTTGTCCGTCGTTTTGTATACACACTTTTAGGATGTGCAGTCTTGCATGAAATACAATGTACTGTATTAAAGTTTTTAGCCATCATCGTTTTTGTTTCTTATTCGATTTGTTATTTCCGGATTTTTGTCGAAGTATTTTTCTTTAGCCTTTCTATCGCAGCCTGTACATCTTGCGTGCCCCGTCCAATATTTACCCATGTACGTGCAAACGGCACGTGTTACCATTTATAGCTGCTTTTTATCGTCACGATAATACGTCGATTTCGTTTATTTGGTACCTGTGAGTAGGCGCAATTACAAGTTGAATTAGATTGGTTTATCATGGCTTTGGAGCGTTTATTGCCCTTGTAGCATTTTATATTAATCAAACGAATGGTCACAGCAGAAACCATGCTGCGTTTTTTTTCCGCTAGGTGGCGCATCGTTTATGCGGCCATAGTAAACTATGAATCTCATACATTTGGTTGTTTTTTTTTTTACATTTTACAATATGGTTTTTAAGATAAAAAGATAAAAATAACTTAATTGCCAAAAAAATATATATACGTAAATGTTAGACATACAATAGAACAATAATTAAGTTTAACATTTAAAATAGGTATTCAACCGACTTACATTTTGACTACCTTGATGACGCCTTTTTTACAATTAAATGGTTCAAAAACAAAACTACTGAACCGATTTCGATATATAAAAGGATAAAAAAGGATAATATAAAAAGGAATTTCTAAATTAAATCTATAAATGACGGAGTTCTGAGGTAACAAACGAGAAAAAAAACATACAACCGAGTTTAGAATATCCCTCTTCTTTACTCTTATTAGACTCGGATTATCGGAGAGACTCTGCATATAGGTACAGGTTTGTACAGTAATCCTTTGCCTTGCTAATTAAAGCTTTCTCCAACATAAAATGTAAACAACTATCTAGCCTACAAATCTAGTTTCAGGCCGTCAACAGCTGCATAGATTCTTAAAACAAGGCACAGTACTCAGTATTTTTCCTTATACTAGATTAGCGACTACGCCCTCATCAAGAGCAGATAGATATAAGCAACGATTAACAAGAAAACTTAATTTCGCCACATCCGGACCGCCGCTGGTGCCATCTGCGAAAACTTTTGCCTGTGGAACCTCATTGGCAAGGTATTGGTGCGGTCAGATTATTAATGGGTGTGCGAGAGTGCCAAGTTAAGCGTCATCGGTCGTTCCGCTTCGAAAAAAAAACACGATTTTATTAGTAATGTGGCATTAGACCTTTAATATGACAAACGGCTTTTCTTGTATGATAAATATGATTGGCTAGAAAAAGTCAGCTGGCATTTTCCAGAAGTAAAACTTTCTGTGAAAGAACGGTTTTTTTCTCTCGCGAACTTTATTAAGCTGTAAAGAAGTTTGTTTTAGGAGTTTATTAGCCAGATTTCAGTGATCCCTGTTATTTATAGTCGTTAAATAAGATAAATAGGTCACACAAATAAGATTAATTCAACCAAACGTAAAGTTTTGGTGGGAATGCGGAACAATTATATCCCTGCTCAAGTGTGCACTGCATTATTTTCCTAAGCTTGAGTTTTTACGCCTGTTCATTTTGGTATGGCAATTTTGGGCAATTTTGGTTGTAAAATGTGGCGAAACATGTCTTCTCGTGTTGTTTTCAAAACTCCATAACAGTAACGTCGCCACAATTTTACTGGGATATGACTTGGAGTTGACAGTGTCAAAATTTGTATTACTGTATGTAATTTTAGAACTTGTGTGACTTAATTCTAACAAAACCATGAAAAAATGCATCATGCCCGGCAGAATGCAAAAGTGCAATGCCAAAAATGAATGACAAAACAAACAAAAGTTGAGCTCATTCGTAAATACCATTCGCGATGGGTGATCGTCGGTGATCTTGTAAAAACACCTAGATTAAATGATATAGTCGAGCTAGCCACAAGCACTACACACTACTTTCATTCAAAACAAAAGGTACTTTGTATTTATACTCAGAAAGTACACTTTCCCTAGCTTCGTGTCGGTTCCTCATCTCTGCAAACTACGTGGCTGAACAATAGGAAAACCACACTGTACCTCTCCATCAAAGTAGTGCAGATGCTTTGAAACGACTACATAACTAGCAAAGGTTAACAAAACATGGAAATGAAACAATGAAATCGTAATATCGCGTACAGTTATTTACGGGCTACATTTTTTAATCACATGTGGGTTTCGCATTAAAATATGATCGAATTTCTAACGACTCTATTTTGAAAGTCGCGTCTATTAGAAAAAATATAAAGGCTTAATACATTTCCCATAGGCAGGTAGGTAGTGGCAGGGGGGTGTCACTCCGCAGTTTAGGTATGTTCGGCCGGCGCTCCGTCCGAGTGAATGCAAGGCAGAAGTCAGTCGCCGCCCGCACGCTAGCCTCGTCGCACGTAACTAAGCATAGGTGATAGAAAGAGGGCTGTATATCTAGGTGAATATAGCGAACAGTATCCAGCGCGAGTTGAATTGCTACTTTATTGCCTAGTAGATAGAGTACTTATTTATTTCAATTCCTTTGCGGAGTTAACTTTCTGTACCGAGTACTATTATTTATTCTGTGGTACAAATGTCCCACTTCCTTGTATGAACAAGGCAAAATGTCACATGTCTTTATCGTAGCTAGTTATGAAAAATTATGAAAATGGAAATATAAACCCTGTTTATTAACTAGTTATGAAACTGTAAAGAGAATTCTAATTTCCATTTTTTATTTATCGAATTTTTAGTTACGAATGTGGATGAAGGGGTTGAACACCTCATCATCAGCCCGGAGACGTCCACTGCTGAACGAGGGCCTTCCACTTAGGCCGCCACACTGTACGACAACCTGCCATTTGCATCCACCGGTTGCCCGCGACTTTACAATGTCGTCGGTCCACCTAGCTCAGCTCGGCTAGTCGGGCTGTAACACCTATATTATTACAAATCCTAAAGTATGTCGGTATGTGTGTGTATGTTTGTTACCTCTGCACGCTAAAACGGCTGAACAGATTTGGATGAAACTCCGATCGGAGATAGCTTATTTTACGGAATAGCATATAGGCTACTTTTTATCATCGTCATCACCGTTCCCATCATCACGCGAGTGAAAGCGTGGAGTTCGACTACTTCTCAATACTGTCGAAATGTGTAAACGAAAAACGCGGTCGACGCAGGAATTCGTTCACGAAAACCGGAAGTTGAAAATAAAATGTAGTTTTTACATTCCAGATGACACGAAACCTCATGTTATCTAGTGATAAAGCATTAGGTTTATGCACAGAGCTAAAATGTATGGTTTATGCTTCTTGTGGGTCCGGAACCGTAAAAGTATGTTTTCACTAAAGATCTTAAACCCTCACATAATATAAGATCTCTGTGTAAATGTGCCTTATTTATACCATGTTTGGTTAGTAAAATGTGTAAAATGCTTTCCATATATTATTCATTATCCTTCGGCAAAATTTATGTAAAAAGAAAAGATCTAAAATCTAAGAGATATAAACATCATGTTTCCAAAAAAAAAACTACGAGGCTCTTTTTGTAACGTCTTTTACATTCCACGGCTTGTTGGTAAAATATGGTAAAAGGTTATACATTCCAGAGATAATATTAATTTACCCTCAGCAAAATGTTTGTGACAGCTGCTTTTTAGAGTTCCATAGCTGAAGAATTTCCAGCGGAGCCTTAACAAGCCTTTGTCGGCTCTCTTTCCGCGCTTCTGTCCACTGACGAGTTAGAAGTAGAGGGCTTGCGTTTTTCTGTGCTTTCATCCAACTTATAATATTATTACGTAAATCTTGTGAATTGGTAGTCAGGTCACAGAATAATAACTTATAACAGAAGCTTTACTTCGCAATGGTTTTCAAAGAAATATGACTCAAACTGATAAACAATATGATTTAATTTAGCTCGCGGTCCAGTCGAGCACGTGTTCATTTACATACCTACCAATTTCTTTTTGAAGGAATATGGGCCTTAATTCACTATACTACGGTTCATAATAAGTTATACATGGTTATACGTATTGAAAGAGCCGCCGAGCCGAGCCTACTAGATTGGCCCTTGCGCAATGGCCGCCGCCCGTAGGTATGTTTTTAATACCAACACGCGGAGTGACACAGGCCTGATATTTTTACAGAATAAGCTATACTATGACGGGCTAGGCGGGTAAAAAAACATGTTTTTAACGTTTTCTTATTTTCGCTCTATCGTAAAAACTATGACGCGTATAAATTATCAAACTGAGTTAAGTAAGTAGGTACCTAACTAAGATTAAAATGCAAACAAAAATATATAAAAAGCACCTAACAACAAAACTATTTTGTGTAATTGGTCTTGTACTAAGGATTCCTGACTCAACTAAATAAAATGCACGATTAGACGCGCTATAATACAGAACCCTTGATACGCGAGTCCAATGCTCACACAACCGGTTTTATCATTCTCATGAATTTTAACAAAGGCAAACAAAAGCACTTAGACATAACAGCCTGCTGCACCAGATCAAACTATAGTTATAAACCGGAAATGCAAGCTGTTCTGAATTCTGTTTTCCGGAAACGTGCACGACCTCAACCCGAGTCAGACCACTCTATCTTGTTCTATTTTCGTCCAACTTTTGAAGAACTTTTGCATTAGCACTGTGATAACTCTGTAGCGTCATAGGCATTATGTTATTATGTTACTTTACCCGACTATGGATTAGATCCTAGCAGTACATTTATGGCTTTTAACCGTCTTGATAATTTCAATTTATAATCCGTCACCAAATAAGTTTTTTTCTAGATGAAAAAAAGTTCTTCTTACCTGTTACAAACTAAAACCCGTTACCTAAGTAATTTCAATATGTAATCCGTCACTTAAGATTTTTTGTTAATCTATTCTTGTTCATCATCATCATCACCAGCCCGGAGACGTCCATTGCTAAACGAAGGCCACCCTCTTAGACCGCCACACTGTACAACAACCTGCCATTTGCATCCACCGGTTGTCCGCGAATTTTACAATGTCGTCGGTCCATCTAGTGTGAGGCCTACCTACGCTGCGTTTTCCAGTTCGTAGTCGTCACTCAAGAACCTTTCTTCTCCATCGGTTCGGTGTCGGTATCGGTTTTCAAAAAGGTATTAATCAGTTTTATCAAGTGTTTTTACAGGAAACAAACACACAGCGCCCTCTGCCTGAAAAGCCTTTGATAATCTTCCCTATTGTATAATGGTTTGAGTATAAATTCTATTTTAAAATATTAGTAGTGTCAGAACCTATCTATTTAAGTATAGATATTTTGCTTAAGAGCAGATTTTAAAGAGAAGTGTACGATATTTCTCTATCATGAAACTATCGGTAACATTTTTTACAAATGGCCGCCTCTTGACTTGTTCCGCCCTTCACAGCCCCGAAACAATAGCTGCCACGCACGACGTGATATTCATCTGAGAGTGATGTGGGATACTTGCCCAACTTTAACGTGATAAATACCTGCCGCAGCGTGATATATCAGTTTTTACCCATCTTTGTCAAAAGAAGGGTTTTGATCATTGTATATTGTATTAGCAATAGTCATAGAACAAAAGACGTCGTTAAAAGGTTATGCACCTCTTAAAGAATTCTTTGGTACATAAAGACAAACAACTACCAAGTTACCAATATACCTGTAGGTGTTGCTTCTTAACTTGGGGTGTGTTAAGCCGCAAAGGGCTTATTATTTTCAACCGACTTCAAAAAAGGAGGTTCTCAATTCGACTGTATGTGTTTTTTTTGGTATATAAGTATTCTATCAGCTATCTGGTTTCCATAATACAAGCTTTGCTTAGTATGGGGCTAGATGGCGCTGTGTGTAAAATGTCCCCCAATATTAATTTTAAAAAAAAACTTCTCCGGACGCATCCAGATTTCCTCACCATGTTTCCCTTCACCAAAAAGCCTGTGGTTGATCTTTCTATACAAAGTATAGAAATTCTTTTCCCGATGTTTTCCGACTCAATTTCGCTTATTCCAATCTCAAGGTTAGCTAAGTTTAGGTAAGTTAATCTTAAGGCTAGTTCAAGGGTAAAGTTGGATTATTTATTTTTGTTTTTCCCAAACCGAGGCAGCGTAATCACACTTCTTGACTTGTTTTTTACTTCAACGCGTATAGAAAGCCAATGGAGCGTTATATAGGGTTGTACAGAACTGTAGTAGTAGCCGATAGGTACTCATAGTGAACTACTTTTACTATGGAACCGATTAAAATCATTAAATAAAAAAAGCTGCTATACAAGCTGTTGTTTGACATTCAGGTATATTATCGTTATGATCAACTTTTACTATGGGGCCAACCCTGACATCGCGAAAAAAATACAGCTGTTCCATACATATTGTCCAAGGTCAATGAACTTTATTGTATGGAACAGCTGTTTTTCCCCGTTTTGGGGGTTGGTCGGAGAGAGCTGTTTACAATGATGAGTACAAAAACCAATAACCTCCTTTACGTTTAGTACTAACGTTAATAATGGACGATCCAGTCACTTCGGATGGGTGACTGTGAATTGCATTTATAATATCTGAGTGTTACCGTGGGTCGGATGAACGTTAGATTGTTGGTCCCGGTTGTTTATTCTACTTCTACAACAACAACCGTCTAGCCACGTCAG
The DNA here is from genome assembly GCA_905404285.2 of Erannis defoliaria. NCBI lineage: Eukaryota > Metazoa > Arthropoda > Insecta > Lepidoptera > Geometridae > Erannis > Erannis defoliaria. Next base: position 11,732,255 of record FR990089.1, on the reverse strand, counting down.
AGGCCCTCTGGTGGTACATTAACTCTAACTTGTTTACTTACTTTAGTAAAATACTTCCGTTCTGCGTATGCGTAACCCATATAACTCCTTAGACTTTTGACAGCTTCGAAAGGGTCGATGTAAGATTACGTGTTATTTGATTTTAGGCCATTGTAAAACTAGTTCATAATGACGATTAGATAGAGCTTCTTTCGGCTATTCCACTAAAAGTAAGTAAGTTCGTATAGGTTCAGTGGCCAGCCCTAGTGTCAGAGTTAATTTGCCGCCCGAAGGCCTCTGATATGGCTGACGATTGTTGTTATAGAAACTAGAACAAACAACCGGGATCAACAGTTTAACGAGTCATCCGATCCACGGTAGCGCTCAGAAATAAATGCCACTCACGGTCACCCATCCGAAGACTGACCGGACCGTCCGTTGCTTAACATCGGTGATCGTTTAGAATCACCTAGACAAGCTACGCCACGAGGCGCTATTCCACTAAAACCCGTACTGTGAGAAAATTTCAACCGGCTATACATAATACATAATTATTATTCTCGATAGGCAGATCAATCTCTATTAACAAATTCATTACTTAAAGCTTCAGTTTTCGTTGATTTTATAAACACTGATGCAGTTACCTATTATAGCATTGAGCTTTCGTAGAGAGCTTGGAGGATCAAGCAAGGTGAGAGTGTTGGTATCTACAGTAGCGTCTACGGTTTCATGCTCTCCTGGTAGGTGTGGGTTCGGAATATTGAACAGCTCCTAGTACATTGAGTTACCTCTCTAAATTAATTTAGAGAGGTAACTCAATGTAGCTTGGAGGATTTAGCGCTCTCTCTTATCAAAGAAATCAATTTTAACTAAATTTTCTTCAGACCTTGTGTCATTTTAAACGAGGTATTTTTTTAATTAAAATAGGAATGTTGTCGATATTAATATATAAATATGACAACCACAGAAAAGCGAAGGCCCTGACAACCATTATCTTCAGCCAATCATACAAAGATAAAAATTAAAAAAAACCATACTAGCTTCACTTCAGCTAAGATCCATGTTCATGTTCATCGGCCATGTTGACACACTGTATGGTCGATTCTGAAGATTTTTTTCCTCTTAGAGGTCAGCTTGGTTTGGTTTCAATTTTCGTCACACAACATTTTCTTTAAACATAATTCACAACCAAACCAAAAATCATAAAACTCCAGACTGCGAGGCTCTTAAAAATTCCAAACACAGGGCTTCATATTAGCTGAGGAGGCGTTTTATTGCACGTCACGTGGCAGACGTGACGGATCACGTATATTCTACTCTACGTGTTATGGGCGCCTGGTACTTTGAGGCTGAGTAACTCTATGCCGGATATTGGTTTTACGAGTGTACTGTATTTTTGGCAATCTAAGAGATCCATCCGTCCGGAATTTCGATTAAAACTGATTTTCCTTAGTATCAAAACAAAGCATTAATTTTATTAAAATTGTGATAATAAGATTGCATGTAAATGTAGCCTGGAAGAGATTGCTTTTAGCAATAAGGCCGCCAGTTGTTCCAATATTTAAGTTTATTAAATTATTTCTGTGTAAAAGCCGTCACACGCGATGAAGATGCTATAATATTTCATGTTAGCTTAGAACACATTTCAATTTCGCTACTCATACAAAACAAATGACAAACAAGTGACGAAGATAATTAATGTTTCAAAAATGTATGGAGAACGATATTTATTCTTAACATGAAATATTATAGCATCTTCGTCGTCTGTGACGGCCTTTATTCTTGGTGTGAACAATAAAAAGTTAATCAATCAATTAATCAATGTTCATATTTCTTAGTTCAGCTGTTTTGGCTGTACGTTGTCTGTCAGTCAATCAGTTGTTCAGGACAACCTATTACCTGACTGGCTGACTCCTCCAAGATATATATTTCCCGTAAAAATAAAAACATGTTCACTTTAAATTCGCCCACCTCTTCTCTATAACAATTTACATTCAAAACATCCAAACCTCGGAATAAATTTTCGTTTAACGTGACTCTCAAGCCCCTTCCTTCCCCCGGTCCCCGCCACTGAGGTAATTTTTCACTCTATTATGGGGACATGCGAACGCACGTACGGTTCTGTTGATTGGACAAAATCTGAAACGTTGAAATTTATCCTGATTACGGAAACGCTTTTGGGGATATAGCCAGTTAGTACCTATACAAAAAACAGGTTAATACAGCGCTAATAAAAAAGTGCTTGTACAGTCTATATTTCGCTCGTTCGGCAAGTATACTTTGGAAGATATGATCTTAGGCCTTAGAATGTCTAAGAATACGACTCAATAGATACTGTTCTATCCAAAGTACATATTGACCGAACGAGCAAAGGGAACAAAGTCACTGCAACGATTGGCATGCTTTCATCTGTTCCGGATGTATGTATCTAGATGTTGGTATTCGAATTTCAAATCGTATTTTAACCGACCTCAAAAAAGGTGGTTCTATGTTCGACTGTAAGTTTTTTTTAATGTATGTTCACCGATTTCTCCATCCATTGTGGACCGATCAAATTTTTTTTTTTTTTAAGGCGGGTAGCTTTTTTTACTCTCGAACTGTTAGTGATTTTTATTGTAGTGGTATTTCCCCCTAAAAGTGGGGAAGTGGCGCTGTTTACTTTTTCATCATCTGATGATCACCAGCCCGGATACGTCCACTGCTGAACGAAGGCATCCCCCTTAGACCGCCACACTGTACGACAACCTGCTATTTGCATGCACCGGTTGCCCCCGATTTTCACAATGTCGTCGGTCCATCTAGTGTGAGGCCTACCTACGCTGCGTTTGCCAGTTCGTAGTCGTCACTCAAGAACCTTTCTTCTCCATCGGCTATCAGCTCTTCGAGCGAAGTGGCCTGCCCATTGTCACTTCAACTTGCAAACCCTGCGAACTACGTTGATGACTTTGTTTTTTAGGCAAATATCCGTGTTCCGGATTTTATCGCGCAAAGTAACTCCGAGCATAGCTCTCTGACTCACTCCATTGCCCGTTGTGTGACTCCGAGTGTCTCCAAAAGAGCAAATAAAGACCACGTTTCAGTTTCATATGACATCATTGGCAAAACACGCTGGTTCAAGACCCTGGTCTTCAGGCACTGCGGGATTTTGGACGTGAAGATATTACGCAATTTCCCGAACGCTTCCCATCCTAGTATCCATAGTAGTATACATCATCGAAGTATATTGCGCTTATCGAACAGAAGCTGAGCTACGTCCTGAATGAAGTTAAAACCCTACGGGAACAAGTCGACAGACTGGAGGCTAATGAAACTGCAAAAACATCAATAAAAGCTCTCATTTACATATTCTTCAGAAAATAATTCCATTACAATAATCAAAGGGAGAAGGCCAAGGGTGAGAAAAGAGAAACTAAGAGTATTCGTTCCAGTAACTAGCTTAATTATCATTTAAGCGCCGCTCCTTGTGTGAGTCCCACACTTGTCGAGGTCAGGGTACGACTGTATGACGTACTGTATGTGTAGGTGAAACTTCGAGCTCAGCAGCACAATTTTCGTTTCTGCTGGATTCGCAACGGAACTTTTTTTGTGCGGCAGTCGGAAAAGAAGCCTGCCTTACCCTTGTCGAGGTCAGGGTACGACATAGAGTCGTATGGGTACAAGGGTAAGGCAGGCTTCTTTTCCGACTATTCCGACCGATGCGACATTTCCGAGTCAGAACCACAGAAAACCGTTGGAGTTGACATCTGTCGGCGAGTTCCACGCAGAACATTTACTCGGTGTAAGGTTGTATTCGCACGGTCTAAAGATACGTGCTGCTTAGCGGGCCAGAGGGACTTCCTATTGGAGTATCAGTGTTGTCTCTTTTTGGCCGGGAGCTAGTACACTGAGGGCAAATCCAGTGATCCCTAGTGTCTTGACTCAGCTGTCTAAATACTTACTTAATATGTTTATAAAATACCATCCACCCATCATTATGCTGTCCTAGACACATTATAATTATCTATATTAGGTACTACGAATCGTAAAAATAATTAGACATCACTATATATCACAGCAGTCGTATAAAATTAATGTCCGTCATATCGATTCACATTAATATCGGGTCCTTTAGACCTGAGCGATGAATTACATGGAAACACGCATGTCTGTTTCATTGGGGAATTAGTCACAATACGCTCTGTAAAAGTACCCGGCATGTGTCTAAAATTAAGAACTGATGAACTGATTGTAACACAGACAAGAGGGATAAAACAATACAATACAATAACACTTTATTGACACCATAGAAAGGACATTACAAACATAATACACTACAGATAGGCATAAAAGGCGGTCTTATCGCTAAAAGCGATCTCTTCCAGATAACCCTTGGATGAATAGGAAAAGTTAAAATGTGAAATAGGGACGGTGGAATTGCAAAAAAATAAACAAATGGAATGTACGAATACTTAATTTTAAAATAACAAGATTAATAAATACACTACATCACAGAGAAATAGATAGACAGAGAGATAGATTTAGACAAATAGATATGAATATTGATATATAACAGGGATCCGCTAGATGTACGCTATTGGTCCTTTTCAACCGACTTCGAAAAAGGAGGTTCTCAATGTCATCAAATCAAAACTAGGTTTTTTTTGTACGTATGTTGTGCGATTACTCCGCCAATAAAATTATAAACTGATTTTGATGATTCTTTTTTTGTTTGGTAGATGATACTACAGAGGGGACCCCTTATACATTTTATCGAAATAGGTTCAGTAGCTTGGTTTTTAAATCAAAATTACTAGAAAATATGAAGATGTCATCCAGGTATTCGAAGGTGAAGTCGGTTGTTTTTTTTTTTAATCCTTTAAATATTTTCATAGCAATCTATTTAGGGCTATATTCTTTTCTTTAGCAATAAGTTGCTGAAAAAAAGAAAATGTCAGAGACATGTCTACAGTCGACTTAGAATTTATAAAAAAAAATGATTTAGAGGCATTATCCAGGAAGAAAATAGGGAATACGTTTGTATGGCGAATCACTCACCAGATTCCCTCTTGATACATTTCAGTGCATCACAGCCGCGCGCGGCCGACGCCGACGATTGAAGCTTTACCTAAATACGCTGCGCTATCCATCTCCAGGCTAACTTTCTTCTATATAAAGATATTTCCGTAAAATCTTTCGTATTTACGTCAGTAGTATAGTAACCTTAATTCTGACCCAATTAAATGTCAGAATTTACTTGTACATAAACACGTGGAACAGCAATATTGATACAATCTACGCAATCTAGAAATCGAATCAGTCAACCTCAAATAATCGGTTTATGTACATTCTCCTGGTACATCCAATTAAACCTTGTTCCATATTTACCCAACAGGTACCAGGACGACATAAATACGCGGAGTAACTCCTCAATATCCGGTAACGCTCGGGAAACCGTGTCGCGTCCGGGTGGAAAATCGAATTGACACATCTTAGCATTTCTAGTTGCCTTGTGTTGTGCGGTATTTTTCAGGGCTTTTTCCCGTAAAAATAACTTTATTAGTAAGGTTACCCGCGACTCCGTCCGCGTACGGAAGAAATTCGCCCGCTCCCAAATATCTTTCATATCGCTGGGTTAATTACTTTTTCTCTCCACATTCACCACTAGCAAAAAATATAATTGTTTTTGTTTTAAAAATTCAAACCAAATACTACTAATAACATCACTATAACCATTATTTGACGTACAAATAATGTAATAATATAGGTTATATACCTATATAAATATAAAGATGTTTTTATACAAAGTTTTTTTATCCGCGCTTTCACCCCGTTAGCGATCCCTGTCAAAAAATATTGAAAGTACCTAATTTTTTAAATTAACTATCCAAATACCAATTTTCATCACTACAGCTTCAGAAACAATGAACTGTACCATACAAAATTTCATCATCCCCGTCAAAAAAGATTATTTTAAATGGAACTATCCAAATACATATTTTCACAACTAAAAGTTCAAAAGCATAGAAGTTTCTTAAAAAGTTTTCATCTATTTTCATAAATTTGTATTTCGGTAAATCCTTTCCTATTAGTACGCATCAAGACAAATACATCATCCTTTCAAGTCTGTACGACCAGCGCGCAGCGCTCTAAGGAGGCTACTAATGCCAAAAGTAAGTAAAAGGTGTATTTTTAAACACATAGTTTAATGATAAAGAACGTAAATATTCAGATTAAAAAATATTGCAGGTAGGGGAAAAACCTAAAGAAGCCGAGTAACCGAATAGAATTTTGGAAAATAATCTGGTTTATTTAAAAAAAAATACAAATTACCAACAAAAGAAAACTGTTTTAATTCAAATGCTCTAAATTATCAGCGACATCACCACTTTCTTTTTTACGAATTACATAGTCAAACTAATGTTTTAGCACAGTAGACGTTTATTTTTTTTATTTCATACCTACATTTTGAATAATTAAATAAAATCCCACCTAAATTGCTCAAAGCCAACATCAATTGTATCATGCGATTTTCGACTGTAAACGAATGCAAGACGCGCGGGTAAAATCTGTTATTTTTCTGGCATTAGTCGCACTCGTAAGCGAAAGAGGTAAGATCCGCTTACGCTCTAACGGCCTTACCTACAATAATCTCGTTTCTCTTAGTCACTGTTTAAACTTATCTGTCCTTTTCTAGCACGTGCAACTTCACATCAGAGAGAAAATGGCAGAGCATCTTAAGCAGTGACTAACGGTTGAAACGTTTTTTTAGGTAAGGCCGTAAGTGTTTATGGGTGTGTGTTTGTGTTGTGTGTGTTTGTGTGTGTGTGTGTGGGTTTATGCTGTGCATCAGTAAGTTATTCATCAAGTAGACTGTAAAACCCTCTACTATAGACCGTAGTGTTAAATTATCTTTGCCCTATACTCTGAAAGCTTGGTCCACAATTTGTGTTTGCTAAAATTGTACATTTCCAATTTATGGGTAAAATTTATCGGAATCTGGCGTCTGATATAACGTTGTATTGGTTCAGGCTATGCTAATCCAAAAGGGTAAATTAAGCCTTGATTGAATTACGCTTATCTGCTATTCTCATCTGTTACGCTATTTAAATAGGAATTAAACGAATAATGAATTGAATAATAAAATAATGAATGAAGGACATTCCTTTCTATGGTGTCGATAAAGTGTTATTGTATTGTACATTGACACTCATTACTTTGCGACATTAGATAGTGTTTTTTTGTCTCCAATGTGGTAACGAGAGACGAGCGAGACGTTTGCTGGTGGTAAGCGCCTGCCCATAACAGTAGCAGTGCTAGAATTGTAATCTTGCGGACAAAATTCCGCGCCGCACTGCACTCGTCACACCGGCAATGTTATCGGAGAAATTACTAGGCATGAAGACATTTAAACAGTCTTACTAAGAAAAACTTCTCACTCACTGCTTAAGATGCTCTGTCAACTTCTCTCTGACGTGAAGTGTCACGTGCAAGAACAAGACAGAGAAGTTTAAGCAGTTTTGAGCGGCGTTTTTAAGTAAGACTGCAGGGCAGGCAAGACGCTTACCACCAGGCGAACGTTCCGGTCGTCCAAGACCCCATAAAAAAAGTACCAAGGCAACATCCTGCAAAGGAGACTTACATCAAGGCCTACCTACAATAACACGCTTTAAAAAAAAACAACCGACTTTAACTTCGAATACCTGGATGACATCTTCATATTTTCTTGTAATTTTGATTTAAAAACCAAACTACTGAACCGATTTCGATAAAATGTTTATGGGACCACTTCTGAAATACTACCTACCAAACAAAAAAAAACAAAATCAGTTCATAATTCGCGGAGTAATCGCGTTACATACATACAAAAAAGAAAAAGAAAAAATATATACATACATTTTTTTTTAAGTCGGTTGAAAAGGACCAATAACATAGCGTACCTCTACAGTAGAGTCAAGTCGTAACATAACTAATTCATAGACCGTTGTGTACTGAACCGTTTTGTAGTCTCCAGGGTAAATAGTCCTTGTGTTTAGGCGTGGTAGATGAATACTTCATGAGAATCGATATGCTAGAGCAATTTTAGACGTGAACCAATATGAGGTTTAGTTATATACAACGTGTAACAAAATTTTGTGATAAAATGTACTCATCATATACGAATAACTTTTATTAAGGGGCCAACCCTAAAACGAGAAAACAAATCAGGTGTTCCATACAAAAAATTCCTTGACCTTGGACAAAACGTATGGAACAGCTGTTTTTTTCTCGATTTCAGGGTTGGCCCGATAGCAAAACTTGTTCATAATGATGAGTACATACCCTGTAGTCCCGTCATGTTTACGACTTGCGCCGGAGTGCTAAAGATCCATTTAGGATTTAGGAGCATTTTGATTTTGATATGACATATCTGCCTCCTTATATATATATAACTAGAGGTCGCCCGCGACTTCGTCCGCGTACGGATGAAATTCGGCCCGCTCTTAAAATTCACCACTTTAAATCATCCCGAGCAATTTTTTTATCGACGCAGTTCGTCGTTTGATTTTTAGGGGGGCCATATGACCCCATCTACCCTCCACTTCCGCGGCCGCTGAGCGGAAGCCATGGTAGCCTAATGGAAGATCGCAAGACTCGGAACCATAAGGTATAGGTTCAAATCCCGGGTCCAGCAATGAGCTCAATCAATTTGGTGTTTATGTGCGGATTTACATTCCACTCGCTTTTCGGCGAAGGAAAATATCACGTAGTAGCCTGCATAAGTTTAGACGTGAATAATTTCAATGGCTTACATGAATCCACCTACCCGCAACAAGGTTCCCCTTGTAGGTCTATGTAAAAATAATAAATAATAATATTAATAAATATCGGTGACATTTTACACACAGCGCCATCTAGCACCAAACTAAGCAAAGCTTTTAATATAGAAACCAGATAACTGATAGAATACTTATATACTTTTTTTTGGTAAATACATACTTACACCCAGCCACAGAACAAACATATATTGTTCATTACATAAATGTTTGTCCTGGGTGGGGATCGAACCCACGCCCTACAGCTCTGAAGGCAGACATGCTACCAACTGAGCTAGGCATGTCTATCATATTATGTATGAATTCAAGTAGTGGTAGGACTCTACTGCAGAGTCCGTCTGGGGAAGTACCACACCTTTGCCAGTTATTCAACCACCAGGGCAAAGTTACCAGAGAAATTACTAGGTATGACGATATTTAACATCTAATATCTCAGGGTGACGAGCGCAGTCCAGTGTGGCGCAGGATTGTGTTCGCAAGTTCACAATTCTGGCACTTCTACTGTCACAGGCAGGCATGATGCTTACCACCAGGTCAACTTCTTGCTCGTCTCGTAATTTGACAGTCCAAAAAAATGATCTGTTTAAAAGTTAATTATAAAAGTAAGTAAGTAAGTTCGTATAGGCTTATATATAATTATGCTTTTACGAGTATTCATAAAATTATTGATACAATTAACATATTTTTTTCTGTAGCACACCTGAATCAGTTCTCATTATTATAAATAAATATCTAGTTATTAGTAATAGTACATAGGTGAGTATAAATATCCAATAGTAGCGACCTAATAAAGGAGGTAAAGAAGCAAAGAAACGATGAAAAGTTACATACAGAAGTGCTAAACATTTTCTTGTTTTTTTTAGAAATTGCTTTTAACTAAGCTTTTCCGTGATGGAAAAATTATTGAGGTAATCGAAGATATAGCACACAGTGTGCTGTACCAGAAAGAGTAGAAATTTAATTGAATGGAACTAAAAGTTTTCAATACAAAAGATTATTCAGTGTTGCCAAGTTATAAGTCATTTTGAAGAGTTTGCATAGAAAGTAGCGCCCCCATTTTTTTTCTACTCTTTCTGGTACAGCTATAACATCGTTCACTCGGTCAATTACTTCCTACCGCGCCTATGACAACAGAATAGAATTACTCCCTGCCGGTGAACTTTCGTTCCCGGTTCTTTTTATACTTAGCAGCCCCAAAAACAGCATAGTACAATACTATGGGGGCGCTTGGCCTATGGCCCATGTGCCCCTCCCAGAAATAAATCCTGGATCCACCCTTGGAAGGATAAGTACGTCCCAGGCAAGGTACGAAAAAATTATAAAAATCAGCTATTTTATAGGAAATGCTCGTCATGCTCGTAATGTATGCTCGTCAAATAGTTTTTTTTTTCATTTTTTTTTATAGACTTGCGTTTGACTGCCATCTCGTCTGATGATAAACGAAGGCGAAACCGATTCACTTGCGACTTGAAGACACCCAGATTGTAACTATTTTCTACCGTATTTTAAAAGGTTTACGTAAAAACACTGCTTGAAGTTAAATAACGTTGTAGTACTAACTACTATGACGGGCTTAATTAAACGTATCACGTAGCCAACGTCTATAGATATAAATTAGTCAATGCCTAAAACCTAAAAATGTTCCTTATGGAATCAGAAACAAAAAAAACTGCAGCTAGGAAAAAATTACGAGTTGCACTTCTGTACGTTTCTCAATCTTCGGCCACTTGTTTTTCCTCCGTGGCTGGTTAATTGAAAGCATGTCTTATTTATAGCAGTGCGGCTGGGACGAGGGGAGAAGGAAGCCACTTCATTTTATAATATACCTATAGGTACGCTTCTTTTTCTCTCTTTATAATATTAAAAAGCTTAGATTAATAGTAAGTATATTATGGTCCTGGGTATGTCCTTAAACTGCAACCAGACCCACCGGAGGACGGGCAGCAGCGTCCTCTTGGTTAACGGTGGTGACCATTCTGCGATCCCCAAGCCGCCTGCCAAGCGTGGGGATTATGGCAACACCCCTCTATAAAGGAGGAGGCCTTCGTCCAGCAGTGGAAGTTTTATGGCTGACGACGAAGGTCGTACGTGTTTTGGCCTATACGTGTAAAGTATCATAATTATATAGAACTTCAAATCACTGACCGGATTATCTCTAGACTTTCACCGGTAAAGCCGAAAGTAGGCTTAAGTAGTAAAGTAGTGTAAGCTTAAGTAGTGTAAGTAGACTAATTAATGAAAAAAAACGCCCGAAATAAAACCTGTTTTGAAAGCAAATCTCAAAAAATCTTCAAGTGACATATTGTTAGAACGATTTAACAAACCTTATTTGTAACTCTCCTTTACCAAGGATATGCCGTACAGATAATGAACCTAATCCTTTCTTCATCATCATCCCGGAGACGTCCACTGCTGAACGAAGGCCTCCCCCTTAGACCGCCACACTGTACGACAACCTGCTATTTGCATCCACCGGTTGCCCGCGACTTTTACAATGGCGTCGGTCCTGGTGGAATAAGGCCTTCCTACGCTGCGTGTTCCGGTTCGCGGTCGGCACTCAAGAAACTTTCTTCCTCGTCGGTTATCAGGTCTTCGAGCGATGTGAACTGCCCATTGCCACTTCAATCCTTCCTTGATCGATGTTTATTTATTTCAAGACTCCAAACATATTCAAGAACCTTCGCTTCGCTCCGGTCAATAACTTACTCGTCTTGCTCTGTTTCACCATCTTTGTGCACAGTTTCACAATAAAATTAATTCTATTCTATTTGATGTTAACTTGCGAACTTGTCAACTTGCGTCTGTATGGTAACTTGCGAACCGTTGATCCGATCATGATGAAATGTTGTAAAAAGTAGCTCTAATTATATTATAAAATATAATTTGATCCAAACTAATCCAGATTATGATCCAAATATTCTCCTGCTACATAAGACTTTACAAAACCAGTCACGTAACAAGGCTACAGTGGTACTTGACATTAGTCAAACAGAAGTGGCTATAATTCAGCCGCCCTTTTTCTTTGAGGCGCGACACATATTTTAACCCTTTCCTTGTCAAGACGAGAGAGAGTGTAAAGGCACAGATTATGGTATAGTACTAGATATTACTACTAAATATTATGTGGAACTAGTATAGGGTATATTCACAGGAAGTAAGGCTTTAAATTTTGTGTGGGTATTATGCAATAGTTTATACATCTGTATACATTACTCTGTGGTACATTTCAGTTAAAATGTTTCAAAGACATTTAAGGCCGGGTATTCCACGTTTCAAGCACATTTTTTAACGAGATCAATCATTAGTCTAAATCTGTATCAGGTAGGGTCACATTTAGCGGAGCAAAAATATGGCGGTTACGCAGATTCGTGCGTGTCAAACTTTGATTTTTGAACATTTTCTCCGATTACTTGAAAAGTATAGAAATTAATAACTTTTGAACCACAGCATGCTCTCCAAAATACTTATAACTTATAATACATATTTTTATAATGTGACTATGTGCTGTAATTAGGACATAAAACTGAAAATGGTTTAAAAATAGACACTGTTTCGATATTTTTTTCTATCGAGGAAAGTATAATCAATCGTAAATTGTATCGAATCAAAAGGTCACCGGATGTGATCGAAACTATAGTCGGAGTATCCGATTTAATTAAACGTGAGTATTCCCGTATAAATAAAACATATATAATCAATCGTGTTTTCACCCACAAAAGTTACTAAGACGGATGTTCTTCTGTAACATTTTGTATTTTTGGGCTTTAAATATAGTAATTTGACTAAATAAATTTGATTTTGTGAGGGGCAAATTTGGAAAATACAAGCCTTAATAATCTTTTCATAAATTGTACGCTGTCGAATGGAGAAATCCTGTACTGCAACTAGGTACAGCTTAGGAAAAAGGAGTAGAAATCCACAGATGTCGCAAATATTTTCAAATACTAGCAACCCTGTAGTAGAACGTAGTGCAACTGTAGTGTGTAGTTCAAAGTCCTATGTACGAGTTGTACCAATAAATAAGACAAGTTTTTCATTTTCCACCCATATAAATGAGTTTGGCGACATATCATAATCCATGTAGACTTGATATCTTTTTTTTTTTTATTACTGATACACAATACATAAAGTTAGACGACACAATGAAATAAAAATAACCACTGATAAACTTGTTTTTTAAAATGAGTGAATAGGTGAATGATGTAAAATAACTTCGATTAGATTTGAGTAAAGCATAATCGCAGTGCTAAACATACCTCGTAATATCGCGTTATATCTTCTCGTCCAAAATCCCTCAGTATTTGAAGACAAGGGTCTATGACCTGTGTGTGTTGCCAGTGATGACATATGGAACTGAAACGTGGTCTTTAACTGCTGGCCTTTTGGAGAAACTCAGAGTCACGCCACGGGCAATGGAGAGAGCTATGCTCGGAGTTACTTTGCGAGATAGAATCCGGAACGAGGATATTCGCCAAAGAACCAAAGTTACCGACATAGCTTACGAGGTTTGCAAGTTGTAGTGGCAATGGGCAGGCCACATCGCTCGAAGAACTGACAACCGATGGGGAAGAGAGGTTCTTGAGTGGCGACCGCGAACCGGAAGACGCAGCGTAGGAAGGCTCCCACTAGGTGGACCGACGACATTGTAAAAGTCGCGGGCAACCGGTGAATGCAAATGGCAGGTTGTCGTACAGTGTGGCGGCCTAAGGGGGAGGTCTTCGTTCAGCAGTGGACGTCTCCGGGCGCATGATGATGATGAAACATACCTCGAAGAGAAATTTGGTCATATATAGATGAAATCGCGGGCTCAGCTAGTCTAGTAACAAGAGTTTCTGCGGTCAAAATAGGTACCCTGTTCCCTGGAACCCTTAACAAGTCATCTAAGTTGTCCAAACTTTATAACTAAGCAGTTAATCGATTTCCAACTCATTTCGTTGGCAAAGTTATCCGATATTGGTTACCGAAGAGAACTTACAAAGGCCTATAGTACCTATAGTACTATAGGCCTACTATAGGCCTGCCTATAGTAATCGTAAGTCAATAATAAAATTGTGGTAAACATAATAATTTCATTACAGTTTTTTGTTAATTCAGAAAATACGAGATAAGACGAGCGAGACGTTTGCCTGGTGGTAAGCATCACGCCAGCCTATAACAGTAGCAGTGCCAGAATTATGAACTTACGAACAAAATCCAGCGCAGCACTGCACTGCTTTCGCCATCCTGAGATATTAGATCTCAAATCATTTTATGTCCAGTAATTTCTCTGGTAACATTGCCCTTCAAACCAGAACACAGTAATGCTTGCACACTACTGCTTGGCGGTTGAATAACTGGCAAAGGTGTGGTACTTTCCCAGGCAGACTCGGCTACAAAAATTATACTACTACAATCTTATTTCTAGTTTCCCAAAGTCTAAATCTGTTTCCAGCCACTTTTAAAATGCCAGTATGAAATCTGAAGCAGTGTCTATTCCCGTCACGCTCCGCTCCCTCCGCTGACCTAGACCTCGGCTCGGATGCCCTACATCTAGACGCTTGACATGAGATCACTTAATTGGATACGTGCATTGATGTCATATTAATTACACATAAAGAGTTACGTAATTGCAATATAACTAAGTCATTATACTCATCATTGTATTCAACCGACAAGCAGAAGTGTGTATGCAGTAATGTGTTCGGTTTGAAGGGCAATGTTACCAAAGTAATTACTGGGTACGAAGAGATTTAACATTATAATATCTCAGAGTGACGAGCACCGTGCGGTGCGGCGCAGGATTATGTTCGCAACACACATTCCTGCTCTGCTATGCTGTTATGGGCAGGCGTCACGCTTGCCACCAGGCGAACGTCCTCGCTAATCTTGTTCGAATGCATAAAAAACAAAGTAAATACAAATTACTCATCATCAGCCTGGAGACGTCCACTGCTAAATAAAGGCCTCCCCTGAGACCGCCAAGCTGTAAAACCTGCCATTTGCATCCACTGGCTGCCCGCGACTTTCACAATGTCGTCTGTCCATCTAGTTGGCCTACCCACGCTGCGTCTTCCGGTACGTGGTCGCCACTCAAGAACCATTCTTCCCCGTCGGTTATCAGTTCTTCGAGCGATGTGGCCTGCCCATTACCACTTCGACTTGCATACCCTGAGAGCTATGTCGGTGACTTTGGTTCATGATAAAACAAATTATCATTAACAATTAAATTAATAATATTTATTGCTATCACAATGCCTCTAAAATCTAAATACCTGTATGCTGTACATTTTTACCCGGTGTATTCAAATACTCTTGTCATGAAATAGTATCTTATATATCCCGCCCTCTTCAGACTACGTTGCAGCCGTTTGCAGCCGTGCATAAAGCCCTATTCGCAAACTATGCCACGGCCGCAAACATTCCAACTTTCAGGTTATATGAAATGACAAAAGCAGTTGGGACGGAAACCCATAGAGACTGATCGTATGAAGGTTCGAGTCCTGCCGAAGGACATAATTTTTCTTCCTGTTGCTTTAACATAAAATGAAATGTACTTTTTAAATATGAGGCTTCTTACACTGTCTCAACGAGCTATGCTAGTATGCAATAAGTAACACCGCATCCGTGACTCCGAAAAGTTATTTCGAATTTACGTACTGTTTGTCATACATTGTGAGGAAACGTCCAGAGAAGGAATTTTAATTCAATAGCGTATGTGAATTTACTAACCCGCAACTGGACCAACGTCTCGCCAACGTCTCGTGGATAAAATGCCCAATCATTCTTTGGAGGTAGACCTATATCCGGAGCTGTAAACTAATATACAGAATGCCTGTCTGATGTATCTATTGACTTGTAGGTAGTTTCTAAACGGAGCGAGATTGAATTCAATTTGAAATTGAATTTAAAAAACTAATTTTAACCTGTGTGGTGATTTGTTCAGCATGGTACGCAAAAAAATGTGTTTACAATATAGGTCATACAGTACAATGCAATGCAATACAATACAATACAATTGTTTATTGATAACACCAAAGTAACACGTAAAAACTTAATTAAGTATTTCACAAAAAAATATCTATTCATAAAATGAAATAATCATACAAAAAAATTCCTTAATAATCTCTTATTTTATATTATGTGCATTGCATTGATATATTATATGTCTAGATAGACTCATGGATCCTACGAGTAAACGTGTCGAAAAAAATAGCGGTTAACTGTTAGCCTCTTATTCACGCACACTAGTATAATAATGTTGGCCTGTCATTTTTCGTTCATAAACAGTACGAGACTCTATCTAGACATATTATTTATCAAAGGTGCATTGCTATGGATGAACATAATAACAGGACAACTCTAACGTTCATGGTAGTACGCTGTAGCGTATTATGAAGAGGCTTTGAAATGTGCCAAAGTAGGTATTTGAAGTATTCTTGTTGGTAGGCGTTTTGGGATCAAAGCGACCGCAAGAGTTTTTAAAAGGTTTTGGAGAGGTATTTCAAATATTGTTTCAGTTAGAATAAGGCTTTTTTTGGTTTGTTTTTTTTTCATTCGGCTAAATATTTTTCGGTCCCCTGTTGGCACTTTTTGTTGCATTTTCTTTCGCTGTTATCTACAGCGGGTAGCGGGAAGGGAATCAATTTTATAAGCTTACAAGACAATTCAAATGCTCAACTCAAGCAGTCTGCAACGCACCTAGCATGCTGGCAACATTGCCACTTAGAATGGAAAGGCCATCGTTATTAATTTTTAAATCATTGCGAACAAGTTACACTTGTGAATTGAAATTGAAAAGGAAAAATGCTACCCGCATATTTCTTAAACTTCGAGAGTTTATTTTTCTTAAGGTAATCACGTGTGACCTGGACCTGGGTATGACTTTAAACTGCAACTAGACCCACCGGAGGACGGGCAGCAGTCCTCCTCTTGGTTAACGGTGGTGACCATTCTGTGATCCCCAAGCCGCCTGCCAAGCGTGGGGATTATGGCAACACCCCTCTATTAAGGGGGAGGCCTTCATCCAACAGTGGACGTTTTATGGCTGACGACGACGACGAATCACGTGTTATATTTCCACCGTCAGTACTAGGAAACCATACTTTCTAAAAGAGAATTTCACGCTATCATCATAATCAGGAAAATTAGGTTAATTTTCTTCTAAGGCGTATACCTACAGTTTTCACCGTTAGCACCAGGAAACTATATCTTCAAGAAGATCGATCGATTTACACTCGTGTTACAGCTGCTCTCGCTTGAGTGCTACTGGGCTTCTTCTACCTAAGAGTAAGGTGGCCACACGTTTGACTACATATATTTTTAATAGAATCAACCAATGACTCCATTGCTGTAGATCTAGAATCAAAAAATTCTTTTTGACTCTTAAGCTAGTTGTTCGCAGCAAAAGAAGACCTCGCGACCCCCAAATCTTCCAGGTCCTATGGCCAATATGGCTCGTATTTGATATCACTTGTCTACTAAATTTCATGAAAATAGGGTCAAGGGTTCGCAAGTTATCATCGAACAAATAAATATACATACAAACGCCGATTAGTCACAATAGACTCGGAGACTTTAGCTTCGCGTTGGTCAATCGTTTTCTAGTTGGTTCACACAATAATTCAATTTATATCTTAACTATTTTTACTGATGTTTATTCACTATTGGGGAAGATAGGTTCATGAACGGCGACCGCGAACCGGAAGATAGACGCAGCGTAGGCGCAGCCTCCCACTATATATATATATATAGGTGGACCGACGACATTGTAAAAGTCGCGGGCAACCGGTGGATGCATATGGCAGGTTGTCGTACAGTGTGGTGGTCTAAGGGGGAGGCCTTCGTTCAGCAGTGGACGTCTCCGGGCTGGTGATAATGATTCACTATTATTACTCAAAATTTTTGAGCATATTTCGATACGATACAATACAATACAATACAATACATCTTTATTGTCCACCAACAGTAAAAGATCTTAAAAATAATAATTAATTCGATTTATTTATTTATTGAGGATAAAAACGAATCTAGGTCAAATTATATTTACCTCACGAAATAATTATTTTACAACACATTTTCTCAAAAAGTGCATTCACGAAGCCTGTATACATTTTTTTTTTTAATTACCATAATAATAATTTAAGAACTCCACCAAAGAGTTTCACATTACGAGAATAAATAAGCTGAATGATCGAACTTCCTTGGAAGCGCTTTTGCTCAATACGTTTGCCTTACTTTAATATTAAACAGAAAATGTAACGAAATAAATTTAATTTATTTACTTTAATTTATAAACTAACTTTTTTTTTAATTTTCTCCAAGCGCACTTAGCGCCATTTGTTAATTCGCGCCATTTCATCTTACCTCCTAGGAGGGTTACGGCGTCGCACTTTGTGCATTTGCCAGTGTCAAGTATTTCTTTGTATCAAGTTTTTGATAATTTTCATGTCGAATGAGTCTAAGTCACAGTCAAAGTGATGTCACACTTAGTAAGTCATTCCCTAGTAAAGTCGAGGCAACTTTGTCTCTCTCGATTGTCTAACTCGATTTGGCACGAAAATAATGTAGATGTTAGAAATAATGCATGTGCAAAGCACATAAATAAATAAATAAATATCACAGAAGAACGTAGATAACTAAATCAAGTAACTAAGCCACATCCACGGTTGCATTATAAACATAAGAAATGTTACGGAACACGGAGGAGCAAGTGGCTGCTGCTTAGATTAACCAACGATTTTCCAGATAATTATTGGAAACAATTTATAAACAAATTAACATTTAAATTAGCCTTGAAAAACCTACTGTTAAAAATAATACCTATGTACCGATAAGTTAACTTAATATATTGAGTTATAAGCCTATTTTATATATTATATAAGCTTATTTATTGCTAAAATATTAATACCTACTCGTACACAGTCGTTGAAAATAGTAATTAATATAAAAGTCGATATCTGCTTACAAACTGCTAAGCAGTTTGGCAGAGTTATAACTTGAGCTATGTAATCATCACTATTAGACAAAAAAATGACATATATTTTTTGGGTACCAACCAAATACATTTTAGTCCTAAGCCCTTATTATAAGAGCAGAGATTATCCTGTTCTGTAAACTGCATGGCCACTGTACCACTTCTATACAGACGCTGAGAGCCTGGTAGCTACTTGAAGTCAGGAATGGACGGGTAAAGGAAGTGCCTTCTTGATCCAACTACATGCTATTCCCGTAAAATTCTAGTAGTGTATAATTTCATCAAGTGTATTGTTATAGAAAAAAAGTCAACCAAAATAAAATTATGAAACGAAAAACCTATTTAAAATAATACGCTTTTAAAAAAAAAACATCCGATTTCAACTTCGAATACCTTGATGTCAATCATCTTTATATTTTCTCTGATATAAATTAAATAAGTTAACTTTTTTTTTTTTGACCTTTTTGCTTTGCTTAATTCGTTCAATATCTGTTCAATATCCTTCAGTTCCAGAGACTAGATAGTGAAGTTATTCAGGGCCATGTCTCTTCATCACCGTCTAACGGATTTTTTGTAAATTTATCTGTTTATGAACTATATCATTTTTTTATTGGCTGTCAGAAAATCGGCCGTTGGTGGAGTAATCGTGTAACAAACATACAATTTTTTTATTTATTAAACAGAGTCGAATTGAGAACGTCCTTTTTTTGAAGTCGGTTGAAAACGACGATCAATTCAACTGGCCGACTTTTCCAATCATTTCCCCATTTTGTAAAGGTCAAAAATCTTCAATTCCGTACACAATCCCGAGAAATGCTGACGGAAGGAAATCTTCCAAATTGAACGCCTTGTCCTCCTCTAATCGGACTGTCAAATTGTCCCCTCTTGATTGAAGTAATTTTAGCTGAGAAAGTGCCTCTGTAGTTTAATAATAATTATATTTCAGTACCTTTTTGCTGCCTCCCACTAGGTGGACCGACGACATTGTAAACGTCGCGGGCAACCGGTGGATGCAAATGGCCGGTTGTCGTACAGTGTGGCGGTCTAAGGGGGAGGCCTTCGTTCAGCAGTGGACGTCTCCGGGCTGATGATGATGATGACCTTTTTGCTGTGACTATTGTTCACGTTGCGTACAAATCATAGCTATCATATCTAGCATAGCAATTATTCCCGAGTATGCTACTCGGGAATAATTGTGGCTTTCTATTAAAAGGTTCAAGGTTTATTTTTATGTTATCTCATTAATAGGACCACAAAGAAAATAGGCGTCACATGTTTTTTTTTTCTTTCTTTTTATGGAACTGAATAACCTGACGAACAAGAAGTTTGCTTGGTGGTAAGCGTTACGCCTGCCCATAACAGTAGCAGTGCCAGTTGTGAACTTGCGAACACAATCCTGCGCCGCACTGCGCACTGCGCTCGTCACCCTGAGATATTAGATGACAAATCTCTTCATGCCCAATGAAATCTCTGGTAACATTGCCCTTCATACCGAAACACAGTAATGCTTGCACACTACTGCTTGACGGTAGAATAACTGGCAAAGTTCCCCAGGCTGACTATGCAATAGAGTCCTACCACTACATAATGTACACATCACACATCAACAGCCGGAAGCGGAATAGCGTAATATGCCTTGTTTTGCTCAGTCGCGTGTAACCGCGCCAATCGTTTAAGTGCTACGATGCCAAATGTTTTACACGCTCACACGTGTTTTACAACGCTATTACAGGGTGTTAAGGTTCATTAATAAAATTAAACAATGTCCGCTTGTAGACTTTTTTATATTAGCTGCAGAGGAACGTACTTAAGTTTACCCTATTTCATCTAAAATAGACCCCCCCTGCCTGGGCCGGGTGGCACGAAAGGTCTCAGTTAAACTGGTTTCAACGCTCGATAATTTAGGTATTTCTTCTTTACAGGCTTTTCTATAATATTGAAACTTTTAAACTTTCGCGATTTGAACACATAATTATGTTTATCATCGGGACTTAATCGCGCACAAATAAATTTATTTTTATTTACCTCGACGTTAACGGAACATGGTCGAAACGTCGAGGTAAATAAAAAATAAATTTAAAATTGTATATTAAATTTTAAAAATAAATATATTTGTGCGCGATTAAGTCCCGGTGATAAACATAATTAAATACTATAATAGTTATTTTTATTACAATTTATAAGCCTCCCTTATAATCAGTTTAATTGTTATGCTAAGTTTCAAGCTCTCATTGAGAGTGTTTTGAGTACATTATTAAGTTTTTAATTTGCGATTTAAAGGTAACTTCGTATTTTTTTTCTGTCGATATTTTTTTTGGGAGCGGTCGACCTATATTTTGTACATCTATAAGAATCACTCAATCAACTGACAGACAACGCACAGCCTAAACCGCTGGTCGTACAGACTTGAAATTTGGGGGGTGTAAGTTTTAAGACAGGATTTTTCGAAAGTTCTCCCTCATGGTGGTAAAAAATAATAAAAACATTTGTATGACCTTTCAAGATCTCTTTGAGAGTTTTTTGAGTACATTATTAAGTTTTTAATTTGCGATTTAAAGGTAACTTCGTTTTTTTTTCCGTCGAGGTTTTTTGGGAGCGAGCGACCCATATTTTGTACATTTATAAGAATCACTCAACCAACTGACTGACAACGCACAGCCTAAACCGCTGGTCGTACAATGAAATTTGGAGGCTGTAAGTTTTAAGACAGGAGTTATCGAAAGTCCTCTCTCATAAATATTTTTTTTAAATAAAAAATACATTTGTATGACACTCGTGAATATTTTTATTTGGAGAGTAAGTAGTAAAAAATAAGTAATTAACCCAGCGATATGGAAGATACGAGTATTTGGGATTGGGGTGAATTTCTTCCGTACGCGGACGAAGTCGCGGGTGACCTATATTTATATATACAGGGTTAATCCTAATGAGTTAGCATCCTTTAAAGGGCGTATTCTGTACATCAAAACAAACAACTTTTACAATCGAACCAACATGAAAATCGTAAAAAAACTGTATATTCGGAATATTCTGTGTTCATGTAGTTTAGGTACTGTTATGTTCACAGAAGCTGATATTATAGCTATTATACTAGCTGTATTATCATTGTATAGTTGCCTGTACAATGATAATACAATGTAACTCTTTGTTATACTTAGAAGACCTTTCCCTTATCTCGATTGCTTATCCAAAGCTCGTCAGGAAGTGATTGGGAGGCGATAAGACCAGTACGACCTAATTTAGACCCTAATCTAGTTTTAATGAAAGCCATTTCTAAATAGCTTTAGAAGTCCTTCAAAACAAGCTAACGATTTCGTCACCCAAATGAAATGTAAATTGTCTCCAGTTCATTTTAGAGGCCTATAGATAGATAAATAACTTGTCAAAAATAAAACTGGCCAAATGCAAGTCAAATACGTCATGTAGCATGTAGATGTTTTTTTAATGTATTTATGGCTTGTGTTTGCTTGTATGTGACTAATATGACAGTAGCAGCTTCACATAACCTAATATGAGGAATAATGCTACACAAAATACATACATAATGCTATATAATTGCTACACGAACTGTAATACTTACCCACATTCCCAACACACATAACATATAGTGTATACTTATATATAGACCTATTATATAATAATAAGTAATTATAAACTTAACTTTAATAATAAATACATATATATATATATATATATAAATACTTATATGTTTATAACTTTTCAAAATTAATAAAACTAACGTTATCTTTAAGTTACCTAAATTACTATTATCTTATACCTTGTCAGCTGAGGCTTATTACGAACATTCTGTTTAAATCGTATCCAGATCCTCACGATACAGGCTTAGCCTAGTGTGAGGATCATTAGAAATACCATTATGATTAATAGAAAGAAACTCTGCATAAACTTGTACCTATAACTATAATCTAGAAATGACACGCAGCAATACTGTTGTTGCTGTTATTTTAATAAGTTTATGCTGTAATAAAGATATTTTCATTTTTTTTTTTCAATGTATCATGTAAGGTGCTACGAATATACGGTATTATGGCATTATTTATCGCATCTCATCATATTCACACAAATATTATAAAAATGTGATAGTTTGTCGGTAATGTCGGATACAAGTAAAGTTTATTCACAATAAGAAACTTACTAAGAAAGAAAACAGAGTTTCGTTACACAAGGGTTCAGATATTCTAAGTAAGACACATTGGAAATTAAATGGTGAGCTCCAAACTAAGCACGAGGCTTGTTTCTTGGAGCTCGGGTGTGACTGCATGTTTGTTACCCTTTCACGCCAAAACGGCTGTACAGATTTTGATCAAACTAGGAATGGAGATAGCTTATTTCTCGGAATAACATATATATTACTTTTAATCCTCATCGTTAATAATTTTTTTCATTACGCGGGTAAACTTATGGTGTGCAGCTAGTGTTAGATATATAGTAGTGGCGAGCGATGATTTCGCGCGGCGCGACCGATACACAAAATGGATCGATTCACTGTTATTTGACTGCTACCGAGTAGCAGTTTAGGTATTCTGTGATTTTTACAACGATATTTAATAACAGGAATATTGGAAATCGAATACACCATCACAAATCTAATACTTACCTTACCTCTGACATTAGAGCTGGCTACTAATTCTGTGACACGTGTCCACCTTTAATGGAACTACTTTATTTCCGGAAATGTTTCAGCAATTTTTTCGGTACTTAATTCAAATACGATGAATAGGTAATAAATTAATTCAAATAAAAATACTTGGAATGTGAAATTCTTTCAGAGAAAATTGAGAAAATGAATAATGATGATATTTGAATTCCCGTGACGTGAACGTGACGGGAAATGACTAGATCTACATAAGTAGGTGATTTTAATTTATCCTTATTACATTTTGGAGACTCGTTTCATCATCTGGGCTCCTGGTACCTTATTAGGAGAACATCGCTTAATAGAAAATGTAAGGGAAAATGAAAGAAAAATGAATTGAAGAACTAAGTATTGGAATCTATTTAGCTTAATAAAATGTACCTTTGATTTTATTATTAATCCGATAACGAAAAATATTTATTTGTAACATGGATTTAGATGAGCTTTGATAAAATTGTATCCTCAAATAATCCCTCCAACTTACGAAGAATCAAGGAAAAGTGTCATCAATCTAAGAATTCTACAAAATATGTAACTTAATACTTTTTGCTAATGACAAATTCAATATTTTATTTGTATTATATTATATAAAAAACATACTAACTATAACGCAAATATACGCGTATGAAAACGGTATCGTAGAATTGTCATCAATCTACGAACGTGACAGAAAATCGAGAAATGAAATGCACACAAGTTCGATTGACTTACATACATTTTGATATCTCTACGTCTCCCGATCTCCTGTTATCCTGGTACTCACAGGTCACAATTTACTAGTCTCCGTGAGTTTTTAGGGTTCCGCGTTGTATTGAGAGGGAACAGTTCACGCCTGATCATGGTTCAGTATCGCGTGGCTACGGCGGCGCGACGCGAGGCGTACTGACGCCTGTTGTGGAGGGTGATTAGATCTATACAGAGTTGCTGAAACATAATTTTACAAGTATTTTATTTTGTCATTATTGCTATTGATGTCCCGACTCTGTAAATGCCTCAAAAAGGACATAGATGGTAAAAAAAACAGATAACCGATAAATGCGGGAAAACAGAAGAACTGGCAGAGGATTACTAGTTTTTGATTGAAGGGAAGAATTATTGTTACAGCGTGTTATAAAAATGTATTTCATGTGTTTTAATTTAATTAATTTTGTTTTTATACTAGCTGCGCCCTGAGGTTTCACCGCGAGAAGATGAAAAACGGTGGTGATGATGATGATAAAAAGTGGCCTGTATGTTATTCCGGAAAATAAGCTATAGGTATAACCATTTTGAGTTTCATCCAAAATCTTTCAGTCGTTTTGACAAACATACATACACAGAGAGTTTTACGGACAAACTTGCACATTTAGAGTATTTATTAGTTTATTTTATTATTATGTACCTAAGTCTATTTTTCTGTTTATCATTTTCAAAATCATAAAAATGACAAGAATCGTCTTAAGAATTTGGTAGAGCATAAAAACCAACACATTCTAAAAATAATGGAGGTTGCATCAGCTCTGTATGATTCCCAGCTAGTAAAACTGTAGCAGACGACGCGATTGGTTCACCCTTCGCTCGGACGCCCGCCCAGCAACAGTTTGCTGGGGTTGCCTATATTGAATTAAAAAAATCCACATTATTTTCAGTAAATATTTATCCTTTTACAATGTGATAGGCATAAAAATACCTGTCCAGAACAACGGAGTGTAAAAATCTAAATTATAATTAATAATAGTAAATTCTATAATTTATTAATTACAAAATGTTTAGTTTAGTTAATTTATGTTTGTTTTACTAATTTCTATTTTCTATAAAAAAAATACTTTCCTTTTTTAAATTATATTTTACTGTACATGTACTTTTTTTATTTAAAATGTTATGGCTATTTTTAGCGAAATGTTTAGCTCGACTAAACTTTTTTTTTTTAATGTTTTGTGCAAAACTATTAAGTACCTACTTAATTATCTATCAAGCAAGCTTATTCAGATTTTCTATAAGTATTACAAATTGTATTTTTGATACATTAAAAAGAAATCTTTTGCTTCTTGTTCGACCGTATCGTTTCCTACCAATACCAATCGACTAGGTGATCAAACGTGGAAAACACAAAAAAAAATACAATTGTAATAAGTAAATATTCCAAAAATACTCTAATATCTAATCTATGACTGGCAACACCACAATTTCCCGAGAAAACCTTCTATAATCCAACCGATATAAATTGTCGCTCCAATCTTACGGCTATCTCCAACACAGGCTCATCTGTCTTTGGCAATGTAACATTGGATGCTGGAAGAACCAACAGCTACCCACTCCTAAGGTAAAGAGAAAAAGAGAAATAAACTTTATTCTTGAATTCATAAGGTTGTTTTAAAATGATCTATAAGTAATGATTTGTCACTGACCCATATCAGATAGGTTTCGTTTTAAAAAAGGTTTGATTGACGCGATCGATGTTCCGTGTGCTAGTTATAACTTGACTAGAAGTACGGACGTGAATCAAGTTATTTAGTACAGGGTTATTCAAAACGGTAATACTACCGAAAGGACGTCAATGAGGATCCACACTGAGATTTTTTCCGCTAGGTAGGCATCGATGCAGTCATAGTCAACTGTCAATCTCATACTTTTTGCAATTTTTTGTTTTTTTTGCTGAAAATATTTTAAAGACTCTGATTACCAGAGAGCATCTGCATTATACTAATTCGTACAGCAAGCTTTCGCCTTGCTAATTAAAGCTCTGTCCAACATAAAATGTAAGCAACTATCTAACCTACAAATATATTTTCAGGCCGTCAACAGTGGCATAGATTCTTAAAACAAGGCACAGTACCCAGTATGTTTCCTTGGACTAGATTATTGACAACGCCCTCATAAAGAGCAGATAGATATAAGCAACGGTTACTAAGAAAACTTTATTTTGACACTTCCGGACCGCTGCTGGCGCCATCTACGTAAAGTTTTGCCTGTGGAACCTCATTGAACTACTTTTATCATGGAGCCAAACCCGAACTCGCGAATATTCTATGCATTTCTTTTTAGGTGAATAATATTTTTCTATTTCGTTTTCGTTAAACAAATTCGGTAAAACTTGGTCACTATGTTCTCACACTACACACTTCTTTCGGCTTACTACCGTTAAACATAACCTTGTTCAAAGTCGTATTAAGTAGTCACTTAAATATAATAAATGACGAAAAGGAACCGAAAACAACTTTTCACCGGATGTGATCGAAACTTTAGTTCCAATTAGTTGCGCTTTTTCTACAAATAGAATAGTGTCTATTGTTTAATTAAAACAAATTGAATGCCACTCGCGGTCACCTGCACAAAAGTCCGATTCACTGATAATTCTGTAATCCAGGATTACGTAGACGTGCTACGGGCTACGCCGACAGCTACGCTAGAAGCGCTACGTAAAGGTAACAAAAATTAATCCGGTCTGCACGTATTCCCCCTACTTTCTTCCTAGATAGAACATTATTTTTTTAAATAAACTTTACGTCTACTATGTTTTTAAAGCTTAAACAGGAAGAAAAATTATGACCTCCGGCAGGACTACTTTACGTCTACTGTAGACATGTCTCAGTTATTTCTTTATTTACAGCAACTTATTGCTAAAAAAAATATAACGCTTCAAATACCTTCATAGTAGTTTGTGGAGGGCTATATTTTCTTTAGCAATACGTTCCTGAAAAAAACCGGATTCACTCTTATGCTAGGGCTTCACCTGCGTGTAATGCCATTATTTAGCGCGGTATTTGATACAGTACGCAGATATGGCCGGGTGTTAGCACGCTAATGGGCTAGTGGCATGATTAACGTCGTTAGACGTTAGGCGATATTCAAAGACAAATGATAGTGTGGCCGCCCATGTAGCGTATTGTTTAATGCATCATTTATTGCACGTTAATTATTTCGATAACTGGACGTAAAGCGTCACGCAGGTGAAGCCCTAGCATTTTCAACAGACTTCAAACAACGAGGTTCTCAATTCGACTGTAGAAGTTTTTTTTTTTGTGTATTTTAGGCGATTACTCGGCCATTTCTGAACTGATATTGATGATTATTTTTTTGTTTGGTAGGTAATACTTCAGAGGTGGTTCCATTTTATAGGAATCGGTTTAGTAGTTTGGTTTTTAAATCAAAATTACTGGAAAATATGAAGATGTCATCCAGCAGGGCTAGCATGCGCACTAGCCTGCAGGTATTCGAAATTGAAGTCGGTTGTTTTTTTTTAAAGCGTATTATTTAACTGTTCATTACTCTATCAAAGATTACAAATACTAATAAATTCAGTCATCATCAGCCTCATGATTAGAAGACGTCGACTGCTTGACGAAAGCCCTTAATAGAGGGGTGTTGCCATAATCCCCACGCTTGGCAGGTAGCTTGGTGATCGCAGAATGCTCACCACCGTTAACCGAAAGGACGCTGCTTCCCGCCCCGCCCAGGTCCAAGTAACACATGATATTAAAACAGTAAATTTCAAAACAACAATGTAAGTAAAATGGAATGACGAGCAATTTTGCTGGCCGTTGGGTGTACTAAAATACTCGTAACTAGCTTTAGTGATGCCCTGTCATTTCTTTTTATCCTACATCTTAGACTTGAATGATAGATGATGGCAATCCTTTTTTCCACCAACTTCAAAAAATTAGGTTCTCAATCCGACTGTATGTTTTTTTCTGTATGTATGTTACGTGATTACTCCGGCAATTCTGAACTGATTTTAATGATATTTATTTTTTTTGGTAGGTAGTACTTTAGAGATGGTCCCATGTAAATTTTATCGAAATCGGTTTAGTAGTTTGATTTTTAAATAAAAATTACTAGAAGTTGAAGTCGGTTTTATTTTTTTAAATCGTATTATGTTTTATACTCAAAAGTGCTTGTAATGTGGTAATTATTTCGACAACCTATTCTTTGAGCAAAGTCGATCCTTCTGCGCTACTCGAATAGGCGCCAGCAAAAGGGTATCGAATTTCATTGCTGGTTGGTTTTAGCCCCCGGCAATTTCCTTTGAAAATCCACTACTGTCGAGTCTTGTTTCGAAAACAGTCAGGCGCAGAAAGATTTATTCAGAACTACACGTAGCTGACCCGTCAAACTTAGACCGGCAATAATAAAAATGTTTCGTGAAATTTTCCGATGTTTTAATAGCAATACTAATAGGTTTTATTTAAATTACTCGCATTGTTTGAGTAAAGCATTAAATAAAGAATCCTTGGTTCCCAATGACTGCACTGCAGGCCACGCTATAATTGCCTCGAGCTAAGCTTAGCTACGCTCTCGGCCTTCAAGCTTGGTCATTATTGCAGCCTTTGCTGTCGGCGCTATAAAGGCTTTGACGTCTTGGCCTTCATCCCAGTTTGTCTATCTGTGATGGCCTGGACCCTGGACCTGCGCTACGCTACGCTTTCGGCCATCATCATCTCTGCCATCAACGGTGTCGTTATAGACCGCGACTAAAATGTACTATTGTGGTAGTAATAAGTGTCTTAACATAAATAGTTTCGTGGTTGTACAATAGGGTAGATGACTGATGTTTATATCGTTGAAACCAATAGCTTTGATGAAGAATTTAAGAAAATATAGTGTGTTTATTGAAAAAATAATTTAATTCGGTTAATAATGTTCTGATATATGAGCGTTTAAAGTTTTTGTTAGAAACAACTCTGTCCCTTTCCCACAAAACAAAAAATTACGTCACGCCTTACTTGTCAGAATACGAGTATAATTTATATGGCGTACAGAGAGGTGACGTCACGATTTGCTGTTTCTTCTCTCTGTGTAGCATGATATTAAAATGCTTATAAATTGCTTATTATTGATCAGATTTTCATTATCTTTTCATTAATCACCTATATTTATGGGCCACATTTTAATAGGACAATAAAAAACAACCAGTCATCTAGCCTATTGTTGCAAGGTAAAATTTTCGTAGAACGTTGGTATCTCAAAAAAATTGCAAAATTTTGTTATTGTTTTATTTATTTTTTATAGAGAGACTGGCAATTCAATCTAAATAGTTCCAGCTTGATTAAGTAAAAATTTTGGCCTGGTACACCTATCCCTACCGGTAGGGATAACTGGAAAAATACAACTTAAATCTACCGGGGTAGCGATAAGTGGAAAGCTTAGTCCACTTATCACTACTAAATAAAAATAAATTAAATGAATAAAACACCACTATTTGACCTTTGCCCAGCAGTGGGACAACACAACACAAGTTAAATTTTTTTTTTTTTTTTCACGTTTACCAATCGTACCTATTATTTGCAACATTTATTTTGCAAAATTTTGAGGGCGCATAAACAAATTTTACTGCTTATTATACCTATATACTTAGTTTGTCTCTTTGACTTATGAAATGTCTTATATCGCTGTCGCAAAATATAAGTTCATGCCACATGCTGTGGACCTTAAATTTTGCGTTCATGCTACTGGACAGGGTTTGGAAGAAGCCTAATTATTATTAGTATTTAAAATATTGCTTTAGGATCTCGCTTTGTTTTCCTAAGTTTATTTAATCACATATCGGCTACAAAACATAATAATCTTACTATTAATTACTTTTGTCACATTGAATCCCAAAAAAACACAAAACAAAAAGGTTGTGTCCCATTCACCAGGACCAGCCAAAATGATATGAGTGAAAAACAGAAGAAAGAATCCCCAACACTAGAATGACAGCATAATCGAGCTAAATTACAGTGTGAGTACCAGGAGCCCATAAAGCTAATAGAGGTCAAAGGCTCGCCTTCCCCAGGGATCGAGTTACACTGCTTCTTGTTAGTTAATGCATGCTCAATTATCGAGGTTATGTTGATTCGGTTTTGATGTCATATACTACCCAGTACTAGAAGCCCTTTTCAGGCCATTGTTAGCAGCTTTTGTTATAAATAAGATTACAAAATCAAACAATAAATTAAAGTTATTGGTAAAGGCATAACACATTTTGACCTAGCTGATACAAGCCTGTATAGGAAATTTGTACAACTAGGCGACCTGCATAATAATTTTAGTATGGGAAATGTCATAAGGCCTTTATATACAAAGGAAACACTATTTTTAATGTTGTTAAAATTTATCAAACTGGCAAAGAGATTCAGGCTAACTTTTACACAAAATGTGATTCATTTTGGTACAATTAAAGTTTACGACGCAAAGTTCAGAAATGAGGATTCTGGCATGAAAGACATAAACTTTCCAAGCTTCCGGGAATAAAGGAGACTAATGAATGAAGCAGATGAGACAAAGTTGGTTCATTCGTTTCATTTTGATTTATTACCTTATTTTTATTATTTTACCTAAACATACTTAACTTTAAACAACTACAAACAGCCAATAGGAATGCGAAACTAGCTACTCGCATTACCAGGATAGCAAAAATATCAGGACAGTTATTTCTGCCGCAGCACATGTGACATACCAGCCAGTTGAGACCTTTCTTCTCGCTCAGATCTACCAGGATATCATCAGAATGTAGAACGATGTAGTCTTGGATCAAACGCCAAATGTAATACAGGGCAGCTTCGAGAATAACTATTGTTAGAGGCAACTGTAAAAGATGAGTCAATTTAATCGCTAGTAGCACACATTACAACGTGATCTGACGCCTGGGTCTGATAAGCGAAAGAGAAGACCGGACATAACTTACGTAGAGGTGAAAAAAGACATTCCAAAAAGTTCATAGTTTGGCTTTTTTCTGTAGTTTTTTTTTTCTTAGTTATTGGCATCGCACGTTGTGCATTCTGCCAGTGTCAAGTTTATGAATATTCTCAATTATTTGTTATCATCAAGTCAAATAAGTCATGAAATAACAGTAAGTCACATGAAATTAGTCATAGTCGAGTCCAAGTCATACCCTAGTAAAGTTGTGGCGACTTTACTATGAGCTTCTATGGAGTTTTGAAAACAACACGAAAAGACATGTTTCACCACGGCTGTCAAAACAATGTTGTAAACTGTAAAGCAATTGTATGGAAAACCGCTGTCGCCAGTTTCACACAAAATTGCAAAGAAACTACGTCGAAAAAATGCCAATCATTGGTCGCGCATTTGAAGTAAAACGCTCGAAATGCCATTTTGCAACAGATTAAAATTAATGTAATTACGACGCCATGTGGTTTGGTTTCCTACGCGTCTATTTTTAAAACATGTACTTATGTTGGAAGAATTGTCATTAAGTCTAAATAGACTTAATGCTGGCTAGCGCGACCCGTCACATGGCCATTCTATTCTATTCTTCATTAAACTATCGTCAGGGGCCGTACCGTGAACCGCTTATAGCGGGACCGAATAGGTTCAGCTGCCGACACTGCGCGACCGCGAACCTTATTGCGAGGCGATAAAATTCACAGTCGCGCAGCGTCGGCAGCTATGCTAATTCGGTCTCGGAATAAGCGTTCATGGTACGGCCCCAGGTCACATCATCTGAATAAAGATTAGAAAAGCTAGTCTATCTATCTAAATCTAGTACCTAATCTATCGAGAACTACCAGGAAATCATAACGACTGAAGAACTTCTGAAGGATAATAATTATATAGGAAATTTCTAGGAACATGGAGTGGGGTGGACTAAAACATAATAAAATCTGGGTTACCTCTACTAATACACAAATAACTGAGAATTTTGTCCACAGAAATCTAGGCAGCACGTTGAATTGCCGTAAAATTAGACATGTGCTCAATAAAAACACCAGATTTGAAGCGAAAAACTTGTTTTTGAGAATATTTTCTGAAAAAAATATTTAAATATACCTATATTATTTGTGAAACTGATAAATTAATCTACTTGATAAGTTCCTAAGCTTTGCTTGGACCTCACTGTTGGCCTATTCACTGCTGGTACCTATAGGACTCAATACACTATTCAATTTCTTCCCCGGACAAATTCCGGTTTCCTTGCGATATTTTCCGTCAAGAAAAAGCCAGTGTTACGTATGCATTTTTTAATAATTTAAGTAATAATAATAATTTAAAATTAATTCGAAGTAATTCAATGGAACGGCTCCAGAACCTTGTCCTGGTCCTGTCCATGTGTCCTAAAACTGAACCCAGGACCGCCGGAGGACGGGCAGCAGCATCCTCTCGGTTCACGGTGGTGTTAATTCTGCGATTCCCAAGCCGCGTGCCAAGCGTGGGAAATATGGGGGGAGGCCTTCGTCCAGTAGACTTCTTCTGACTGATGATGATGACGGCTCCAGCTCCATGATTCCCAGGTGCATTTTCTGATTTTTCAGGCACTAACTTGATACGTAAATAACCGCTGCATGTGTGCACCTTTGCACCTATTTAATACGTGTGAGAGTGTCGTCCTGCCATGAAAATAAAAAATACTTGGAACCCGATTGCAGCACCACCTCATCAGCGGCTAGAGACGTCTACTGCTGGACGAAGGCCTCCCCCTTAGTAGGGAGGGGTTGCCATAATCCCCACGCTTGGCAGGCGGCTTGGGGATTGCAGAATGATCACCACCGTTAACCGAGAGGACGCTGCTGCCCGTCCTCCGGTGGGTCTGGATGCATTTTAGGACATACCCAGGTCCTCCTACCGGGTCCGAATGTAATCGGACAAAAAAGAAACATTAGAATCGACCCGTTCGTTTATATAGGAAGATTTCAGTGATATACACGTTCATAATATAAAGAAAGCGGTATAGCAGGTATTCTAGAGGGCGTTATTAAGTGATGCTTAGGTGAGAATGAACTTACGAACCTTTGAACAGTAAATGAACTCCGTTAATCAATAATGACACAGCCAAAACTATAGCAAATTTACTCGTCATAATATAAACATAAAATTTTTAAATTTTGTTAGGAGTTATCGTGAAAGATTATTTTACAACCTAAAATGTCAGAAGAAGACATTGAAAGATTCAAATATAATCATCGTAAGAAAGAAGGTTTAAAGTAAAGACAAAAAAGTTTATTTTAAAACTCGGCCTTCATCATCGCCTGTCGTGTAGCAAAGTAGACGTAATGCTTGCCTTTTAACTATGAATTGTGGGTTGGACCCCAGTATCATTAAGGTACTGCGAAACATTTACGTGAAGATTTTAAATATCATACTTTGGTGCTTTGTTAAGAAACCATTGTGAGGCAAAATGTGCCAGGAGAAGAAATTAAATAGCGCGATTCTGAATGAATTCGCCCTCCCGTTCCTCTTAAAATATATATATGTATTTATTTCGGGCTTCAACCATATTACATAAATAAACAATTCAATCATAATAATATAAAATCAAAATCAAATTAATTATAAAATCAAAGTACCTAAACAAAAACAGAATAATAAACACTAAATTTTTAAAATAGAAACACACACGGTAAAAAGACCGTAAAATAATAATAATACATGTAAAATAACATTTTTAACAAACAATAAATTAATTTCTTCACTTCGGCATCGATACTGTTGTCGTTGTCTTTGAGTGTAGGTCTATGCTCATCGGTGGGATGATGGGCTGATGCCATATGAGTCATCATATAACCAATTAATAGTCCTTTTTATTGAAATTGGACCTCTTCCAAACCTCGCCAATTACCCCAGCCAACAGCATTTTATGACGCTATTCGATTCCAGCCCAGCAGCCTTCTTACGTATATCGTCATTTCATGTAGTCTCAAGGCGTCCGTTGCTACGTTTGCCGATTTGTGGTCTTCGCGCTAGAAAATATCTATCTCAAAAAAAAATTTACGTTGATCTTCTAAGCTTGGTTCATTCGTTTTGATAAATATTTGCTAGTATTCATAAATTATTTATTTTATTTCATCGCCTGCTGATTTGCAGCCTGTTTTTAAAAGATAAGTTTAATTCATTCATCATAATTAAAGTTAATTTTAACTTAAAACTGAAAAGTCGTTAAACAAAGCAAACCATAAAACTACTAAAATAATTTCACGATTCGTTGAACTTCAGAAATCAAGCATCAGAAAAAATGCCATTGAAAAATCGAAGATGATAAACAATAAGCTAGTTATTTTCAATACAATTCTTAATTTAACTCTGATACTAGGAGATAATAAAAAGGATGTAGAAGACAATGCCAAAGAAGTGGTGTTTAAAAACATAGATTTCGCTCCGGTTAGAACTATACGTCATGGTGATGATTACAATGCAGAAACTAAAATCCCAGTTTTGAGGGGAACCGGGGATAGAGAAAGCGAGGGAGAAAGTGAGGAAATAAAATCGCTTTTGGAAGAGAAGTACAAATTTTTTAACGATGAAATGTCGACGAGGTATAAGATAGCCATTGAAGATAGAGAGTATCCAGGTATGTGGAAAAGAGCAAAGCAGCCACAAGCAGATTGCGATAAAATACAATACACACAAAAATATTTGGTGAAACTACGTAAAGCGAGACATACATTTTATGTTTTTTTTTTTTTTTTTTTTGTATTGTTGGTTGCTTTGTTGGTGTAACATATAAATAAATAAATAACATGACCAGGGGGGGTGTCACTTTAGGTATGTTCGGCCGGCGCTTTCCGGGAGGACAATGCAAGGCTGAAGTCAGTGGCAGCCTTGTCGCACGTAACTAAGCATACGTGGTAGAAAGAGAGCGGTATATCTAGGTGAATATAGCGAGCGGTATCCAGCGCTGTGCGAGTTGAATTGCTACTTTATTGCCTAGTAGATAGAGTCCTTATTTGTTTCAATTCTTTTGCGGAGTTAACTTTCTGTACCGAGTACTATTATTTATTCTGTGACATGTCTAATGCTTTGTCGGCATTACTGATGGAAATATTAAGAAATAGTTTTCTTGCTGCTGAATAGACAACTTTGTAAATTGAAGTAAATTTTTCGCTTTTCACGTTGGCACATAGTTGTTTAATTCAGAACTCGAATAAAAATCTGCTAATGAGACATCTAGGTTTGTTCTAGGTTCTAGTTTGGGGGTTCTAGGACAACCGAGACCCGACGATTTTCTAGATATTACTCCTAATTGGAAGACCGCTCGTCTCGACTTATACTGCATTTGGCCCAATCGCCCTTCGAGAGTAGGCCTAAGTTCAGTAGTGGATGCTGTAAGAAAGTTTAGTTATGGGGCGATCGAAAGTAATTTAAAATGGTCGTTATAAAATATTGTATCATCTAAACGGATAAGGGATACGTCGACATTTTTTTGTACTCTCTGCTCTAGTGAGATGCAGATGGCATAATAGGGAATAATATGCATATGTTTTGATTATTAAAAATAATAGGATAAGTGGAGAGTTTAACTGAATCTGATGCTTACATTGAAAAAATAATTGAAATCGGCTGGTCAAGTCTTGAAATATAAGCGTTCAAGTATTTTGGAGGGAGTCATCTGTCCCTTTCTAGAAAGACACGTGCTAGTATAGAATTTGTTTGGTATCGTAGACTTTGAAGTCATTAGCTAGTATAGTGCCCTCCCTTCCACTTCGTTATTTGTGCACATATTTAAATTTTATTTTCGGTGTTATTTTGTTGCGAGTCAGCTCTTTTGTGAGTCAATAAAAAACATGCATATTCCCTATTGTGTAAGATTACTAATTACTACAAGCTCCATCAGTTGCCCCTTATCCACCAAACAGAGAGCACGCTGTACTATTGTTCCGCTTAATAACCTTGTATGCAAACTCTAAAGAAATAGAGACCGGGATTTATATAGGAACGCAAGAGTACTGAGTTACAAACTAGAGAACTTGGCTGATTTACTCTAAATAAATACCACTATTTACTCTATAATATCCCGTGGAATTTCGCTAACCAAAAATTCTAAAGTGTCTGTACTCTCATGCATTGATTTAACATAGTTTTTCCAGTGTTCCCAGAAACTGAAGATGATCGCCAGATCGCATGGGCGTTCCGCACGTACGCCGTCCGACGTATTGTAGGCGGCATGGAGACAAGCATCAGCATGTATCCCTACAACGTGGCTATATCACGAAGCGACAAACACTGGTGCGGAGGATCCATTATAGATGAGCAATGGGTGCTGACAGCAGGGCACTGTTTGGAAGCGTAAGTAGTTTCGAACATAGATTGTTCAACACAAATTCTCAAGTTACCAGGAGACCAGCGTCTGTGAGGCTATAAAATATCACGAAATAGCAACGCAATGGTATTTACGAGCGTCTTGAAGGCAAGACGCTGTTTGAAAGCGTAAGGCGCTGTGCCCACCAGATAAGAAGTAACGTGGCACGCGATCTGTCAAGTCTACATAAATACGCGTCACGCACTAGAAAGTAGCGGCGTTTTGTGGCTGTGGCGCGTGTTGTAAGTCAATCACAATATACTCAAACCCACTATCAGCTAGCAGCGTGCCCAGAAAGCTGGCTTTGCCAATGCTTTATGCTTTGGGCAAAATAAACGTCACCATTTTGATCACGAGTTGCGTCTACCAGGCGCTCAAACAAGTTTTTGTACATAAAACTACCTCTTCATCTCCATGCGAGCCCAATATCACAACGCCAAAATAATGTAACCACTGCATACTCGTAGCCTAGCATAATTTGTGCCATCGATATTTTCTCATAACCTCTCTTTCTTGTAGAGCTCATGACGGAGATAAGAAGAAATTGCAGCCTTTCATTATAAGAGCTGGTAGTTCATTCCACAACCGAGGGGGATACCAAGCTAGAATCAATAAAGTAAGTTTTTTTTTCTGTTGGTTGTAGTGTCGTCATCAGCCATGAACGTCCACTACTGGAATAGAGGGGGGCTGTACTGTAGTTATCTTTAAATCAAAGCATTTCTTGTAACTCTTCAATCAAGTGGCAAAAGCATGGCCTACCTTTAGCGAGATAACTGCTGCAGAGATTTTCTGCATTTTTATAACCACACTAGAGGTCCCCCGCGATTTCGTCCGCGTGCGGAAGAAATACGGACCGCTCCCAAAATTCTCCACTTTAAATAATTCCGAGAAAACTCTACCAACTCTTCCAACTCTACCGACTCTACCGACACGACCGACACGACCGACTCTACCGACTCTACCGACTCTACCAACTCTACCGACTCTCCCTCCCCCCAACATCCCCCCTTTGAATGAACTACCCAAATATCAGTTTTCAATCACTATAACTTCAAAAACAAAGAACTTTCCATACAACATTCCACCCCCCCCGATTTCCCCCCCTTATGTAGTCCCTGTATTTTATTTTTGAAACCTGCATTTTTTATTTTAAATGAACTATCCAAATACAAATTTTCGTGACTAAAAAAATGTATGGCAAAATGTATGGAACAGCTGTTTACATAAGTAGCTTAGAAGGATGCTACCTGCCATTATAGCTCAGTTGATAGTGTGTCTGCCTTCAGAGCTGTAGGGCGTGGGTTCGATCCCCACCAAGGGCAAACATTTATGTGACGAACATAAATGTTTCTCTGGGTGTAGTATGTATTATGAGTATGTATTTACAAAACAAAAAAGTATATAAGTATTCTATCAGCTATCTAGTTTCCATATTACAAGCTTTGCTTAGTTTGGGGCTAGATGGCGCTGTGTGAAAAATGTCCTCCGATATTTATTTATTATTTATTTAACTGATTAGAACTAACCCTCTATATAATTTCTCTGGTAACATTGATCTTCAAACCGACAAACAGTAATAAATAAATAAATAAATAAATATCGCAGGACATTTTTTTTCACACAGCGCCATCTAGCCCCAAACTAAGCAAAGCTTGTAATATGGAAACTAGATAGCTGATAGAATACTTATATACATTTTTTTTTTGTAAATACATACTTATAATACATACTACACCCAGACATGGAACAAACATTTATGTTCGTCACATAAATGTTTGCCCTTGGTGGGGATCGAACCCACGCCCTACAGCTCTGAAGGCAGACACGCTACCGCTGAGCTATATGGCAGTAATGCTTGCACACTACTGCTTGCCGGTTGAATAAATAGTAAAAGTGTGGTACTTCCCCAGGCGGACACAATAGAGCCCAACCACTCCGTGAAACACCGCGCACCGTCTCAACTTGAATGTCTCGATGGAGATCTAAAATTAAACCTTAAAATCTTATAAATTTAAATCTAATATTGTCCGAAATTCTAATCGGCCGACCCGATATTTCATCCGGCCGTGGCTAACCGGCCCGGTCTAAGGGCCGGTATAACCGCTCACAGAGTTATTAATAAGCGGTAAAGAACATCTGTGCCCACTGCTCAAGCTTGTGAGAACTCGCCTTAAATATTCAATTGTTCTGGAAGCTTAGGATAATGAAGTTAATTTTACCGCTCACCAATTTTACATTCTCACTGTCGACTTTATTTACGTGGGAAAAGTATCGTGTGTGTTAATCTAGGTTATACACTATACGTGTGCCATATTTCATCCAGATCGATTTCTTTGTTAAGGGTTGTATTTTCCAAATTTGCCCCTAGGAAAATCAAATTTATTTAGTCAAATTACTATATTTAAAACCCAAAAATTCAAAATGTTACAGAAGAACATCCGTCTTAGTAACTTTTGTGGTTGAAAACACGATTGATTATACTTTCCTCGATAGAAAAAAATACCGAAACAGTGTCTATTTTTAAACCATTTTCAGTTTTATGTCCTAATTACAGCACATAGTCACAATTTTTTTTTTATTAAAAGTTAATAGTATTTTGGAGATCATTCTGTGGTGCAAAAGTTATTAATTATACTATACTTTTCAAGAAATCTGAGAAAAACTTCAAAAATCGAAATTTGACACGCACGAATCTGCGTAACCGCCATATTTTTGCTCCGCTAAATGTGACCCTGCCTGATACAGCTTTAGACTAAAGATTGATCTCATTAAAAAATGTGCTTGAAACGTGGAATACCCGACCTTAATATTTTGTACGCCACACCAGGCGAGAACATGTGTAGTTACTGCTCAAATTAATGCCACCCTGTATGCTTTTCTGTATGTAGTGTACCATGTTCTAACAAAATAAATATTATGTTTATGATCGATCTGCCGTTCAGCCGGTTTTGCGTGATTGTGTAACTAACATAGACTAACTTTTTGGCATTTATAAAATTAGTAGGATTATTTGTGTGAACTAGCTGTGTCGGGCGATTTTACCCGCATGTTGATGTAAAATAGTGATGATGATGACAGTTTATTGTAGCTAATTTAATGTCTTTTTTTTAAATTTAGTTATCTATACGGAGTACTATTTTTTCTTCTGTGATATCTCTGTTCCATTTTAAGATCCAAATTGTATTAAGATCAACTTAGTGGATTGATCGTAAAAAGGTTACTAAGAAATAGAGACAGACTTTTCTACTTACGAATGTACTATAATAATTATTACCTAGTTGCGCTCGTAGCTTGACTAGATGGTTCTTAGTGATCGCCGATGTCCGACGATCCGGTCAGTCTTCGGATGGGTGACCGTGATTGGCATTTACATTTGAGCGCTACCGTGGGTCTGATGACACGTTAAATTGTTGGTCCCGGTTGTTTGTTCTACATTTCTATAACAACAACTGTCAAGCCATGTTAGAGGCTTTCGGGCGGCACATTAACTCTGACACTAGGCTGGCCAGTCAGACTATACGAACTTACTTACTTTACCTAGTTAGAAATTCATCATCATCATCATCATCATCATCATCAGCCCGGAGACGTCCACTGCTGAACGAAGGCCTGCCCCTTAGACCGCCACACTGTACGACAACCTGCCATTTGCATCCACCGGTTGCCCGCAAGTTTTACAATGTCGTCGGAAGATCGGTGTGATTAGTTAGAAATTAAACTTTATTATAAGTTAGAATTGGTTGTTCCGTATTCATCCCATTATGAC
Source organism: Erannis defoliaria (assembly GCA_905404285.2). Taxonomy (NCBI): domain Eukaryota; kingdom Metazoa; phylum Arthropoda; class Insecta; order Lepidoptera; family Geometridae; genus Erannis; species Erannis defoliaria. The sequence continues at coordinate 11,692,118 of FR990089.1, read as the reverse complement.
CACTCCAAGTGTATATTTCCAACTCATCCTACCACATTTTCTTCTTAACTTTTTGCATAGATTATTTAAGTCAGAAACTTTAGTAGCTCATTGGAAGAAGCGCTTTACAATCGTCAGGTGTGAATTTGATTCCCAGGCCCATGTATTTATGGATTTATAAAATTCGTACTACTGGCATTCCGTTAAAGGAAAACATCACTAGGAAACCTGCATAGGTATAACCAGAGAAGAAATTCATCGAGCATGTGAATTCGCCAACCCACAAACTCTTCAAAGGTATGGGCTAGCTAGCAGAGTGATATTAATAGATAATGTAGTAATTAGGTTAAAAAGGGATTTCCCAAAATATCCCTATTTTTTTCTAAATCTCATTGCTTCCCCAGGTATTCTTCCCAAAGACCTACGTTCCAGGCAACGCTGATTATGATTATTCTTTGCTGCGACTCGACCGGCCCATGCCTATTGGACGCAACATTGCTGTTCTCAATCTACCTTCAAAAGATTACGCCATCAAGGAGGGAGATATACTTATAGTTACGGGATGGGGGAGCACTGACGTAAGTAGTGTCTTCTAGTGCCTTGCTTTTCTATTGTGTATACCTTTTTTTTCAATACAATCTAGTGACGAGACGAGCAAGACGTTCGCCTGGTGGTAAGCGTCACGCCTGCCAGTAATAGTGGTAGTGACAGAACTTGCGAATACAGTCCTGCGCCGCACTGCACTGCGCTTGTCACACTCAGATACTAGATGTTAAATCTCTACATACCCAGTAATTTATCTGGTAACATTGCCCTTCAAACTGGAACACAGTAATGCATGTACACTACTGCTTGGCGATTGAATAACTGGCACTTCCCCAGGCTTGGTGTGGTACTTCCCCAGGCGGACTCTGCAACAGAGTCCTACCACTACAGAAACTTGATACATAATTTGACCTGATTCTATTTTTGCAATTTCACGCTTTTGAGCAGTGGTGAGCATTCTGCGATCCCCAAGCCGCCTGCCAAGCGTGGAGATTATGGCAACCCCTCACTATTAAGAGGGAGGCCTTCGTCCAGCAGTGGACGTTTTCTGGCTGATGATGTTCTTGTGCCAGGTTGGTAGTCATTTCAGTCGCAATACTCTGGCCGCGTGGTTGTACTGCCACCTTTTATTAGACGAACTAGAGGTCACCCGCGACTTCGTCCGCGTACGGAAGAAATTCGGCCCGCTCATTACGCCCCCCCCCCCCCCCAACTCCCTCAACTCTCCAGACTCTACCTACTCTACCGACTCTACCGACTCCACCGACTCTACCAACACGACCGACTCGACCGACTCTATAAAAAAAAATTGCAGACTATCCAAATCCAAATTTTCGTGACTAGAAGTACAAAAACAAAGGACTTTCATACAAACTTCCTAGGTAATAAAAGTACTGTAAGAAATGTGAGAAAAAACAGCATAGCAGACAATGGTGCAGGATAATCATGTTCATTGGTGCAGGGTAATCATGTTCAATGGTGCAGGATAATCATGTTCAATGGTGCAGGATAATCATGTTCAATGGTGTAGGATAATCATGTTCAATGGTGCAGGATAAATTTGTTCAATGGTGCAGGATAATCATGTTCAATGGTTCGCATAATTAGTTAATCATGAATTGAAGAGCTGCTAATTACTTATTTGACCCACAGGAGTCCGGGTACGGTCACATTCCGGACCGAATCCGGTTTGTGCCCGTCCCGATCATGCAGCTAGATGACTGCCAGAAGTCGTACCGGTTCTACATCACGCCGCGTATGGTCTGCGCGGGGTACGCTACCGGAGGAAAGGACGCTTGCAACGTGAGTTAATAATATCCGGGATAAGACCGGCAAAAAAAGCAAAAAAACCTGGGTTCTGGACCTGGGTATGTCCTGGACCTGGGTATGTCCTAAAACTGCATCCAGAACCACCGGAGGATGGGCAGCAGCATCCTCTTAGTTGATGGTGGTAACACTGCGAGCCCCAAGCCGCCTGCCAAGCGTGGGGATTATGGCAACCCTCCCTTTTAAGGGAGAGGCTTTTGTCCAGTAGTGGACGTCTTCTGGCTGATAATGGAAAAAAATGAAAGCCAAAAAAACGCCAATTCGAATTCGGTTCGGTCAGTCGCCCAGTGGTTTTAATTACTAACTTATTATATACCTACGCCTACGCTTAACATGATAAATGCTGACGTTTATTTGGCCCAACGTATAAGCATTGCCATCCAGCGTGGCAATGCCGCCAGCATGCTGGGTACGCTGCCGAATGGTAGTGGGTTTGAGCATTTGGATTGTCTCTAGACTTTCATCGTTCTGGATACAATCCTTTTGTTTTTTTTTTGTGTAGTAGGTAGGTCTTTGTAGTTTGTTGTAGTTAATGAAGGCATCATCATCGTCATTCATAACATGTATTATTATATTGGTAGTGGTACTCTACCACAGTTTTGCCAGTTATTCAATCGCCAAGCAGTAGTGTGCATGCAACTATGTTTCGGTTTGAAGGATAATGTTTCAGAGAAATTACTGGGCAAGAAGAGATTTGACATATCCGGCCTTACTATGAAACACTGCTCAAACCTTAGTCACTGTTTTAAGATGCTTTGACAACTTCTCGCTGGCGTGAAATGTCACGTGCGAGAAAGTTTAAACAGTGACTAACTTTGAACGGCGTTTTATAGTAAGGCCGCTAATATCTCAGGGTGACGAGCGCAGGGCAGTGCGGCGCAGGATTTTGTTCGCAAGATTACAATTCTGGCACTGCTACTGTCGGCATTGATGACATAAGAGTTGGCGTGATGCTTACCACTAGGCGGACGTGTGGCTAATCTCATCATTCCATTGCATAAAAAATATTATTATATATTTAGTGATAGATAATGTTTTATTTCAGCACGATTCCGGGGGTCCAGCGGTGCGAGACGGAGTCCTCATCGGCATCGTCTCGTTTGGAGGGAAACAGTGTGGGGACCCGCGCTCCCCCGGGGTCTACAGCCGGGTCTCCGAGGTAAGGGTGCTAAGCGATGGCAGCTCAGGGTTATTTTTTCTTAGTTATTGGCATCGCACGTTGTGTATTCTGCCAGTGTCAAGTTTATGAATTTTCATAAATTTTAAATGTTAAAATTTAATTTTTTTAAATTCAAATCAAGTCAAATATGTCATGAAATCACGTCAGTCACACGAAATTAGTCATAGTCGAGTCCAAGTCATGCCCTAGTAAAGTTTTGGCGACTTTACTATGAGCTTCAACGGAGTTTTGAAAACAACACTAAAAGACATGTTTCACCACATTATATCACTAGCCTACACTCGTGCATGTAATTCAACACTCAATGAATAAAACACCACCATTTTTAATCATTAATTCGTGAAAAAACACCAGTTTACGAAAATAATAGAATGTAACGACATGATTTTTCCGTGTTCCCGCCAAAACTCCTGCTCTGTGGTTAGCGCGTAAGGTTTGTACGTTACAGGCGTCGCGACGTTGATTCAAACAGCGACGGTGATAATGGAATGGACGGGCCCAGCGCTTGCAAATCGATCAACATTAACAAGACAACACAATCAAGCATACCTAGCTAAAACTGCTAAAAGTATGCATATTACATTTATCGGAATATAGAGATTACGAATCTAATTACTGCATGACAAAAAGAGAACACATGTACATGGTATTATATATATATATATATAATAAACTATTGTCTATTGTATTATAAATTTGTATTGTCGTATCGCACGGCTCGCATGTCGCAAAGGCAGAGTATGACTGAAGCGAGTGAGCCGGCGCTCAACATATAGTCTTCAAAATCCGTGCGCTTATTTCCCGTCCATTCATCTTAACATTGTCGCTGGATTCAAATCACAATAATGAGCAGGCAGGTAAGAAAATGATTTGAGGAAATAGCTTGTTAATATAGTTGATTATTGCACCGAGCGCAATGTGAGTTATTAATGCACGAGTATTATGTTGGTGCCCGAGCGCGTGCGAGGGCACTAAATTAACTAAGTATTAAATTAATTAGAGAATTCGTTTTATGACATTGAAGCTTATTTTAAAATAAGAGATTAGTAACGTATTTTTGTAATTATTATTTCATTTTAGTATTTCTCTCGCAACTGTGTAAAGTGGTAATTTTTTTGGGACATACTTGAAATGAAATTTGACTTGTAACTTTGGTGTTACCAATAAACTATTTGTATTTGTAACACGAGTGCATTAATTACTCACTTTAGCAAGGTGCGTAATCTACTTTTCTTTCAACTACCAATCTACCTACCGTGAGAAAATATACCTACTCAAAAATTTTTTTTTTCCTCGAACATTTAAAACTTACAAATTTTTTTCTCCAAGTCTGTTTTATTCCGCCGATATTTATTTTCAGTCAGTGTCATTTTGATCTAATGCATACATTATTATATTAAATTTAATGGAAGACATTAAACCTCTGTGGTAAATTTTAATCTAAATTAAAAAAAAAGTATTAATGATAAACTGTGCAACCATGACATTTCATATTCTATTTCATATAACATTTCTGCACTGTTATAGTTCTAAACAAAAACTACGTCCTTTTTGATCGGTTTTCTAGTGATTTAATAACATTACTACGTAGTTGGAAGAAAAGGTACTTTGTAATACTTTGCTGGCTAGCTTGAATTTTCAACTTTTTTTTTCGGGCGTAGAGTGTCCTGTATGCGACGTCTTTGAAGACGTCTTTTTGATGCACTTTATTAGGTTGCCAGTCTATTTTAACGTCTCAAAAAAATACCTACAAAGTTGCAAGATCTGAGTGTGTAATTTTTTGTATCATATATATTTTTTTTTTATATATATAATAGAGAGGCAAACAAGCATGCGGCTTGCCTGATGGTAAGCTCACCGCCGCCTATGGACACCTGCAACATTAGAAATGTTGTCGATGCGTTGCCAACCCAGAGAGATATGAGTAGATGCCTTTTTTAAAACGCTCCATATTGTAATTCCTCGGAAAGACCTTCGCGGGGAGGACATTCCACAATTTGCAAGTGCGCGGAAGAAATGAGCGCTAGAAACGAACGGTGTGGGATTTCCAGATTTGCAAAATGTGGGGGTGAGCCTTTAGACGATGGTGGGATGTGCGGATGTGCGGGAATTTTAAAAGTCCACCTAATTTTTGCCTGTTAGCAAGCAACGATGTGGTCGAAGATGATGAACGCAGACACAGGCTATACACCCTGAACTTGAAAAGACCTAGATTATTTATAATCTCTCAGAAAACAACATGACAAGGCCGCAGGGCAGATCGTTCCATTTCCTGGTCATATGAATTTGCAATGTTGAATCATAACGTAATTAAATTAAATTAGGTAAGGTATCTTCGAAAAATCCACTACGTTTGAGAGTTAGTGGCACAGAATAAATAATAGTACTACGTACAGAAAGTTCACTCCGCAAAGGAATTGAAATAAATAAGGACTCTATCTACTAGGCAATAAAGAAGCAATTCAACTCGCACAGCGGATACCGCGCGCTATATTCACCTAGATATACCGCTCTCTTTCTATCACGTATGTTTAGTTACGTGCGACGAGGCTAGCTAGCGTGGCCGCCCGCCACTGACTTCTGCCTTGCATTGTCCACCCGGACGGAGCGCCGGCCGAACATACCTAAACTGCGGATGGTAGTGAGTCGTCTTTCTACTTACCCTGTAGTAAAAGGGGAAGGTAACAATTAGGTCGAGCAGCTCTGATTATTTGGATTCTCCAAAATACATTCTGTTAAATCAATCATCACAGTGTTAAAATCAATATTTCACAGACTTGCTACCTTACGGCGGTATTCAAGGCCAATTTTACAATATTAAACAACAAAAACAAAACAAAACATTTGGTATAATTCTAAGGGTACCAGTCTTTTGTCAACTGTCCACTTCTGGTCTTAGGCCTACCTTCGAAGAGCAAATGAGACTTAGAGTGGTCGCACATTGATTTGGCACGGCACCCGACAGGCGCTGGACCGACACAATGTGCGACCACGACCGAAACACACTGCGCAGAATTAACTGGTGCGAGCGAGACGGGCGTCTCGAGAAATTTCTTGCCGTGTGCGGGACCTAGTACAAAATGTATGCACGGAGCGCCTTCGGGCGAAACCGGACGGTTTTTCTCGTCGTATGCGCGTGGTATGAGCATCCGTACATAAATTCCAAACAGCTCATTGTTATGGGCCTGGGTTTGAATCCGCGTCCTCCCGATTGGGCTAACACGTTATGGCTACGCCAAAAATTCAGACCACGATTTCAGATTATGACACATTTATATCTAAAACCACTACAATTTTAGCACAGATCCGATACAGATAATCGTAATTAGCTGCAATAATCCTGTTCCAACGCCTTGTTGCTACTTTGTTTGCTCTAGCGAATGCGCTCGTAGCGCCGATCTCCAGTGCTCGCATTTTTTGGAAGTGCCGGGACGGCGGGAACAGGTTTTACTCATTATAAAAGAAACTAAGTATAACTTATTATGATATAAAATATGCATGAAAATAATTATCTTCCATTCGTATAGGTTATTAAATAGTATTTTATGAAAGTATGTGGATACTAAGCAAAATAATCAACAACCAATAATCAAAAATAATATTAGTTATACAAACAGTAGATCACAAAAATAAACTTCATCAATGATTGGTAGCCAAACTAAACTCTAGTACAATAGTACATTATGATACAAGTGTGCTATGTTGGTCATTACACTAGAGGCGGTATTATGCCGAGGAAGCCGAGAGTGTATTGAAACATAGCACAAGAGTTTCATACGACTGTTTTCATCACACTTGCGAGGAAAAACTAACTTTTTTGATAATAATCAACCACACAGAGAAAACGTCAACAAACAATTGCGGAAAATGGCGCCCAAACCAGCAATGCGCGCGCAGGTTGACATTTTCTTCAACGGCATAAGAACTCTTTGTTGGTATTACAAAAAAACTGTAAGTATTACCCGGCTATATTAAGAGTGCTTCGTATACATACGTCTAATTGCAGTCACGTACAAACTTGACTTTACCGGGTTATACCTATTATAGTACAAGTGCCGTAATGTAAAGTAAAAAGCACGCGTACGTAATAGCTTGGATTATGAGCCTAAAACCGATACAATAAGATCCACTTTACGAGCAAGTGTGATGAAAAATAAATTAAATAGTAATAACGTTAACTCTTACAATACATAACTAGACTATAATGTAACCTAACACACGGTACCACGGCTTGTTAGCCAGCCTGATTAGGCTATTACGGCCTGTCGAAGGGTAATCAAAAATAGTTTGTTAAAAATATTCAAAATCTTCTTTTGTAACAGGTGACCGAATGGGTGGAGACGACCATTTCAAACAACGAGGCTTATTCAGTGCCAGAACTGCGGCCGAAGATAGACAAAGCGAGACAGAGGGAAAAGGAGCTGGCAAAGTTGGTCATACTGATCAAATATTCTTTTACAAAACTTTTTTATACTTGTCATTGTGAATAAGATTCTTGTTAACAACTTTTTTCTTGCAAAACATTTCTTCTTATTTTCTTAGCTAGTTTTCGGTATGTGTTTGATATACTAAAATTCTAGGCGTTTTCGTTCGATCGATTGTTCTTTTTTTGTAATTTTTTTTATTGGTGGCGCTAGTGTTTCAGTTATTCTTATTTTTAACCGCCTTAAAAAAGAGGAGGTTCTATGTTCGACTATGCTACCTATGTTTTTTTTAAATCTGTTTTCACCGATTTCTCCGTCGATTGTGGACCGAATTTGAAAAAAAATTTATTTGAAATGTTACTTACTCCCGAGGTGCTCTCATAATAATTTGGGGGTATTCCCGATGAAGTCTGTTTTCTTTTTTCATTTAAAGTTGTGTACGACGCAAACAGATAGGTGTTAAATTTTAAAGCTTGTTTCTATGTAACTATCTGTGGCATCGCAGCTCACAAAACATAATTAGGTATATCGTTGTTTTTTTTTTAGATTTGTTCTTTAACTTAACTCTCGTACGAGTTATCTTAGCTGCAACTCAAGAGAGTCGGGGGTCTTAATTTTTTTTATTTAATATTTCTTCAATAATTTAAATCACATAAAAATAGGAATATAAGATATTATACGTCACTAATAAAAACAGGCTAAAAATACAGTTTATTTTATAAAGATTATTATCCTACATCCAAACTCTATGTTTATCATCACTCACCTATACAATGTGTAACAAAAAGGTTCAATTATGCTGAAGGGTATGTATAATACTGAACAAGAAAAATTTGCTGTTCCATACAAAAAGTTCATTGTCCTTGGACAAAATGTATGAAACAGCAGATATTTTTTTCGCAGATTTCATAGTGGGCCCTTTAGTAAAAGTAATTGTTCATTTTGATGAGTACATACATAGAATACATACCCTTCAGTATTGTTGAACCTTTTTGTTACACATTGTATATACCGCAACATAACGTTAGTGTATATTGTAATAATAAGAATACAATTCATGTTAATTATTTCATTAGCGTACCTGAGCATATTTTATGATGCAGGTTCAAAGCTCGAGTGGAAGATAAAAAGAATAAAATCAAAAACTGGCTCCGAGATACCCTGAAGTCGCCTTCCTTCATAGAGTTAGCTAAAAAGAAACTCATCAAAGCGGGCTACTACAGCACGCGAAGGCTTTACCCCCTTGTGAAAGATGCGCAAGAAAAAAATGCCAGCTCCCTAGATGACCAGTCCATGGACGAAATAAATCTGACAAACATGATTCAGGATAGAATATTTGGTGAAGACGATACAGACGAATCTGAAAAACTGTTACGAACGCTCGCTCTCCGGGAAATAATGCTGAACGAAAACAAACCAGACGTGTTGCGAGCATTCCCAGATAATCAGAATGAAAGCGAAGTAAAAAATAGAGAAGCTTTTATTGCTTTCGTTAATAATAGGACATTATAATAAATTAATTATAGCGCCATCTGTCCATTTTTATTGACAACACGATGATTGAACTACAAGGTGGCTTCTTGGAAACGTAGTATTACTACTCAACCAAAGATGTCGTTTGCTTCATGTCATTTTACAACAGTAACACCACTTCCCGCTAGATGGCAGTATAATGCTTAAATGTTTTTTTTTAAATAAACTAGTAAAGCAATAGATCAAGCTGATAAATAAACCAATAATAATTATTTTGATTATAAAAATTTAAAGACAAAAAAGATAAGCAAAGCTAGTTTATTTGTAACTTTGTTGTACGTAAAACACGTAGCTTCTTAAGTAGGTGACTAGGCGCATAATATTAAATTACTTATACTTACTTACTAGCTAGTTAACTATTTACTTTTAAATTAATAGAATTTATTACTAAGCGATATCATAACTTAATGACCAATCATAATCCACAACCTATCACATTAATCATGATCACGTGTAACTTAGAGGTACTTAGGTATTTAACGTAGTCTTTATACTTTCATCGAAAGTATTCACAGCTAAGCGCACATTATGACTTTGTGGCGCTGGCTGTGGAAAACTTATTCTGAATTCCGCTAGATGGTAGCTCCATGTGCGGACTCTAGCGCCCCTCCCGCGAGCCCTACACCTCTCCGCACGATCACGCGTCCTTCTATAGAAAAATCCTTTGATCACGTCTCTGCTTCTATTACTCTGTGGTGGAAACTTTGGGCCCGTGGTCGTCCGACACTAAATTTTTTTGTTAAGATTTGGCCAAGAGATTGGTCCTCGCCTCGGGGGACTTCAGAGCTGGCGCATACTTTGCCCAGAGGCTAAGTATTGCCATTCAACGGGGTAATGCAGCCAGTATCCTGGGAACCCTACCGCATGGTGGCGATCTAGACGGCGTTTTTTTTTTATAGGTACTAGGTTTTATTTATATATATATATTGTAAATAAGTAGTTTTTAGTATAAAGTTTAAATATTTATTTTAAGTTTTGTACATATGTAAATATTATAGATGTCTGTCTACTATATTACAAGTCGATAAATGATATAAATAAAAATTAAAGGTACGCAGTCTGGTAATGAGCTTATAAAGTTATAAATAATGTCGATAAGTTATAAAGATAACTAAAATTAAAATTGCTGACTGTTGCGTAAGTACCAGGAATGCATGGGTTGTAAGACATGCAACCCATGCAACCCATGCAGGTAGGTACTTACTAATATGCTTTAATCATGGACATAAGCCTTTAATTAACTACGGTAAGTAATATAATAGCTCGCTAATAAGTACATGACGCGAAAGCAGAAAACCAAATTAAGTAGGTAGACAAAAACTGCCTAACACAGAATTATCTGATTGTATGTTTTAGGTACCTAAGTACCTATATCTAAGTGTTTAATAATTTGGTATAAAATTATATCAACCTCATTAGATACTTTAACAGTTAGCAAGATCAATATTTGTATAAACTTGAAAACTTAATAAGTTTTTCAAAATTATTTTTTATTTCATTCCCTATTGATAAAGTACTCTTTATTATTTTTGGTTGAAATAGGTACAGCTAGCGAAATTATATGATAATGACTATGAAATTATATAATGACACTCGTCATTGAAAGTCTCAGTCTTCTTTTAATCTCATTACCTTATACTTCTTACCATAAAGTAACGTTTCTATTTTTAAATACAGGGTGTTAGTTGGAACACCGTTATTCTTCTAGGATATCATTGTACTCATCATTATGAACAACTTTTACTATGGGGCCAACCCTGAAATCACAAAAAAAAACAGCTGTTCCATACAAAAAGGTTCATCGATCTTGGACAAAATGTATGGAACAGCTGTTTTTTTTGTGATTTCAGGGTTGGCCCCATAGTAAAAGTTGTTCATAATGATGAGTACAATGATATCCTAGAAGGATAACGGTGTTCAAACTAAGACCCGGTATGATGACACTCGTCATTGAAAGTCTCAAAGTCTTTTTTTAATCTCATTACCTTATACTTTTTACCATAAAGTAACGTTTCTATTTTAATATACAGGGTTAGTTCTTATCAGTTACCATCCTTTTAAGAGCATATTCTGTACATCAAAACAAACAACTTTTACTATGGGGCCAAACCCGAAATCACGAAAAAAAAAACAGCTGTTTCAAACAAAAAGGTTCATCGATCTTGGACAAAATGTATGGAACAGCTGTGTTTTTTTTCGTGATTTCAGGGTTGGCCCCATAGTAAAACTTGTTCATAATGATGAGTACAATGATATCCTAGTAGGATAACGTTCAAACTAACACCCGGTATATAAGTATTTTCAATGACTAACATAGGGTTATCACTCTATTTTATTTTATTTATTCAGAAACTACAAGCCTTATCGTCCAAGGATTTCAGGAAAAAAACTGCACAGATCGTTGCACGATAAAAATACATGACTGATAAGGTACAGCAATGCATTGTGCGTCGTAGGCTAATAAACTGCATTTATCTACCATTGAACTTGTTTGCCTAATACAGTTATAACTATCTTACTTATTATTATACTTTGTACATACTCAATGCTATTTTACGTGATTACGTGTATCATACCACGACCGTCGATTCTAGGGACCGACGACATTGTAAAAGTCGCGGGCAACCGGTGGATGCAAATGGCAGGTTGTCGTACAGTGTGACGGTCTTCGTTCAGCAGTGGACATCTCTGGGCTGATGATGATGATGGTGATGACGTGAATCATAATGCGTACTTGACTTCTAGGCAAGCATGTTTTATCGTATAATTGCGATATCGATGTTGGCACCTTTATGATGGATTGGCTAAGTACCAGCTTGAGACGTTGAATCAATCAAGTAACGTGCTTCAGACTAATCTACTATTAAGTCTTGATCATGGACGAAAACTAACTAGCCTGTCGATATGTTATGTACCTATCCACATTTCGGAGAGTCATCATCAGCCCGGAGACGTCCACTGCTGAACGAAGGCCTCCCCCTTAGACCGGCACACTGTACGACAACCTGCCATTTGCATCCACCGTTTGCCCGCGACTTTTACAATGTCGTCGGTCCACCTAGTGGGAGACCTTCCTACACTGCGTCTCCTGGTTCGCGGTCGCCACTCAAGAATCTTTCTTCCCCATCGGTCAGTTCTTCGAGTGATGTGGCCTGCCCACAGCCACTTCAACTTGCAAACCTTGCGAGCAATGTCGGTAGCTTTGGTTGTTTGGCGAATATCCTCGTTCCGGATTCTATCGCGCAAAGTAACTCCGAGCATAGCTCTCTCCATTTTGGAGAGTGCCTTAGAGAAATTACTGGGTATGAAGAGATTTACATCTAATATTTCAGCGTGACGAGCGCAGTGCAGTGCAGCGAAGGATTGTGTTCGCAAATTCACGATTCTCGCACTGCTACTGTTAGTGGCAGGCGTGACGCTTACCACCAAGCGAGCATCTTGCTCGTCTCGTTTAAATACAATCAGGTGATTGTATAAAAAAATGGTTTATTTGCTTGATTTCATATCCATTCTTCTATTGGACGGCCAGGCCCTCGAAAAAATTACACCGTTTTCTGGTTGATATACTTACCAAAAATTCGTACGAAACGGTTTGATTCCACTTTCATTGTTCGAACTTTTAAACAGTGGAATGCTAGCCCGAGTGGATGTTTCCCGATAGTTATAATCTGGGTGTCTTCAAGTCGTGAGTGAATCGGTTTCTTCTAGGCAAGCGTGCTCCATCGTAGACTGCATCACGAGTTAGCGGTCAAACGCCAAACCATAAATATAGAACTTTTATTGACGCATTTCTATGAGACTGCATTTTTCTAAGTGTGTGTAAATATGTAGGTAAAGTTCAAAGAATCTAAACAAAACACTACTCGTATTGTTGAATCTACGTTTTGTACGCAAAACTAATTTTCGTCTGCCCACGTGAGTCCGTATCACGAGCGTGTAGGTGGTGAAACTTTGGCGAAAGTATTTTACATCAAGAGAACGCTTCAAAAGATCTCGAGAGATAAGATTTTCTAGCATCTGTCATTCTTAGTGTACAAATGGGACACGCGCACAACCACAACACGCCGCCTGATGCTAGAAGAACCGAAGAAATAATAGTACTTACCTATACCACGTACTAGAAGCGGCTTCTGAGACGCGGGAGCGTGCGATACACTTTTGCCAGTTATTTAACCGCAAAGCAGTAGTGTGCAAGCATTACTGTGTTCCGGTTTGAAGGGCGATGTTACCAGAGATATATAATACATACAAACCCAGACAGCACAAACGTCTACGTGCGTCACATAAACGTTTAGATCGGAATCGAACCTACGCCCAAAAGCTCTTAAACGAGACATACTACTCTGATTGAGCTATTAGTAGCCAATGTATAGCATAGTAGATACCTTATATTAGACTTGAGTCAGTCAATCAGTCAGGACAGAGCCTTTTATATATATAGATAGATTTATTTATAATTCATTAAACTGCAGAGAGTGCAATATCCTTCCTCGGTGCATTGACAGAGTTATCGATTTAATCAGATTAGCAGAAAAGAGACATTATGATATCATGTTATTTCACAAGTTTATTAAAAACGTAGCAAAATAGTACATTTAAATATACACTACTAATATTATCACGGTCGCGGGCAACCGGTGGATGCAAATGGCAGGTTGTACAGTGTGGCGGTCAATTATTAGTGGACGTCGACGTAATAGGTACAATATACTAGTGGACGTCCCCGAGCTTGTTGATGATTGTTACTAATATTATAAATTAATATTATTAAAAATATATATATAATACTAGAGGTCGCTCCGCTCGGACGAAGCCCCCCCCCCCCTTAATAGGGAGGGGTTGCCATAATATTATGGCATGTTTGAGTGTATTTTATGGTAAATATAGAACTTTTTTAAAACAAAGCAACCCACATGGGGTTGAACTGCGAAAAATCCTTCCTTAGGTGTAATTTTTGTCCTCTAAATTTTAAGCGTTGTCTATCAGTCAGTCAATCAGTAGTCAGGACATTGATTCTTATAGGTTATAATAAAGAGGTAAAGCGCCATCCGTACATGGTGGACCGCACGTACGCACAGAGCGTTTTGATTCCACTTTTTTATACGAATAGCGAGGTAGTGGAAATCTACCGGAGTCTATGTCAGGACAGCAGATAATTTATTTCAAGATTTTAGGCTTGGCTTGGCCCCGTAGCTATTCTAAAAAAAGTATCTCAATAATAATTGCAATAACCTCCTTTTAGGGGTATAATAATGCCTTTACGCGTAACCCTATAAAGTGTAGCTATATAATATGTAGAACAAGTTAATTAGTAAAGGCTTAAGCCGTGTTTCTGACGAAGGTGAGGATACTCGTAGTTTCACTGAATTTCCCTGGAGAACGAAGGATTCATTTAAAACGATTTAGTTTTGAGACCGAATGGCGGACGTGTTTGCTTTGAAATATACTTACCAGGTACATTTTATTTAACACTAACTGCGCCCCGCGGTTTCACCCGCTATACTTGGGATAAAAAAATTGCCTAAATTATATTCCAAGTTATATAAGCTATATCTATACCAAATTTCATCCAAACCCGTTCAGCCGTTTCAGCGTGAAAGACACCACACTCAAGCACCGATTATCTCTAATCTAAACTTATTAAAAATGTTGCAGTCATTTCCCAACAGACAGCAAAAAAGGCAGCTATGTTATCTGTCAACTAAACAACCTCAAGACTGGCTGACTTGAGCTAGCTCTCCAAGTTGTTTGAAGCTCTTTAGTTGGCTGTATTATATCGTCTGGCTGTATTACCCCATTTAAGGGTAATATTACTATTATGCAAGCGGCTAAGCCGATATAGTATTATAAGTACTAGGGCTACAGAACATGCCAAGAGTACTTCCCACATATCGCCGCGCCGATTCAATGCGATTGTTCTTGCGAACTCTCCCACGAGATCGGTCACAAGATAATATCGTGTAAAAATCACTTGACGTAACCGTGCATTATGTTACCCTAATAATGCATAATTGATTTATGCTTGTTATAGAACGCATTCATAATCTAAAATTACCCAAATCCTCATTTTTCGCAGAAAGCGTAGATTTTCAGAATCAGTATAATTCAAATTACACTTGTTTCGACCATAGAAAGTAATAAAACAAAAATTACATAAAATTATGAAAAGTTTTTTTTTTTGCCAAACTTTATTATGATAATTTATTTCAGATATCATAAAAAAATACAATGGTTAAATCACTTAACTTAAAACTAATTTCCGTACGAATCCATAGATTGGCAAAAAGTCTTCAAGCGAACACTTTCTCTCTTACATTTCATTTACTCTCCTGGCAACAGTAATCCTTCCTAGATTTATCCATGAGTTGAATTCATCTTCCTTTAACGTTGATTCAGAACGATTTCCGATAGTGACGCCTCTATAGATGTCTACTCTTTTTGGCAAGCTTGCAAATGGATTCTTTTCGAACTGAAAGTAAAAAATTTGGAAAATTGTCATACTGGTTTGATGAAACTCCACATTTTATTTTGATTAGACGCTTTAAGAATATTCGCGACGATAAACTTAAAGTCTTACCGTCTTATGCATTAAACACTAAAAGCGGCTTAAGTTAAAAAGTTTTTTGTCAATTTCTTGCGAATAACGAATTGAGTTTGTAAAAGAAGACAAAACACTTTTTAACTAAAATAGGGTTTAAATATGTTCTAGTGTTTTATGCATAAGCCGGTTAAAATAGTAGAACAAAGAGTTCACGCGGCTTATTTTTTTTAATAAATTTAAGTAATACTAATAATAAGGTCCTAATCATGCTATCGTGTTGTCCATAGGAAACCAAAAGACATTCATTTTGCAAGTGCGCGGAAGGAATTGGCGCCAGAACCGAGCGGTGTGATTTCAGATTTACAAAATGTGAATTGTGGGGGTGAGCTTGGGGTGAGCCTTTTGTCTATAGGCTAAATGACTGGTTTTTTTATTTTTTTGATTGTCCTATTAAAATGTGGCACATAAATATAATAATAATATATAAATATAGCTGATGAATGAAAATAAAATGAAAATCTGATCAAAACTAAGCAACTTATAAGCATTTTAATATCACGCTAGACAGAGAGGCGAAACAGCAAATCGTGACGTCACTTCTCTGTACGCTATATAAATTCTATTCTGACAAGTAAGGCGGGACGTCATTTTTTTTTTGTGGGAAAGGTACAGAGTTGTCTCTAACAAAAACTTTAAACGCTCATATATCAGAACATTATTAACCGATTTAAATTATTTTTTCAATAAACATACTATATTTACTTCAATTCTTCATCAAAGCTATTGGTTTCAACGATATAAACATCAGTCATCTACCCTATTGCGGGATGTGCGGTAGTGGAACTCCGATGCAGGAAAAAACCTCAAAAAGCTCATCAGAGCATTTCCCAAAAAACAAACAGAAGATAGTTGGAACCCACATCTCTATGGAGGCTGAGTGGATCAATCCTGTTGGTGAAAGAATGCAAAAGCGTAAGCCTTATTTATTTTGTAAAACTTTATTTGAGCTCTCCACCATTATCGCCATACTGTTAATGAAAGCTGCGGACAATCCCCCAAAAATAATAACTCATAACCAACATTTCGTTTTCATCTACATATATGATGGCTTAAAATCAAAAGTACCATTCTTTTTCTATTTTTCCGGGAGAAATGGCCCCAGGCATTGATCCCACCCCCCTCTGAGGTAATGGGAGGGGGGTGCGCAAGCGCCGGACATTCCACTGTCGCTTTTCGAGCTTTCTTCCGTCTACGACAGCCTTGAAAATTTGGGACAGAGGTACAATGGAGACGCGAATTTTCTTTGTGAGTTTTTTTTAATAACTTTTAATATGGATAAATCTGAATGGAAATTGAGAGAGAGGCTTACGTGCAGCAAAACTCATCATCATCGTAATCAGCCTATCGTAGTCCACTGCTGGACATAGGCCTCTCCTATGGCACGCCACTCAGCCCGACCTACAGCTATTTGCTTCCAATCACTGCCAGATAATACCGTCACTCGGCTCCGTATCGAAAGGACTATCAGGGTAAATGACGATGTTTGCAGAACGTCGGCACGTGAAAACGTCTACATGGTGACAATGTCTTGAGTGGTAACTTAAGTAAAACGTCCAAAATGTGAAAACGTCCATTATACAAAAGGTCAGGGACAGGCAGTAACAAAAGATAATAGTAAACATATCTTTAATAACTAAAATAAGAAACCAATAAAAATACACTTCTAACAATGACATAGAAACACCAAAAAAACGCTATTTTAACCATCAAAGAAATGTTTTTTTTAAAGAATGACTTCAAATTCCTGTTACAGGCAGCTATCAGTTATGTATAGTCCTTTCGATACGGAGCCCGTCACTCTAAAGAGTCTCTGGCCGTCCTACACGTTTACCGATTTTCTCTACTCTATAATACGTCTACGGTTATCAGTTCTACGACAAAGAACCCACTGCCACTTACACAGCTTACTAATACGCTATGTCTGTAACTTTATTTCTCTGACGAATTACTTCGTTCCTTATTCAATTCCTTATCGTACCGAGCATAGCTTATTCCATAGCTCGCTGAGCCATTTTTAATTATTTTAGGATTGTATTAGACTCCCATGTCGACTGTTAATGTGATCTAACGACGAAGCACGCTTCATATGATAATTTTAATGTAATCTCACTTTAGTTTATATGTATTAGGCTTGTTTATAAGCGCGCGCGATAACACTAGGTAGTTAATTCCATTTTAGGACCCCAAGATACAGGCTGTGCCGAGTTTGGGGCCCTATGCTAACTCTAGCATATAAGCTTACAGCCAATATATAATGTTGTTTTGTTTGTTGTTGTTGTTTGTTCATCACACCTAGAAAAAACTGATTTAGTCGCATGTTGTATACACCCAAATTGCTTAGTATATCAGGAAATACTTCCTCAGGCAGCTCTGTTTATATAGCAGTTCACATAATTTAAATGCATGGTAAAATTATTTATGAAATATACAATTTCTCTACACTATCAATTTGACTACATTTCTCGTGTTCCAACGTAGTCTGAACCTTCCTTAACATTAGGGGAAATGGCAATAAAACGCAATAGTTTGTGTGTGTGATGTTTGTTGTTTGTTTGTTATTTTGTTGTTTTAGGGATATTTATCACGATTATGTGATGAAATTGCGGTAAATATTTTATAAACTAGATCTGTAATGAACAACCGTAAATAAAGTTAAGTATTTTATGTTTTCTAGGCTTTTGTTAACCTTAGATTCGTATTCTGTTTTCGTTCTTCGTTCGACTCCTCGCCACTCCTGTCATCCAGGAGTGAATGAACTAAATAGGCGAGATGCATGCCGGCGTACTTTCACCGGGGTCGGCGACCGTGGGCTAATGCACTTATCTGCAGCCTTCCCGGGACACGCCGGACCAAGAAAAAAGCTATTGGTGAAGTTCTTTATTTTGCATGATCTTATTCCCTGCCCATTATTCTATCGGACGGCCAGGACCTCGAAAAAGTAACATGTTTCATGGTTGCATGCATAATCAGCGTTTTTTAATTGTCCACTGCTGGACTTAGGCCGTGGATCGAGGGTAGCCTCGAAGGGCGAATGGGCCATATTCACTACGCTGACCCAGTTTTATTTTAATTTATTTATTGAATCTTAAAAATCTATCAAACAATATTTTTTCTATTGTCTAAAAACCTACTTCAGGTTTCACTCATCAGCCAGAAGACGTCCACTGCTGGAGGAGGGCCTCTCCCTTAATAGGGAGGGTTTGCCATAATCCCCACGCTTGGCAGGCGGCTTGGGGATCGCAAAGTGTTACCACCGTTAACAAAGAAGACGCTGCTGCCCGTCCTCCGGTGGTTCTGGATGCAGTTTTAGGACATACCCAGGTCCAGGTTTGTCTAGACAATAAGTTCTTGACAATCGTAGTTGCGGGTTGGTGAATTTACATACGCCATTGAATTTCTTCTCCGGAGGTATGCAGGTTTCCTCACAATGTTTTCCTACACCGAAAAGCCAGTGGTATCAGTATCCGTACATAAACTCCAAAGAGCTCATTGTACGAGCCTAGGTTTGAACCTGCGACCGTACGATTACAAGTCCAGCGGTTTCCCGAATGTGATAATACAGCTCTCTTGGTTTCATGGTTGATATACCAAATACTCGTACGAAACGATTTGATTCCGCTTTCATTGTTCGAACTGTTAAATATTGGAATGCTTTGCCCAAGTGGGTTTCCCTATAGATATAATCTGGGTGTCTTCAAGTTGCGAGTGAATCGGTTTCTTCTAGGCAAGCGTGCTCTATTGTAGACCGTATCTTCGATCAAGATTGTACTCAAACACAAGTCTATCACATCAAATGCGATAGTTGGTCGGTATGTCTATGTTTGTTACCTATTTTCTTAAAAACGGTTAAACGGATTTCGATTAAACTCAGAATGGATATAGCTTAGTTCCAGGAATAACATTATAGACTTATTTTTATCATCATCATCATCATGCGGCTGAAACCGCGGGACGCAGCTAGTAATACCACAGAATAAATAATAGTACTCCGTGTAAAACATTATAAAAATGTTCTATTTTTCAACCGACTTCAAATAGGGGGAGGTTCTCAATTCGACTGTATGTTTTTTTGTATATTTTTATTTACCTCCTTTTTTGAAGTCGGTTGAAAATAGGCAATCTTATCGCTCTACAGTAACACGTCCCAGACTCCTCCACAGCTATACCAGCTTAGTACTCTCCTCAAGATATAATAAAGATATGTAAAGCTTTCCAAAGCTCTTTTCATTTCTTATCTCCTGGTACAAACAGAGATAACCTGCCGCGACATCCGATCTCCAAAACTGCATAGAGCAGTGTCAACGCACCTCGGGACATGCACTTTACAATACCGCTGGTTAAAATGGATCGAGACAACATTATTTATTTTGTCAATAGCAAAAATAGAAACAATATTTAAAAAATTAAGCAAGAAATCAGCCTTGATTCGAAATAATAATGACGATGACCAGTGGTTTTCCAGGTCTGTTTCTCTCCACATTAATATGGGCATCATAGTTATTAACAGTTAAACTTGGCTAAAATATTAAAAATACTTGACAAAGACAAATGCACACAGTGCGACGCCATAAACCTCGAAGAGGAAAAAAGGTTTATGTACCTATATAAATTAAACTATTATTAAAACATTAATCAAACGATATAAGAGACCGTTTAAAGTATCTATAGGTAGAAAACCTATAGATAGTTTAAACGGTCTCTGATTTCGGGTAATGTTCCCAAAATGCTGGCCACGTTGCCCCGCTGGATTGCGAGGCTAATTTTCTGGCCCAAATAAAGGCCAGCATTTTGGTCACGTGTGGATTCTTTAAGTCTCCCCGACAAATCCTTAAAGATACGCAAAGCACCTGGCCCCCACGGCCCAAGTGTCTCTACCCCAAAAGGCACAAACATGTAACCTCTATCGAGGCTAGA
This sequence comes from Erannis defoliaria, assembly GCA_905404285.2. NCBI lineage: Eukaryota > Metazoa > Arthropoda > Insecta > Lepidoptera > Geometridae > Erannis > Erannis defoliaria. The sequence goes on along the minus strand of FR990089.1, from coordinate 11,671,615 downwards.
ATATTTGCGACGTTTGAGGCATTCCGCCGCATTAGCCGCACCACCCGCATGTTTTGATGTTTCTGGAAGATGAGACGGCGCCAGTGTATCCACACAAGTAGCATCCCACACTAAAGGCCGTCCCATCTTCCAAGGAATGAGAGTCATACCGTCGGGCCTCTTACCATCGTCGCGCATTAGACCATTCGGTTCTAAAACTGCTGCGACGTTGGCACTTCCAAAAGCCCGACGGATGATATCATTTAAAGCGCAGTGGCGGGCCATGCGACCGGCACTCCTACTACAAGATAGGCCGTGGTGACCGAGACTATCAACTCGTTCCCCACACGCACATTGGTGGGGGACGACACAAGATGTACCTATACGTAATGAAATGGCTACCCGGAATGTGTTATTGTCCAATAAATTCCCAAGGTTGACCGAGGGTAACGCCTGCAGCCAAAGACCCGACTCCCAACGTGAAACAGCTAGGTAACGTGCACGCTCTGAAGATGAGTTGGTCGTTTCTAAAAGATAATTCCGTTCCAACTCACAGAGCGGCACGTCCCACTGCCTCTGTGAAGACGGGTCTCTGGGCAGGGTAGAGTTAGGGCAGGCTAATTTCCAAGCATCCATAGCCTCAGTCGAAAAGGATATTTGAAAAGTTCCTAAACAGGGTGACAGAATCAAATTTGTCAAATTTTGAGTACTTTTGACCGAGGACAAAAATGCTGGCAATGAAACACTAGAAATTTTTCTGATCCCCAGGCCTCCATACCGAATTGGTAGAGACGCCTGGCGCCAGTTGCGGTCTTCCAAAGATATGTTAAGAATGGTTGTGAGCGTATCCCTAACAATAGAGTCCAGTCTTTGTAAAAGATCGGGGCGTTTCCAAAGCTGGCAACATCGCAAGGAATACGTAAATTTTGGAACAAATAAACAATGTTTAATTATAACAAAAGCCATGTGCATATTGATTTTGGAAAGTCTGTCCGAAACGGCATTAAAATTTTGAATTTTTTCGTCAATAAAATCAGGTATAGACTCGTCGAGTACTGGTGAACCAAGGAGGCGAAGCGAAGTATTATTTATGATTTTGATGTTAGGTGCCAAAGAGTTGAATTTTCTAATGATTTCATTTTTTGAAGTACAATGGTCTGAAACAAATAATTCACATTTTGTGAAATTTAATTCCAGACCAATGGTTTGGAATTCGTTTATCAGGGTGCTTAAATCTTTGAAAACAACATCAGCGTCACCTCCCAGAGTACCGTCGTCTAAATACCATACATTGAATTTTGACTCGAGACGTTTAATGATGGGGTGAATCGCAAGGCTGAAAATAGCCGGCCCTAGCGGGTCTCCCTGTTGACAGCCCACTTCTGATGATAAAGGTTCATTACGGTATAATAATTTTGAATTTTTACCATAACATTGCCAAAGGAATGGGTATAAATCTGGGATATTGTTTTTTACCTCAGTCAACAGGGCGCCTCTGTCCACGGAATTGAATGCGTTCTTGACATCCACCTTCAACAAGACGTCTCCTGCATCGTGCATTAAAAAAGTTCTGAGTGAGTGCACCGCCGCCTCGCACCCTCCGCGGGAACCGAACCCAAGCTGGGTCGGTTGAAAATATTGCGTCAGTTGCTCGCTTTTTTTTCTGCAACAGATTTTAGCAGTAAGGCGGCGGTACGTAGTGCCAACAGCAATAGGTCTTATCCCTCCGTCTTTCTTTTTAAGGGCACACAAGTTAGCACCGTATAACAGTTCGGTGATATTACTGTTGACACTACCCGCCAGCATGTAGTTGACCAGATTGGTCAGTGCTACAGTAAGACACTCACCTGCGGCGCCGCAACCACCACAAGTTAAATCTTTTAGGTGTTGCGGCGTCAAAGCATCAAGTCCGCCAGCAGACCCACTTTGAAAAGACAAAATGGCGATAGTAACATCATCAGTCGTAACAGTCGGATAGCAATCGTCTTTGGAATCAGGTGGTGGCGGAAGATTCGAGGTTGTTGCTGCAGATGGATGTTTAGAACGCAGAGCTGCAACAGTGTCCAAATTGTTAGGTGCGACTGTATCATTGGAGAACAACAAACGAGCCGCGCCTCTGATGTCCCCGTCACTAATTTTATTTTCGATTAAATGATATGGAATGATTGTTTTTGAAGATGATGCACGCAAACGTGGAAGTGTGTGTACGGCATTACCGACAGGTGCTATGGGAGGATTTGAATCTGCACAATTACGTTTTATTCTTGCTGTAAGCGACGAATGATCTGAAGTGATACGTGGAACATGTAAAATACGATAGGGAAATGCTAACAAATGTTCCCAAGCCCTCTCTGAATTTTCTGATATTGCTCGAACAATATCAGAAGCGAGACATTGTGCCACTGGGATGCGGGCACCTCTGGGAATTCGTTTAATAACAGGAAGACCAGCCTTGAACTGTGTTAAAATAGACCAAAAAGGCTGGTCTGGAGGCACAATCGCAACTTGCGGGATCTGAGAAAAAACAATTTGATTTTGAGGTTCGTTTTCCCGGTTTTTATGAACTTTACCAATGTGTATTCTCAGACCCCTGGAAGTTTGAAAAGAGCGGGGTTGGGAACACCTATTACACACAAAGGTGTCTTCCAATGGTACAGGCTGAACTACAACATTCCGGCTAGCCATGAGGTAGTTTTGTCGGGGGTGACTTAAAAATATAATACAAAAACATATACCTACAAAAAAAAATGCAATAAAAAACATACAACACTTTTGAAAACTTAAAAACCCGCACTTTGGACACAATCACACTTGAATCCAACGATCTTATATGTTACACCTTGAATCACACAATAAATATTTGAATTGTTTTTTTTTCCCAATTGGCACCGTTGACGCAGCCGGTTGACAGCGTCACGCGGCCGTCCACGGCACCCGAAGCCCGCAGGCGCGGGTCGGTAGCGTCGCCCACAAAAGCAGGGATCCTAGGTAAAAGTGGCCGCAGCTGCGGCCGCGGCTCGGAGCCCTGAAGACCACGCGTTACATAACAAAAGACACGGTGGTCAATTGTAGTCAAAAGTCGCCTCAGACTTGTCAAAACCTTCAAAAAAATATTTTATACTCGATCCAGGGTTTTAAAACTGTAAACCATCTGTAAACTGTATGTCGGGCAAAATTGTTTGACCAAAAATTTAAACACCACCCAAAACCATCTGTTTCTGGGTGTCTCTTTGAATTATTCGCACCAATATTATTATTTTATTAATATTCAATTTATAATTTCATAGATAATCATTTGACGTTCATGACGTTCAATCCACGACAATGTACCTATTGATAACCCTGTTATAATAATGATGACTATAGTCAAGATCAAGAGCACAACCTATACTATAGGAATTTTGACAGGAACGCGTAAATTTCAGAGTTTTGAAAACAACACGAAAAGACATTAGATCACTTGTCTAACTCTTGCACGTAAATCGGCACCCACCATTAAAAAGCAGACGTTTTGGAAAAAATACAATGCCGCAACATGTATTTTTTTTCGCTCTAGCAAATTTGGCTAGTTTGTTGTGTGCAGTATCTAGTAGTACGAGCGGAGGTGCGGCGCACGTGCAGGCGGCAAGGCCGGCGGGTCGCCGACCGACTCCTGCGCAGCCTCCGCGCATCACGCCGTCCCGGAAAACCGGAAAATGTGCATAATCATGAGCCTGATAACTGTCCGCTGGACATAGCCTTATCGTCGAAGAGCGACTGGCCCAAATCCACCACGCTGGCCCAGTTGCGGTTTGCTGAATTCACATAGGTAGGTACGCCATTGAATTATTTTCCAGACGTTTACAAGTTTCCTAATGATGTATTCTTCGCTAAAAAGCCAGTGATATGAAAATCTGTACATAAAATCCAGATAAATTACTGGGTATGAAGAGATTTATTAGTTTGTGCTAGATGGCGCTGTGTGAAAATGCCCACCGATTTTATTTATTTAGTTAACATCTAATATCTCAGGGCGACGAGCGCAGTGCAGTGCGGCGTAGGATTGTGTTCCCAATTTCACAATTCTAGCACTGCTACTGTTAGTGGCTGGCGTGACGCTTACCACCATGCGAACGTCTTGCTAGACGAGCAAGACATGGTGGTAAGCGAGCGCGAGCGGTTTACTTGACTACCACGGAATATACATGTCCCGAGAAATTAATCTATAACACTTTAATATCCTCTCCTAGCAATACCGTAAATAATTACGTCCGTTGGTGAATTTAATTCAATCATATTCTGACGTACTTGGGTTGCTAGTATTTTGAACTGTTTGCGATAGTGGCGCCCTTATTATTTTCTACTATTTTAAGCAACATCACATCACACATCGTCATCCGGAAGACGTCCACTGCTGGTCGAAGGCCTCCCCCTTAATAGGGAGGGGTTGCCGAGCTATAATAATATGAATGTTGTGTATTCCTGTAAAAATAATTAATCTAATAAATGCAAACTAATTAAGGCTCGCTTGTAGCGAGGTTCGTCCAGGCGGGTAAACGATAAGCACTAAATGGTAGGCGCGAGCGAGTTCTGTCTTTTGCTTTTTTTTTCTATTTAGTAGTATACATTTTACGTGGTTTCATAATGTATTTTCTTATGTATACATGTATTTTTTGAAATGCCGATTTAGTGTCTAGTCTGATTTTGTTTTTTTCTATCAAGTCAAACATTCGAAATCACATTTTCTAAAAAACAAAAAGCTTAAATGTATAAGAGTATGATCAATTTTAATAAAATATATTTTTTGGGTCAATATCGGGCATTTTGGATTTTTCCCACAATTAAAAAAAAGTTCAAAATTGCTACAAGCCCGCCTTAATCGCCTGGGTATGCCCTAAAAGTGCAGCCAGAACCACCGGAGGACGGGCAGCAGCGTCTTCTTGGCGGTGAACGCCTAAATCACCTCAGTTTATCATCTTAAATATCAAAATATGTACTTTATACGGTTTGGTCCGTTTTGGTAATTAATTTTCGTAGTCAGCTATGAAAGAATAGAATTATTTTTCATTGTTTCGTAATCAATTATGAAACAAGAATTTTGTTGCCGTTTTGGTAGCTGAGTTTCGTAGTCAGCTACGATAGAGGAATTTCAGTTCCCGTTTCGTGCTCAATTATTAAATAAGAGTTTTATACGTATAAAATAAAAATAGTACCTACATCCTTTCAATAATTAAATCAACAATAACATGAATGACAAAGTAGAATCAGCAAAATTCCGTAAAAACATCGCTTCAGCTAAATACAAACCGATTGTTATATTACCGATTTCAAAGAAAATGCCCACACTTTTCATAAACACGCTATACTACCTTGTCACAATAACAAAGCAAAATATTCCCTTACACATATAAAGAAAATACAATGAAACTTACTTTGAAAAAGTCATATCAGACTGCAGCATGTATTAAAAAGTACTCTTTAAAACAATTTGTTCAACTTAAAACTTCGTCGCAGTAAAATCTTATGAATTTTCCCGGACAATTTTAAAGAAATATCGTAGAAATTAATTACGGTAAAGTGCTTTACTATCAAGTTTCGTTGTGTTGTTTTTCGTTATAAGTATGTTCGTCAGTTTGACCACCTACTTGCTTACGATGCGGGTGGCATGTCAGTTGATTGTAATTGATAAATTTATAATTCATATGATTCAATAGAGTTCTGGATAGAGAAAGACAATCTAAGCTCATCACAACACAGATACGTAGAACATGATGTGACGAACAATGTATGTGTGTGATGTATGTGATCATGTGATGTGTGTTTAAGACGAGAGTGCGACTAATGCCAGAAAAATAACAGACTTCACCCGCGCGTCTTGCATTAGTTTAGAGTCGAAAATCGCATGATACAATTGATGATGATGATGGCTTTGAGCAATTTAGGTGGGATTTTATTTAATTATTCAAAATGTAGGCATGAAATAAAAAAAATAAACGGCTACTGTGCTAAAACATTAGTTTGGCTATGTAATTCGTAAAAAATAATGTGGTGCTGTCGCTGATAATTTAGAGCATTTGAATTAAAACTGTTTTTTTTTTGTTGGTAATTTGTATTTTATTTTTAAAATAAACCAGATTGTTTTCCAAAATTCTATTTGGTTACTCGGCTTCTTTAGGTTTTTCCCCTACCTGTAGTATTTTTTAATCTGAACGTTTACGTTCTTTACCATTAAACTATGTGTTTAAAAATACACCTTTTACTTACTTTTGGCATTAGTCGCCCCCTTAACATAGATTAACATAGATAAGTAAGTATTTACAAAAAAAAAAGGTATACAGGGTGTTAGTTTGAACACCGTTATCCGTCTAGGATATCATTGTACTCATCATTATAAACTACTTTTACTATGGAGCCAACACTGAAATCACGAAAAAAAGCGTAGTAGTAGGTAGCGGTAGCGCTCATTTTTTTCTGAGCGCTACCGTGGGTCAGATGACACGTTAAATTGTTGGTCCCGGTTGTTTGTTCTAGTTTCTATGACAGCAACCGTCAGCCATGTCAGAGGCCTTCGGGCGGTACATTAACTCTGACATACTCCGACTCTGACGTATAGGTCAACCTATACGTACTTACTTACTTACGAAAAAAAAAACAGCTGTTCCATACAAAAAGGTTCATCGAACTTGGACAAAATGTATGGAACAGCTGTTTTTTTTTTCGTATCTTCAGTGTTGGCCCCATAGTAAAAGTTGTTCATAATAATTAGTACAATGATATTCTAGAAGGATAACGGTGTTCAAACTAACACCCTGTATAAGTATTCTATTAGCTATCTTGTTTCCATTGTACAAGCTTTGCTCAGTTTGAGCACAGAATAAATAATAGTACTACTTTTGGGGCTAGATGGCGCTGTGTGAAATATGACAACCGATATGTTTGTGTTGTTTTTTTATTATTACACTAGTTCCCGACCAGCAGGGCTAGCATGCGCACCGCGAGAAATTTTTCTCGATTCTTAAAAACAGGACAAGGCTACGAAACGCTCGCGGTGCGCATGTTAGCCCTGCTGCAGGGCTAACATGCGCACCGCGAGAAAATGTTGTCGTGTCTTTATGTCGTGCGAAAACGAGACAAAGTTATACAGATTCGTAGCCTTGTCCTGTTTTGTAGAATCGACAAAATTTTCTCGCGTTGCGCATGTTAGGCCTGCTGGTGTTTATATAGCTTTCTCGCTTACACTTTTTCACAAATTCTAATTTCCTATAATAATATCTAATAGTATAAAATAATAGTTTCTTTAATCCTACTTATATTATATATAATGTGAAAGTTTAAGTGTATTTGTTATTTAATTTTTTTTTACCCAGGAATAATGTAATATTATTAAAGTTTTTTTTTTGTGTGATTCTATTTATTTACTACAGCAGAATATACGCGAAATTTTACTATACTTATTATTAACATATTTATTTATAATATTTTATTAAGCGATGATTTTTTGTGACATATTTAATTAAATTTGACGACTAACTTTGGTGTTATCGTCGTCAACCATAAGACGCCCACTGCTGGACGAAGGCCTCCCCCTTAATAGAGGGGTGTTGCCATAATCCCCACGTTTGGCAGGCGGCTTGGGGATCGCAGAATGGTCACCACCGTTAACCGAGAGGACGCTGCTGCCCGTCCTCCGGTGGGTCTGCTTGCAGTTTAAGGACATACCCCGGTCCTTTCGTTTTTTTTTCCTTTGGTGTTATCAATCGTATTGTATTGTATTGTACAAAACAAAAGCATTGTATCCAGACCGATGAAAGTCGAAAGACAATTCAATTGCTTAAACCCACTACCAGTCGGCAGTGTACCCATGCTGGCAGCATTGCCACGTTGAATGGCAATGCTTCAAATAAACGCCAGCATTTTGACCACGCGTCGTGTTGTCAGGCGCTCGGATATATTTTTGAAAGGAAGTTGAGCTCGGATGTCCTCACGGACATTAAATTTCATTAAATATGTCACAAAAATCATCGCTTAATAAAATAATTATAATAAAAATATGTTAATAATCAGTATAATAAGTATAGTAAACTTTTGTATGTATTCTGCTGTGGTAAATAAATGGAATTAGTAAAAAAAAATACTTTAATAATATTAGACTATTCTTGGGTTAAAAAGTACCTTAGTAAAATAGTCATATATTATAAGGCTAACCTTCATAACATTTTTTTTAATAACAAATGTCTAATATTTCAACATTAAACGGATCAAACGATCAAAAGTCAACAAAAGAGCTCATCAACACTGACATTAGGGTTGGCCACTCAGTCCACACAGACTACTTACTTACAATATAATGCAATCTCTAACTCCTAGTTGTCGATAATTTAAAGCCATTAGATAAAATTAGGTTTACTTATAGAATAACCAATAAAATGATTTGTCGTTGCTACAGGGTGTTACATAAGCGGCCGCAAGCAACTCTGCAAGTAGACCGGAACGCAGCTATCTACAGACTGATTATTTTTATATTAAAAGTTTTAGTTTAGTTTACTTTGTTTAATAATCAGCAGTGCAATTTTTTAATATTAAATCTTATCTACGTGTTTAATACAACCACCAACCCCCGCCTGTTAAGAGGGAGGCCTTCGTCCAGCAGTGGACGTCTTTTGGCTGATGATGATGATAATGAACGTGTTTAATAAATAAAAAAGTGGTGCTGTGAAATTTTTCTAACATACTTTTCGTGTAGACACAGAAGCCAAGCACTACAGTGTAAAATCGACACACTATCTTTCAAATAAAGTAGAAATTAGCTTGCACTTAATATTACATTATTGTAGTTAGTTGCAGCTCCTGGAAGGCTTTATACGTGACGAATGTAGCGCCCTCTACAAAGTCTGGCATAAGCATGTCAGTACCGTCACTACTGGAAAGTCAGCCAGCCTTTGCATGTCAGTCCTGGGGCCGTACCATAAACGCTTATTCCGGGACCGAATAAGCTCAGCTGCCGACGCTGCGCGTCTTTGAATTTTATCGCCTCGCAATAAGGTTCGCGGCCGCGCAGTGTCGGCAGCTGAACCTATTCGGTCCCGCTATATGAGGTTCACGGTACGGCCCCTGGATTTGTCAATAGGCCGTATAGGCCGCGGCCTAGGGGCGGCATCGTCCTAGGGGCGGCAGATTTCAGAGGACGCTACCGCCCCTTTTATTTTAGAAAGTTACATGGGGCGGCGGAAAAAAAGAGCCTACACTCATAAAAAATATAAATCCGGCACTGATGTATATAGTTTGTTTCCACAGGCCATCATTAATAAAACTCCAGCCTGTAGATAAGGTATCTTAACTGATTTTTACAGCAGCAAGAAGAATCACTTAGCGCAGGCGCCGATATTGCTTCCTCGTCTTATGTCACCAGTCTACATTTTGAAACCTTTAGTCTCGGAAATTCGTGAAAATTGGAAACCTAGACTACTGCGCCTCGATTACAGTTTGATTCGAGGTTTCCAACACTTTTTATGGGGTTCCGTACCCAAATGTTGATAACAATGATGTTGGCGACGATACTTTTTTAAACATTATTTGAATTTCAGTTTTAATTCTTTCTTTATTTGAAATAATTGGTTTTGTTTAGATTTTTTATGGCAATCTTTATTCTAATATGGTGAAGTAAAGTTTATTTTTATTAAGCGGTAAATATTTTCAAAAAAAGGGCTTATATTTCCGTGTTCAATCTAACTTTTATTTTGTTTAATTTTTTTGCCACAAATAAACTATTGTCTGTTGTAAAATGCAAACAAAATTCACATCGTTTTGTCTAAGGTATATATATGTATATATATTAAGTCTAGAGAAGGCTCTTGGTTAGCAACCGGTTGCGACCGATATTTTAACAATTCTGAATTCTAAGCGAAGGATTATCATTTTCTTGGAATTCATTACGAGACTGTCTCCTACCGCAAACAACGCCAAACTTAGTATACCGGAGAAATTTATACCTAATAATCCAGAAAAAAAATTGGATCCATATGTAAATATTATTTATCTGTATTTTTTCTTGTTTTGTACGAGAATGCCACAAATTCAATCAGTTTTAATAATGCTATTTGGGAAAGAAATATTTTATTCAAATATTTATTTTTTATTTTAGTTCAGAAAAGCGCGTATCTAGGATTCAGGGGCAACTTTGGCAAAATAAATGTAAAATAAAAAGGAGTGGTAGAGGTCGAATCCAAACCTGACTGCATAGCACAAGGGGGGGGGAAGAGTCAGGGGTCACCTACTCTATGTTTCATAGATAATATTTCAAAATTTCATGGCAGTTTATAGGTTGATTGACTGAAATATACGTGGATGTGTGCCAAAAATACGACAGAAAACGTTTTGCCAAACTTCTCAACATAAATGTATCTACACAGTAAGAACATCTTTGATCTCCTCACATCTCATACTACCCTGGTACCTACCATGACATATCGCTCAACTTTCATCAGCGCATGACCAAAATACAGCGAATTATGACCGCTCTGTCGACGTGCCATGGGTCATCAAAACGCCAAATCCAAGTTAACAATTCGACTCATGGCACCCCCCACTTCCCCCACTGACTCGTGAACACACTTTCACTTTCAGTTGTAGGGCACACCGCACACTTTGACAAAGTACTTCATTCTCTATAGCTTCATACAAATTTCTTCTTTACTGTAGAGTGAGAGTGATGGTTTTAGAATGAAGGGTGTTTACTTCAAGAACTGTGTGAAATTAAATGTTTTAGAGGATAAAGGTCGGAAGTTGCGCAGTCTTTTCTAAGCATATTCACTCTTTGTACACTTTAAATAAGATTGAAATTGTTTTGCTTTGTGAGCGTGGGTAAGATGTTTTATAAAGTGAACGTACATCGTGGTTCCACAGAGAGATTCAAAGCCTTATGACGGATCCACGTTTGGAACATTATGAAATCGACGACGTGAACTTTGGATAGTTTTTGTTTGGGTCTAGATTCCTAGGTAGTATTAAAATCTAGTACTTACTTACATAAGCCAGCGTAATGTTGATTGACGTGACTTTGTACTCTACGGATTTTCAGTTTTAGCAATCAGTCAATAGATACAATAGTCACATGAATAATTTTACAAGTGAAGCTGGATCCTTGTACTGTGTCCACATTCTTCTGAAAACAATGTAACGGACCATATTAATATAATTTAATTTTCACATAAGTAATAAATAAGCAAATACTTAAAGGTAGGTAATAGAAATACTTAATAATACTTAGAAGGCAGGCTAATATAATCTCAGGGTGACGAGCGCAGTGCAGTGTGGTGCAGGATTTTATTCGCAAGTTCACAATTCTAGCGCTGCTACTGTTACGGGCAGGCGTGATGCTTACCACCAGGCGAACGTCTCGCTCATCTCAGACCTTTGCATTAAAAAATAACAATTATGTGCGAAAATGTTTATACTTAGCTGTACTTATCTGACACGAGGTGATTTGTTAAAAAAAATGGTCATGAATAACCATAGACCATTACCATTGTGCTATAAAACAGCGAAAAACCAGACTCGGTGTTTAAAAACAACGTTGTTATGTCTAATTTTCAAAGCAATCGGTGAAGAAGTTTCGGAGATTCATAATTATATTTTTAATCACATAATTTATAGTTGAAAAGAGGACCTAAATAAATACCTATAATTATATTTATTTATTACACAATGTGATTAATATATTGGACTTGGGACTCATAATTGACCTGGGTATGTCCTTAAACTGCAACCAGACCCACCGGAGGACGGGCAGCAGCGTCCTCTTGGCTAACGGTGGTGAACATTCTGCGATCCCCAAGCCGCCTGCCAAACGTGGGGATTATGGCAACCCCTCCTTGTAGGTATATGTTATAAGGGGCAAGCATTCGTCCAGCCGTGGATGTCTTCCGACTGATGATGTGTGTGTGATTGATAATAAAACCGAATTATTTGAATCTAGTTCTTGTTTGATTTTTCTGCCGTTTGTGCGGAAAAGACCACTGTGGCAGGTTTACAATAAATAGTTGAAAATAATTGTGGCGAAAAGCTAAAGTCTAGAGACAATCCAAATACTCAAACCCACTACCAGTCGGCAGCGTACCCAGCATGCTGGCGGCATTGCCACGCTGGATGGCAATGCTTATGCGTTGGGCCAAACAAACGCCAGCATATTGTTACTTAGTCGATTACTAGAATAAAAGTGAGCTCTTATAGGTTCAGTGGCTAGAATTGAATTCTATTTGAACCTTCTAATCCTTAAGCCAAAGAAAAGAATGACCTAATGTAATATTGTATTTTAATCTTAACAGACATCCAAAAATCTATGACAGCCACGCGACTTGAACTTAACTTTTTAGAAGAGTAAAACTAAACTAAAAAGAGAGATACCAAACCGAAAAGAGAGTTAAAATAAGGTAAACTTATTTAAAACCATGACTGAAAATTTTACAAGCAAAAAGCCAAAAATTTCAATATTTATGCAAAGGAAATGGGTCACACCGGATCCTTTTCACAAACTTATGAAAGAAAATAAAATTAAAAATTGGCGACGTTAAAACAGAAAGTGAAGACGGCCTACTTACAAGCAAGGGTGAGTCAGAAAAAACCCGTTATAGCCTGGCCGGCACTCACACCGAAACGTAATGCTCGCATGTTTATTGTAATCACTCTTATTGTATCGCTCATACGTGTTACCAATGTAAAACGTGCATTTATTTGTTATGTACGTATGTTTGTCGTTTTATTATGAAATTAGCTGCACTTCGTAGTTTCACCCGCGATTAATGGGGTTAAAAGTAGCCTATGTTTTATGCCAAGGTATACCTAAGCTACCTCTTTATCATATTTCATCCAAATACGTTTAGCCGTTTCAGCGTGAGGGATTAACAAACATACACACAAACACAAACACATACCGACAAACGTTTGCATATATAATATTAGTTGTAGGATAAACATTTTTGTATTATATTATGTTTATTAACTGGAATATTTTGAACGTGCTTCAGTCGCTGTACGGCAAGCAGTGATGCTATAATAACGCCATCTTACGTTAATGATGACTCGTACAATTTTGCGTCGTAAAAGAATATTCTATAGACTAACGATAGCTGGAGCAATGTCAGTGATCTAGAGCCTTACTTTACCTCTGTATTTAAAAGGATTAGGTTAGTTCGGGTGGTTAACGGTAGAAGGACAATATGCCTCAAACGAACGTCAGACCTGGACCTGGGTATGTCCTAAAACTGCATCTAGAATTACCGGAGGACGGGCAGCAGCGTCCTCTCAGTTAACGGTGGTAACCATTCTGCGATCCCCAAGCCGCCTGCCAAGCGTGGGGATTATGGCAACACCTCCCTTTAAGGGAGAGGCCTTCGTCCAGCAGTGGACGTCTTCCGGCTGTTGATGTGAACGTCAGACGTTTGTCACCCATTACCTATATCGTAAAAAATAACGGCTAGACAATATCAACGGCCTTCGATAAAGAAACTTGTGTCAATTTTGTAGACCTCTAGTAGTCTACCTAGTCTAAATTACGCTACTATGTGACAGACGTCCAGCTCGTTAAGTATAGATTCGCACCATGCGTATGGGCACACATCACACCGGATTCAGGATGCGACTGAGTTTTTAAATTCTCAATTTTCCTTATAAATAACCTTGACCTAGATTTCAATTGGTATGAATATTATAATGATTTCGATGAGCAGTTTTTGAAGCTGAGATCCGCTAACGGACCAATGATCTGTGGGAAGCCCGTGGTGTAAGGCTTGTAGAAGTTATGCAATTTTATATACTGCCTGTGTGTGTGTTTTTTTAATGGTACCCTGGCATGCTGTGACAGTGATAATGGAATGGACGGCCCAGCGCTTACAAATCGTTCAAAATTAACAAGTCAACACAATTAAGTATACCTAGTTAAAAGTATGCATATTACATTTGCCAGAAAATAGAGATAGCGAATCTAATTACTGCTTGACAAAAAGAGAACACATGTACGTGTATTAGAAGTTTGTATTGTATCGTACGGCTCGCATGTCGCAAATACAGAGTATGACTGACGCGAGAGGAGAGCTGGCGCTCAACATAATATAGTCTTCAAAATCCATGCGCTTATTTCCTGTCTATTCATTTTATCATTGTCGCTGCGAGCATGTCCTAATACTGCATCCAGAACCACCGGAGGACGGGCAGCAGCGTCCTCTCGGTTAACGGTGGTGAGCATTCTCCACAAGCCTCCTGCCGAACGTCGGGATTATTGCAACCCCTTCCTATTAAGCGGGTCTTCATTCAGAAGGGGACGTTTTCTGACTGATGGTGAGTATTTTTTTTTACCAGACTGTGCAAAAAGTGCGGTCATGGCTTTAGCAGTCTATAATGTCATTTTAAACTAGGCGAAACAGGACTGGAAATCTAAACGGATTGAAGACAATAATCAACAAAAAAAAAAGTTAAGTTAAAAAAAAGTAGTAGTAGGAGTAGTAGTAGTATTTAGTAAATTATTGATTTTATTCTGTTTTGTGTACCAATAAACTAAATAAATAAGTCGGTGAATTGGAAAATAATGATGTTTTCGTGTTCCCGCCAAAACCAGTAACAGTAAGCAGCAGCAGTTGCTGCATTTGCTGTTGTACTTAGTTGATGTTTTTAATAATTCCTGGCCATGGATACAAGTCCTTTAGCCGCATACATATTTCTTCATTGATAATTATTTATTTCTTCTTTCTCTTCAGTCAAAGTGTCCTAGTCACAGTGAAAGTCACATATCGTAAGTCACGGCAAGTTCTATCACGCCCTAGTAAAGTCATGACAACTTTACTACAAGCTTCTTCGCAACACGTAAAGACATGTTTCACAAAACTCATACAGCTCAAACGGCACTTACAGCCTTACTTAAAAAAACTTTTCAACCGTTAGTCACTGCTTAAAATGCTCTGCCATCTTCTCTCTGATGTGAAGTGTAACATGCAAGAACAAGACAGAGAAGTTTAAGAAGTGACTAAGAGAATCGAGATTATTTTAGGTAAGGCTGAATGAATAAAGCGCCACTATTTTATACATTAACATTAAATAAAAAACAAGTTTTGTAAAATAGTATTTACATTGCGGCGACATGAATTTTTTCACGTTATTGCCAAAACCAGCCATCCAAAAAATTTTTTTTCTTATTTTTTGACTTTGCACTTTGTGCAAGTATTATGCATTTTCAAGTTCATAAAGTATCAAGTTAAATATTATTATATTATTATATTATCATGCTGGGTACGCTGCCGACTGGTAGTGGGTTTGAGCATTTGGATTGTCTCTAGACTTTCATCGGTCTGGATACAATCCTTTTGTTTTTTGTTGTGTAGTAGGCTAAGTAGTCATTGTAGTTTGTTGTAGTTAAATATTTAAGTCATCAAATCACTATCAGAAATTAGTCACAGTCGAGTCTAAGTCATGCCCTAGTAAAGTTGTGGCCACTTTACTACGGGCGTTTACGGAGTTTTGAAAACAACACGAATAGACATGTTTCACCACATTATATCACTTGCCCACACTAGTGCATGTAATTCAACACTCATCGAATAAAACACCACCATTTTTAATCTACTGCTAATATTTTGGCCAATCCAGTACAAGGAAGTATGGGAAAAATTCACCACTAAGCCACGTGTGGACCTGGGTATGTCCTTAAACTGCAACGAGACCCACAGGAGGACGGGCAGCAGCGTCCTCTTGGTTAACGGTGGTGACCATTCTGCGATCCCCAAGCCGCCTGCCAAGCGTGGGGATTATGGCAACACCCCTCTATGAAGGGCGAGGCCTTCGTCCAGCAGTGGGCGTTTTATGGCTGATGACAAAGCCACGTGCTATTGGGAAAGAAATGTCTTAAGCCTGTACAAATCTCCTTTTAAATACTACAACAATACTTTTTTGTTGTTATTTTAATAAGTTTATGTTGTAATAAAGATGTTTTGATTTAATTATTCCTTTTTCATGGTCAGTTAAAAAAGTTTACTCACCTCTAATTTTAATGTTTCTTGGCACAATACTAAATGATGTTTATTTTGCAACGGTAAAAACATAAAAAATAGCTTTCAAATGGTATTGTTTCGGGTAAAGATCACGTTGGTTTTTACCCAAAACACGCCGAACGGAGAGTTTAAAGTTTCAAAGGCTTCTGCGCCCTTGTTATGGAAACTAATAATACGTAAAAGTATGCTGGTAAATTAATGAACATAAATGAACTCTTATGCTACGGCTTCACCTGCGAGTAATGCCATTATTTAGCGCGGTATTTTATACAGTATGCAGATATGGAATTATTTCGATAACTAGACGTAAAGCGTCACGCAGGTGAAGCCTTAGCATTAGAGAAAGACAGTATAGTGTATATTGTAAATATACAGATAAAATACAGTTGTTTTGATTTGTTCCAGTAATTTTGATTTAAAAACCAAACTACTAAACCGATTTCGATAAAATTCATATGGGACCACTTCTGATGTATCCCATATCGAACAATTTTTTTTTATTAAAATCAATTCATAATTGGCGGAGTAATCGCGTAACATACATACAAAAAAACATACAGTCGAATTGAAAACCTCCTTTTTTGGAGTCGGTTGAAAATACTAGCAAACTCACTTAAGGGGGCGACTAATGCCAAAAGTAAGTAAAAGGTGTATTTTTAAACACATAGTTTAATGATAAACAACGTAAATATTCAGATAAAAAAATACTACAGGTAGGGGAAAAACCTAAAGAAGCCGAGTAACCGAATAGAATACAATAAAAAAAAAACTAACAAAAAAAATACTGCTTTAATTCGAATGCTCTAAATTATCAGCGACAGCACCGCATTATTTTTTACGAATTACATAGCCAAACTAATGTTTTAGCACAGTAGCCGTTTTTTTTTATTTCATGCCTACATTTTTAATAATTAAATAAATCCCACCTAAATTGCTCAAAGCCATCATCATCATCAGTTGTATCATGCGATTTTCGACTCTAAACTAATGCAAGAGCGCGGGTGAAATCTGTTATTTTTCTGGCATTAGTCGTACTCATAACTATATGTCCCATAACCATCACAAAAAACCAGCACATCATGAAAGTAGACGAGTAGCTGATATATCTTACCTCCTAAATATAGCAAATGGTACGATTGACTGTCCGGAGTTACTTGGGCAGCTGGGACTGCACACACCCACCGCTTCGCTTAGAAGGCCGAATCTTCTTTACGTTCCATTTGTGCGATGTAATTATAGGCGAAACAGTTATATTATAAGGGCATACAAGTGTTATAACACTCTTGCTAAAGAACTTGGTGTAGATCTATTCAATACTTCTGCATTCAAATTGAAGCAGCTTCTGAACTCAGACTATTTTTTGTAAATGTGTTCCAATCTGTCCTCTATTCTCTATTTATTTGTTTTTTCCGATATATATTTAGCAAACTTAACTTCCTATTCTCTATTTAGTGTTTTTAATGTATAATTATGTGCGAGTCCGTCTTTTTACACATTTTTTGTATTCTTCTTCTTATCTGTGAAAGCTTTTAATTAGCCTTCTATTCTTAATAACTCTATATAATATATATTCCTATGAAAATTAAATAAAATAATTAAAATTGCACATGATACGTTATTACAGCGGAAATAAACTAAAGATATACAAATAATCAGTTCAGTTGGGATGAAAAAAATCATCAATTCCAAAAAATACATCCGCAGTTAAAGTTACCGACCCACAAATTAATTAAACTCTTTTATAACATTGCTCCGATTTTCCAAATAAAAAAACTAGATCTAACTTCCTGGCTTCCAAAAGTGGGGTAGTAAAAAACAATTGGCATTACATAACCAGCTGTATGTCGGTCAAAGCATTGCGCAAGAGAGAAAGGTTGCATAAGAAACTGCTTAGACCACGCCGAGATGGGGCCTGCGCTTGCGACATACCAAAGAGTAGATGCTGGATAGAACAGACAAATCTTTTTGAACTTTTAAGCTCAGACGACTTTTTTCGGTCCGTTCCGAACACGAATTTCAAGATGAGCTCTAAAGTTTTTGTCTTAATTTTTTGTAAGGTGGCCCATAATTTTGCGCCGTAGCGGTAAGCACGACAGTGTCACTGTGTCACGCGTCCGAAATCTCATCATCATCAGCTCGGAGGACGTCTCCTGAACGACAACCTGCCATTTGCATCCACCGGTTGCCCGCGACTTTTAGAACGTCGTCGGTCCACCTAGAGGAAGGCCTACGCTGCGTCTTCCGGTTCGTGGTCGCCGCCGAAGAACCTTACTTCTTCGTCGGTTATCAGTTCTTCGAGTGATGTGGCCTGCCCCTTGCCACTTCAACTTCCAAACCCTGCGAGCCGGTGACGATGACTTGACCGATATCGGTGTTTTTGGTAGTTTCGCGAATATCCTCGTTCCGGATTTTATCGCGCAAAGTAACCGAACCGTCCTAAATTTGCAGTGCGAGTACCGTTCTGTTTGTCGCTAACTTGACGTGTCGGTAAAGCCGATTCATTTGACGAATTTGAGAAAATACCGTTTGTTAGCGAATTTTACAGATTTATATGTCAAAATTCTCGATCGTTAGGAAAGGTATTCGCGCTGCTGATACAGAGAAATTGTAAAAGTGTGGACAAGATATTAGTGAAAGAGGTTAGGTGCAATTTAATGTTCCTGGCATTAACCTAAGACATCTTGCGTTATAAGCATTATGTTTTTCAAAAAACTCTATCAATATGTACCGTGGTTATGCAGTGCTATACCGTGGCGGTCCCCAAGCCGCCTGCCAAACGTGGGGACTATATGGAAACCCCTCCCTATTAATGGGGAGGCTTTCGTCCAGTAGTGGACGTCTCCTGGCTGATGGTGATGTGCCGTGGTTATACTTGCGTTTTCACTGGACAACCGGGGCACCGTTCCAGGAAACCTTAAATAAAAAAATCCATGCAGGTACATAAGCTAATTTTCATAGATACCGTGCTTTGAAAATAACACGTAAAAACTTGCACAGATAAAAAATATGTGCATTATCTTTCTTTTTACTACCTTAAGCAACATAGTAGGCAGTATCTAAAAGAAATTGTACGCGTTCTAAAATCGTGGCTTATCACAAGAAAAGTGTTGTAGTAATTGTTTCGAAATATTTGATGCATTTTTAATCGGAACTAAATTTAACCACCTCTAAATAAAATCGATGACGTATTTTTGCCGACTTCAAAAAAGAAGGACATTCGCAATTCGTTGTTTTTTTTAAATATTTGTTACCTCAGAACTCTATACTTTTTATTATTATTTGATAGGATATTTTCAGATTAGAAAAAAAAATAAAAAAAAAAATGTCATCAAAATCGTAGTAGTTTGGTTTTTAAATCAAAATAACTGGAACAAACTATATCATCCAAGTAAACTAAATTGCGTATTTTATATTCGTCAGCTGAATGAAAAAAAATGCTTATTTTTGACTATATGCAACTGAAGATAGCAAATCTTCAAAAAGTGATGTTCTGCAAGAAGGCATAACGCAACCATATTCCGAATATAAAATAATATAGATGGATTGGATATATCTAGGCGGAACAACGATAGAGGGGTGACAAAGAACGGTCCATCTTTGTCATCTCTCTGCTTCGCTTAAGCTTGCCTTAGAATTGTGCTCCGGTCCTAAATACGTGGCGGCTTGGACCATATCTTACCCCAAAGGCCATAAGCGAGATGCCAACCTGCTTTTAGGTTGGCATTTCACCTAAAACTTTAAAAAATAGCTAGAAACGGAAACAATTTTCTCTCCTGGCAATACTAAGGAAAACCACGTTAGTTACAGTTTTGGCGGGAACGCGAGAAAATCATGTCGCTGCATTGTATTATTTTCCAAAACTTGTGATTTTTCGAGTGTTAATGCATAAAAATGGTGGCGTTTTATTCATTAAGTGCTGATTTACGAGCAAGAGTGTGGGCAAGTGATATAATGTAGTGAAACGTGTCTTTTCGTGTTGTTTCCAAAACTCGGAAGAAGCTTGTAGTAAAGTTGCCACGACTTTACTAGGGCATGATTGGACTTGACTGTGACTTACTGTGTGTGACTTGGACTGTGACTACGACTCATTTAACTGCACAAAGAAGGATCGATGAAGAAATATGTATTCGGCTGAAGGACTAGTATCCATGGCCAGGAACTATTAAAAACTAAAAAACTCACGTTAGTTAATAAATTCCACTAATGAGTTGAATTAATCTTCCTCTGAACAGATGTACTATTACTACCAGAATAGAATTTAATGTGCTAATTGCGTCTTCATGTCTACTCTTTTTGCAAACATTTTAAATTTTCTGCAAACAAATGCAGGCTTCCTTACAATGTTTTCCTCACGGAAAAGTTACTGAAAAGATTGAAACCTTTTCAGGAAGTTTTCGGTGTTCTCCGCTCCCTGGCCCTGTAGCACGCGCTGAGGACCAATTAGTCGTTCCCCGCGCGGGAACGCGATAAAGCTAGAATATGGATACGTCTGTCTCGTTTTTAAGGGGAAAAAATAGTGGATAACCAGTTTTTTTTATCACGGCTTGCGTGTTAGGCGGGCAGCTTTTTGTTCTTTTCCACAACAATACTTATTTCTACGAAAAATGTGAAAAACATCCCGTGTTAGTAGTTGCCTTAAGAAGAAATTCGGTCTGCAATATTCTATACAAATCTATATCCCCTATTTTCTTCCTGGATAACGCCTTTAGAGCCCTGTATTTTTAAATAAAATTTATAGGTCTACTATACAAATACAAATAGATTTATCTGACATAAATAATTAGGTACAAAATTTGATTTGAACCCAGTAGAAGATGATTGGTACGTATGTATATATTTATATTAGGTATATATAAATTATGATATGTATTGTTTATTTATTTATATGTGCGCCACCGACCTAATACTAAATTTATTTGTTCTGTACATCCAAAGGTTGCCTGGAAGAAATCGCTTAAGGTGATAAGGCCGCCCTTGTACTGCCGATGTATGTACCATTATTCGTTTTTAAGATCTTTTACTGTTGGTGTACAATAAAGATGTATTGTATTGTATTGTAGATGTGTCTCTGTCATTTCCTTATTTTTTGTCTTTGGAAGGTTTATGATTTCTTTGGCAATTAGTTGCTGTAAAAATGAAAATGACAGAGACATGTCTACAGTAGACCTAACTATTATGTAAAAAAGTTTGCTTTTTTTTTAGAAAATAGGGGAATAAATTTGTTTGGAGAATTGCTGACTGGATTCCCTCTTCAGTTTACCTTGGAGATATTCTGTGGAAGACTCTGGATAAGATTGGCGCTTAACAGGGAAGGTAGGCGCTAGAGGGAGGCGGCTTTTCCCCTATGTGGACTGAATAAGCTGCCAATGATGATGGTGGATGAAGTACCTGGGTATGTTCTAAAACTGCATCCAGAACCACCGGAGGACGGGCAGCAGCGTCCTCTCAGTTAACGGTGGTGAGAATTCTGCGATCCCCAGCCACCTGCCAAGCGTGGGGATTATAGCAAACATATTGAGAGGGAGGCCTTGGTCCAACAGTGGACGTTACCTGGCTGTTGATGATGACAGTGACGGTGGTGATGAACTTTCATGTGTCAAAACTGACGTTTTGTCAGGAGTCGCGTAATAAAGTCCTCTCGTGATAGTACAGTAGGTACGAAAACTTTGACACGTTTGATTTTCATAATAGTTTGTAATAGTTTCGTAGTCCACTTCAACACAGGTCTGTGGTAAGTATTTTTAATATTCTTTTTAAGTTACTGCCTCACAGAAGCAGTCTCGCATTAGGTACCTACGAAATCTGTCACTTCTGTACTTTACATCAAATGCCTAAGATCGAGGGGGAGGGATGCAGGTTGGTCGGTGTCTTTGTTCCCCACTTCCCCACACTATCAGCCCAGTGGTGGGGAGATCTGATAGCGTATGCTGATTCACATTGCAATTTTGCATTTAATTTACTCGCCGGATACCTAAACCTATGGAATTAGGGTAGACCGCAAACCTAAAGATTAGTCATAGACAGTATTTAATTTTTAAAATATTTATTATATACAAGATAATCAACATATGAAATGCATAAAGGCATGTGATATTTTGGCCTAGTTCATACAATAATGTATGGGTTTTTTTTACCACTAGGCAACATGCGTATGGGAAATTTCCTTAGACTTTAAATAGGTTTAAAGTTGTTTTTCGCCACAAACCGGTTCCAACTCAGCATAATTATAAAAAAAAAAAAAAAACGGACAAATTATCCATAAGTACAGCGTCAGTAGTAGTGTTTTAAACTTATGATATTATTTTAGTAGTAAAGTAAAATTATAGATAATATTTTTTCCAGCAAGAGATTGATACACACTCAATTGTAAGTATAAGTAGCTATAACCCAGTGTATATCCATCCAACATCATCATCTGTGTGTATGCTGGTTGCGATCAGCCAGCGCTGGTCTTCCGTTAGAACCCGGCGGTGACGTCACCCACTGATGCCACATAGTACGGTACCCTTGGCGAAAATAAGCAAATACTAAACAAATATAATGATGCCGCTTTGACTTTCGTATTTTTTATGTATTTTTTTTAAATTAAATAAATGTAGTGGTAAGACTCTACTGCAGAGTCCGCCTGGGGAAATACCACACATTTGCCAGTTATTCAATCGCCAAGCAGTGGTGTGCAAGCATTACTGTGTTCCAGTTTGAAGGGCAATTTTACCAAAATAATATCTCAGGGTGACGAGCGCAGTGCAATGCGGCGCAGGATTGTGTTCGCAAGTTCACAATTCTGACACTGCTACTATTAGTGGCAGGCATAACGCTTACCGCCAGGTGATCGTTTTGCTCGTCTCGTCACTTGACAGTATAAAAAAAAACAGCGTCATAATTTTTGCTGTACGAGTAAGTAATTAAAATTGTGGTTAAGTATAACCCCACAACAAAAAACCAATAACCGAAAATATTTTTTTAAAAACATACCCAAGATCACCTTGACCTTAGTTATCGGGTTTTTAGGCAAATTTTAAAAACTTTATAACACCACTTTAAAAATTGCAGAGTTCCAGCCAACGTCTTCATTCAAATTGTAGAAACGGTTACATAACTAAATTGTAGAGTAGATTTCTCTAATCCATGCTCAATTTAAGGGGGACGGTCCAATGGAGCGCTGTCAAGAAAAGATGCTAGTTTGGCAAACCCGATTTGATGTTAAAAACGCATTATCTGTCTTATTTATAAAATACAAGTAATATCAAGAAAAAAAATTATATATTTTTTTAATTATTTCTGTTTCGCATTTTTATACACATTATATTTAATTTTTAAATAAACCACAAAAAATATTATAAATACACTGCTAAATACAGGTAATCTTGCACGCATGGCATGTCGTTATAGTAGTTTTTTTTCTATACGCGAGTATTGCCATCCTTCTTTTGCCACTTAACTTGTTACAAAGACTTAGCTCGCTTCGATCACTCGATGAAAAAATTAGGGTAGATGACTGATGTTTATATCGTTGAAACCAATAGCTTTGATGAAGAATTTAAGTAAATATAGTATGTTTATTGAAAAAATAGTTTAAATCAGTTAATAATGTTCTGATATATGAGCGTTTAAAGTTTTTGTTAGAGACAACTCTTTCCCTTTCCCACAAAACAAAAAATTACGTCACGCCTTACTTGTCAGAATATAATTTATATGGCGTACAGAGAAGTGACGTCACGATTTGCTGTTTCGCCTCTCTGTCTACCATGATATTAAAATGCTTATAAGTAGCTTATTTATGATCAGATTTTCATTTTATTTTCATTAATCAGCTATATTTATGGGCCACATTTGAATAGGACAATAAAAAAATACCAGTCATCTAGCCTATTAAGGCATAGGACATTTTCCATACTCCTTGTATGCACTAGGCCAGAATATCACATGTCGTTACTACGGAATAAGTAAAATGAGCACAAAAAATGTTGTCTGTAAAGTTGAAAATTCATGAACATGGTGTCAATTTCATCTCTATTACGAGTAAGGGCTTACGTTATGACTAAATACGTGAAAAGTTACTGGCAGTCAAGTTTTTTCGGATTCTCTACTAAAAGATACTGAACTCCAAAAGTTATAATTTTTCAGTAGAGTAAATCTCACTATCTAATATAATAAAAGGCTCTGTCCTGACTGACTGACTGACAGACAACGCACAGCCCAAACCGCTGGTCGTACAGACTTGAAATTCGAAATTCGACCCCCAAGGGGGGAAAAGGGGGGGGAAGTTTGTATGAAAGTCCTTTGTTTTTTGGACTTTTAGTCATGAAAATTTGGATTTGGATAGTACATTTAAAATAAAAATACTGTTTTCAAATTTTTTTTTGACAGGTACGATTTAAGGGGGGGGGAAGGGGGGTGGAATGTTGTATAGAAAGTTCTTTGTTTTTGAAGTTTTAGTGATAAAAAATGATATTTGGGTAGTTCATTCAAAGGAAGGGAAGTTGGTAGAGTCGATAGAGTCGGTAGAGTCGATAGAGTTGGTAGAGTTTCCTCGGAATGATTTAAAAGGGATTTTGGGAGCGGTCCGTATTTCTTCCGCACGCCGATGAAGTCGCGGGGGACTAATAAAATGCGAAGGTTTCTCGGTTTTTCTCAGCAGTGGACTAACAGGCGGATTAGACCACGAGAAGTTAGAACTCCGGGCTAACCAGAGAATCTACCATTACGACCGGCCCCTACTATAATTTTTTTACAACATTACATAAGCTTAAAGATCAATGATAAAGCTATAGGGGTTTTCTGTGTTAGTGGGTGACTGTATTGTGTAACTGTGTTTCTGTAATTAAATGTTTTGGTACATTTATAATAAGTTTTTGGCTTATGTAAGTGTGTTCATACTTTGCATTGTATACTTTTAATATCAATGTCTTCAATGTACATTTTGCACGAGTACGTACCTAGTTATAAAATATCTTAGTAATCGTCAGCCATAAAATGTCCACTGCTGGACGACGGCCTCCCACTTTATAGAGGGGTGATGCCATAATCCCCACGCTTGGCAGGCGGCTTGGGGATCGCAGAATGGTCAACACCGTTAACCAAGAGGACGCTGCTGCCCGTCCTCCGGTGGGTCTGGTTGTAGTTTAAGGACATACCCAGGACATAATATCTTAGTGTAGAAAGTCTAATCAAAATTTTCGACGAATTTAATATCACACGCAAATAACACATTTTTAAGTATTTAGACGATACAAAGATCTAATGCCGTGCTTATCGCTTTACAAATGCTAACTTTTAGAAATGATGAAAATAATTTACGAATCAGGTAGTAAAAGGAAAATGCTTTACTCACTTAAAACATCTTTTTTCAGTCATGCTTTGGTTGGTATTAGCTTATACAATATTTGTGGTAGAAGTAGATACGAGTAGACTGAACATATTCTTCAAAGACTCCGTACAATGTTGTTTTGTTATTGAACTTCAAAGAATGATGATGAGGATAGTGATGAAAGTATAGAAACTCTTTTATAAGTAATCTGTGCGTAAAACTATGGTCAGTAGTTTCAAATCACATATGGTGATGGATCCGTCTTATTTATTTATCACCATCGTGGTTCCTTAACTTTCACTCTGTAATCGAATAAAAATGAGGTTATCTACCCGACATAGGCAACCTCATCCTTATCCGTTCAGTAATTCCAATTTATGACCACTTTCGTTTACAAGCCTACTCAAAAAAATAAAATAAAAAAGCCGTAGCGGTCATTGATCACCAGGACCGCATCACCAGAGGGCGTTGTCCGGAGTGACCGCAGTGAAATTCGGCAGACGGCCTTCGCGCCGCTTTCGAACCACCTTCGATGCATGATCGCCTGGTACCGGCGGGTGTGGTAGATAGAAAAAAGCGAAGTTTTTCGTTAGAGGATGCGCATTAAATATAATTTGTATGTTAATTGGCTACATTTGGTGAATTGTGCGAGGCGTGATTCGTTATGCGGGGTAAAAAAACGACATTAGTTCAAATTCGCTTACTATTCTGATTAATTGACTGCCTGATTAAGGAAGTCAGGGCAGCCCGCCTTGCACGTGACCCGTGATAAAATTATATCCACTCTATTTTCCCCGCGAAAACGTGACAGACGTATCCATATTCTAGCTTTATCACGTTCCCGCGCGGGGAAAGACCAATTAGTCCTCGGCGTGTGCTAAGGGGGCTGGCTAGATAATCGGACTGCCTGTCACAGGAAAAATTGGGAATTTCCTTGGAAATAATAGCATGTTCTATCATTAGCATTATCATCTTTAGTTAGGTATATCTACTTACTTAGCACGCTCTCTTAAAACGATCGCGCTTAACTGCCGCTTATATTCTGTACGCCAAGCTTGCATACAAAACACTGGAAATTTAAAAACGTAAAAAACAAACGAAATCTACACAGCCATAAAAAAATACTACACATGAAAATTGAGATCCCCTAGCGACTGTCCAGAAAATGGGAGATGATTTTAATGTTTTTTTTTTGTATCTATTTTTTAGGATAGGCAAAAACGAAACGACTTGACACAATTTAAAAGTACGTGGTTGCGGTGGCTACACATTTGCATTACACGGTTTTTTTTAATCATAACTGACCTAACAATGTCCTTCCCAGACTTCAGGGTTTCCGTTTCTCCCGAATTTTCTAATTTTCCGGATAACTTTTCCAAATTTTCTTAGCAATGAAAACTGTCCTCGATACTATTATACAGGCCATGAAAAAACAAATGTGTCATAGAACTACTGGTAGAATAAAAGGAAAAAGAAGCAGGAGTCCAATAGGAGTAAGGAGCAAGGAATCAATCTCGATTTTTTTATAGTGTATAAAAATGTTTTGTTTTTTTATAGTGTGTGTGTGTGTGTTCGTTATAATTCGTACGACAGAGTACGTAGGTATAGGTTACCTATTTCCCTAGGAGGCGCGGCCGCGGCGGCGGGTGAACGCTCTCGGCTATCATCCGCGGTGCGCCCGCGCAGGGCAACGCTTGCTGTAAGATAAGGGCCCAGCTGAATATTATTTATTTTTATGATTTTTCTAGAAGTGTGATATATATTATTACAGATCAATTTGATCTGAATTTAGAACCATTAATAGTAAAATGCGCTTTCTGAGCGTTTATGTGTTCCCAATAGATGGACTCAGATTCATCTGTGTGTGTCTCGAAGTTGTGAGATGTTATAAAAAAACCATCAAAATTATAATCTTTGAATCGTCTTTTTTTCAACCGATTTTAAAAATGAGGTTCTCAATGTATTTTATGCAATTACTCTTCCAATTTAAAAATTGATTTTGATGATTATTTTCGTGTATGGTAGATGATACTTCAGAGATAGTCCCATATAAATTTTATCGAAATCGGTTCCGTAATTTGGTTTTTATATCAAAATTAGTGAGTAAATCAATGATTTTATGAATATGTATTCTTAAATTTTTTATATGTCATCTAGGTGTCAAAACTGATGTCGGTTGTTTTTTTTATTTTTATTTTTAATATTTTTAACTACAAATGTTACACTAGGCAAGTCAAATTACAATTCCACATAAAATAATAACAAACAAATATGTAATTATTTCAATTTAAAAAAAAACATAGTAAACAAGTAGTACGACATGATTAAAATAGTTACAATGTCAACAGAATAATATTGTTGACATGAACTGAATAATAGCTTATTATATAAATATTTCAAAAAGGCTTGTGTAACTGTTGACTCGTCTGATGATAAGTGAAGATGCATACGATGGAGTGCGCTCAGCCAGAACAATTTGATGCATTCACCACTTGGATACACCCAGACCAATCTGAGAGTCAGCAGGAAACCCAAGCCTTTATTCAAACAAAGAAAGGATGATAGAGTTTCGTTGCTATGTTAGGAATAAACAAACATCGTCATTCTACTATAGATTTTTACGCGTGCAAAGATGCTTTTTGAAGAAACAAAGAAATTTTAGTGCCTAAGTAGTTGTAATATTTGGCTGCGAGTTGCATGCTTCTGAAGAACTGAATCATTCCAGAGCCTTTGGGCATATATTACTAAGCCAAAATGAAGTCATTATGCTCATCATTGTATAGTAAAAACAAATTATTCATCATCAGCTCGGAGACGTCCACTGCTGAACAAAGGCTTAGACCGCCACAATGTACGACGATCTGTCATTTGCATCCACCGGTTGCCCGCGACTTTTACAATGTCGTCGGTCCATCTAGGTAGAATTTACGGCCTATGTTAAAAGTTTCTGTAATATCTGAGCTAATATCTAGATGTTACCTCAATGGTAATCTTTACATAATTAAAACATTCAATGGAGACTGTATATACGTAAGGCAGATAGATAGATAGACACCCCGGTCCCCACGGACCCAATTTCTCAACACCAGACGGCTCAAATATGTAACCTCTGCCGAGGTTAGCATATTTGCGCCGCTTGTGTTGCTCCGCCGAATTTGCCGCTGCACCAGCCCTACTCTGTGTCTCAGGAAGATGAGACGGTGCAAAAGTATCGACGCAAGTTGCGTCCCATACAAGGGGCCGTCCCAACTTCCATGGCAAAAGTGTCAGGATACCGTCAGGTCTTTTGCCATCGTCACGCGCAAGACCGCTCGGTTCGAGCACAGCTGCAACATTGGCGGTGGAAAAAGCCCGGTGTATGATATCATTGAGGCTGGCGTGACGGCCGATTCGACCAGCGCTTCGTGAGCAAGAGAGGCCATGGTGACCGAGCTGATCGACAGCAGTACCACACTGGCAGCGATGGCCTCACAGCACCTCGCACCAAAGCGCAAGCTGACAGCTAGACGAAATGCAGTTGGGTCTAAAAGGCTACCAGTTTAAAGGAGGGTTTAATAGCTTGCAACCAAGACATGATTC
Organism: Erannis defoliaria; assembly: GCA_905404285.2. Classification (NCBI taxonomy): domain Eukaryota; kingdom Metazoa; phylum Arthropoda; class Insecta; order Lepidoptera; family Geometridae; genus Erannis; species Erannis defoliaria. The sequence continues at coordinate 11,642,734 of FR990089.1, read as the reverse complement.
CCATATAGAGACAGCAAGAATATGAGCGCGATCTGCGACGCTAGTACTCGTATCTAGAAGAAATTTCCGTGCTAGTTCACAGATCGGCCGATCCCACAGTCTCTGCGAAGACAAAGTCCTCGGAAAATCTGTATTTGGACAAGCCTCCCAAACATTATTGGCCTCATTCAAATGAGCTACTACTACATCGGAATGGTCTAAAGAGGGTACAAGGATTGTTTTAATTCATTTATGTGTACTATGAACTGAGGACAAGAAACTTGGTAGAGCTACAATTAAAATTTTGCGGATCCCTAAGACCTTTGGTTGTGACCATGTCCTGTCATTCATGTCTACATTTAAAACCGATATTAGTTTCCTTTACGACATCGTCTAAGCTCGAAAGGAGCTCACCGTGTTTCCACAGTGGACTACATCCTAAAGTGCATTGAGATAAATACATATAACATCATTGGTAAAGTGTATATACATTTTGGCACAAACAAACAATATTTTATAATGCTAAACGCCATGTGGGCGTCAATTTTGAGTAACCTTAAAATTTGTTGTTCTATTAATCATGTCCAAAAAGACCAACGTATTTTTAATATGTATTATAAGTATGTATTTATTTAAAAAAAGTATATAAGTATTCTATCAGCTATCTGGTTTCCATATTACAAGCTTTGCTTAGTTTGGGGCTAGATGGCGCTGTGTGAAAAATGACCATCGATATTTATTTTATATTTAATGGCACCAATTAAGCTTTTTAGTCCCTGTAAAAATACCTCTGTCCTACGGTACACAGCAACAAATGCCCGGCCCTCTAACACGTGTCTCGCCTATCTCTGTGACCCACTTACACACACAGCGACAAACACCCACACAGACACCGTAGCTTGCATCGGTGCATTCACGCACGGGAACTCACGTGCGTGTGCGTCGAATTTGGAGTAAACAGTGCGTGTGTGAGGGTAAGGAGGAAATTCCCGCCATGTGGGCTTTGTAGTTTTCTTTTTATTTTGTATTTTTCTATAAATTGAGAAGCCGATATCGATTCTTCGTATCGAATTCTGGACCCCGTCCCTAGTAGATATGTTTTATAAGAAATAGATAAAAGTTTTGGCGGGAAGGCGAAAGAAAACATGTTGCCACGTTGTATTATTTTAAAAATCTTGTGTTTTTTCGTGTGATGGTGTGGATGGTGTGTGTAAATATGGTGGTGTTTAGATTTTTTTATATATAGTTAGAAGTTCTCGTTCGATACTGGTATCGTACACGAACAAAAAACTCTTCGGTCGAAACTAATATCGTACAAGGACAAAAAAGTCCTTGATCGCAACTGGTTTCGTACAAAGACGAAAAAGTCTTCGATCGTAACTGGCTACAAAGCTCTGGTTTCGTACACGGCGGAAGACACTTTTACTGAATTAAACCCCAATTCAGTAAAAGCCAATTTACGCGCATGAGTGTGGGCAAGTGATATAATGTGGCGAAAACATGACTTCTCGGGTTGCTTTCAAAACTCCGAAGAAGCTTGTAGTAGAGCCACGAATTTACTAGGGCATAAATGGACTTGAACCTGACTTACCATGTATAATGACTTTGACTGTGACTAGCACTGGACTGGAATTCAGCGAAAACTTCAAATAGTGGTAGTGGTAGGACTCTACTGCGGTGTCCGCCTGGGGAAGTACCACACCTTTGCCAGTTATTCAACCGCCAGGCAGTAGTGTGCAAGCATTACTGTGTTCCAGTTTGAAGGGCAATGTTACCAGAGAAATTACTGGGTATGAAGAGATTTAACATCTAATATCTCAGGGTGACGAGCGCAGTGCAGTGCGGCGCAGGACTGTGTTCGCAAGTTTACAATTCTAGCACTGCTACTGTTAGTGGCAAGCGTGACGCTTACCACCAGGCGAAAGTCTTGCTAGTCTCGTCACTAGACAGTATAAAAAAATAAAAAATAAAAAATAAAAAAAAATACATGGCACTGCCAAATGCCCAAAGCTTGACCCTATCTTAGGAGGAAAGAAGAAGTGTACTTATTTTATTTTTTTAGATTTTCCGGCGTGATTATGTTTATATACGAGATACGGTCATAATAGTTTGGATGTAAGGACGGACAGACACACACGACAGATGACGCAGCCCGTTCGAGACTCTTTAGATACGGAACCCTAAAAAGATACTTATGTGATTCAGTTTAGCTGTAAACGAAATCGACTCAATTTTACAATTTTATTTTTAGCTTCGACAGTTAACATCGGAGAAATTGTAATTTATAGTTGCGATAACAAATTCCATAAAACTAGAATAAATTCAGCTTTTGCATTAGATTTTATTGTTTTATTGATTTACATCTCATTACAATTTTTTTATTATATTTTCTCTGCTTTACGATTTTGAACTGATATGTTTTATGGTATCTTACACTGATTTTACTGATGTGACAGTCTTAAATTCTACACTTTTTTTACTGCTTACTCTTATTTACTAGATAATTATAATATTACTACAAAAAAATTACTTAAAAGCTACTTAAAAAAAGTTACTTAAAATTATATAATCGATGTTTATTTATTTATTCAATTTACAACTATTCTTACAGGATTTACCCAATTCAATAGTGTAAGTCAACATTTTAAGAATAAAAACAATAATAATAATAATAAAACTTAGATTTAAGAAAGTAAATAAATAATGTGGATAATAATAATTAGAAATTAGTCAGTTAACAATTCATAGTCAATTAAATAATAGTACATTATGATACGAGTGTGCTATGTTGGTCATTACACTAGAGGCGGTATTATGCGCGCGAGCCGCAGGCGAGCGCGATAAGAAAGCCGAGAGCGTAATGACTAATAGCACAAGAGTTCCATACGACTGTTTTCGTCACACTTGCGAGGAAAAAACAATTTTTTTTTGATAAAAATCAACCACACAGCGAAAACATCAACAAACATTTGCGGAAAATGGCGCCCAAATCAGTAATGCGCGCGCAGGTTGACATTTACTTCAGCGGCATAAGAACTCTTTGTTGGTATTACAAAAAAACTGTAAGTATTACCCGGCTATATTAAGAGTGCTTCGTACACGTACGTCTAATTGCAGTCACGTACAAACTTGACTTTACCGGGTTATACCTATTATAGTACAAGTGCCGTAATGTAAAGTAAAAAGCACGCGTGTATAATAGCTTGGATTATGAGCCTAAAAACGATGTAATAAGATCTACTTTACGAGCAAGTGTGATGAAAATACATTAATTTAATCTTTACAATAAAAACTGTCAAATAATACATTCTTAATAATAATAATAATTTTTCTTTAATCTGTGACTGAACAGATAAACAAATAAATTTTTCATCACACTTGCTCGTAAAGTGGATCTTATTACATCGGTTTTAGGCTCATAATCCAAGCTATTATACACGCGTGCTTTTTACTTTACATTACGGCACTTGTACTATAATAGGTATAACCCGGTAAAGTCAAGTTTGTACGTGACTGCAATTAGACGTACGTGTACGAAGCACTCTTAATATAGCCGGGTAATACTTACAGTTTTTTGTAATACCATCAAAGAGTTCTTATGCCGCTGAAGTAAATGTCAACCTGCGCGCGCATTACTGATTTGGGCGCCATTTTCCGCAAATGTTTGTTGACGTTTTCGCTGTGTGGTTGATTATTATCAAAAAAAATGTTTTTTTCCTCGCAAGTGTGACGAAAACAGTCGTATGGAACTCTTGTGCTATTAGTCATTACGCTCTCGGCTTTCTTATCGCGCTCGCCTGCGGCTCGCGCGCATAATACCGCCTCTAGTGTAATGACCAACATAGCACACTCGTATCATAATGTACTATTACAACACATTTGCTCAAAAAGTGCATTTACGAAGCCTGTATACATCGTTCGAAAGTTAAACATTACGCACCATACAACGGAGCGTGCGGAAAAGCCTTTACCGCACACTCCCTTGTATAGCGCCGCGCGTAAACTTTACAGTATTTTTTAAATTTCCATAATAATAATTTAAGAACTCCACCAAAGAGTTTGACATTACGAGAATAAATAACCTGAATGATCGAACCTCCTTGGAAGCGCTTTTGCTCAATACGTTTGTCTTAATTCAATATTGAACAGAAAATGTAACGATATAAATTCTCACCACTACTTTATTTTTTTTTCTAATTTTTACCACGCGCGCTTAGCGCCATTTGTTAATTCGCGCCATTTCATCTTACCTCCTAGGAGGATTATGGCGTCGCACTTTGTGCTTTGCCAGTGTCAAGTATTTATTTGTACCAAGTTTTTGATAATTTTCATATCGAATGAGTCTATGTCACAGTCAAAGTGATGTCACACTTAGTAAGTCATGTCCTAGTAAAGTTGTGGCAACTTTACTATAAGCTTCTTTGAAGTTTTGGAAACAACACAAAAAGACACTCATATTAGAAACGTTTTAACGAAGATGAACTTTGGAACGAAGTCTTTTTTTCTTCTTTCCTTCTAGTAGGATTATGGCATCGTACTTTGAGCATTTGCCCAAGTAAGTATTTGGTTGCGACTTTCCGTCCAATATAATAAAAACAAAAGAATAAAGTTTGGTTCATTATCTGTTGTTTTTCTGTTATCTGTTTTCTCGCAAATGTGTTGTAAAACGTTGTATGGCACTCGTGCGGTATTAATTTTTACAAACTCGTGACTACGGTAAGCCCTCGCATTCGTCTCGGGGTTACATTCGTCTACTCGTTTGTAAAAAACCAAATTACCGCACTAGTATCATAAATAACTAATATCTGCTACTAGATTCAGTGCCTGCAACATTCGAACTAGTGGTGTCTTAGCAAGCAAGTTGGTCCTAGCGCGAGGCACGGAGAACAAACGCGGCCGCCGGCGGCGCGTCACGTACCCGTCTGGCACGCACAACCTCATCTCCGACAGTATGTCCTAGCGCGAGGCACGGAGAACAAACGCGTCCGCCGGTTGCGCGAGACGTACCCGTCCGGCACGCACAACCACATCTCCGACAGTATGTCCTAGCGCGAGGCACGGAGAACAAACACGGCCGCCGGCAGCGCGTCACGTACCCGTCCGGCATGCACAACCTCATCTCCGACAGTATGTCCTAGCGCGAGGCACGGAGAACAAACGCGGCCGCCGGCGGCGCGTCACGTACCCGTCCGGCACGCACAACCTCATCTCCGACAGTATGTCCTAGCGCGAGGCACGGAGAACAAACGCGGCCGCCGGCGGCGCGTCACGTACCCGTCCGGCACGCACAACCTCATCTCCGACAGTATGTCCTAGCGCGAGGCACGGAGAACAAACTCGGCCGCCGGCGGCGCGTCACGTACCCGTCCGGCACGCACAACCTCATCTCCGACAGTATGTCCTAGCGCGAGGCACGGAGAACAAACGCGGCCGCCGGCGGCGCGTCACGTACCCGTCCGGCACGCACAACCACATCTCCGACAGTATGTCCTAGCGCGAGGCACGGAGAACAAACGCGGCCGCCGGTGGCGCGTCACGTACCCGTTCGACATGCACAGCCTCATCTCCGACAGTATGTCCGGATTCGACAAAACGCTTCTGAATACTCGCATCATATAATATGCGAGCGCCCAATCCCTTCTCACCTCCAGTTTATGGTATCCGACTATACCCAGAACGGAGTCACGGAACGGAACGGAACCAGAGTCGGATACATTAGAGGAGGATAGAATATATAGGGTATACTTACGCCGTATAATCGTAAATACATGAACCTGGTGAATTTATTTTGTATTTTCTCTAGCATTAGAGTGTATTTAACCTCGTGTGGGCGCACACGGCGGAATTATATTTTAACTGGCTACGGACCAGAGCAGATATTGCTTTAAATTTTTTTAATCCGGTAGGCCGACGGAACACAAAACCTAAAGACCTATAAGGTTTTTTTGCAGACTTTTACGACATGATCTCTAAACGTCAGATCTTTATTAATATAAGAGACCGTTTATAGAATCTATAGGCAACAAGCCTATACATAGTTTATTAATCGATAAATTCACTGCTACTCATCATCATCATCATTTTCAGCCCGTAATCGCCCACTGCTGAGCATAGGCCTCTCTTCTTCATACTCATACCGATCCTGTAGGTTTAAAGATATTTGATGATGATGAAAGATGTTTACCGATCCTGTGCCAACCTTATCCATTCGACCCGCGATCTTTACAATATCGTCGACCCAACGAGCTGGTGGACGTCCGACGCTTCTTTTACCGGTACGCTGCCACCAATCCTTCAACGCTTTAGACCACCTGCCATCACTCCGCCTGGCAACTGCTAGGTACCACTATATAATAAGCAAGTTTAATGACAAGTTATAATTTTTTTATTTCAACTTTTTGACAACTTTTTTTACTATAACAGTGTGACTGGTTGGGAATTTTCAACCGCCTTAAAAAAGGAGGTTCTTAATTCGACTGTATTTTTTTGTTCTATGTGATTACTCCGCCAATTATAAATTGATTTTGATGTTTTTTGTTTGTTATGTGATACTTCAGGAATGGTCCCATAAACATTTTATCGAAATTGGTTTAGTAGTTTTGTTTTTACATCAAAATAACTGGAAAAAATATGTCATCCAGGGAGACGAAATTAAAGGCAGTTGTTGTTTTTTTTTAGTATTTATTAATTTAAAAAAAAAACTCATCAGTAACATTGCGACAGTAATGAGGGTGTTACTCGTTGGGAAGAAACCATTTCTACCACGTTAACCCAGTGTGAGCTAGCCATTTCACATATTTTTTTGTTCTCTGAAATTAAATGCAGTTTTCCTCACGATGCGATGTTTTCCTTTACAGGAAATCCAATGTAATGAGTTGTTTTCTCGGTTCGAGGAACTCATTGATACGGGCCCTGAACAGAACCAGATACTCACTTCACTATTGTTAGGCGCGTCTACTCCTAGACTGGAGCTCCTAGTCTACTCCTAGGCTTTTTAGAGTTCCGTACCTTTAAAGGAAAAATGAACCTTTATAGAATCACTCTCATCACTCCGTAAACACTCTTTTTCAAAAAATACGAGGCGTTACCTAGTTGGATTTAATAACAAATACGTAGGTCTTCAGTCCATTGAAGTTATTAAAAGACAAGACTCTAAGTCAACACAATTAAAAAATTACAGCCAGTTTTCCTCAAATGCATAATTGCTTCGGGGAACGTGCAACCATGGTTGCACAGGCGCTCTAGCGGTTATGATATTTTTTTCCACGTTTTAATGTTTTTTAAGGTATTAGACCCGGATTACCAGGGAGAATCTGCTTAATTATACTAGTTTTTGACAGCCCTTACCCTTACAGCCGTAACCCTTTGCCTTGCTTGAATTTAGTTAATTCTATTATGCAACATAAAATGTAAACGGCTAACCAACAAATCTATTTTCAGGACGTCCACAGCTGCATAGATTCTTAAAACAGGCACAGTACCCAGTATTTTTCCTTTGACTAGATTATCAACAACGCCCTGATAAAGAGCAGATAGATATAAGCAACGATTAACAAGAAAACTTGATTTTTCCACACTCGGACCGCCACTGGCGCCATCTGTGAAAAGTTTTGGCTGTGGATCCTCATTGATCACACTGCCAATTGAAATCAAAAACGAACATACGTTCTTAAATTGGTAAGTATATTTTTTCTTACGTACTGTTATGCCCGCACTATGAAGGCATTAGGGCTGCGTTGCACTTCTATACAGCTCAAGTGTCATGAATAGAAAGGGAGATAGTCAGTCTGTTTTGAGACACCAACCTGAGCGGTTGCCTAAGGACTTTCTTACTTTTTTGTCTTTTTGTATTTCCCAAGTGTTTTCCATTAAATATATCTTTCTTAGGGAAATACGTTTTTTTTTAAAAACATATCCTCAAGTCTCCGCATAACATTTGGTGGCAGCGGTGGGATCCGGAAATCCCCAGTGCCCAAAAAGTGAAACCGCTCTGCAGACTCGCTCCGGATCCTTCAGTGAATTAAGTGCAAATTTAAACCCGCTGCGGAGACCTCGATTCCCTGGTGGCGGAATCATTCGCCCTGGACTGCATCCTGAACCGCAGACACTCACCATCAGCGAAACCAGTATATACAACGAAGACCAGGAATATAACTTCATCCGAAGTTCGCCAACCCTATCTCGTCTCATCCCGACGCGCAGACGTCGCGTCTTATCGGAAGGAATGTACCTAGCCATGCTCGCCGTGCTTATCTCCAGCGCCCACGCATTGCAACAGTGAGTCCTTGGTCATTGTTTTAAACTATTGCTAAATCCAGAGATCGCCAACGTTTTAATATTAATTTTAAAGCTCTCAACCTTGTATATTGTAGCTTAAGTAAAAAATATCTTACCTTAAAAATATTATCCATATCGCTTCTATACCTTATCAGTTTGTATTACACTAAGTTACCACGTTATGGCAACCGAAGAAGCTAGAGGTAGACTCACCTTGAATATACCCGCAGCCGAACAGGCAAGTCATTCTGCGTCTACTGGGGCCCAAACCCGAAGCGCTAAGAGTAGCCCCGTTGTTAGTAAATTAGAGATGGAAATGAATACCTTGCTAAAATTTATAAAACCGTATGACGGAGAGAGAGAAAAGCTAAATTCATTCTTAGTTAACTGCAACAATGCTTACGAACTTGCCAACGACAGTCAAAAACCTATTTTGTTTAAGTACATCCTTTGTCAACTTCAAGGTAAAGCGGAAATTGCCTGTTCAATCAAAAATTTCTCTACATGGGACCAACTTAAAGAATTCCTTAAAACACAATTTAGTGAAAGAAAACATTACGCTCATTTACTCACCGATCTTCAAGAAAGTAAACAAAGCCTACAAGAAAACGTAGGACAGTTTTCTCTGCGAATTGAAACACATTTATCAAAATTACTAACCGAAATCTCACTCTCGGAAACCAAAGTGAAAGAAATAGCCGGCCGAGTTGCCGCGATGGAGGACCTTGCCCTTCATCATTTCCTGATGGGCTTGCAACCACGCATATCAAACATCGTCCGGTGCAGGTCACCTAAGAACTTGAACGAAGCTATTAACCTTGCGATATCAGAAGAACGTATACAACAGAGCTTATATAAACGAACAGATAACAATAATTTTAAACCTAAACCACAGAACTCTAGCATTATTAACCCTCAAAGACTCAACCAGTATACATACAATAAAACACCACAGAGGTCAACCATGAATAACTCTTACCAGCCTCAACAAGCTTCCGGGTCCTCACCCTTCTGTCGTTACTGCAAGACACCGGGACATGACATCTCAGTGTGCCGAAAGAGGGAATTTAACAACAACCGGTACAAGGTTCCTCAAAACTCAGGTTCTAACCAAGGTCCTCAGACTCCTTATAGACCACCTCGCGTCAACTTCATCGCCGATCAAGGTGAAGATGTCGTTGACCACGATGAAGTAGATCTTCCCCCCAACGATACTGATGATTTAAACGAATGAAGGTCTCGCCACAGTGTCGCCCGAGACGACACCCAAAAGTCGACACTCCTATTCCTAAGTATAACAAAACGTCCAAGGACCACACGGGTAACCAGCCCCAAGCAAGTGTCCAATCTTCTAAACCCATGAGTCACACGGGTAGCCAGCCCCAAGTAAGCGCTCGACCTTCTAAATCAAAGGACCACACGGGTAACCAGCCCCAAGCAAGTGTCCAATCTTCTAAACCCATGAGTCACACGGGTAGCCAGCCCCAAGTAAGCACTCGACCTTCTAAATCAAAGGACCACACGGGTATTCAGCCCCAAGCAAGCGTCCAATTGATAACTCCAAGGCCACAGCCTTCTAATCAAGAAGTTTTCGAAATCAACATAGACACAACCAAACGGCTGTTGCCTCACGTCCTGCTCAATGCCCAAATATCCGATATACCACTCACACTTCTAGTAGACTCAGGCTCAGCGATATGTTTAATTAAGCAATCATGCGTTCAACGTAGACCCGCCTTAACAAATGAACCAATCAACCTAAAGGGTATAGACCCTGGCAATGAACCGACACCTACACTAGGCCACTTTCAACTTAAACTACAACTAACTAACACAAAAAGCGTCAACCACAAATTCCATATGGTTAAGAGCATAGATCTCCCCTATGACGGGATAATTGGTACTGATTTCCTTACAAAATTTGGCTGTAATATTGATTATAACGAAGATATACTAAAGGTAGGAAACCTAAAAGTAAAAATCCACTTTTTTGACCCATTTTTCATCATTCCTCCACGCACTGAAACCGTCATTGAATGCACTGTACAAAATCCTAATTTGAAAGAAGGCATGATCTTAGATCAACACCTATCAGACACCTTATTGATTGCCAATTGTATTGTTAAAGTGAAGGAAAACAAAAGAGTCAACGTTACAATAGCTAACACGACAGAAAGCCCAATAAGAATTAATTCTAACCTAAATCTTCGACTAGAACCACTGAGCCCTCGCGCTCTACCAGCACCCCACACTCAGCTAGATAGTTCTACGCGAACAGCGGAAGTATTAAATTTATTACGAGTCTCACATCTTAACCAAGAAGAGTCCGACGCACTTACTGACATTTGTTCTAAGTACTCCGACATTTTCCATTTACCAAACGACCGACTCTCTTTCACCACCACTCTGAAGCATCAGATCAAAACTACATCAGACATACCGATTCATACTAAATCCTATCGCTTTCCAGAGTGCCACAAGAATGAAGTAGAGTCCCAAATAAATAAAATGTTAGACCAAGATATCATAGAAGAATCATCATCTCCCTGGAGTTCACCAATCTGGGTAGTTCCAAAAAAATTAGACTCACAAGGCCAACGAAAATGGAGAATAGTAATAGACTATAGAAAATTAAACGATATAACTATTGGAGAGATTTACCCAATTCCACAAATTTCTGAAATTCTCGATCAATTAGGTAACTCAAAATATTTTACGACACTAGATTTGACTTCCGGCTTCCATCAATTATTGATTTCTCCTGAGGACGCGCCCAAAACTGCATTTTCAGTACCCCAAGGTCATTTCCAGTTCAATCGAATGCCTTTCGGGCTTAAAAACGCCCCCTCTACCTTCCAAAAATTAATGAACACATGCCTGTCCGGATTACAAGGCACGAGGTGCTTTGTTTACTTAGATGACATAGTTATTTATTCTTTTGATCTGACCACGCATATTGATAACCTAAAAGCAGTCTTTGACCGACTCCGTAACTTTAATTTGAAGTTACAACCAGAAAAGTGCGAATTCCTTCGTAAAGAAGTCGCTTACCTAGGACACATAATTGGAGAACAAGGCGTAAAGCCAAATCCTGATAAAACCAAGGCTGTTTCTGAATTCCCAATTCCTCAGTCACCTAAAGAGATCAAATCTTTTCTCGGTTTAGTCTCGTACTACCGACGCTTTATCCCTGATTTCGCCAAATTGGCGAAACCTTTGACCTCTCTCTTAAAAAAGGATATTACTTTCAAGTGGCAAAACGAACAACAACTCGCTTTTGAAACTTTAAAAAACAAACTTGTAACTGCCCCAATTTTAGCATATCCTGATTTTAAACAACCATTTATATTGACCTGTGACGCATCAAACTACGCAATATCATCGATACTATCCCAAGGACCTATAGGGCAGGACCGCCCTATAGCATATGCTTCTCGCACCCTTAATAAAGCTGAGTGCAATTACAGCGTTACTGAAAAGGAATGCCTCGCTATAATTTTCGGCACTAAAACCTTTAGACCCTATATCTATGGTCATCATTTTAAAATCATCACCGACCACAAGCCATTACAGTGGCTCTTTAGTTGCAAAGACCCTGGATCACGACTCGTGCGATGGCGGCTCAAACTAGAAGAGTTTGAATACGAGATCCACTACAAGAAGGGAAAAATCAACACCAACGCAGATGCCCTATCACGATACCCGGTAAATCCAATACAACCGACGGACCCTTCCTTGACCAGCTCTTCGACTGAGAACCCAGTTCGCACCTTGGACGAAGACCTCATGGACTTACTGATTTCACCACCATCATTTCATCCTGACGAGGTGTTATCCCCTAATCCAGATGCTTTAAGTCACGCGGAGAATGTCCTTCGCTCACCCGATGTGAACCTGTCCTCTGATATCCCAGATACCATGGGAAGAGAAATTGAATGTAGCATTATTGACCCGTTTAGTGCTGAACCGATACCTGCACCTGATAACCAAGCTGATAATCCACTGCCATCCACCAGCGCGAATCCAACTCCCAGCATACCTGTAGATGACTACTCCACATTTCTGAAAGAAACATCAAACAAAGTAAAAATATTTAATACAGAAATAGAGGAACGGAACGAGAGTCTCATGAAATGCTCTTCTAAAGTCATTTTGGTCCCCACATCTTTGGACTTGGACGAATCCAACCCTTACATTCAAGAAGCTTTGAGTGACCCCGAAATTTATACAAATATCCACGAATCAGAAAAAGAACTGTTTTCATTCCAGAAACTGGAAATAAATAACAAAATATACTACCTATTGTTTACAAAGGTCCACCATTTTGACGAACCGTCTCATCCAGAAATATTCCAAACCCTAAAAAATACTAGGAATGAACTTCTAGTCTTAGAAAATATCGACGAAATCAGCATTTCGGATTTCAAGAACCCGTTTGAAAAACACTCATTTATCAAGATTTATAACATGCTATCTTATCTCTTCCATAACACAAATATAAAAATCAAGGTATACCATAATAACATTACATACCCGATACCGACGGAAATCAAAAGAATCCTCTTCGATAACCACGATATCCCAGTCGCAGGACACCTGGGCTCTGTAAGGATGTACAACAGAATTAAGGAAATGTATTACTGGAAAGGAATGCGAAGCGACATAGAAACATACGTGAAACAGTGCAAATCTTGCCAAGAAAACAAAGCTCTTAGACAAGTTAACCGCGCCCCTATGCAAATAACCAGTACTTCGACAGCCCCAGGCCAACGAATTTCTCTCGATATTGTCGGGCCTCTCCCCGAAGCTGGTCCAGCCAAACTAAAATTCATTCTAACTATTCAAGATGATCTCACCAAATTCTCTAGCGCATACCCCATTCGTAGTACTACAGCTGAAGAAACTAGTGAATGCCTAATTCACTACATATCAATATTTGGCATTCCCAAAACAATTCTCACAGACCAAGGCACAAACTTTACTTCAGACCTCTTTAAAAAAACGTGTGAATTCCTTAAAATAAAAAATCTGTGGTCATCACCCTATCACCCACAGACACAAGGCGCCCTTGAAAGAAGCCATGCAACCCTCAAGGAGTACCTAAAATCTTACACCAATGAAGAACAGTCGAACTGGCCGCGATATGTTTACACAGCCATGCTAGCTTATAATACATCCGTTCACTGCACGACACACTTTACACCCTTCGAGCTGATGTTCGGTAGCAAACCATTCATCCCTAACTCTATATACGGCGAGTCCCCTGGTGCCGCTTACCCTGATTATGTACGTATGCTACAAAGTCGACTCAAATACTCTAGGGAAAAAGCTTTAGATTTCATAAGAAAATCAAAGGAATCCTCGAAAACTTATTACGATAGTCGCACTCGCCGAGTTAAATACAAAGTAGGCGAATACGTGTACCTCAAAAATCACCTACGATTGCGGAAAGCTTTATCTCCTCTCTGGAAAGGCCCCTACAAAATAATAAAAGTAAATGGGAATAATACACTTACATTGCTTATCAACCGGCGTCATATCACGCATCACGTCGATCAGCTGAAACCAGCTGACGACGGTTCTAACAATTTATAACTAGGACATATACCATGTAACACAATAGTGTTATTTAAAATATAAACAAATAAAAGCTTATAGTAAGTAGGTAAGTAAATAGTAAGTAAGTACATATAGGTAAGGCCGGGAAGTAAATAAGTTGATCTATTAAAGGTTAACTTTAAACCTAATTAACTATTGCAGAAATCAGGAAGGAGTAGAAATAGGAAGTAGATAAACATTAGAATAGGTTTTTTTTTTTGGGTACTATACTTACCACTAAGTCACCGTGAAACCTGAAACTCTAAATACCTACCTGCCTTGTTTATTATTTGCAGAGCTCCGACTCAAGGTCAATCGCACCAGGATTACATCCAGCCAATCAATGCAAGCGCAGGTCTCTTCTTCGATTATTTAGGGACATTAAAAATCAATAGTGCGCAGCTTAAGGTCTTGATACCATTAGATATCACTCACTTTAGTCCCCATATCGAAAACATTGGAGCTGCTCTGACAACCGCCAAGTATTTGTGTAAACAGACACGTATTGTCGAAATTAACACAGAATGCCATAATATACTACAGCCTTTAACAGTACGTTATCAGGACGTAGTTAAGGAATTCAAGTCCATCTCTCATCTAATAGATAACCGTAATAAACGCAGTGCCTGGATTGGAGGTGTTGGTACCGTGTTAAAACAAATATTCGGCACTTTAGACGAGAATGACGCCCTAAGGTATGAGGAAGCTATAACGTCACTACAATACAATGAAAATAAACTAGGTTCACTAATGAAAGAAAATATGTTGGTAACTAAGTCTATATTAACTACCTACAACAACACTATAAAACAGATAAGAGATAACGAAGCTGTCTTGAGTAAAGCCATCGACAAACTCTCGCTTAACATACAAAACATTTCGGAAGCGACTAATGGATTACACATACTTGCTAACGTCAACGAAATATTTGTTAGCATCGAAACAGCAATACTCGTACTGTCCTTTCAGCTAGAAGACATCACTAACGCTCTCTTGTTCAGCAGCCAGAATGTTTTGCACCCGGCAATAATGACGCCGCAACAATTATACCGAGAATTTGTCGATAACTATAGACATCTACCTAGCGATCTAAAACTACCGGTTGACTTAGATATAAATAGTGTACATTTAATTTTAAGCGTTTCTAGGTTAATTTGTTACTACTTAAATGGAAAGATTGTATTTGTACTGTTGGCACCACTAGTTAGCGTAACTGAGTACATGCTCTATCATAACATAGCTCTACCTACACCTTATGACGGTGGTATATATAACAAATTCAGTTTAATTACGCCTGAAAATAAATACATAGCAATGACCAAGGACAAGTCGCACTACGGTAACCTTGATGACCTAGACAAGTGCAAGATAATAGCTCCTGGAAACTTTATATGTGACGTCACGAACATCTACGCAACCGACGCAAGACCTTCTTGTGAAAGTGAATTATTGTCAAAAGTGATCAGTGAAAAACCAAAGCAGTGCAACACGAGATTCATTTTAGGTAATCTGGATCTGTGGAAACCTCTAATAAATAACAAATGGCTATATGTACAATCAGAACCAAGTAAAATTTCCATAAACTGTGTAAACTCTGTATTTCTAGAAATAAACATACTAGGTACAGGAATACTTACTATTCCTAACGGGTGTACCGGGCATTGTAAAAGTACGACATTTACACCCAACCATAACTACTATAATATCTCTCCGCCTGTAAGTCATTTACCGGACTTCAACCTTATTGACGACATCTGCTGTAATATTAGCAAATTTCGTGACTTTTCCGATAATGTATCCCCTATTTCCTTACAAAATATAGACCTTGATGAATTTCACTCAAGAAATAGCATGAAAATTGATTCATTATTAAACCAAGTAAACAAGATAAAAACCGAACCCCACCTAATTAAATACGGGACACATTACTCGTCGATTACTATCATTTTATGTATTTTTGTAGCAGTATATCTTAGTTTTAAAGTATTTAGTAAATACTGTAAATCTGGCAGCAACCGCAAGACATTCATACTAAAGAAAATAAATGCATACAAACCAGACACGACAGATGAACATACATCTGACGTCAGCTCCACCAACTTTGCTCCCCTTAGAACAGAGATCTAAAGAGAGACTTCATTTTTTTTACCATAAAGTCTCCTCTAAAAGGGGGAGGTGTTATGCCCGCACTATGAAGGCATTAGGGCTGCGTTGCACTTCTATACAGCTCAAGTGTCATGAATAGAAAGGGAGATAGTCAGTCTGTTTTGAGACACCAACCTGAGCGGTTGCCTAAGGACTTTCTTACTTTTTTGTCTTTTTGTATTTCCCAAGTGTTTTCCATTAAATATATCTTTCTTAGGGAAATACGTTTTTTTTTAAAAACATATCCTCAAGTCTCCGCATAACAGTACGGAACCCTATCATGAGCATTACTTGCACTTGACAGGTTTAATCCCTAGACCACACATACCCGTTTTATCAGAATGGAGTCACTAACAAATCTTTGATCCTTCCCAAGCCCGGTAGTAGGACAACTATTAAAATATTAATTCTCTCATAAAGCTGAGTTAACCGCACGGTGCCCTATTTAACTGATGGTTAAAAATAACCGGTCATCCCAGCCGGGGCTTGCCAAATAGTTAACCCTGAGTTTGAGATATTTGGCCATTTGGTATCTGAAATCATTTAGTGTGAGAATTTCTTTTTAGCGTTTCGTACCCAAAAGGTGTCCATCGGGTCCTAATTACAAAGTCTATGTCATCTGACTGTCTGTTCGTCTGGCATAATTTATTATGACATATATTTTCTTAACCGTAAAAAACTTACTCTATACTGAGCCCGGACTTTGCCCCGTCTAATAAATTTTAATCAGAAAATCTTTATGTCTCATATTTCTCTAAGTATTTCTCTTGCTCAGGTAAATAATGAAAAATATTATATAAAAATTACATAGTTTCATATTTGGTTATGTAAGTAATAAATATAAAGTACCAGAGCACCAGAAGTAGTAAGCGTATGCAATAGTTATGTCAATAAAATATTAACTGAACCGGTTGTGCGGCCTGACGCGTCCGGCGAAACTGCAGGGTTGCCGCGGGGAGAAATTAAATAAACTTGTTTTTTTTAAGTAATGGAAAATTAGATTAATTAAAAATTAATATGTAAATACATTTTTTTGTTAATTAGTATAGGTAAACTGTGGGACAGGCGTGACAGTTTTTAATTATTTTAATTTAATATTATTTTAACTAACATAGAAATATTTTATAAGACAGTTTAACCGGCGATATTACAAAACCCTGATTTGAGTGATTAAACTAAAACTACCTACCTAAACTACAATAAAAAAATATAAATCTATGCTCGGCTTGTCTTATTTCTAACTGTTTTGCGCAGTTTTAACTCCAGTTTTCACAAGTTTTCTATTAACAAAAAACAATATAACTATAATTACCTCCTAATTTTTAATCAATATTTTAAGTTTAATCTTTGTGAACCGTAAAAAGTTAACAAACGTACAACGTTAGCGATAGAGAGTTAGACAAAAGAGAAGAAAAGCTTCAAGCAATTAAAATTATTTATTATTTTTCATTTGAAAGATTACGATATTTTTCCATTCAGTTAGATTTTATTTCCGTTGCAGCATCCCTACCGATGCCCGCAGTGCAAGTGCAGTGCGTATTTATAGGCGGCCCAAATACTAAACTGGGATGCGTTTGTGGGCCAGCCCTGCGTCTCTCCACCTCTCTTCGCTCGTGTAATCCTAATGCTAATGCTGATTAGTACGAACTCATTTCTGTAATCTTGGGCTTTTTAATCTCCAACTTGGCAAAGCGCTTTTTGATATTTATGCTATATGTTTCAATACAATTACAAATATTTTATTATGTAAACTGACGTGATTTTGCCACATTTTTATTTATTTATTTGTACGGCAATACTCACGTTTAATTAAATCGGATACTCCGACTATAGTTTCGATCACATTCGGTGACCTTTTTCAAAGAGTGAAAACAGCCCGAGTCGCGTACAGTTGCGAAGTATCCGATTTAACAGTTTTTTCTTATTTTTTTAGTAGTTCATGGAAGGAATCAGCACGTTTGTGATAATGATGTGTCTGAAGAACGTGATAAAGTATTACGTATTTGCTATAATATTTCCTATGATGCTGTATTTGCTGTAATGAAGTATTATTTGTTCCTTGCAGCTTTTCTTTCAATGAGTTCATGAAATTGTAATCGTAAACTAAGAATAACATTTTTTTTTCTTCTTAGGTATCGGCGTCGCACGTTGTGCATTCTGCCCAGTCGAGTTTATGAATTTTCAAGTTTTTTTTATTAAAATCAAGTCAAATATGTCATGAAGACACACGAAATTAGTCATAGTCGAGTCCAAGTCATGCCCTAGTAAAGTTGTGGCGACTTTACTATGAGCTTCTCTTATTACTTCGGTTGACATTAGAGATGCGTCGAGTGCTCGTTTACTACTCAGTACTCGGCGTACTCAATGTTTGTTTCAGTACTCGTACTCGGCAGAATTACTCGGTTCAATTAACGACTACTCGGTAACGCATGCCGTGTACCTACTATAAATGGCCGAACAAGAAGAAATTGTTGATAGCCTTATAGGCGAAGACGGGGCGGGGGGGGCGAGGTACCGCTCGCTTTCTGGCACGGCTTAAAAAAATCTGCTATTCTATGTTCATGGATCTTGCGATAAAATGTATGGAAAAGCAGTTTTTTTGTCGTGAATTTTCATAAGTCATGGAACAAAAGTTGATTGTTATCTTGTATACATCATCCTCACAACCGCTCCCTAGCCAATCAAATAACACCGTGTATATGTATACTGAACCGAGTAACTCGGCCGAGTACGGTTACCTAATTTAAAACCGAGTAATACTCGGTACTCGGTTACTCGGTAAAAGTAATACTCGGCGCATCTCTAGTTGACATTAATGTAACGATATGACATAATTTAATTATAATAGAATTTTAATATTATATACTATTGTATATAACAGGGTTTTGTTTTTGACGTGTGAATAATTATTTACCAATAGATAACCAGACCAGAGAGCGGTATGGTACCAGGGAAATTACTTACGACCGCAGTACAGTGCGGCGCAGGATTGTGTTCGCAAGTTCACAAATCTGGCATCGCTACTGTTAGGGGCAGGCGTGACGCTTACCACCACGCAAACGTCTTGCTCGTCTCGTCACTTGTATATATAAAAAAATACTTTGAGTTTGACTTTGACTTTCAATTTTCCAATATACCACTGTGCAGTGTTAGCAGTAGGTACCAGTATTTGGAAAAAGCGAAGTTCGTAAGTTATAGTCGAACAAAATTAATATAGAATAGAAAACACCGACTTGTCCCCTTAGACTCTGACACCTTCGCTTCGCTAGTCAATACGTGATTCTTAGAATATAGGTGCTCACTATTTATTTATTATTTAAATTTCTTTCTTTTGTATGAACTTTTGTGTGTGTATCTATTTTTTGTCTCGAATAAAATAAATTTTCTTTCTTTATTTTTTTTAATATTCTTTTCAGTAAATTCATGAAAATATAATAATATAATAAATATAATAATATATACGGGGCTTTTAGTTTAAATTTTAAGTTTTGTATTTTTATTATGTAGGGTTTGTTTTTACTAGGTAGGTTTTATTTAGTTGTTAGTTAGTTATAATTTAATATTAGTGTATAATTGTATTTTATTTGTAAATAAACTTATCACCAGTCTTGATTAAAATATTTGATAATATAGTATATTCTTTTAGTTTTCTCCGTTTCTCGGTTAAAATTCTGTGCGTCGCCAATGAGGATCCACAGGCAAAAGTTTTCGCAGATGGCGCCAGCGGCGGTCGGGATGAAGCAAAATCAAGTTTTCTTGTTTCGTTTTTCTTATGTATATATCTCTTGATGAGGTCGTTGTCGATAATCTAGCCCAAGGAAAAATACTGGGTACTGTGCCTTGTTTTAAGAATCTATGCAGCTGTAGGCGGCCTGAAAATAGATTTAATGATTTAATTAATATTGGTGGACATTTCAAACAGCGCCATCTAGCAAACTAAGCAAAGCTTGTACTATTGAAACTAGATAGCTGATAGAATACCTATATACATATTTATAAATACATACTTATGATACATACTCCACCTAAACACAGAGCAAGCTTAGACAAACGTCTAAGCTCGCCACATAAATGTTTGCCCTGGGTGGGGATCGAATCTACGCCCTACAGCTATGAAGGTTGTAGGTTAGATAGTTTAAATTTTTATGTTGGACAGAGTTTTAATTTGCAAGGCAAAGGATTGCTGTACAAAGGATTAGTCTTTAAAATGTTCTCTCCAATAAAGAAACAAAAAACAACAAATGTTATGTATGTATGAGATTGACAGTTGACAGTACCTTCGCCACTTGGATACCTTCCGGGTACAGAACCTTAAAAATAATGTTAGCTCTCCCATAGATAGCTTCCACTTGACGTTCATTATCACCATCATCATCATCATCATCAGCCCGGAGACGTCCACTGCTGAACGAAGACCTCCCCCTTAGACCGCCACACTGTACGACAACCTGCCATTTGCATCCACCGGTTGCCCGCGACTTTTCCAATGTCGTCGGTCCACCTATTGGGAGGCCTTCCTACGCTGCGTCTTCCGGTTCGCGGTCGCCACTCAAGAACCTTTCTTCCCCATCGATTGTCAGTTCTTCGAGCAATGTGGCCTGCCCATTGCTATGCTAGCTATGCTAGCTATGTCGGTAACTTTGGCTATTTGGCGAATATCCTCGTTCCGGATTCTATCGCACCACTTGACGTTACAGTGTTATAATTGCAGGATTTCCATAGCCCGTCAAGTAACGTCACACTTTGCGTGCTAAATAATAGGAAAAAACACGGTCTCCATTGTTATGAACTCAATAATTTATTAACAATTGTTAAATGAATCAAACAACGAGGCTAAGGGATTTCTTCCGGGTTTTCGCGGAAGATTTTTCTTATGTGCGTGTTTTAAAAAGATGTCTTTGCAACCTGTATTGTTCATTAAGTTCAACCTCTAAGATTTTCCTTGCATTGTATTAGCATCGCACGGTTTCTAGATACTTCCAGTAAAACATAGATACTCGTAGATAGATCCATTAACTCTTTATTTTTACTGGCTTTTTTATCTTCTTTATTTCAGGGTGATATTCGTCACCCAGTGCGGCGGAGGATTTTGTTCAAAAGTTCTTATAATAATTTTGGCACTGCTACTACATAACTGCAAAAAAATATATTTCAAGTAACATGACTCATATACAGCACAAAAGATAATTTCAATAGGTACATCAATAAAAGATAGTCACAAATTAAATACAATGTCATTCCAATTACAATAAATATGTTAACAACAAAATACATAATAATTAAAATGTCAGTGGTATTAAAATTATGTCAGTGAGTATAAAAGATGCAAATATTAGTCCTAACTCTTTCTTTTCGGCATGGCCGGTAAGTGCATGTCGCAGCCATGCCGAATGAAAGAGCAGTCTAGTCTGGCGGCAATCATCGCCAAGACGGTGTTGGAGCTGGTCCCACCCACACACACACACACACACGACTGTTGGTGGACTCATACTCTGGTCCTCTCTCTTAGCATCACGCCAGCCCATAAGGGTGGGCGTGATGGCTTACCACCAGGGCTTACCACCAGGATAACATCTCACACGTCTCGTCAGTCTGTTGCATTAAAGAAACCTCACACCAATAAAAAATACACAAAGGATTAAATTGGTACAGACCCACAACAGGTATGATCAACTGGTCAGCTTATTGTAAACTCGCCCCAAAGTAATTTACGCCATTTTTTTTTTATTACACCGCAGAACTGCGTAAATATTTTGACATGACCACTAATTTAGAAGAAAAAAAACTAACGACCACTTCTAGATGTAGTCCTAACATTCAACTAACAACATACAATATTATATTTTTTTTTTTTTTTTAATTCAAAACAATATTATAATATTCCTAGACAACTATATAAACTTAACTAAAATTAAATATAAATTAAATTAAACACTTGGATAAACACGTAATACCGTTATACCAACGAAAAGAGCGGCTGCATCAAAATCAAAGAAAACAAACAACAACACAAGGACGAGAAAAGAAAAAAAAAGTTAGTTAAAGTTATTTACTTTTGTAAGACCTATGGTAACTGTTGGAAAATATGCTTAAGCCCATTATTTTTGTTCTCATCTTTCCATTGCTGTTTTTACCCCTAATATCCGATAACTCCCATTTGTTATATAGGACTGTTACGTCATGTAACTATTCAAACGGTTTTATCCCTTTATATTATAGAACTATTAAATTAAAAACCCGCCCAATTGTTTTAAAAACTATAGCCTATAAGTTTGAACTTACTTAATTAATTATGGTTCCAATAAGTTTTTTGTTGAAATAAACAAAGTACTTACTGTAGAGACATCGATTCTGTCGTAGGTACCATTTACTAAACTACTTAGCATCCTCTTCTCAGAAAACCGTAGACAGATGCTAGCGCCATCTGTGAAATCTATACCGGAAATTTATTCTTCAGATCAGCTCCAGGATAGGCGTCCTATTGGGACGAGAGATAACCTCGTCTTATCTTGTAGCGGTAGAAATCTATTGCAGTCTACCTGGGGAAGTACCACAACTTAGCCTGTTATCTAATCACCAAGCAGTAGAGTACATGCATTACTGTGTTTCGGTTTGAAGGGCAATGTTACCAGAGAAATTACTGGGCTTGAAGAGATTTGACATATAAAACCTTACCTAAAATAATCTCGATTCTCTTAGTCACTGCTTAAACTTCTCTGTCCTTTTCTAGCACGTGCAACTTCACATCAGAGAGAAGATGGTAGAGCGTCTTAAGCAGTGACTAACGGTTGAAAAGTTTTTTTAAGTAAGGCCGATAATATCTCAGGGTAATGAGCGCAGAACAGCGCGGTGCAGTATTTTATTCGCAAGTGCAGAATTCTGGCACTTCTCTTTTTTTAGGCAGGCGTGACGCTTACCACCAGGCGAACCTCTGGCTCGTTTCTTAACTCGATTCCATAAAAAACGAGTTCTTGAATGTAAACAATACAATATTTCTATTCATCAACAAGCGCTTTTAATTAAATTTATCAATAGCTCATTCGCCAGATCTTCGTTACAATCTCATCCGAACTGGACGAGTTGATAAATTTCAATACTTAATCATAGTCATTCATAATTTTCAGTAAGTCCGTAATCGTCAACTACTGAGCATAGACCTCTCTTCTGGTATGCCACCCTGGTCCAATGTTGTACCACAGTCCATGGTTTATACCCTGGAATATAAAGGCTTAAACTTAAACTACTTATTTATCATCATCACCGTTTTTCATTATCACGAAGGTAAACCCGCAGAGTGCAACTAGTAATAAATAAATATCGTCGACCCATCAAGCTGGTGGACGAAATGGGGAAGAAAGGTTCGATCAGTGAGTCGCTACCACGTATCGGAAGACTAGCAGCAGCCTAGGTAGAATTCCCACTAGATGGATCGAAATTGTTATCGTACGGTGTTGCAGTCTAAAGGGAAGCCTTTGTTCAGTAATGATGATGGGACCAGTAAGTGTATTTAATAAATACATAATTTCTCCACTCAGCAACTCGTTCGCCTCAAGGTATACTAATCTATTCGTATTATCATCATCATTATCATCAGCCCGGACACGTCCACTGCTGAACGAAAGCTTCCCCCTTAGACCGCCACACTGTACGATAACCTGCCATTGCATCCACCGGTTGCCCGCGACTTTTACAAAGTCGTCGGTCCACCTAGTGGGAGGCCGCGCCTACGCTGCGTCTTCCGGTTCGCGGTCGCCACTCAAGAACTTTTCTTCCCCATCGGTTGTCAGTTTTTTGAGCGATGTGGCCTGCCTATTGCCACTTCAACTTGCAAACCCTGCGAGCTATGTCGGTAACTTTGGTTCTTTGGCGAATTCCGCCAAATTCCGCCTTTGGCGGTTCCGGATTCTATCGCGCAAAGTAACTTTCAAAATAGCTCTCTCCATTGCCCGTTGCGTGACTCTGAGTTCCTCCAAAAGGCAAGCAGTTAAAGGCCACGTTTCAGTTCCATGTGTCATCACTGGCAACACAGACTGGTCTATTCGTATAGATTCATAATATTCGTTGGATTCTAATGCTGCATCCAAAGGTGATAGGTAGGTAAGTATTGGCAGTCCCTCAAATGTCACTATTGTCATTTACTAGTTGCCTTGACTGACATCTATTTATACTACCCTGGACTAATTACGATAATCTTGTCTGTCTGTCTATCGAGGACACGCAATTGTATCGTGGATATGTCTTACGAACACAGGTATTTTTCTTTTCATTTATTTCGTAGAGATAAATGGAATGCCGTGGTATCCTATCGGGAGACCACTTGACTTGAAATCGTGAGGTCGCGGGTTCAAACCCAATTCCGTACCCGTAGGTACTCATTGAAAAGAAAGAAACAAAGGAAAATAATTTATTATTACCTTTATCATTACCGTACTTATTGTAACTACTTATAGACTACTTTTGTAGTGGTAGAACTCTACTGCAGAGTCCGCCTGGGGAAGTACCACACCTTTGCCAGTTATTCAACCACCAAGCAGTAGTGTGCAAGCATTACTGTGTTCCGGCTTGAAGGGCAATGTTACCAGATAAATTACTGGGTATGAAGAGATTTAACATCAAAAAACTCAGGGTGACGAGCGCAGTGTAGTGCAGCCTAGGATTGAGTTCGCTAGTTCACAATTCTGGCACTGCTACTACTGTTAGTGGCAGACGTGCGCTTACCACAAGACAACCATCTTGCTCGTCTCATCACTTGAACGTATAAAAAATATATAAAAAGATATTTACCAAAAACAGTGATGTCACAAAAATGGCTTCAACTCAGCGTAACGTCAGCGTAAAATCTATCAAACAGCGCTGATCTTTGGAGGCTATGTACATTGTACATAGAGAAATTAATATTATAGTTATGCGCGGAGTTTAATACAACTAGCATTTTGGTGCAAAACATTGTGAGGTAACCTGTAGCGTCCGGAACAGAAATTCAATGGCGTTCTGGAATACACCAAACCCCAACTTGGCAGCAGCGTGGTGGATATGGCCCAATCGCCCTCCTAGGTTAGCCCTAAATCAAGATAATGACTAGGGAATTATACCTAATCAAATCTTTCATCACATTAGTGATTCAGTGGGAATGTTAAAACTACCCCACTAGAACACAAATACAGGGTGTTAGTTTGAACACCGTTATCCTTCTAGGATATCATTGTAATCATCATTATGAACAACACAGGAGCAGCAGCTGAGGACGGGCAGCAGCGTCCTCTCGGTTAACGGTGGTGATTATTCTGCGATCTCCAAGCCGCCTGCCAAGTGTGGGGATTATAGCAACCCCTTGCTCCCGTGTAAGCGTGGGAATTATGGGAGGCCTTCATCCAGCAGTGGACGTCTTCTGGCTGCTGTGTATACTGTATTGTCACACTCATTCTCGGAGTATATGTATGTATAGAGTGGACAAAATGTGTCGTGGCTACGCTTGTATAAGCCATGACTGCAGTCTATGGACTGTCTCCTTTCCTCTTCAGTCATAGCGTATAATGAGTGGACTTCAATATAGATTTGACTGAATTATGTGAATCGTAAATTCTAGTTCAAAAAAATGTGAAAGTATTTTTTTGTGTTTTTTTTTTATATTAGGGTTCAAAATAAACACTCATAAATATTAAATAGGTATATATTAAATTTAATTGCACCTATAACATCGAAATGATGGTTTTCTTATCAAAACCGACTACTTACAATATTGTCGCAATTCAAAGGCTTACAATACAATTGCAAATTGGATGTATGAAAAAAATTTGCTAACGCAATATATTATTATTTATGTATATACTTACATAAATTATTTCACAAATTATATGAATTAGAGTAGAATGTAAAATGCCAAAAACAGTAATGTCGAAGTATTACTGGCACAAGTATACGAAAAATTACCTGTGATAAAATTCAATTTAAACCTTTTTTCAAAACAAAACTGAAATGCTGATAGGAAAGTCTTTGGCTCAAAAAAATAAAAATGATTTGATCTAGCACCATCTGGACGACGTAGAATGACAAGATAACTTAAAAAATAAATCAACAAAATCCAAATGCCGAGGAATAACAGAACACAATAATAAATATAGCCTTTTTTATTAACAGTCAGTTACACGCGTATACACACTTAAGTATATACTATTATCCTCAAAATTGTATATTATTATATTTTTTATACGACGCGTGTAAAAAATATCCAGAAATATATGGTCAGTTCTTTTAATTTTCAGAATACATTAATAGTATAATATATATAATATATATACATAAAAAACGTTTACAACAGGATTATTACATTGATTTTATAGAGACATTTTAAACGTTATGAAAAAGTATGTATTTTCCTTACACAGTAGATTGAATAGAGTAAAAGACTGTTTCCAATTTTGCTTAAACATTTAGTATTAAAATAAACGCAGGTATGTACGGGACGGAGTATATTGTTTACTGACAACTACACACTACATTTTCTTATATTAATGTTTATGTACAGAATAACTGTTACTGTATCAAAACTATCTGACAATATATTATGCATGCATGTCAAAATATTACATCAAAAAAATATTTTTTGTGTGTGTAGAAGTAGATGTCAAAATATATTATTTTATTACTTATAATTGTAGGATAAATCTGGTAACTTTATGTTTCGAGACCCGTTTATAACAGTTACTGGCAACCCTTGAACTACATTATTTTCGAAAATAGCGTAAGGGTTCCCACTCACCGAAAAGCATTTTTTTTTCTATTTTGTAAGCAGCCTATAACCCTTGCTTAAAGCTACAGTTAAACTCGTTATTTAAGTAGCGAAGAAAAACATTTCAATCGACATTTTTATCATAAATAGCTCTCCTTGTACTTCCCACTATGATTTTATCATTTAATTTAAACATCACTTAACATAACAAGTAGACAAAAAGCATCTAACAAAAAAAGTATAAAGGTACTTTTATAGGAATAGAATTTTAGAAATCAACAAAAAATAACTTAACATTATTAAGTAATTCTACTCGCTCTGCGTTTAACCTATAACGATTTTATTATGTACATTAAATAATATTTAAAGAAGTTTTTTTATCAAGAAAAGGAAAATTCCCAAATATGCACACTCATTTTTCCTTTTCTGTACAAAACATTCAAGTAATTTTAATTTTGTAATTCTAACACATTTGATTTACTGATCGAAAATTATATACAACCAATATACATTAACTAAAGTAAATATGTTACAAACTACAATTAAATTCTTATCTACAGAAAAAAACATAACGAAAGTTTGTCTAACTCAGTCATTTACAAGCAATATCAGTGTTTTTTATTTATGAAACATGCATTTTTGATATTGTGAAAAAGAATATCAGAGATAATGAAATAAGATTAGAAGTACGTTCAGTACATTAGAATGGAAGATTTTCTGACAGGCAATAAATAAAAAAAAAAGGTTATTGTAGATGGCGCTGACCTTGCGCTCCAGACGTGGCTGTCATTGTCAAGATTTTTATTTTATTTTAGTGCCACAGATCAAAAATATTATGCTGTTTTAGACTGTCACGTATATTCAGCGCCATCTATCGAGTTGAGGACAACAACTTTTTTTTAATTGCCGGTCAGAAAACCTCTCATTAAGTAAAAAAGACTTATTAGATATATTTTTTGCAACGAAAATAAACTCAGGTTATTTTCGAAACTCTAATATTATTATATTTTTTTATTATACTCATTATTTATTTTTTCCAACATGGATTCAAAAAAGACATTTAATTATTTATTGTCAAATTTTTAACTCAGTCACTCTAGTCATAAAAAAATATTCATAAGTTTTAAATTTACAATGTTGGTCAAACTTGTGCTCCTAGAGCCAATACTTGCTATTGCAGGCGATGTTTATCAAATATTTTTAAGTTATATTATAATATGAAGTTTTTTGTGCTGAAATGATAGTATTATGTTCTGTAAGATAACAATGACTTTATGAGTTCTATTGGCAGTGTTGAAGCTTCGCGAGTTTCTACCGCTACTTTTGAGATCACTTCTTTGCGGCCGAAACTCGCTTCTAAGCTGGTGGTTAACATAAATAACAAACTAAAACAATATGTCGCAAAAATAAACCAACACGGCTGAAGAGGACGCTGTAAAAGTTCAATATTATGGATCTCGTTAATTTTAATTCATATTGATGCCGCGTCGATACATTTTTGAGACAGAATTAATCACACACTGGTTTTTAGATAAAATATTTTGTTATGGTATTTTTCCGTTTTACTAGTAAAATATACTCATCAAATTCTAATATAATGTCATATATCCGAACTCAAGTGTATATTTTTTTTATAAAAAATTATCCGTACAATAACTCATTTAGATTAGAGTAATTTTAAATGTGTAAAAAATATATTTTATTATAAAATCCAGTGATGTCAGAATCCTTAATATATAACCTTAATGTACATTTATATAAAAGTAAACAATATAAATCACAAATGTATTAATTTCGCTAGCTATCCATACTCCCACTTTATATTAATTATTATTGTTAATGCACATTTCATAAGAGGATTGCACGCATCTCCGCTGGAGCGGCAACTGATGAGTATCTACCACCTGCAACAAGGAAAATTAACGTTAATAAAGCATAAAAATGTATCACTAAAACACATGAATATAACAAGAAGAAATTTTACGTGCCTGCGCGGGTAAAGTGGCTACTTTAGCCGCGTGAGCGAAAGGAACCACTTCCTCCCCGCAGCCACACGTAAAATCGTATACACACCACGGGAGCAAACAAAGAAGCCTCAGTTCTCATGTTTGTCACCCTAGGCTTCGCCTCACGAGACAATATGACATGAGTTCTGAGACTTTCTTTACTTTTGCTCCCTAAGTGAGTAATCTACTATTACTAAAAGAAAAGAAAACTCGACTGCAAAATGTATCTAAATATGAAAAAATTTACGACATATAAACATCGCTGAAACACTGTAATACGCTGCCCGATAGATCTGACATGGCAGTCAGCTCTACATGATCTAAGTGTCTAGCTGTCAAATCGGAAGTGAATAGGGAATCGGGTTTCTTTTAGGCAAACGTGTTCCATCCGTAGTCCCCGTATCCGTAGATGCCTTTCCACGGATCCCTTCTCAAACCATTTCATCAAGCATATTTTAGTAAAACGGGTCAAAAGCGTAGCAGCCCTGCAATCTTTACCACAAAGTAAGTTCGTATAGGCTGAGTGGGCAGTAGGGGTGTGGTGGATACAGTGAGTTGAGAGTTAATGTGTCTTTGACATGGGTTAATGTTGTTGTCTTTGACACCACAGAAATCGCCCTAGAATGTTAGCCCAAAAACATTTCGATGTTATAACCTCCTTTTTCAGATTATTTCATTATGTATGTCCTAGTAACATGGGTCTAAGGCGTAGCAGTCCTTAATCTTTCAACGTCAATAATCTATAAAAGCTAACTCGATTGATTGCTGCGTACATGTGCTTTTAAATAAACATATAAACAACTGTCATAACTGCCTTTCACACTCTATTTAACAAGTAGTTATAATAATCAGGTAACATGGATCAACAGACTAGCAACTTCAATATCATGACCACAAAAAAATCTAGAAGGGTGAATCACCTCAATAAATCTAGAAAAGCTAGGCCGAAAATGAGGGTAGTAAAGATCTTCATGTCATAACTACCTGTAACACATCATTTAAACAAATACGCAGTATCAAGTAAGCATTTAGGAACAAGGGAAAAATACTAGCAACCCTAAGACCTTGCCCACAAATAAGTTCTAGAAGGGCTAGTAAAAGAAGGCCAATAAGGGCTGTCCCAATAGCTTCATGTCACAACTGCCCTTCTTACAGCATTTCACGGTCCGCAAACTATGTCAGAAACCACTCGAGAGCCGTTGCATCACTCTCGGAAACGATTCGACCGACTTTCCATATTATGTAATGCCAAAAACTGTTTGCGTAAGACCCAGACCCAATGTCCCACTGTGGCTGTCCCACTGAAGCTCTTACGTCACTTTTCATATTTTTTTACATTGCAGTTTTTAATGTCAGTGTGGAAGTGGCGCGTGAGAGTGAGCTAGATTTGAAAGTTCAGCCGCAGCTTTGAGATAACACAATGAGAGAAGATGCCGCATCTTTGGTTACGTAGAAATATTGTCGTTTTGGGGTGACTGACATTTTGGAGGTTGTATGTAGTTGGGCAATTTGGGTTCAATAGGTTCTAAGTTTGAGGTCTATGGGTGGAATGCAACATTCTGAATAGAGTACAACGTACGCACGTACTTAGTTTAGTGAAAATCTGAATTATGCAAAAAATATACTAATCTAAAAGAAAAATATTCTTAGGCGCGTCTTGAGGAAACTGTACCTCTCTCTTTATCTTTATCATTATTTCTCTTTTCTCCCTTGCTTACAAGTTATTTTTAAATGGCGATAATAATTTCTTCTAATAACTTCAACTACATAGTATTCAATATTGAATTATGAGCACAAATCACGTCCTCGCGTATCTAACATTGTGAACCGTTCTAAAAACGTTATTGTATTTATTATCCGTCTAGTCATTTTTAATAAAAAAAAACATATACAATGTTTGTCTAAAAAAATGCTATTTGAAAATTTATAATTTTCTTGCAACTAGTTGCATAAATTTTAATTAATTAATGCGAATTAATCCGATAATAATTAATTAATGCGTTTGTATGAAATCAACCGGTATTCCCAACCCCTTTCAAGATACAGTAATAAAAACTCATATACATAGCATAGTATTAGTAGAGCTTTTAAGTTTCACGGGAGCTTTACAAGATAAATTAAATCAAATCAAATTAAAAACAACTCTGTCCATTGAACTTCCCGAAATAGACGTTCAAAAATAACCAAGGTCAGCGAAATATCCAAAAGTAGAAGTGAAGTACCAGGCTCCTATAAGTTGTTAGGAGTTAGAAAGTTACGTGACACGCACACAGGCCCGGATAAAATAGGTTATGCGGCTCACAGATGCAACAGAGTGCATTTACCCTGCGTTTCGGGTGCCGACCTAGGGGCCGTTGACCCCGTCACACTGTGATTTTTTTATGAAGACTCTCTAGTTGTAAAAGCTTTGTGCGAGTACGCTAGGCAGGTTTACGGCTTAATGAGAAAAATAGAATACTGTGACGATTTAAAAAGCTAGTTCGAAATGTTTTCCTTTGTGTTGTGTTTGGATAAGAACATTCGTAGAAATAAACAATTGAATGCGATGATTTTTTTAAGGTGTTCTTTTTTATGCAATCTTGGTATAGGTTGGTGGTTTTTCTGAAAAGAAAACTAGCAAAATTAGCTTTCACCGAATAATAATTGTAACTTAGCAGATATAATATATCAACTAATCTCTACGAAGCTTGCTAAAAAAGGAGGAAGCTTGCTGTGGAGCTATTTATGGCCATTTTTTAATAATATTTGGCGAAAACATTCAACACTCAATTCTATACAAGAATTTCGAATACGGCCGAATTTGGTCACGGGATTAAATTTAAATTCGAGAGATGTTAGTTCGCGAGCTCTAATATTCGCAGAGCTACTAGTTAAGTACAAACAACATTGGATTTAGCCAAAAACTTAGCTTAAACACCTAATTTATTTGATCTTATCTTTTAAAGATCTTTGATACTTGATCTTGATATACTATGATATGATCATACTTGATGGGGGTGGGGGGCTAGTAGTACTAGGCCAAGTAGAAGTTCTTCAAATTAAAGAAACCTTAGTTAGACCTTTAGGATTATCTACAAAGAAACCTAATCCAGTTGCCAATCAATTTGATTCAAAATCTAATCCAATCTAATTGTCTTTGTGTTTAGTTAGATAGTTTAGTTTAGTTAGAATTCCACTACTAGATGAAGATCTTCTACTTGATAGGGGGGTTTCTGCCTATCAAGCCCCCCTCCCCTAATCCTAAATCGTATCCCTAATCCTATATATAGTAAGCATCACGCCTGCCCATAATAGTAGCAGTGCTAGAATTGTGAACTTGCGAACAAAATCCCAAATCCCTCGCTATTGACGGGGATGCCTTCGACCAGCAGTGGACGTCTTCTAGCTAATGTGTGGGTGTGTTATGTGTGTGAACAAAATCCTGCACCGCACTGCACGTCACCCTGGGATATTAGAAATCAAATCTCTTCAGGCCCAATAATTTCTCTGGTAACATTTCCCTTCATACCTAAAAACTGCTTGAACACTATTGATTGGCGTTTGAATAACTGGCAAAGCTGTAGAACTTCCTCAGGCGGACACTGCAATAGAGTCCTACCACTACAAAAGATCAGAAAATCATCGCATCAATCAGTTGATAAACTATAAAAACCAAGATGAGCTCCCAATTCATGTAATATCGCACGTTAGAAATATTACGCGTTTGCACACAAAATAATTAAGCTATATTTTACAAAACGCATCGCTTTGAAGCTTTTTGAAGCTATATTTTACAAAACGCATCGCTTTGAAGCTTTTTGAAGTCATTGCATCCCACGGTGAACTGTATGACACGGACAAGAAGCTACGATGCGGGTAGACGTGGCATCTTGTTATAAAAATGGAAACATCAATGTAAGTAAGAAAATATATTTTTCAATGTTGTATTTTCACTAAAAGTAATGACTATTTCTAAAATGCTTATAATCCGTAATTTTACTTTTTGAAATGATACAAATATAAAATATATTTTTTGTCATTTTGATGTTTTATATTACTAAACAACAAGACAGCTGCTGCCAATGGCTGAAAGTTAAAAACTCAAGAACGCGCTGAGCAACGTGTCTTTATGAGGTAGGCCTCTTAAAGTCACGCTGCTGTCCAGCATGACAAGTTGATTATCACCTTAAAATAGAAAGTTCGTGTAGACTGAGTGGCCAGACCTAGTGTCCTAGTCAACGTGACGCCCGAAGGCCTCGGACATGACTTAACGGTTGTTGTTACAGATATATAGAACAACCGGGTCTAAAAATTTAACGTGTCATCCGCCCCACGGTAGCGCTCAGATGTAAATGCCATTTACGATCACCCATCCAAAGACAAAATTTGTAAATGGTTTAAAACGACTTCTCACTAGTAGGGCTTATTATTCAATTGACGAATTTTTAAAAGATACGAAGTAATGTTTTTTTTTTTTTTTTCTTTTATTATTTACGAAGCGTTATTAATTTATTATTACTAGTATTATTGACACAATATATTATTAATTTATGACGAACCTCTTAAAATACCTATATTTATTAGGCATCTTATTGTTAAATGAAGTCGTCTTCCTCTCTTCTACCATTGCTGCGCCCGACAGGGTCCATATGAAACTTCTTTTTGACAATATCTGTGTACACTATGGAAGCAATAAATATCTGAATCTGAATCTGACCGACCTTATAATGATGATAATGAACCCTTATTGAGATATTAATGAGAATAATCCCAACTCAAACATTGCGCTGTAACTCGACACAATTGTTACGCAACATGACATTGCTACTGGTAGCGCATCGCATGCTTCCTGCATCTGACATAACCGTCCCGAATGTATGACACCAATTGTATACTAGCTGCGACAATTGACATAGAATCACATTCATGCCACAGAATAATACTACTTTTATGATAGTGTGTATTACGGTAATGGTGTTGTTCTGTGAAACTTCCGCGCAGAGACACTTGCCATTAAACATTATATAATTATGTAGGTACAATCATGTACCTATACTATATAGTTTATTTCTATATATCTATTCTTCCACTAAACTCTTTTCAGAACTTTAAATGGTTTTGGGATATGGCACTTTCAAGTAGTTCGACTAAAATTGTGCAATCACTTATTCTGTTATAATGTTATGCTATAGCAGATCAAAACAGATGACACAATAAATAATAAAACTCTAGAAAAACACTTTAAATAATTTATTTTAATAATAATATGTGCTATGCGCATAAGCATACTTAGTTTTTATTTTTATTTTTTGTGCTTTCAGGCGCGCATTTTTTTTAATAAACATTCAATATTGACAAAAATTGTTAAACAAAACGATTTGGGACAAAAGCGTTAAACAAAACGCATCTCCAAAGGCATAAAACCCAACTGCATACAAAACCAATTTATTATGCAACCTGACATTGCCACTAGTAACGCATCGCGTGCTTCCTACATCCAGATCGGAGTGACGTAACGTCATCCCAGAATGTGGGACACCAATAAAAACAACGCCCGCCCGCGAACAGTGAAAGTGTGAGCGCAGCGCAGTCTACGCGCGGACATTGGCGGCGACGGACGTGTGTACTCATGATGACCACTATGATAAAAACTTTTATTTGGTTATGCAAATGCAGACAAAGTTTTTAAAAAAATTGCCTTTTCACCATTACTAAATATTGATAAAAATGGGGTATTTTTATCAACATACTTGTACACTAAGAGCCTTTCTAACTACGACATTGCATTACTCAAAAATGCCGCTTAACTTTAAATGTAGGTAATATTGTGCACTGTAGTTTTTTATTGCGAAGAAGTTAAATGATGTTTATTAACTTAAGCAGCGTTTTAAAGGAAGACCCCCATATTATGAGTAGGGAATATTTGTTTGAGGTAATCTTCAGGACTGCTAATAAGATCCGATATACATAAACCTTGCATCAGTAGAAAGCCACATTATCCCTAAGTGCTATAGCTATACAGCTATTAAGCTATTAAGCTATAGTTTTTTGTGATACCAACTTGTAGGCTGCAACAAGCACATCTGTCGGCAGTCGATTGTTTACTGAAGTGTTTCCACCAATGATATTATATGTTGCACTCTCAATGGTTTCCACACTTTGTATATTATATACCCACCTGTATATAATATACCTAGTTCACAATAAAAAATTAAGAATTTCTTACACCAAAAATATCAAATCTATGAGAACGCTATTGTCTTTCAACGAAATTTGACATTAGACAAATGATAAACAAGGATGTAATAAGAGAGATAGCTAGATCCTCCAAGTGTAAAACATGTTTAAAAATTTATGACTCGACTAAACAATGTTGTGTTTTTGGAGCAGTGCTTCACGTGTCTGCAATTTTTTGCAAAGAAAAGACTTCAACGCGTGTGCGAATTTTCGCGCGCATTTCTGTGACTATCTTCCTGAAATGATGGGTCTTATCAGTTGCCAAAATATACAAGGCTACGCGCAACAGCGCTACTAAGCGGAAAAGAGGCGGTATTCAGCACTGTGACCAACTTTTACTATGGGCCAACTCCGAATTCGCGATTTAAAATACAGCTGTTCCATAGAAAATGTTATTCACCGTTGACGAAATGTACGGAACAGCAGTTTTTATCGCGATTTCATGGTTGGGTCCTTAGTAAAAGTTGTTCATAATGATGAGTAAAATGGTATATGTTTGTCGTCTAGAAATGCACCCTATATAACTTGTTATGAATTTGGAAAATACCAGCAAGGTTTGAGAAGTCTTATCAGCTTGCAACACATTTGGACTGAGTTACTCATGGTGTTTATTTGCTATGTTTACTACTAGTGACTACTACGTTGATTCATGTCGGATATGGTAATACTTACCTACTATCTCTCTTATCTATTTACTAATACAGGGTTACTTGGGACGGTACTACTAAACTAAAAAGAGGTCATTTTAATCATCACTATGAACAATTTTTACCATGGAAGACTTTGAAATCCCTAAAAAAACTGGTTTTACTTAGAAAACTTTCATTTTTGACTTTTTTTAATTTGCGAAAAATGTATGACAAAGCAGATGTTTTTTTACGATTTTGGTTAGGCCCTATAGTAAAATAAAAAAATACTTGTTATGTTGTAACTAGGATATCATAGCCATAGCATAATCAGCCTGTTCATTTTGATCAAAAGCAATTGGGTTATATCACCACGAGCTGGCTCAAAAACGGCTTAATGGATATAGCTCAGTCGGATTGTTGAGGCCCTAAAGTCAATCATAAATGAGATAATAAAAATTAAAACATAAAAATCTGTGTCTTTATT
Source organism: Erannis defoliaria (assembly GCA_905404285.2). NCBI lineage: Eukaryota > Metazoa > Arthropoda > Insecta > Lepidoptera > Geometridae > Erannis > Erannis defoliaria. Next base: position 11,606,671 of record FR990089.1, on the reverse strand, counting down.
AACTACAAACTACAAGACTACTTCATTAATACTGCATAGCCTACTACACAAAAACAAAAGTCTAGAGACAATCCAAATGCTCAAACCCACTACCAGTCGGCAGCGTGCCCAGCTTATTGGCGGCATTGCCACGTTTAATGGCGATGCTTATGCGTTGGGCCAAATAAACGCCAGCATTTGGATAACGCGTCGCGTCGAGCAGGCGCTAAAGAAAAAGATGAGCTCCCGGTCCCCACGGCCCAATGTCTCAAATATGTAACCACTGAGGCTAGCATATTTGCGCCACTTATTCAATAATTACATATCCCCCTGTTTTTCCAGGTTCCTCTTCGTGGTCAAACTGGATAGTCTAACTGATTTGTCCAACAGGAAAAAAAAACCTTGTGGTCAAGTCTTTTTTGACACATGGCACAGTCATCAAAACAATAAAATTAAAAGTGTATGTGTAATACATCACAGAATCAGGATATTCTAACTATTCTAACATAACCTAACCTAACGCAGCTCGAATTTGGTCGCGATTTCGAATTTACACTCGCAGTGATTCTAGTGATTAAAGAGGGAGAGCTGAATCCTCCAAGAACTGAAGGCTGGTAAAACGACATTTTGGCCTAGTTTTTTCGGGGTTCAATGCTAACCAGACTGGGCTAATAACTTTATGACATGAAGCAAACTTCAAGGCAACACTGCATTGGCGTTCAATATGTACTTCGTCATCAGCCCGAGACGTCCACTGCTGAACGAAGGTTCCCCTCACACTGTCACACTGTATGACAACCTGCCATTTGCATCCACTGTATTTTTTTTTTTTCTTAGTTTTTGGCATCGCACGTTGTGCATTCTGCCAGTGTCAAGTTTATGAATTTTTACGTTTATTTGTTATCATCAAGTTATATAAGTCATGAAATCACAGTAAGTCACATGAAATTAGTCATAGTCGAGTCCAAGTCATACCCTAGTAAAGTTGTGGCGACTTTACTATGAGCTTCTATGGAGTATTGAAAACAACACGAAAAGACATGTTTCACCACATTATATCACTTGCCCACACTCGTGCATGTAATTCAACACTCAATGAATAAAACACCACCATTTTTAATCATTAATTCGCGAAAAAACACAAGTTTAAGAAAATAATAGAATGCAACGACATGATTTTTCCGTGTTCCCGCCAAAACTCCTCCATCCACTGGTTGCCCGCTACTTTCACAATTCTGAATAGGTACTTACTACATTACATTGGATTATCCACAAATATTTTGAATTTCTGTTTACTTTTCTAGTCACTGTCTTATCTAAAGCTGATAAAAACATCGATGGTGCGCCTAGCGAAATATGTTAGACCTGATTTCACAATACAATGAAATTAGGCCAATAGTAAGACACTGCTAGCTTATTTAATAGATTAAAGACAAAAAAGTGAAAACCATATTTCCTAGGTATTCAAGAGCACGCTTATCTAGAAATAACCTGTTTACTATGGATTTGAAAATTTCCATGCTATAACATGGAAAAATAGACTCCATAAATAGGCGAAGAGTTCCATATTTACTCATGTAAAAACATTCAAGTACGAGTCGGTTTAAGGGTGCTATACCTGTGAAGCCGAAAACTTATTATATCATTAGCATTATAATATATGCTAATACAGCATTAACAAAAGAAAATCTTACATTGTCTCTGTCTTCATTAGATATAAAATATACTGGATATTTCTGCACTCCAGATTACTGTGACTGAAGTATTACTCATCGGTAAAACCTAATCCGTTTCGATTTTCTCACGAGTTAAAAAGATAAATAATCTGCCAAAGAAAAGTCCGAAATTATTGATTTGATTGTATTATCTATCATATCAACTATTCGCCACTTTTCCGATAGCATTTGTGAATGAAGACCTAAATGATACCTAAAATATTTATGATATCAAGAACTGTGTGTGTGTATGTGTGGTACTTACTTACGATTGCACATGTTGTTATCGTTTTATTAATGGGTTATTAGTAGTTCATCGTAGTATTTACCTAAAAATTCTGGCATTTATGCAATCCTAGTCTTAGACAAAGTAACAGTTTATAAGAAATTGTAACTTAAATATTCCGTATGCAAAAGTCTTCAGCGTCTTAATGTATCATTGCAGACAACCTCATAGAACTTACTTTTAAAATAGTGGCAATAAAAAAATATCATTTTGCTCTCGATAAAATGTACAACGTCTACTACGCCGCTGTGTTTTTTTATGGATAGGTCTTTCAGAATACATGCAATCTAACTGCCTAATTTTTAAACCATGGGTCGTAGTTAGCTTATTAAAAAAATATGAAAAATTCAACAGCTTGTTTTATAACAATAAACATTTTTGAGCGACGTAGCTTAAACTTCTTTTGAAGGAACAGAGAACCCGTAGAAAAACGCTAGTCCATACAAAACTGGCGTTAGCTAGTCAAATTCCCAACTATACAAGTGGCCATTGAATCCCGTATCTGTTTGTTTGTTTACAGATATCGTATTTGTGTCATTGTTATCTCGTGCCCTGGATATTTCGAGTGGCTAATAGTTTTTTTTAACTACACTTTCACTGAGTCTAGTCAGACGTCATGTTTTGTTCAGTTAACGTGTTGAAACTTGAAAGGGGTGACTAATCTTGCTTCACAAGTTTATACTAAGAATAAAGTTATATATTCATATTAGGCGACTATATTCAGTAAGGCCAGAAGCTCGAAAAAGCGACATCGTTTCATTGTTGATGTTCCAAAAACAAGAACGAAAGAATTTGATCACTATTTCTTTGTGCGAACCGCTAGACAGTGGAATAAACTTTTGAATTTTACATAATATTATGCCAATGATACAATAACACAACTCAAATAACACCAGTCGAAATCATCTAAAACCATTTACTAACTTTCTATCGTACAAACAAATACAATACTACGTGAATAACAAAAGTTTATCAAAACGAATTAACATCGAAACCTATATGGTCCCTTAACTTCCAACTCCCACCAACAAAATCCACGTGAAAATTCACAGCAAAACAAACCCCATACAACTCCCGAAAATGTTTGGTAAGTTCTGGAAATTTCTTCAAGTTTTCCATGGTCTAAAACATGTGACCGTCGCGACGCCACGTGGCTCGTCCTTCAGGAAAACCACGCGGACTTTGCAGAATTTTAGTAAAGTTATTTACGTTGTTTTTCGACCTTTGCTTAGTTAAGTGAGCGAATTGAAGGGCTAGAGTTTAGGGAAACGAATTGGCAACACTAGCAGTAATCACTTAGATACGTTATTAGACCGGCCGCATATGACGAGAAAATCGGATGGAAAAACCGTCCTCCGGTTTCGCCCGAAGGCGCTCCGTGCATACATTTTGTACTAGGTCCCACAAACCGTAAGAAATTTCTCGAGACGCCCATCTAGCTCGCACCAGTTAATTGTGCGCAGTGTGTTTCGGTCGGTCCGGCGCCTGTCAATGTGCGACCACTCTTACTCGTAATTAGTACTGCGCACGTAATTTTTTTTTATGCTATGTAGTGGCGAGCCCAGCGACACGTTTGCCTGGTGGTTAGCATCACGCTTGCCTATTACAGTAGCAGTGCTAGAATTGTGAACGTGCGAACAAAATCCTGCGCCTTTGTATTGCGCAGAAGTTAAATGACGTTAGTCAACTTAAGTAGGTAGCATTTAAAGTAAAGCCCTAAATAGTTAGAATAAAGTCGCGTTTCGTGTGGGTATGTTTGTGTGCTTAGTTTTTCTAAACTACTCAAACTTTTAACGAATTTCCGTTTTTTTTTTTTATAAATGTTTTTAAAAACATCTTTGAATGGCGATTTTCCATAACGCTAAGCCGGCGCAATTTAGCGAATTAAACTTATGTCATTGAATTTCTTCTCCAGATTTCCTACATTTCATTTTTTTTCTAAAAAAAACTCTATATATCAAGGTTACAAGCGCAGTGTAGTGCGGCGTAGGATTTTGTTCGCAAGTTCACTATTCTAGCACTGCTGCTGTTATGGGCAGACGTGATGCTTACCACCAGATGAAATTCTCGCTCCTCTCGTCACTCCATATTGAAAAAAAACAACAAGCCAATCGTATGTTGTTTTTATTAAACCCATACGTATGGGCTTTGATAAATAATATGTCTAGATATATTCTCGTACTGTTTATGAACGAAAAATAACAGGCCAACATTATTATACTAGTGTGCGTGACAGCCATGTCTTACACTCGCGTTGCACCATTGTCGTTATTATAGTGTGCGTGCATAAGAGGCTAACAGTTAACCGCAATTTTTTTCGACGCGTTTAGGATCCATCAGTCTATCTAGACATATAATTTATCAAAGCGTATGGGTTCTCTTAAATTCCAATTAAACTCATTGGAGCGGGCCCCGGATTTCATGATTACTTACGCGACTTCTCCCAAAAGCCGAAGGTGACTTTTCAAAACTTTTCATGACATAACATTTAGAATCTTCTTTAATCTTATTTTTTGTGATTACGAGCACTTTTCGAAACTCCAAAACAGTAGCCAAACAATAAAGGAGAAAGAAGCCAATAGAACTTTGTTGATTTAGTTAGTGGTTACGTCTTACTTGCAAAACCATACGTAATGTAAATATTTTTTGTTTGCAATTTTTTGGGGTTGCGTACCTACCCGAAGTGTGTTCAATGTGACCCTATTAACAAGCCTTCGTTGTCTGTCCGATATATGGTCAGGTTACTGATGATAGTGTTATTAATCTTTGTGAGGTTGTTTTAGTACCTATGCGTTCATAGTTCATACGAACAGGAGTTTATTTTATTAGTATGGAAGTTTGCTCAAATGTGTGCCATGCGTGTTTACTTCGCCGCCCGAAAATGTAGTTTACTATATATAATAGGATATACCGATATAAATAAGTACATCTCATTGCCAAAGCATTTTTCATAAAATTTATAGATATTATTCCACAGAAGAGACACCAGACACTACCATACGTAGAACGTTTTTTTTTTTATTTACAATGCTTCTACCATTCCTTGTACCAGGATATCATCAACAAAAACATCTTGCAAAATTCCACGTGCTTAGCCAACTTCAAGCGTGGTTAAAAAACATTGCATATTGTTTCAGTACCAATATTGATAATGAACAAAAAGGTATTGCAAAATTCACGTGTTTTTTATAAACTCAAAAACATTTGCTAAAGCGCCCGTGGGCCAACGTGACAACTTTCGGAAACTTTTCTTGTTTTTTTGGCACTGAAACCTTTTTAATATTTGTTTTGATGTTGAAAGAGTATTAAAATGAGGTAAAACGTTTTAATAAATGTTAATTACGCAGTTGGAACTAATCTACGAATAGAAAGGTTAAACAAGGTTTTGGCGGGAACGTGTAAATAAATCATGTCGCCGCGCCCCACTGGAAAACCCAGTGGTATGAAAATGCGTTCATAAACTCCAAAATGCGCATTGATACGGGCCCGAGATATGAACCCAAGACTTTAGGATTCCAAGTCGAGCGCTATTCTTATTAAAAGTATAAATATTTTATCAGCTATGTGGGTTATTTTAATTACACACACACCTGCACACCTCTTAAAGAGGTAGTCTGTATGGCACTGTATATTGTATAAGAAGACCTGTCCTACATTCAGCAATAAATATTCTTGATTCTTCCCGTACAAGTTACGTTTAGTTTGGAGCTAGATGGCGCTGTGTTAAATGTCCACCAATATTTATTTATTTAATGTATTAGGTTACCGCGGCTTTTTGTTTTAATGTTTCAAGATCAAAACATATTATCTACGAAAGTTGGCTGCCAATTATTTCATGCCAGCGGCGTTCAATAAATCGACTTGAGGTAAACGTGAGAACGTTTGTTTAAGTAAAGATATAACGTAATAAAAGACACTAAGCCTAAAGTCAACGACCTAACTATACCTACTGACATACTGAGTGCTATCGTTTACCATTTCAATGTTACAGGTAAATTAAAAAAAAGTAGTTAACTTACGTCTTGCCGGTATTTTTTTTAATTAAGTACTGGCAGGTAATAAAAAATATTATACTGGCCAGTAATGATAATTTTAGGGGTTTTATTGGGCATTTTTTGACACGGGTGCCCAAACAGATTGTAATGTTTTCAGGGTTCGTGTATTGTAAAAATCACATAGGTACTTTAGTACTTACATATATGTGAGTCCATATGTGTGTGTGTGTTCCACCATAACTTGTAAATGCCCGAACAGATTTGGATGTCTCCCGTATTGTTAGACTCCTTACATCATCATCATCATAACAAAAAAAACTATATGGCAGTTCTATGGCGCCATTTTTTTTTACTTTTTAGTAAACATGGGTTAAAAACCTTTTTTTGTCAGGGCAGTCGTACTTTTTTTTAAATTATAGGTTTTGTTTGGCGACAGATATGACGCAGCGTAGGAAGGCCTCCCACTAGGTGGACCGACGACATTGTAAAAGTCGCGGGCAACCGGTGGATGCAAATGACAGGTTGTCGTACAGTGTGGCGGTCTAAGGGAGGAAGCCTTCGTTCAGCAATGGACGTCTCCGGGCTGATGATGATGACCAGCCCAATGCCGGTATGTTTTCAATATTAATACGTTGAGCTATAAGTACCAGTGCCTTTAGTTACCTACTCGTAAGACTAGAGAAGATAAATTTTAACACTTATCTAACGTAACTCACTCATTTAAACGTACTTAGCTAATTAGAGCAATTGCAAAAATGTAGGCAATTAAATAGGAAATAAGTATTTTTAGTGTCATTGAATACGCTTATCAGTTCTTCCTGCCCTTATCACAATTGTAAATTCACTACACTTAAATAAAATAGTTACATAGTTGAATAATAGTATTTTATTATTAGTTATATAAATAAATAACTAGGAAAAAATCCCGCAGTGCCTAAAGACAAGAGTCTTTAACCAGTGTGTGTTGCCAGTGATTACATAAAGGAGCTTTAGCGCGAGGACCGTTCTTGACGATCGTTATATTTTACATATATACCGATAAAATCGGTATATTCTCAAATTTGTCTAAATAAATCTGCTATACCGACATGTCAAATTAAACGACATAGAACGGTACTCCCGCTGCTGAAACGTGGTCTTTAACTGCTGGCCTTTTGGATAAACTCAGAGTCAGAGTCACACAACGGGAATGGAAAGAGCAGTGCTCGAAGTTACTTTGCGCGATAAAATCCGGAACGAATATATAACGCCAAAGAACCAAAATCACCGACATAGCTTGCAGTCATGGTTCTTGAGTGCCGACCACGTACCGGAAGAAGCAGCGTAGGTAGTCCTACTAGATGGACCGACGACATTGTGAAAGTCGCGGGCAACCGGTGGATTCAAATGGCAGTTGTCGTACAGTGTGGCGGTCTAAAGGGGATGCCTTCGTTCAGCAGTGGACGTCTCCGGGCTGATGATGATGATGACTTAACAAGGAGTGGGCCCATAAGGCTCTGGACGGCTGGAATTTGGGCTACAAATTTCTATCTAAAGAGCCTGGAGAGGACGATGTTGTGTGGCTCACGTTTCGTAGGCGGAAGGCTGAAAATCTGCAGTGGTGCTAGTAACTTTCTTTCTTTATGGTGTGTCATTAAGGATCGACAAGTTGACGGCTCGAACTCATCGGTGAGCGCGGCTAAAAAGCATGCTCTCTTCATCAAACAAACTGTGGGAAAGGGAGAAAGAAAGATAAATGAGCGCGCAAATTATTTTTGTCGACCTTTGGCTGCAGTAAAGTGGTTGAATAAACTCTGAGTTAATTTATTCCAACTTAAGTTATTTTAAATGTTTATGGACTAAACTATGCCGCTTGATAAATTATTTTAGAGTTTTCGTATGTATTCCTTATGTTTTTTTTATTTACGTTCAATGTGGCGTTAAAATTGAGCTAAAATACAAGATGTTTCCTGGCTCATAACTTTCATGTTTATTAACTTTTTACATTCGTAATAATTTACAATCCTAGATAATGAAGAGATTAATCGATATAATACTTAGTGTTGGACCTACAAAATTACATAGTGGAGTAGTAATACTACCGCGTTTCTATGGAGAAGTGACCAACTTGTCTACTCTTAACACTTGATGAGTCGATACTTGATCTAGAAAGTAAGTATCACTGATACCGCAGGCGTAAATATGTGAACAAGGGCACTTTATTCTGACCGAGTGGCTTCAGACCTGAAGTTCAGATATTACCTTAACCTACATAGTATAACGAATCAGACTATCGTAGAATGAATATTGAATAGCAAGAGAAGTAGAGATAATCTAATTTCAGATTACTAATTATAAAGGGTTTTTCAACAAGAAATTTGTTTTCTAAAACATAAGAATTTAGATGAAGATGATTCAAATTTGTATTGTATTACGAAGAGCAAAGTTTGGGAGTAATGAATGAAAAATGATATCTGGCCATATCCACCACCATGCTGACAGATGTCGATTCTTTCATCAAAGTTTTTAATTACTTTTTGGCAAAATGGCGGGTCTATTTCGTTAATCACATCACGGATTTTGAGTTTTAAGGCTGCAATCAATTCGATTGGCTCCGTATAGACTCTGTCCTTAACATAGCCCCACAAAAAATAATCCAGTGGTGTTAAATTACTGGCATGTGGTTTCAACAGGACGGTGCCACGTGTCACACAGCCAATGAAACGATCAATTTATTGCAAACCAAATTTCCCGATCGCATAATTTCACGAAATTCAGCTGTTAAGTGGCCAGCCAGATCGTGTTTACTAGGGTTTCGGTCGGGTTATACGTAATTATAAAATTTTAGGATCGTTTACTATTTTAACATTGTAAATAGCTTTGATAAATTATATGTCTAGATAGACTGATGGAACCTAAACGCGTCGAAAAAAATAGCGGTTAACTGTTAGCCTCTTATGCACGCACACTATAACAACGACAATGGTGCAACGCGAGTGTAAGGCATGGCTGTCACGCACACTAGTATAATAATGTTGGCCTGTCATTTTTCGTTCATAAACAGTACGAGACTCTATCTAGACATATTATTTATCAAAGGTAAATAGGTTGCTTTAAATTAAAAAATCATACGCTATTGTTACTCTGACACTGTGATTGGTCCTTACTTCTCATGCTACTCGTAATTATGCTACAGATAGCCTGCTACGATATAACCATATGCAAAAGGAATATTCCAAAGAAAACTTATATGTATTAGAAACGGATATTTAATATAATAGAGCTACAGTTATAAGTTTTGATACTTTCGAGACTTGTTTACCTTTTTGGAAACTAATAATAATAACGGGGGGTTTCGCGGGAACGCGAAAAAAAATGTCGGTGTATTTTATTATTTTCCTAAACTTGTGTTTTTCGAGTGTTATTTTCAATGTATCAGAATGGTGGCGTTTTATTAATTATGGGCTGCTGCAACGATTTTATTAGGGTATGACTGGACTGAACCGTGACTTACTGTGTGACTGACTGAGACTGAGACTCATTTGACTAGAATTCATCAAAAATTTGAAATATTAAAATACTTGACACTGGCAAATGCACAAAGTGTGCCGCCATAACCCTCTTAGGAGGAAAGAAAAAAACGAATAATAATAGTAGTAATAGTAACAGTTTTTTTAAACACAGCGGCCGTTTATTGTCTTACAACTACCTAATTCTTTTTTTAAATGTGAGCCTTTTGACCTTAGCTTTTAACAAAGGTGCGTCGGTGTCAGCCGCAGATTTCCCCGGACGTTGCCGAAAACTTTCCAACATGGCGGCCGGTCCTGCGCCTGAGTGCGTGTTATGCAACACGTAGCCAACTTAGTTTATATTGTGATGTTTTATTATCAATTCTTACTTTTAATATGGTTTTATAAATTCGTACCTAACGAATAAAGTAAATAAATCGATTAGTTTTAAACTTATGTGCAAACTATATTTATCTTGTAAAATAAAAATATAAAAATGTTGAAAAAGGAAACAAAACGAGAGAGAGCTAGATCCTCCAAGCAAAACATGGAAAAATAAACGCGGCTTTGTCAGTATGACATTGCTTTAAAGTTTTCGAAACTAATTTCGATACTGCAAATGATATTAGGTGTTGTGTGGATAGTAATGTATTTCTTGAATTAAAACGTATTGCGAGTTAAATTGTAGATCAATTAATGTATAATAAATAATATGTTTTTCATTTTAAAATTAAAATAGGTTTGCTATACTTGGGACCACTTGGAACATGTTGAGAAGCTGCGCTATAATTAGTAGTTGCATGCATGTTGTCTGCCCGTGAACATGGAGCATTCAACTGCGCTGAAATATCGGGAGCTCGTTTCACAATATAATCACGGTAAATATCCCGTAAATGATCATAGAAATGTACTTTCATATCCTCCGGAACTGAACGAGTAAAAGGTTTAGCAAGAACACTAGAATCCACGCACATCCGTAGCTTACAACACGGCGGGCACCAGACCAGCGCAGCGTCGCGGTGCCAGACTGCGCGCGCGCCGCGTGTCGCAACGCACGAATGTGTGTCAGACCGCCTTATGTCATGCAAGAGAATGTTCAAGTAGTTTTAAGGTTTGTTGTTGATTACTTAATATTGTTTTTATTTCTTTTACTTTTGGGTAGGTCATTTAAATCTAAATGGAAGCTGTTTGTATATAAGTAGAACAGTAGAAAACGACGATATCAATATTAGTTACGTAAAATGAATTGATGCAGCCGGAGAACTGAATCGAGGAAAATTAGAGGATCAAAACATACTCTATGTTCATATCAGTGGTAATTCACGCCTGACAATGACATTGACTTTTCTTATATCATACCCGTCCCAGTTAGTAGCTATGGTCGGAAAGACGTAGTCTCGCGTTCTATAATGTTGACAATCGTTCTATAATCTTGACAATCGTTCTATAAAGTAGCCAATAAATGCCAAAAATTGTTGCACATCAGAACTTAACATGGCTTCGAATACTAAATGTACAACCACTTGTCAGTCACGTCATTGAATAGCATTATACTCGTAATAAAACTTAGGTAAAACATCACAAAGTACTTTTATTTTAATGGTCGATCAAGCAAAATCAATAATTCATAGTAAACAAACATTTCTAAGAACACCGCAGTTGTAAAAATGTAGTTTATTGTTCGAGTATGTCAATATATATATGTCTTTGTCCATTTCAACTTAGCAGGTCGCAACTACAGACCACTGAAGGTAGTAATCGGAAATGTTGAAATGGACCAAGTAAAATCGACCGCCTTTTTGGGTTTCCAGCTTGATAGAGGGCTGATCTGGGAAGGCCACATAGATAAACTGTGTGGTAAGATGGGCTGTGCCTGTTTCGCACTGTGGCGTGTGTCCGCGCTCTTGCCGTACTCCATGGTTCGGCAATGCTATTTTGCTTCTGTGCACTCTTTGCTCCAGTACGGCATCGAGCTTTGGGGACGCGCTGCCGAGTGGGAGCGTGTCTTCAAAATGCAGAAAAGAGCTGTACGAGCAATAGTAAGAGTGTCACAGGACACATCCGCACTACCATATTTCCGATCCATGGGGATACTTACCGTCCCGAGTCTCGTCTGCTTTCAGGCGGCTATGTACGCCAGAGACCACCTCGAGGAGTACTCACATATCGGAGACACGCGCGCGGACAGCGCCGTAGAGCCGCGACACGCACACCGGCTACGCTGCGTGCCTGTCCGACTCACTAGGACTACTAAACTGGTGCATGTGACTGCGCCGGTCATTTACAACCGGCTGCCGCATGAAGTGCGCGAGTCCTTCACGAGAGGAGCGTTTAAACGCAAGTTAAAAAATTGGCTTATCGAGCAGGCTTTCTATACGTTCGATGACATGATGAATCTGAAGATGACGTAAATTGGTTATTCTACTTAATGTACCTAAATTCCTATTGACATTTTTATTTATAAGTTAATTTTATTGTTTGACATTGAATAATTGTTTAATTTAATTGACATTTTTTACCTGTGTTCATTCACTAATATGATGTATAATGGCTTTTGTTCAAAATTTATTTCTTCTGGGTGTAATCTGTGTTAAGAGTACCTCATGATGTAGTTGACGTGTAAATAAGATATTTTACCAATAAATGAATATGAATATGAATATGAATATATAAATCATTTTAAAATATGATGATGATGTTAATTTGTTTGCAAAAAGGGCTTATAGAAAATGTTGAATTAATTTTTTATTCTATTTATTGATACTAAAGTGCATTTTTATAGTGCTAGTAACTTACAGTTACTAGTTTTTGATTTTAATTTACTTCTGGAGATATTCAGAGTTATATTATCGTAAATACTGTTACTATTACAGGTCTAAAACACAGACTTCACAGAAAGAATCTAAGCGAACATCAAATACAGAGCAAACCAAACAATGCAATTAAGCAGATCGCTCGGTGCCAAGAGCCTTAAAAGGAAGAAAAATTGTTCTTTAATAAAACAGTGTAGGCACATCATAACACAAGATGAGGTTGTGTGAATTGTCTAAATTTATTTTAATTGTATAAAAAAACGTCATCATCCACATCCACATCCACCCACAAATTCATTAAGGCTATTCAATCCAAGCTGTGTAGAGCTATTTCAGATTATCCAATGTTTTTGTTTTTATATTTATTCCCACCCTTATCCTAATTTGTGAATTAACTTTTTCTCTGATAAGGACATACTATGTCATATATCTGAAATATGTGGATTTAGAAAGCCACAGATAAAGCTGCCAAGTGCAGCTATACTATTGCAAGTACAAAATATACGGAGTTGAAGTAATCAAATGCAATAAGACCATAAAATATGAAGAGTACGCAATCACCAGTAGCGGTTATTTAGTTTGTCCATGTCATAATAGTTATATTAGATCGTATATCATCGATTGATTTTAAATAACATTGCATTACTTTTCAATTTAGAAATGTTTTTATTATTTACATAGTAATTTATCAGATTTTATAATCATTTCAACAATTTATTCACTCTCTACGAATATTATTACACGTTTGAATTTTAATTATCATAAAATAATTACTACTATCATAAGTGAAACAAAAATATATAATTAATTTAAGAAAAGATCAGTAAAAATACATTATATTAATTAAAAGTATAAATCAAATTAATAATATTGCAGTCGTGTGTTATTTAATATATTTTGTCTATACACAAATGTGTAATTTAAGCAGGCATCTTCTAATTTATTTCAACAGATTTATTTATTTAAAGCTAAGTATGTATGGAGACCTTTGCCCATGACTGAATTCCAACAGGATAAATACATTTTTATTATTATTACAATTACATACAACAAATTTGCCTACTTTAAATTCGCAAACCGTGACTCTGTACGACATAACACCATCCAAAACACAAAGGCATATCGTCAAAAAAAAGTGAAAGTGAGACTGTGAAACGTACGCCCACATTATGCCTACATTAGGCCGTGTCATAGACAAAATACGTTTTCATAGATACAATATGCCTATTATAAGTTGGTTATTATAACTAGCGATTAAGAAACTACGCTTTTAACTTTTAATAGGCAAATCACAGGCAAGCGGGTCACTTGATATGAAGCCCTGGTAGTCTAGAGAGACTCTCACACTCAACGGCCAGAAGATGTCCACTACTGGACGGAAGGCCTCTCCCTTACTAGGAGAGAGACTAGACTAGACTTACTTAGAGAGATAGTGTTTGAGTCGAAATCGTGAATTCGTTGGTTCAAATCCCGGGCCCTTACCAATGAGCTCTTTGGAGTTTATGGAAGGATGTTCATACCACTTGCTTTTCGCTAAAGGAAAACATCGATCGTTAGGAAACTTTCATCCGTCCGAATTCAATGGCATGATTCCCCAACATCCATAACAATCCAATTTTAATTTTAATAATAATAATGTCATTTAAAATTTTGTGACATTTTAAATAATTTGAAATTATTTTTCTTGTATAACTTTGTGTTTGCTACATAATATGGGTCTCGTACCTGAAATAAATGAATTTGAATTTGATAACCATGGATGTAGTCCATCAGGAAATCCATAACTAGCTTATTTAATACTCCACGTCCGTCCGCTACTGGTCTTAGGCTTAACGTCGACGAGCAATTGGGGCCACCACGCTGGCCCAGTTTCGGGTTGGTGCATTCACAAACGCCGCTGAATTTCTCTTCGTATGAATTGTATCACTGAAAGTGGTATGAAAATCTTAAGCTACAAAGAGCTCATACTGAAAAACTATTCAAAGATAGAAACCCCTTAAAATGGTGCAAAGGTTCAACTTACAACGGACCCACTGTAATCTGAATCATCGACTGTAGGAGGTTATTTATTTATCTAGAAATATGCAAATCGCGCGTCACTCGGCTGACTAGTTAATGAACGTATTACTATGAGAATTCTCCTTCGTTGATTTATTGGCTGATTGCAAAGACTTTACCGAAACATAAATCTGAATTACAAGTACCTATATTTGTAGACAACAATGTAAACCTTACGATTTCCATAGACAAATACTAAGTATTATATATTCTTTCAATGAGCCTAAAAAAAAAATATGTTTTATAAACCTTTTTGTTTTATTTATACGGGAATACTCACGTTTAATTAAATCGGATACTCCGACTATAGTTTCGATCACATCCGGTGACCCTAAGCAGGACGCAGCTGCACGCGCGTCGGGCTCTGTTTTCACTCTTTGAAAAAGGTCACCGGATGTGATCGAAACTATAGTCGGAGTATCCGATTTAATTAAACGTGAGTATTCCCGTATAAATAAAACAAAAATGTGTCAAAACCACGTCAGTTTTTATAAACCTCTTAATTGACATTTATTTTTATTTTCGGTTGCCCGGCTTGGCCACATCTCACGTGATGTTAAGTGATCGTATGATTGAAGATTTACACTCCTAGTCAGGATTGAGAACCGGCCCTCAACTCAAGTAAAGGCTGCTACAACATTTGCTAAGTTCCCTTTGTGCATTTTATTTACCTAAATCCTGAGTATTTTATGCTTATGCAATACCCGGGACCCTACATAATGTTATAAGTCATCATAATAGATAAAAATATATTATTGTAACTCTGCAACCTACAATTAACTTTAAAACCTAACCAGAGACAATAAACTCGTACACAAGTCTTTTTTAATATTCTAAACATGGCACAGACACAAAACATCTAACTAAAGCATCGTCACTAAGCCAAACTATTGTTCCACAGAACATTAAAATAGTTAAAATCAACAAGTCGAACCAGCGGAAGCCGTAATGTAGGGCACGCAGGCGAAAATGTTGTCACTCGCAACTGAAATCTAACCTTACATCCTTACCGATAAGGTTGTATTTAAAGTTGAAACGCGCATGGTGAAAATGAAAGTTGCATTTAACGATTTGCAGATACAAATTTGTATGCTGAATTTTCGATCCGGTATCGCTAGGCTCCTTTTTAAAATTGTATTAGGTTATATTAGCGTAGTTCCGTGGCGTGGTAACAGCCTCAATTAGGGACGTTAGCTCTGCTGCATAGTATGGTAACCTAGTACATTATTTATAGGTAGTATAGTATCCTGCTATATTACTCGTAGTTTACTAGTATTACATTTATGTAAGAAATATTTTTAATAGGCGTTGGACACTACGAAAACTGCTTTCTATCAAATAGGTTTTTCCAAAGGGTCATTTTTCAGAATGTTTTTTCAAGATTGTATGCTAAACCTACGAACATTGTATCGAAATCCTAAGTAATTTTCTAGAACGCGGTTAGTCATAAATATTAGATATTATACAAATTTTGACCGCCAGAGTTCGTATTTGTGTAGTTCTTGAAATTGTGTATTTGAAATAGGTCACCGCTGTTGCCTGGAACCAAGAGTTTTGAGTTTATTCAGAATTCATTTTCACTTTCAAGAAAGGTGAAATAGCGTCATAAGCAAAGCGTTCCTGACTGTTAGGTAGGTCAGGCCAAGAATGACCAATAATACGGTTTTTAAATAAAAATACAACCGACTTTAACTTCGAATACCTGGATGACATCTTCATATTTTCTAGTAATTTTGATTTAAAAACCAAACCACTGAACCGATTTCGATAAAATGTATATGGGACCACCTCTAAAGTATTACCTACCAAACGAAATAAGAATCATTAAAATCAGTTCATAATTGGCGGAGTAATCGCGTAACATAGATACAAAAACATACAGTCGAATTGAGAACCTCCTGATTCGAAGTCGGTTGAAAAAGGAAGAAGATATTGCAACTATACTAAAGAATTCTAAGCAATTATATAATATTCTTGAGCGCGTATTATGTATACTATCATAATATTCAAAAGAAATCCTCGAAGATTAGTCCTGACTTTTAGGTACAAGACTTTCTAAATCTAATAAAGCAGAGTGCTAATATATTAGCACTCTACGGTGTACATGAATTTGACAGTTTTTTAACGGTAAAAAAAAACACCAATAAACAGTCTGTTGGTATGAACTGACTAGTTCTTATCATCTATATCATAAAAAATATGTTTATGAAAAACTAGTAGGTACCTACGCATTAAAAAGTCTAAGACCAAAATTGCATAACATAATTCAACTCCAAAACCTGCCTTACGCATAAGATGACAAATCAACGTTGAAAAGCGAAAGTAGTTCAAATATCACCAAACTGGCTTCACATCCTCTATGCGTACGTCAAGACTCTTTTTAGTAGTTACGATTTTAGACGAAATATTTTGTAATATATTTTTATACAGACAAATTGGCTAATTATTTGAGATAGTGAAAAGCTAGGGCAGATATAAGGAAAAGTTATAGGATTTATAAATATTTAAGGACAAAAATAATTGTTTTCGAAGCTCTTTTATTTAGTAGACTTTAAAAGAGGTTTTACAGAATTATCTTCTATAACGTAGGTATGTCTGGGAATGTCCTTAAACTGCAACCAGACCCACCGGAGGACGGGCAGCAGCGTCCTCTTGGTTAACGGTGGTGACCATTCTGCGATTCCCAAGCCGCCTGCCAAGCGTGGGGATTATGGCAACACCCCTCTATTAAGGGGGAGGCCTTCGTCCAGCAGTGGACCTTTTATGGCTGACGACGTAGGTAAAAACAATCCTGTTATTATTCCAAATAGGTTTATAGAATATTTTATATGGAGTGTTTGTGTTTGTGTGCTGTGTTTTTTTTCTTACTGTCTATGCATTAAAACATGCAAATAGGTTTAGTCCTTTTTTCATATTTTTTTGTAAGAGCGAATTATCTAAATTTTAAAAAGAATTTAGTATCTTTATTTTCTGATCTAGGCTCAGTAAAAGTCTCCCACAGGCTACCACAGCTCCAATATTCGAACTAATGACGTCACAATACAATGACGTTTTATCTAATTGATAATAAAGCACCCGACAAAATATTAGCAAATGAAACGTGATTGATTTTAAAAATGATTAGCGATTATGCTAATTAAAAACTGGCCATTAATATTATGACGAATCTACTTTTAATTTGTGGTGAAAAGTATATTTACACTTTGAATTTTGTTCCGTCATTGATTCGCCGCACGTCACAAATATTGTAATAATACTTCACTTATAGGTACTTAATTATTTTAATTGCATGCAAATGCTAGCTACTAATAATGATTACTAAGTTTGTATAGGCTGAAAGGTCAAAATCCCTAATGCCAGAGTTAGTGTTAAAATGCCACCCGAAGGTCTCTGACATGCTTGACAAACAACAAAACCGGACAAACAACCGGAACCGACACTTTACGTGTCATCAGACCCACGGCAGCGCTCAGTTGTATTTGCCAAATTTCTTCGAATGGGTAGCCGTTTATAACTGCTAAGTTATAACTAAGTAGTTCTTTTTCAAATATGCTATCCACGGGGTTACATATTTGAGCCGTTTGGTGTTGAGACATTGGGTCCGTGGGGACCGAGAGCTCATCATCTTTTAATAAATATATCCGAGCGCCTGGTCGACGCGACGCGTGATCAAAATGCTGGCGTTTATTTGGCCCAACTCATAGGCATTGTCATTCAGCATGGCAATGCCGCCAGCATGCTGGGTACGCTGCCGACTGGTGGGTTTGAGCATTTGGATTGTCTCTAGACTTTCATCGGTCTGGATACAATCCTTTTGTTTTTTTGTGTATTAGGCTAAGTAGTCTTTGTAGTTAATAAAGGCTCTTTTTTCAGAAGCATATCATCATCATTACCAGCCTGTCACAGTCCACTGATGGCATAACCCAAGGCACGCTACCCAGCCCAATCTTCAGCTTCCAACCACTGCCAGGTGTTCAAATAAACTATGATAATAATACATTTAATAGCTGGTTATGGACAAGGGCGGATCCAGGGGTGGGGCACAGGGGCACGAGCCCCTGCGCAAAACGGCTTAAATATAAATAAGAATTGGGAGATTTATAAGATATCTACCGCTTTAATAACATTTGTTTCTTTTTGCATAATAAACATGTTATTTCCCATTATTTAAAAGTATTTTTATATGTTATTCTTGTATGTCATTGCAAAAGAATCAACCCCAAAGACAGCATAGGATAATACTATGGGGGAACTTGGCCTATAATAATATAATAAAATATCATTTATTCAGGCAAATTACACCCATACATTTCAATTCTTAAATAAAAACACAATAAAATCAGTTCCCATACCAGCCAGTGGGCCAGTGGCCAGTGTTCTATGGCCCATGTGCCCCTCCCAGAAATAGATCTTGGATCCTCCCTTGGTTATGGACCAGGGCACGTCCTAACTAAACCTAAAACTGCACCCAGAACTGGAAGACGGGCAGCAGCGTCCTCTCGGTTAACGGTGGTGAGCATTCTGCGATGCCCAACTTGCCTGGCAAGCGTGGGGATTATGGCAACCCCTCCCTATCAAGCGTGAGGGCAGTGGACGTCTTCTGGATGATGATGTGATATGATATAACTGGAAGTGGTTGAAAGCAAAAATCCGATTGATAATCGGACTGAGTATAGCCTACCCTGGGAAAGCCTATGATTAGCAGAGGATTAATCGATTAAAATTGTCCTATAGAACTGCATCCAGAGCGTTCTGTGATCCCCAAGCCGCCTCCGATTCGTAGTGACTTTAGCAGTATCCCCCTCCCCTCTATTAAGGGGGAGACCTTTATCCAGCAGTGGACGTCTTCTGGCTGATGATGATGTTGAAGAAAATATAGCTAACTGTTTTACTGTGGTTGTAGTTCGTTACTAAAGAACTCATTATATCTCCTCATTTTAAGGTCATATCCGAAGAAAGGGAAATTTGTCGATCAAAACTCGTTTTCGTGAATAACATTAGCACTGAAATTAGAAAAACCACGTGGCTTTGTTTTCAAACTCTTTTATTGCTTTACGGTAATTTGGTTATAGAAATCGAAGACATATTTTTACACGACAAAAAAAAGGAGTGTAATGTCTTCAGGGTTCGTGTATGTGTGTGAGTTCTTCTTTGATTACCATAACTTCTAAATGTCTGAACGAACAGATTTGGATTTATCGTATCGTTAGCATCCTTACATCACCCCGTGTGATACTGGCAAAAAAAATTTTTTTTACAGGTCTGCCGTGTTTTTTTTTATGTCTTATTCTAGCTTATTGAAACGAAAGGATTCGAGACTCACTTATCTCAGAGAAAATGTCTTCTTATATGTATATAAATGCTTTCCTTCACGATAAAGTAGGTACTAGGATAACATAACTATTCTAAGGCTAGCACTACATTATTCAAGACCACGTGTGTTCGAAAGTGACAGTGAGTCAATTCGCTTGCAGAGCGCATAATAAAATCGTGTTTAATTCAAATGTCAGCTTAATGCTGTGAGGAATACGGTTTAGGATGATTTAATTCTGATCCTTAATTATGTAAGAAGTTTTGAGGATAAGTGAATTGAGGTCGGCGAAGAAAAGTTTGAACATTGATGGAACAATGATTATTTATTACGAGTATAATAATATAAGTAAATGCAGTGATTAGTACCCTACCGAGCTAAATCCTCCAAGGGTAAATGCGTAGCAACCATTACTTTAGCGACAACTGAACTATTTTCAGGAAAATAAATGGTCAAACGTAAGCCTTTTTACAAATTAAAAAAATGTTTTACACACTGCCTACTGATATGCACCTGGTATTCAAACTTTTTTTGAATATGTCTACAACATTTCAAGAAGTTCAATGGTAGACTCTCAAACTGTTGTCGGACAAAGATAGAAATGAGTTTAAAGGTAACTTCACTGAAATGATTCAAGAGTTTTGAGACTATTCTGTTATATTAAAATATAGACCTGTTTCTTGAGAATTGGATTTATCAAAAACGACCCAAGCAGTCTGGGTTAAATGAGTGGTTTGTAAAAAAATACCTGCCTTTATGGGGGTTGGTTCCCAATACTAAAAAATCAACCTTGTGTTGGTAGTGCCACCGATCTTTTTTGCTGAGTGAAAGAACCAGCCGTTAGGACCTCTTTGGTATAATCAACTCATTTTTGACTAAAATGTGGGTTGAGTCCTTTCTGCTAAACTACGTTCTATTGTGTTTCAGCAAATAAATGTTTACTTACTTAACTTTTACTTTACTTAAAAATGCCATGGAATCACAAGAAATGCGCATTGCTCAGCCGAGAAAGGGGTAATTCCTTCCTCCAATGCTCAGCCAAAGAATGTGAATGAATGAATGAGAATGAACGAGAGAGCTATTGATACGTATGATATTTTACCGCCTTAAATGAAAATCAGGAAGTGTTTTCCTGTTTTGATCACCTCGATTAACTAACATTATTTATAAAGCATAAAACAAGGGGATAAATATTATCTTAAGTTTTGTGAATAGACAATCAAGCAATTTTAATGATTACTTAGATTATAAGGAAAATAGGAAATTATTTAATGAGATGAGAGTGTGGAAGTTGCGTTTTTGTGATTTACAAGATATTATCATCGGAATAAATTCAAGGGAAAAGAATGTTTGCAATATTTCTGTTTATCCGATTAGTTCTTTTTCTGAATATTGAGTAGTTTTTTTCGAAGCTTTACCACTATCAGGAAGGATCTGTCTTTCTGGTCTATATGCAAACTTTGGTTGACCGCGTTCTTAAGCTTTAGTTAGGGTAACACCTTAACAACTTAACACCTAAAGCTTCAACTTCAATTTCTAAAACTTAAACATCATCAAATTCAAACTTCTCAAACTTACGATACTAAACTGTTACTGAAGAAAAATATATATTACGGGTAAACAATATTATATTATATTATGGTACAGAAACAGAATCGCACTTAAATGAAAATTAAACAACTTCTTTTTTTTTCTTTACACTTTTTAGGACTTTTGTTCTTTTGTTATTTTCTCTTTATTTGGCTTAGTGAGTTTTATGAACGAACAAATATAATATAATATTCTGTTATGGTACAGAAACAGAATCGCACTTATGAAAAATTTAATGAAAATTAAACAACTTATTTTTATAAAACTTTATATGACTTTTGTTCTGTTGTTCTGTTCTTTTCTCTTTAATTGAGTTTATAACTTTTATGAACGACATGACGAGCTAATCTTTCGCGTAATGTTGAGGTTCCCGCTACCTTATAACAGTATTACAACATGCCAGTGCCACGTGACATTATTATTGAAATTCTCTCAACCCAATGATTCATAATTTGTAATTACGATAATAATTACAATGGTAAGTTTAAACTAAAGCACGTGATGTTAGAAACGTGGCTTGAAAAAGAAAGTGTTAGTAATGCTATGATTTAATATATAAGTATAATTCTACTGGAAAATTCTGGAAGGATAAGTATAGAAACTGAGAATAGGTTATACAAAACGTTGAAAATGATAAAGTTTAATTAAGTATCTAATAATTAAAGGCATGTGACATTTTTGCCAAATCCATACAAGGAAGTACGAGAAAGTTGTGACCCTTATTTAAATAAGTGTTTACTAAGAGGTAAAAAATAAATAAAAAATTATACTGAAAAAAATAAAACTACGTTTAGTAAATTTAATACTTTAGATGATTCAGGGTATAGAAAATAATGATAATCTAAAAAGATACAGCATAAATAAATTTAAAATGCGGTGGAAAAACTCAGTCTTTTTCAAACTCGACTTTGAATGCAATGAAGAATTTTCGGAGATTTAACATTTTGAACAAACAAACATTGTCATTTTTATTTAAATAGATATGTACTTGTAAATGTAATTGGATCATATGGGGATGTAATAGAAAAAGTTTTTTTTTCTTTCTGTTGTCAATAATTTGGGATAAATCAAATGATATATATACCTAACTAACTTGTTATTGAGCAAAGCTAACTAAGAAATCTTCACGTGAATTCAAACCTGTATATAATTATGTAATTTCTACGTAAATATGGATTTATATTCTAATAAGTGAATTCTAACTAACCAATTACTTACAGAAAAGTCACAAAATTTTATTGGGGTCAAGAAAAAACAAAAGAACTTTCAGAATATACCACTAACAGTGAAAACACTTATTCATCACTCGTAGTAACAAGTGTAGCGATACTAAACAATCATTGCGTAACTGCACATAAAAATAACAAAAACCCTTTTCTTCTCGTGATTTACTATACGGAACCACACATTGATGGATTTTATCTCACGCACACTGATCTAAAAGCACACATGCAAACTACATGGACACAGTACGCTCAAAGATCTAAAAACACACATGTAAACAATCACTGAATAATATACTGGCGGAAATGATAAGCCACACTCACCTATGGTCAGAGCGTGTGGTCCTGGCCATGCGGCGCTCCGAGTTGCAGCATCGAGCGGCATAGCTCCGTGATTTCCGGCAGGTTCAAATTAATCAGATGCACATACATCTGCTTGTGTAGGCTCAGTTCCCCTGACACTGCTTCCAGCCTCTTCATCAAGGCGTCTTTCTCTCTCAACAACGCCTTCACTTTTTCTTCCACCTCCCGAGAACGCACTTTGGCCTTTTCGCGTGACTTCCGAACCGCTATGTTATTTCTCTCACGTCGTCTTCTGTATTCATCTGTGCCTTTGTCTAGCGATTTGCCGGACGAGGATCGCCTCGGAGGAGCGGTCTTGTGTTTCAAAAGCGGAGGTAGCAAGGGAGCTCCCAAAGGAGGCAAAGGTGTAAAACCTCCTCCATAAGGGCCGCCGACGCCGACTGGAGGCTGAGGGTTGTACTGGCCGGTATATTGAGCGCACGTCACTGATCTTCGGAAATCGTGCGGTTCTGGAGGTTCTTCCTTTATAGGAGGTCCGCCCTGTTCGTGGCCCGAATTGGACTGAACCTGCGCGTAAGACACTCCCGAATGCACCGGCTGGGGCATGTAAGCGAGCGTAGTTCGATGAAACGATCTCTGCTGAGGAGACCGGCCGCCAGGAAGTATCTCCTGGAACAAGGCCATGGTCTCCTCACCTCGGAATTGATCCTCAATGAGGTGCTGCAAGTCGAGGCTGATCTCCTGTCCATTGAGCTCGTCGAGGTCGGGCGGCGGGAAGGCCTGCCTTTTGTCCTCGCCGTTCTTCTTGAGCTGGTCGGGCTGCGGCGGCGGCGGCGGTGCCGCGGCCGCGTCGTACATCTGCGGGGACTCCATGCCGCCGCTCGGGCCTAGATTTGGCCCAGCGGCCCCGGTGGCCCGAGCCTCCACTTCAAAGCACTGAGAAGCCGTCACTAAAGCACATGCACCGTGTCACTGATCGCGCGGCGTGTGATCGACTCGCGTGTAGACTAATCGCGGGCTCTGACAGGCGCGTGCAATCGCGGCGGCGGCCGGGCGCTGACTGGCCGCCCGCCGCCGCACCGCAAGGTTGTCCGGAAGGAAGCGCTGAAACGCTGAAAGTTTGCAAGTAAAAGTTTGTTGCTCTGAGCCTGCGCAGCCGCCTTAGGACTCGCGGCGGCCGCCTGCGTGACACGCCAATCGGCGCTTAGTATTTAATTTTAGAATTTCATTTAGAATAAGTAGATTATAAATATGAGTACGTTAGTTACATAACTATATATTTTTTTATTGCATTGTTATATTGTATACATACATATTACGTAGTAAGTGCCTAAACACGTATTCCTAATGTTTTTTTTTTGGTCACATTCAAAAAGCATTAGCTACAACATTTTAATTTATTAATTCTTTTTGTTTAATTGTTTATATCTAGATAAAAGAACTAAGTACTTATGATATAGAACTTATTATTTTTAATGTAGAAATTTTTGACTTTAACTTTAAAAGGCGCTTTTTTAATTTTGTCTAAGTTTGTATTTTCTTTGTACTTAACTTTTTTCCTTTTTTTTACTTTTTTACCATCAACTAGAAAATGTGTGAAAATGTGGAAGAGGTCTTCCCTTAATATAATCCCCCTCAAAAATAGAATAACATAAGAACCTTAGAAACTTTAGCTTATAGGCGGTTAGGAGCCTAATATCAAATTACAATGAGTAGGAGTTTAATAATGAATCCGCCAAATTAATCACAGAAGCTGGTCAATTGTATGACACATCGTCACAGTGTAGGCAGATAGTACTCATAATATAACCATTCTGCAGCGTTGCATTTACTGTTGGGGTTTTTGCGCTTCGATAATACGATAAGAAAGATAAGGAAACTCTTTATTTACTAGAAATTACATGCCTGAGCAAAATGACATTCGATAAAGTTATTACTATTAGTTATTATTAAATTGCGATGTTTTTTTTAGCTAACATTTTTGCGGTTTATTTCTTTAGTAAGAATAATAAGAAAATGAATATATTTATTGCCAAAAACACGAGGAAAACAATAAAACAACAAAATAAGAAGCATTTTTTTTTTGGAGGTCATAATTTTTCTTACTGTTTAAGTTTTGAAACCGTATTATATTTGTTTCGGAATTTCATATTTGAATAAGTCAAATTTAGTAATAATAATAACCGTTTATTTCAGGCAACAGGAATTACTTTATAAAACATGGGCCCATATTATAAATATCTTACAGACTAACATACTTACATAAAAAAACTTAACTATTATTACCTTATTTACCTAACTTATTTTCTTTCTATTTTTTTTTTATTCAATCAAGTGTTGAGACAAGCAAAACGTTCACCTGGCGGTAAGCGTCGCGCTTTCCACTAACAGTAGCAGTGCCAGAATTGTAAACTTGCGAATACAATCCTACGCTGCACTGCGCTCGTCACCCTGAGAATGCATGTGTGAATCCGTCAACCTGTGACTGGGTCAGCGTGATGGAGTATCACCAAATAGCACTTCGAAGTGGGCTCATGAGCAAAAGGTTAATCCAGTATAAAAAAATATTATTTCTAACGCAATAATTAAAAAATACGTGCTTAAAAAACCGCTCGTGTGACCACTCCTCACGTGCTTCTTATCAATCGGACGCCCGTTATCACTCGATTGTATCCTATTCGGTATCAGTCGATACAATCGATCCAAATCGAGATGAGACACGGACGGACATGTACAATCGGTTAGGTTTGAATGCGTTAATTGATAAACTTAGAGGTGCGTATTAGGTAATGTTTTGACTTTTTCAGTTTCATTCATTCATTCATTTAAGAGCACGGCTCTTATCGGTGGAGTGACTTCCATCTTTCTCTATTTCCGGCCAGTTTTTTGATCTCCTCGTATGACTTTGGCCCTCTCCTTAACTTGATCAACAAAGCTTCTCCTCAGTGTTCCGGGTTCTCACTTAGCTTTTTTTTTTTATAAGTCATCATCATCAGCCCGGAGACGTCTACTGCTGAACGAACGCCTCCCCCTTAGACCGCCACACTTACGACAACCTGCCATTTGCATCTGCCGGTTGCCCGCAACTTTCACAATGTCGTCGGTCCACCTAGTGGGAGGCCTTCCTACGCTGCGTCTTCCGGACCTTCGTATCTTATATTAATTTCAAATTTAAATTCAAAATATCTATTTGCGCTTTGGTCATGAGACATGAGTTATAAAGAGATATTGTATAAACAATGCCATGCTCTAGCACCATGGCATGCTAAATATTTAGTACCTATGTATAATTCATAATTAATTATTCAGCTTCAACTTGTTATCTCCACGCATTCCTGACAGACAACGAAGTGATCCTAAGGATTCTTTTAATCTTTTAAGGCACGGAATCCTAAAAACAATTGAAAACTCTTATTTACCCACCAAGTCATAAATAATGCATTTCTACGCGTGTGCAATGACCTAATACTTATTTGGCGGTTTTTGCACATAAGCGCAAAACGAATCGTATGCGCTGCATAATATGATACGTTGACGCGAATTCCGCATAAAAACTACGTATACGTCAATTTTGTTGCAGCAATAATCTGATATTAGGATAAATTTATTTAGTCTAATTTAAATACAAATATATAATAACTTTTATATTTTGACACACTTCTTCTTCTTCTTTTCGAGTCGATGTTCGTGTTTCGTTTTAGTACCTATATCAAGTGTTTCGACCTAAACTCGGCCATCTCTATGGCACTACCCGTGGCTTTACGTAGGTCGTTAAGGGAGCAGGTTGCAGGGCACGCTGCACAGTCCAGCAGATGTGACATTGTCTGCGGGCACACACCACAAAGGCATTGGGTGTCGGTATCTCTGATATAGCCCCACTTTGTCATGTTATCCCGACTTCGGCCTACCTGGGACCGCAATCAGTTCAATTTTTTCCAGGTGAGCCATGGCTCAGTATGGCCTGGGGGGACTTCCTCAGGTCTCTTCCTCTTTCCTTCAATATATTAGTTGGCAGGCGGGCTGAGCGTTTCTTGCCACAAACACACACAAAAAAACAGAGTAAACGGTAACTGTTCGGTTTTTTTATGGCTCAGTCTATACGAACTTACTTACTTTAATAACTGGCTGTGTGATGTGACCTACGTGTTTATGTCATTAACCTCCTCTTAAACGGCTATGCCATTTTTTTGCCTTTAAGTGGATCCCTAGTTAGGACCTGGGTATGTCCTAAACTGCGTCCAGACCCACCGGAGGACGGGCAGCAGCGTCCTCTCATTTAACGCTGGTGAGCATTCTGCGATCCCCAAGCCGCTTGCCAAGCGTGGGGATTATGGCAATCCCTCCCTAATAAGGGGGAGGCCTTCGTCCAGCAGTGGACGTCTTTTGGCTGATGGTGTTTGGATCCCTAGTTGGTGATTTAGATTCACATTTGAACCTCTTATGTATGTGGATGTGTGGCACCACAATCGGGTTCTAGGATTAGTATTATTTTCAGGGCAGAACGACATCTGCCGGGTCCTGTACTTTACTGTATAGGTTTTTTTATAAAAACTAATTTTACACCTCATATCTGACAGTTTCTTTCTTTCTGGAAAATTTTCACACAGCGCCATCTAGCCCCAAACTAAGCAAAGCTTGTAATATGGAAACTAGCTGATAGAATACATAATATATACTTTTTTTTGTTAAAATATTTACTACACCCAGACACAGAACAAACATCTATGTTCATCACATAAGTTTGCCCTGGGTGGGGATCGAACCCACGCCACAGCTCTGAAGGCAGACATGCTACCAACTGGGTTATACGAGGCAGATGTTGATATAATTTGGTAGACGTATTCACTTCTTCAATAACAAAATACCAAACTAAAATAAATTCAAAGGGTTTTTTTTTTCTATACTTATATATTCATATTTTTAATTACCTAGGCACTTCCAGTTCATTCTGAAGATAAGTTTATCCTGTAACATTTTTCGTTTAATTGTTTATTGTATTTCTAATTAGGTTTACACAAAAGAACCTGTTAGCTTGCTCAGTAGCCATTTTTCCGCATTTTTCAACCTTCCATACATTAGTAAAAAAAAACTATCTGCACTAATATTAATGAAGGCAAAAGTAGATTTGTTGGTTTCTTTGTTCCTCTTTGATACAGCAAGTGACAGATCGATGTGAATTTTGACATATGTCGAAAAAAGACTACTGCAGATTACTAAAAGTAGTCCTGAGTCTTTCGATAAAATGACGTGCTACTTACTGTATTTAGTCTTTTGGGAAATGACAGGCTTACTGTCTTTAGTCTTTTGGAAAATGGCAGGCTTACTGTCTTTAGTCTTTTGGAAAATGTCAGGCTTACTGTCTTTAGTCTTTTGGAAAATGACAGGATTGCTGTCTTTAGTCTTTTGTAAAATGACAGGTTTACTGTATTTAGTCTTTTGGTAAATGAGAGGCTTACTGTCTTTATTCTTTCGAAAAATGACAGGTTTACTGTCTTTAGTCTTTTGGAAAATGACAGGTTTACTGTCTTTAGTCTTTTGATAAATGACAGGCTTACTGTCTTTAGTCTTTCGGAAAATTACAGGCTTACTGTATTTAGTCTTTTGGTAAATGCCAGGCTTACTGTCTTTAGTCTTTCGAAAAATGACAGGTTTACTATCTTTAGTCTTTTGGTAAATGACAGGCTTACTGTCTTTAGTCTTTCGGAAAATTACAGGAAAATTTAACGGTTCCTGTAAAAATAGCAAATTTAACCACGGGACTATCGGGCAATCTGTTCAGTTTCAACAAGGATAACCGAGAGTTAATATTTTTTATGCCATTAAAATATAAATTATGACATTAAGACAGGGAACCTGCATACGTGCGGAGACGAAATTCAATGTCGTATGTGAATACGCCAACCCGCAACTAGGCCTGCATGTTGGATATGGCCCAATCGCCCTTCGAGGTTAGGCCTAAGTCCAGCATTGGACTACTAAAAAGGCTGATTATGCTTATGTTTAGCCTACACAAACTAACTTGAACTAAAATAAGCCAAAGGTATTCATAAGTATTACCTGCGCGGGCGCATGCGAATACCAATTTCCCCAAGCAAACGCTAACACTATAACCAACTTATCTGCAGACTTGAAAGAGGGCGCTACTATCGCATTTTCTGAACAAAGCTAACAACAATATGTGGAAAGTTTTTAGTTCTGTCATTTGGCCAAGTGTACAGGTAAGATGGTCAGGTCTTTGAGCCCTAGTAACAGGAGGGAGTGAGCGGCCTGAGTGACGCAACTGAGTCGGCGCTGTTGCGACTAACTGCGGGGTATACTGTGGCTGTAGTTGGTTTGACGAGGATTGGCCAGTGTTTTTGCAAAGCCAATTTTTAACAAAGACGTTTTCGATCATAACTCTTATAATATAGTCACCAAAATAACAATTCTACGAACAGATGGGACAGATGGTTTATAGTCTGGTTGTTCATAGCCACAGTAAAATTACATAATATTATTTATATAATATTTTTTTGGGTTATTATGGGCTAGACTTTTTTACTTGTAATACCAAGAATTTTTTGAATGTACATTGTGATCGATTCTGGCGGTTTTAGTTGACAGTTCTAAACCAATTAAAATATTGCTGTCACTTTTTTACTAGGCATGTTAGCTAAGGACAGCAATACTTTAGTTAGTTTGGTTCTGTCAACTTATACCTTCAGAATTGACCACACTATCTCCCTAAACTATAATTCAGATTAGAAATGAGCGCCGCACCGGCGCGCCGCCGTCGCCGTGAGTTCGTGTTGGCGCGCCGCCGCCGCCGTCGCGACATGTTTTCCCACTCGCAGTAGCTGTAGCATGCGTTCGCACTCGCTCGATCGAGTTAAGTATTTTACCGAGTGAACGTATTTGTGTAAAATTTACGAACAAATACTTGCTTTGTTTGTATCCTACGTTCCTTTATTAAAAAATATAAAGCTTTTTGATTCCATCTACACAGTTTTGCTTAATATTTAGGGTTCCGTACCACACAAAGTAAAAAGGAACCTTTACAGGATCTCTTCGTTGTCCATCTCTCGGATCTGTCTGTCTGTCAAGACCCTTTTTCTCAGGAATTGTGCAGATATCAAGTTGAAATTAATATCAAATAAGTACCTACACCTACCGTAGAGACCGTAACGGTAGGGACCGTAATAGCAAGCAAGTAAAGCATAAAAAAATACTGCGAATACAGGCAATTTTTGCCTTAATTGTTCGTACTAGCAAGTATATCAAAATTCATATGATACTTCCCGTTGACCTAGAACCATGAAATTTGGCAAGAAGCAAACTTTTGTAGCGCAAATACAGGAAAAAACAAAATGTATTGTTAAATAACATTAAAAAAAACTTTAACGATTACAAACTTATATTTTCAGTTAGTAAATTGACCATGTCGTATATCGATGAATCGGCGAAAACGGACCAAACCGTTATCAACAACAATGTTAACTTAGTCTTTTGACCTGGTTTATATTTTCGTTAGCTAATTTCAGTGGTTTCATTGTGGTAGACCGTTCTACCCTCGTTACCCGAGTCTGTTACCCATTTGACGGTGTTTATTGTAAAAAAAATCCCTGATAATTATAATTCAAAATTAATAATTCACATCATCACCAAAAGACGGCCAATGCTGGAGGAAGGCCGCCCCTTTAATCGGGAGGGGTTACCATTATCCCCACGTTTGGCAGGCGGCTTGGATCGCACAATGCTCACCACCAATAACCGAGAGGACGCTGCTGCCTTTCCTTCGGTGGTTGTCGATGTAGTTTTAAGACAAACCCAGGTCCAACATTAAATATATATACAGCCAAATTCATTATCTCTAAAAATCTACCATACGCTACCGCCTAGCCAATGCATAGTCACAGAGTAGCTCCAGCATCGCCAATAAGCCACCCAGCGACCAATGCTCGCCGTACCCGCGTCGCAGTGAGTGGGTAAGTAGGCGAACGACAGCAGAAAGTGGTTGGTGATGCAACCGCGCCGGTAACCCAGTCACCGGCGGTAGGTGCCGCGGCTGAGATTCAGGGGATGGTGGTGAACCTATACCTACCTATATAAATGAACAGGCATTTATGATAGCCTGGTACTTTTGCGTTCAAGTAGCGCTGAGGCTTCAGTATAGTAGGGTAATAGTGGTAGTTCAGTAGTAGAAAGAAAGAAAAGAAAGAAAGAAATGTAATTTATATTGTAACATCATTGTAAATAGTATAACTAGAGATAGTACTAGTATAGTATAGAGTAGTAGCAAACTGGGTATTGTTTATATAGGGGTAGGTTTTAGTAAGTTGCTTGTTGCATTACCTATAATGATAGGAAGTGATTAAGTACCCAGAGCTAAATCCTCCAAGATGTTGGAGGTTTGTCTCCACAGATCCCGGGATCGTATGGTAAGAGCTGGGTAAGAGCCTTACCTTACAGTTTATTCCTATTCATTTATGATGTCCTGGTAATTTTGCATTTATGTAGAGCTGATTTCCTAGGAGCAAGTTGCATTTCAACGTCTCGTCCAATGATTACTATGTTATCTGTGTTATTAGGCCACTGTTATGCATAGGAATACCCTCAGAAGGCAAGTGGCCATTTCCACCAAGCTGGCCCAGTTACGTATTGATTCACTTACTCTACATCATTGAATTTACGTATGTAAGTTTTCTCGCGACGTTTTCCTTTACCTTCACCTTCCTTCTTCCTGCGCCGCACTGCACTGCGCTCGTCACCCTGAGATTTTAGATGTTAAATGTCTTGCATGTTCAGCAATTTATCTGGTAACATTGCCCTTCAAACCGAAACACAGTAATGCTTGCACAATACTGCTTGGCGATTATATCACTGGCAAAGGTGTGGTATTTCCCCAGGCAGACCCTGCAACTACAAAAAATATAATAAATAGATAGATAAACTCTTTATAATTCTTGGTATGAACCAAGAACGTTTAGGTGACAATGGTTCATATAAATTATGGTACGTTACCCTTACCCTAAATCCCGTCTGTATAAGTCGCCAATTTGTCTTGTGCAGCAAATTCGTTCATCTAGTTTTTCATGACGTCCTGGTGTCAAGTACAGCATCCGTAAGAGGTGACCGATCACGTCCGATTCCACGTATGACAGATGCCATGGCATTACCGTACATAAACACTTTAAACGCGTCACAGAATGTCTTCGCGGAAGACTGAGTTTCACGTGCATTGCCACTTTTTTCTGGTTAAAAAGTGAAAATATTAAAGAATTTGGCAGGGAAATATTTGACTTGACACTTGAGAGGCGTTTTCAATCTTTACAGAGTTCACACCAAAAAGGTCCGATTAATCTTTTTTCTCATCTCTATAACTTGGAGAAGTCAGCCCTCTTTTAATCACTTCTATAAACTTACGATAATCTCTGACGACAATGCTGACGACTGATTACATTTTGTAGACAACCAGTGATAGATCAGCCAGCTTCTCAAAGCTATTAATATCAAGATTAATCCAAGCTTCAGGAATGCATTGATTGTAATCCGTAAGTTATTCGACGTCTGCAAATTGGAAGGTTCTTTGTCATGAGCTCTTAGAATCGCTTCGTGTTTCAAATTCGTTGCAATTTATTATTGGAATACTTTTGTAGGGAATGCATAAATATCAATTAGTACTTAACGAATATTTCCATCTTTGAACTTACTTAGCTGTATGAAACCATTGATGAAACCCATCAAATAATCATGAAAAAGTTTTCATCGTGTTTTCTAGCATTCAGGAGGAAGGAGAAAATAACATAAATTCATGCGATCGAAACATTAATCTTTTGTGTGTTCCTAAAACTGACGGTACACATTGAAATTAGGCAATAAAGACACTTGTTGAAATTCACCCATATATAAATTTCCATCTCTTGATTCGATCGTTGGAAAACCACTAGGTCTCTATTTCTTACTGCTATTTTATGCAATGTACGGTAAGAGAGCTAAATCCTCTAAGAATATAAGCCATTATTTAATTTTAACCTAATTCAGAGAGCTAGATCCTCCAAGTACTGTACATAATAGGTGCGTACCCAAAACAAAACATCCCACGTCACCACGTCACCTCCTTCGCCACTTTCAGAAGTGAAACCTTTAAAAAGTTTAGTTTCCATTTTCAAAACTGACAGCTCGAATTCGCGCCAACAGGCATGGAATTTAGACAAAAACGAACCGTTTTGCTGAATGTAGGCAACCGGGCGGGCTGGGTTACGCAACCAACTCTCACTTTCGCGAGTCGCGCCGAGCTTTGCTTATATCATCAGCCTACTGCGCGCGCTGCTGCCCTGGTAGTTTACTTTGGATACAATAAAATTAATAAGTAGAGCATAAAACAATAATTTTATGAGAATTGGATTACGTTTTTAATGTATTTTAGTTTTATGATACTTCGTCGTCAGCCACAAGACGTCCACTGCTGGACGAAGGCCTCCCAATAGAGGGGTGTTGCCATAATCCCCACGCTTGGCAGGCGGCTTGGGGATCGCAGAATGCTCACCACCGTTAACCAAGAGGACGCTGCTGCCCGTCCTCCGGTGGGTCTGCTTGCAGTTTAAGGACATGCCCAGATCCTATGATAGATATGATATGTCCCAGGTATTATGGATACTTAATAATTATTTATTATATTATGAAGATAATTATTTAACGAGCGGATTGGAAGCAAATGACACGGGAAACAGGAAAAATCGGATAAATAGTAGGTAAATACTACAGCATGGAACTAGAACCATATGAAAAGCAGAAATAAAGTCTCTCGTGTACTGCATGAGAGACAAAATAAATGGGAATGAGTTCCATAGAAATTTGGGGCATGGAAATAAGGTGGCCCAAGATGGTCTCAGAATCAGGGTGTAAGCGAAGTGGGAAGAGAACGTGAATAAGATTAAAGTAAAAGTAGGAAGTTGTCACCACTGGGGATAATGAAGGAGGTGACATCTGGGATCAACCCAGCGTATCGGGAATAATAAGCAAAAAAGGGTTAAAAGGAGAGCGATAACTAAACGTAAGGAGAGCGATAAATAAACTATACATGCACGGATATGGACGAAAATAATTCGTGGGAAACGTGACAAAATGTTCGTGGGAAAATTCTATGTCCATACGTCATCACTTGTCTGCTAGTGAAGCCGCAGCTTCAAGCTTAGACTTAGGACTTAATATAGGACAGTATAATATAGACAGGATAATATTAATTAGGACATAGGACTTGTACAAATTCCCATACTTCCTTGTATGAACTAGGCCAAAATGTCACAGGCCTTTAAGCTGCCGGCTTCCCTTTTTCTAAGATATATAACCTAGATCTTTGAGCCTGCCAAGTGGGGATTACGGCAACCCCACCCCCTATTAGAGCATTATTGCCTTCGTCTGGCAGTGGACGTTTTCTGGCTGATGTTGACCCTAGATCTTTTCAAGGTCAGAGTGGGAAGGTAAAAACACAAACCTCTTTTAAACCTATTGTAGTAAAAAAGTGTTTTGTCAATGAGGATCCACACAGCGTTTTTCCGCTAGGTGGCGCATCGTCGATGCGGCCATAGTCAACTGTCAATCTCATAAATTTTTATGTTTTTTCTACAATTTAATGTTTTTACTCTTATTAGACTCGGATTACCAGGAATAATCTGCATAATACTGGTTTGTACAACTAATACTTGCCCTGCTAATTAAAGCTCTGTCCAATATAAAATGTAAGCAACTATCTAACCTACAAATCAATTTTCAGGTCGTGAACAGCTGCATAGATTCTTAAAACAAGGCACAGTATCCAGTATTTTTCCTTGGACTATCTACAACGCCCTCATCAAGAGCAGATAGATATAAGCAACGATTAACAAGAAAACTTGATTACGCCACATCCGGACCGCCGCTGGCGCCATGTGCGAAAAGTTTTGCCGAATTTAGTTGGAAAAAAGAAGACAAAACACGGTTTTAGTGTATTTATGCATACATTGTGTTTGATTCTGGCGGTTTTAGTTGACAGTTCTAAACTAACTAAAGTATTGCTGTCCTTAGCTAACATGCCTAGTAAAAAAGTGACAGCAATACTTTAGTTAGTTTAGAACTGTCAACTAAAACCGCCAGAATCGACCACATTGAGGATTTAGCTCCTCTATGCATAAGAAGGTTAGAAGAGGTAGAAATTGCTTTAAAAGAGGCAGTGTTTTTTATGTATGAGACGGTAACACTGCGTGCTTCGTCTTCGACCGTATCTTCGCTTACCTGTTGGCGAGTATATACCTAGGTGTGGGCAAACGCTGGCTTATTTATATTTAAAAGACTTACAATATGTGCGACCTCGATTATATTCCTATAAATATATTTTTACCATATGTCTCTCAATCATTGTAAATAACATTTAAAGTTTGTCTAATATAATATTCTAGTGCCTAGTTAGAGAGGACAACACTTACAAAGTCAAACTTTCCTAAATCCAAGATTAGGATGAACAACTAGCCGAACGCCGAAATATACAATGCCGGTATTCAAACGACGCTAGAGAGCGACCATCCTACACGCAGAGTCGATTGATGGAGCCACTATCTCTTTACCACAGTTGTTAAACAAAATAAACTGCGTGCCGTGAAAAGGTTTAGTTCGTTAATTTGGCCACAGGTAGTAAGTTGGTGGTAGTGTAGAAGCGAAAGTATGTCATGCCCACACGCTGAGGCGGTGAGCGGGGAGTGGTGATTCCCACTGCCTTATGCGCAGGAGTGGGGACTTTCGTTCCGCGGTTGTATGGGCTGAGCAGCCAGTAGAGCAGTTCTATTATAGATAGATAGATTAACTCTTTATTGCTTACCAAAAAAACATGCACACAAAGGATTAAATTAAATACTAGTACACAAATGGCGGCCTTATCGCTAAAAGCGATATCTTCCAGGCAACCTTTATTATCAGTTTTAGGCTGCATAAAAGACTCTTGAAGGCTTGATTTCCAATACACAGCGCGCACATAATACTATCTTATATAAAAATACTTAGTAAGTAAGTACGTATCGTAGTAGCAGAACTACTTCAGAGTCCGCTTGGGGAAGTACCACACTTCTGACAGTTATTCAACTGTCAAGCAGTCGTTTGCAAGCATTACTGTGGCCTGGGCGGAGCCGCTGGTAAAGCAGTTCTATTATCAGTTTTAGGCTGCTTTTAACGGCTCTCAAAGGCTCGATTTCAAAAACTCAGCGCACACTAAATATAATCCTATTATAAATAGTATCTTAGATAAAAATACGTAATAAGTACACGTAGATACGTTTTGTAGAAGTAGTAGTCTGAGGAAGTACCACACCTTTGCCAGTTTGAAGGTTAATGTCACTAGATAAATTACTGGGCATGAAGAGAGTTGACATCTAATATCTCAGGGTGACGAGCGCAGTGCAGTGCGGCGCAGGATTGTGTTCGCAAGTTCACAGTTCTGGCACTGCTACAACTACAGACAGGCGTAAAGCTTACCACCAGGCCAACGTCTTGCTCGTAACGTCACTTCATTCCATAAAAAAAGACTTGTTTGGTTATTCATGGAAATGAGATAATGCTGTATCCGATTCGATTGCGATGGAGGATGAGGTCTGCCCATCAGGCCTATTAGGTGAGTTGTGGTCGAACAACTAGCCTGTCAATCATAAAACCGGAAATAGTTCAGTTCATACAAAGTCGTATGGGAAATTTGTATCACTAGGCCAAACTATACTATGGGAAAAATGTCCTGAGCCTATATTTAACAATCATAATGTGACAATTCTGTTGTACGTATGAATCACTAAACTAACATTATTTGCGTCACATTTCGTTTTATTTGCGTCACATTTCGTTTAAATTTAATTTACTTCAATTTTTCTGGTTTTTTTTTCCATGTGTAGCTCTACCAGATTTCTTGTCCTCAGTTCATAGTACACATAAATTAATTGAAAAAATCCTTGTTCCCTATTAAGGCCATTCCGATGTAGTCTATCTTCATCGTATGTAGCGACTTTTATTTTCCAAAACGTGCTATTTAGATTGTTAATGTATAAAATGGTGGCTTTTGATTAATCGTGTGGGTAAGTGATACTTTGGCTAAGCATGTCTTTTTGTGTTGTTTTCAAAACTCCGAAGAAGATTGAAGAGTTGCCAGGACTTTACTAGGGCATGACTGGCCTTGACCATGACTCTGACTGTGACTAGTACTCATTTGACTGGAATTCATTAAAAAGTATAAATATGAAAACATTTGACATTGGCTAATACAAAAAGTGCGGTGCCATAACCCTATTAGGAGGAAAGAAGAAAGATCAACAAAAATAAATATCATACGTAGACTTCTTAAACATAAACGTCATCATCATCATCAATAGCCGGAAGACGTCCACTGCTGAATGAAGACCTCTCCCTTAAAGGGAGGTGTTGCCATAATCCCCACGCTTGGCAGGCGGTACCTACACTACCAACACTTATTTAGTTTTGGTAGGTCCAAATAGATATAGCAAAGGGCTCGATGGTACCTACACCAATTCTTCAATCACTCGGCAGAATCGTAACGACAAATCAAATCAGACGCCTGCTTCGGACGGACCTTGTCCTAAATCGACTGTTATATAGACTCCTCACCAATATGTAGTCCGCATTGATTTATTTTGTTTATTTTATTGTTCACCGCGTTGTTGTCTCTTCGTGATTATGCCAAGACGTTAGAAGAGCCTGCCGACCTTTGTTTGATGTTTGGCGTTGATGCTCCAACTATTCACCCAAAGAGCCCGGAGAGAATTTCCACGTTGACTGTCCCGCGTTGTCGTAAGTGGGTCTTCAGGACAACATGCTGCTGTACCGGAAAGAGCCACAGCTCAGTTTGGATGTTTCGTAGGAGATCCCGGAGCCGCAAGAACGCAGGTCACCAGCAGGTTCAATTATCATCATCAGCCTGGACTGTGGAGATGTCCACTGCTGAACAAAAGCTGTCTTTAGACCACCACACTGTACGACCTGCCATTTGCATCCAACGGTTGCTCGCGATTTTCACAATGTCGTTGTTCCACTTGGTGCGACCACCTACGCTGCGTCTTCCGGGTCGTGGTCGCCACTCAAGAACCTTTCTACCAGCAGGTTTGAGTGGGTATAATCTCACTTAACTCGCCTGCCTATCACAATCGGGGATATGCGAAGATTTCTCCCTCATCAACAAAAAGGTATCACAAAAGTCTCCAAAAACGTTTAGGCTAAGCTGTTCCTAAAATTTCAAAGACAACGAATGATCCAATCAGTCTTCGGATAAGTGGCTCTGAGTGTCGCTGTGGTCGCTTCAAAGTTTTTTTTCGGGCAAAAGACTTTTTCATCTACTACTAACTCCATCTAACTACTACAAAAATACAAAAGGATTGTATCCAGACCGATGAAATTCTAAAGACAATCCAATTACGAACTGTTACGATTACTTGACTATTACGATTGTCCGATTACAAATTAAATTTGTCATTTAGGTTAGTAAATTTAGCTAAAATCTAAAGTAAGTAATTCTTTGGCCTCGCTTGACGCAAGCTTCCTATGCTCAAAAACGAGGATTCCGAAAAGGAAAGAGCAGTGCATTTTGCAAATAACTACGAGTAACTATAACTAACTCTCCTAAATCTGCTCTAATTTCCTCTACAAAGTAGCATACAAACAGAAAGACCAATTAATTCATCAGACGTGGTGATTAGCACACAATATGGGTTGATCAATCCGAGACACAGTGACCCTAGCCCTGTGGACCTTGAGGAGTGGAGCCGCTGCGGCGCACTACTGCGAAACTTAGATACTTCTTTTTAATGAAGCCGTGGTAGCCAATGAGATTCGACAGGCAAAACTTCTCGCAGATGGTGCCAGCGGCGTTCCGGATTTGGCAGAAACAAGTTTTCTTGTTAATCGTTGCTTATATCTTTGTGCTCTTGATGAGGGCGTTGTCGATAATCTAGTCCAAGAAAAATACTGGATACTGTGCCTGCCTTGTTTTAAGAATCTATGCAGCTGTTGACGGCCCGAAAATAGATTTGTAGGTTAGACAGTTGTTTACATTTTAGCTCTGTCCAACACAAAGCTTTTATTAGCAAGGCAAAGGATTGCTGTACAAACCAGTATAATATGCAGATTCTCCCTGGTAATCAGAGTCTTTAAAAATGATCTCTGTAAAAACAAAACAAAAAAACTAAATGTATGAGATTGACAGTTGACTATGGCGGCATCGACGATGCGCCCCCTAGCGGAAAAACAATGCAGTGCGGAACCGTAGGTAAGGTTGTGGATTGATGGTCGGCCATACTAATCAACTAATGAGTTCTTTAGAATTTACGTACAGATTCTAACCTGCATTAGTCCGGAAAAGAAATTCAATGACGCGAATGTAGATCCATTACCCCAAATTTGGCCAGTAAGTATAGTGAGGTATCACCTAGCTCTTTGAAGCTATAGTCTGCCCATCATTGGGATAAAGCCGATACAGTGAAGTAAGGATAAGCACAAGACGCAATTGCATGAGTTGGCTGTCCCTGCCCATTCTACTTCGAACAGGTGGCCTAAAATGGTCGCGTTTAGCAATTCTGCATATGATCCTATGATGATTCATTTCGAAAATCGTAAAACGGTCACATAAGTGCCAATTCATACTATGATTTTGCAAAGGATTCTATTGCGGAATTCATTAGTTTCACAGTTTTTTATAGAAAGTCGTAAAATGGTCGATGAAAGATGAATTGCATAAAGTCAACTTGCAGATTCGTTAGAAGTTAGTCGAGAGCAACTTTTTACAATTCATTCTGCTAAGAATTCATAAGATAAACTGCTTTTAGGGGATTTGTTTAATGCAGCCATTTTAGACCCCCAGGGCTCAAAAAAGCAGCATCCTTTCATGGTTGATATTCCAAAATAAAAGCAATTGAAACGGTTAGAATCCACTATTACGAGTATTTCTTGCCCATATGACACTCGCGACATGAAAATATCCAGATTGTATCTATAGGGAAACTCCCATTCGGGAAGCGCATTCTACTATTTATCAATTCACACAATAAAATGGAATCAAAGCGTTTCATTCTCGTTTTCGGAATATCAACCATGAAACGATGCCACTTTTGAGCTCCTGGAGGGCCGACCGATAGTACAATGGGCAGAAAGAAACCAGATATGCAGTTCCGAAGCACACACTCTGGAATACATCCCATAAAATTGGATAAACTAGCAACTTTGCGTTGATGTTCAAGGCTTATTTTAAAATATATGCCTGGTAGGCACAGGTACCTGGGTATGTCCTTAAACTGCAACCAGAACCACCGGAGGACGGGCAGCAGCGTCCTCTTGGTTAACGGTGGTGAGCATTCTGCGATCCCCAAGCCGCCTGCCAAGCGTGGGGATTATGGCAACAGCCCTCTATTAAGGGAGGCCTTCGTCCAGCAGTGGGCGTTTTATGGCTGATGACGAGGCACCTACAAATTTTTATAATTTTTCTAAAAAGTAACCACACCCGACATATAAAAGAAATGCGATAGCCGTATCAAAAACCTAACCAGCAATATAATCTTATCCAACTCTCTGTAAACTATCGCTCTGAAAAAACTACGCGCATATCTGCGTCTGCGCACACTCACACTACTACAAAACCCTATGCATACACGTATACAGACGCTGTTTGTATGTATGCTACGCCCTATGTTGCAATCCCTTAAATAGGTCGAGTAGACACTAATAGAAAGATACAGGGACGGCTTAAGAGAGATCTTATCTACTTTTTCTTCGTCGCTTTATTAGTTGTACTAATATAAATACAACAATTTGTGCGTGAAATTATTCTAAGTACAGGACCTAGTATTTTCAAAACTAAAGTGTTTGAGTGTATTAACTTAGAAATAATTGACTAACTACTTCTCAATTGTATACTTAGATACGTTGCTAGCCCATAAAATGAATAACTTAATAAGCAATCTGTGGTAAATGGGGCTGGTGCTATTTTTTTTAATTTAATATAATTTAAATTTAAGATCTAATTAAAATTGATTGTGTGATTGTTTATTTGCCCAAATAAATGGAAAAAGTAATAATAAGTAGGTATACCAATTTTGTGCGCTTATTATTTATTTTTATTGTTCCAAAATAATCAATTACTCTGATATTTGTTTTTGTGTAAAATTCCATATCCATTTTTTACAAGTGTTAGAATTAAATTAATCTAATACTTGATAAAACTTTGATTGTTATTTTATTTTTATTGTTTTGGCTATGTTGTAATGTTAATAATTATAATGATTATAACAATTAATTAATGTAGGTAATTCTTTAATTTAGTATGTAGATAATAACACAAAACATAAAGCACAACATAACACAAAACACACACAACACAACACAAAACACATAAAACACACAACAAACACAAAACCAAACAACATAAAACTAAATATTTAATATTTTGGTAATTCTACTCGAATCTCAAATTTGGTGGTCATACAGTTATATCTAAAAGTTGCATAGTTTCAAATATTTACAATAAATAAAAACTATACAAAAAAAAAACTTAGTTATTGGCGTCGCACGTTGTGCATTCTGCCAGTGCCAAGTTTTTATATTAAAATCAATGCAAATATATCATGAAATCACAGTTATTCACACGAAATTAGTCATAGTCGAGTCCAAGTCATGAACTAGTAAAATTGTGGCGCCTTTACTATGAGCTTCTACGGAGTTTTGAAAACAAAACAAAAAGACATGTTTCACCACATTATATCGCTTGCCCACACTTGTGCATGTAATTCAACAGTCAATGAATAAAACACCACCATTTTTAATCATTAATTCGCGAAAAACACAAGTTTAAGAAAATAATAGAATGCAACAACATGATTTTTCCGTGTTCCCGCCAAAACTCTCATCTGATTGTTCACATACACACTTATTTCTTTTAATAAAAATATCTATTATTCGTCACATAAATTATTGTTCGTCCCGGGTGAGAATCGAACCCACGCCTTACAGCTCTGAAGGCAGAAGAGCGGTCGTTTCGGACCAGCTGATAAAAGAGCCATAAAATAAGTAGGTACTTAGGTATTTAAAAAAAGGTATTATTTAGTATTTTCTTGTAAGATTAACATCAGAGAAAATTATGATTTCCTGACTTGAATTATTTATTTTGACTTTTGACGTGATGGAATTTTGAAATGTATATTTTATTTTATTGCTTGCTCTCTATTGCGTTCTTTTTATATTAATATATGAATTCTTATTTTTGTTTTATTTATACGTGAATACTCACGTTTAATTAAATCGGATACTCCGACTATAGTTTCGATCACATCCGGTGACCTTTTTCAAAGAGTGAAAACAGAGCCCGACGCGAGTGCAGCTGCGTCTTGCTTAGCACCCGATCCGATCTGTTTTGATACGATTTAATTAAACGTGAGTATCCACGTATAAATAAAACAAAAATGTGTCAAAAGCACGTCAGTTTTCATAATTCTTATTTTCCTTTTTTAAATCTTTAGGATAGTGTATGTTGGTACTCTTAATGCTTACCTATACTATACTGGTGCTATAGTAGTTTTTTTTATTCAGAAAATCTAACGCAGGATCTATCTATCTATCTATTTTCCATCATCTACGGGGCTTTTAGTTTAAATTTTAAGTTTTGTATTTTTTATTATGTAGGGTTTGTTTTTACTAAGTAGGGTTTATTTAGTTGTCAATGAATTATAATTTAATTTTAGTGTATAATTGAATTTTACGCAGGATATAAATAAATATAAAATTTAAGGCTTATTTATTTGTGGCTATTTTAACATCGATTTTAAAACAATTACACACATAAAGTATAAAATAATCCTCATTTTTAAATTAGGTTCTACCAGGGGTGGACTCGAGTCCTCCCCTGGTATTAAAACCTAAAATTGTTTGCATCTTTTAGTTACAATTTTGGGTCACATGCCCTTTGCGTGTGTGCTTCACACTACAGTAGCAGTTTTATAATCTGCAGATAGCTTTATTCCACTTAGTTCCCATTTAATACTGCTTTATGGTTTTTAGTGTATGGAGTTTCTAGTGAAAAAGATAAGTTACTGAGCGAGAGTCCTCTGAATCTACTGAAAGCGAGGTATTTTTGTTAGACAATGTACAGGGTTAGTCCTAATCAGTTAGCATTCTTTTAAGATATTCAGTACATCATATCAAACAACTTTTGTTATGGGGCTATAACTAACATAGAAATCGCGAAAAAAAAACAGCTGTTCCATATAAAAAGTTCATCGACCTTGGACAAATGTATGGAACAGCTTACAGCAGTTTAATATATTTTTTTACAATAAAGTGACGAGACGAGCAAGGCGTTCGCCTGGTGGTAAGCGTCACACCTGCCACTAACAGTAGCAGTGCTAGAATTGTGAACTTGCGAACACAATCCTGCGCCGCACTGCACTGCGCTCGTCGCCCTGAGATATTAGATGTTAGTCTCTTCATACCCAGTAATTTATCTGGTAACATTGCCCTTCAAACCGGAACACAGTAATGCTTGCATACTACTGCTTGGCGGTTGAATAACTGGCAAAGGTGTGGTACTTCCCCAGGCGGACTCTGCAGTAGAGTCCTACCACTACAAAAATAATGTTGGCCCTATAGTAAAAGTAACACACAGTTATAGTGTTTTAATGTACACATTGTGGTCGATTCTGACGGTTTTAGTTGACAGTTCTGAACTAATTAAAATATTGCTGTCATTTTTTTACTAGGCATGTTAGCTAAGGACAGCAATACTTTAGTTAGTTTAGTTCTGTCAACTAAAACCGTCAGAATCGACCACAATATGCCCTTAAAATGATGCTAACTGATTAGAACTAACACTGTATACATAAATACCTACCAGTTAAATATTTACTTGAAGTACTATAAATCCTGCTGTTGGTAATTATCTAAGTATGACTAGTATTTTTCTCTGCCCTATTACGGATAGAAAAAAATATCAACACATTTTTATTGTATGTTATACAAGTACGCGTCATCGATATGGTCTTTTGTCTTGCTTTACAAATTGCATACATCTTTATATAGGTACTAACTAACTAATGTGACATCATGTATCAATGTATCTCTTAAGGTTTAGCGAGCGGTAGCAAAATAAGCGCCCGAAAATGTACATTTTACTCAATAAACCATATCTACTTTTGTTTACGTTCAATTTTTTTTTTTTTTTTTGGAAAATCAACATCTATTAAAAATAATACAATGAGACTAATAGTGAAACTGACAGCCAATAAAGGATTTACATTTTATGAATTTAACTTATACAAAGATAACGACAATCACTACATAAACACCTACTCAAAATAATCCAGTACTACTACTAACTTATAAACATAATACATTTGAACTTATGTTAACTGACATAATAATTATGCATTAAGGTATGTGCACGCGAGTGTGAGAGATAAATATAAATAGTTATTATTAAAATATTATACATGTATTGGAGCTGGGTATGTCCTAAAACTGCAACCAGAACCACCGGAGGACGGGCAGCAGCGTCCTCTCGGTTACTGCACCAGTATTTTTAACAAATACTT
Source organism: Erannis defoliaria (assembly GCA_905404285.2). Classification (NCBI taxonomy): domain Eukaryota; kingdom Metazoa; phylum Arthropoda; class Insecta; order Lepidoptera; family Geometridae; genus Erannis; species Erannis defoliaria. The sequence continues at coordinate 11,562,338 of FR990089.1, read as the reverse complement.
ATTTAAAAATAGCTCGCAGTACAAATGAGTCAGTTTGTAAGTTATGTATCTAGGAGCCTCCACTGACCCAGCCCTGGGTAAATAGGTGAGACGCCACTAATCAAATACATTGGAAAATACCTATAAAATCATTTGAATACCTATTAGGTTTGTGAAAATGCGACCAAATTATCTGAATCTAGGTGTTATTCAATATTCATAATATTCAATAAATTGTTTGATGTATGATAGAATATCCAAACTGTTACTTAGAACAGTCAAATAACAGTTTAACGACTTTTTCCGAAACTGTTCTCAGTTTATTGGGGCGTAGCAGAATAAAAACAGTTTTGCGAGCGTCATTTGCGCACATAGTACCTATAATATTTGATTATACAGGCTGGTCCAAACGGTGAGGTCAACCCGAAAATTAGATATTCCTCGTACCAAGGGCTTCACGAAAATACCCCATGTATGTTCTACGATTTGTCATAGTTTAGAACTTATGTTTTTTTTAAATTTTCTTAACAATTAGCCTGAGCGGCATAAAAAAATATAACTTTTTTGGGTGGATTTTTCGATGTGATTTATTTGTAGTTATAATCGTTATCGATGGCATATTCGTATATAAAATAATTATCGTCCTGGACATACATAAAATTAAAAAATGTGGTCCGGAAGTAATAAATTAAACAAAAATTAAAAAAATTAATTAAAAATTAAATTCCAAACAAAGAGGATCTGAAATAAAAAAATTACAAACATGATCTCAATGCGTTTGGCTATTTTTAAAACTTTGCAAGAGCCTACGAGCCTAAGAGCTTAAGCTTTCGTCGGAATGCTAAAAAATGGGTACCTAACAGGGTGAGTTTAGCTCTAAGCGGCTTTCAAGGTCTGCTAGACGAAATTTTCATACAAATTTTTAATTAGGATTACCTATTTTTACATTTCTTGGGTTAGTCGACACTCGGGAAGCATTACCCTCTTTATGGGCAGTCAGATAAAAGCAAGAGATAAAAAAATGCAAAGCAACGAAGTCCTACTAAGTCCTTGCCTTGCCTTGCTTGACCGATAATTCCCACAGGTCAATTCAACACGACAAAACGACTGAACGGAATTGGATAAAAATCAGAATGCAGATAGTTTATTTCTCGGAATATCATTAGCGTAGGCGACATTATGCGAAAGGATCATTCTGCGATGAACCCCAGTATTCCCCAGTCTTGGATTAGCTGGCCTCCGATTCCAACCGCTCGATCAGGCGCCTGGTCAGATACAATGCGCAACGCGCCCGTACAAATCTTGGTTATGTTCTAAGGAGCTCTATCTTATTCTCCCCCTCCCTCTTCAGAACCGTCCGCCAGCGTGGAGCCTCATACCGCATATACGAGTTGCATTCAGAGGTAACAGTACAAGAAGGTTCATAATAAAATTGTAGACTACTAGCTGCGCCCTGCGGTTTCACCCGCATGTTGATAAAAAACAGTGATTGTGATGAGGATAAAAAGTAGCATAATGTTATTAAAAAAATCTGTAAATTTCCGCTACTATTCGGAAACGCTGACAATCTTTAATGGACACTACTTAGCTTACTCAGTTCATTATACTTGCCCACTGACAGCCTTACCTAAAATAATTTCGATTCTCTTAGTCACTGCTTAAACTTTTCTGTCCTTTTCTAGCACGTGCAACTTCACGTCAGAGAGAAGATGGCAGAGCATCTTAAGCAGTGACTAACGGTTGAAAAGTTTTTTTAAGTAAGGCCGTGAATATCTGATAGCTCTCTGCAATTTTATTTGTAACAGCTTATTTATACTAAAATGCCTTGACTCATAGTATAAAAGTAGTCGTCACACACGGTTACTTAAAAACGCCGCTCAAACTTAATCACTGCTTAAGATGCTCTGTCAACTTCTCTATGACGTGAAGTGTCACGTGCAAGAACAAGACAGAGAAGTTTGAGCGGCGTTTTTAAGGCTTGTATTTCCCATATTTGCCCCTCGCAAAATCAAATTTATTTAGTCAAATTACTATATTTAAAGCCCAAAAATACAAAATGTTACAGAAGAACATCCGTCTTAGTAACTTTTGTAGTTGAAAACACGATTGATTATACTTTCCTCTATAGAAAAAAATACCGAAACAGTGTCTATTTTTAAACCATTTTCAGTTTTATGTCCTAATTACAGCACATAGTCACATAAAAAAAATTTATTATAATTTAATACCTACTTAGTATTTTGGAGAGCATTCTGTGGTTCAAAAGTTATTAATTTCTATACTTTTCAAGTAATCTGAGAAAATCTACAAAAATCAAAGTTTGACACGCACGAATCTGCGTAACCGCCATAATTTTGCTCAGCTAAATCTGACTCCTACCTGATACAGCTTTAGACGAATGATTGATCTAATTAAAAAATGTGCTTGAAACGTGGAATACCCGGCCTTAAGTAAGGCCTGCAATGTTTACCGCCACACGTCGAAAATCTCGAACAAAACTGTAGTTCCTTAAATTACCACTAATGGCGCGGCTCTACTTGTATTTGGCTGAATTGTTTCTAAAATATTAGCAAAACTTTGTAATGCAGTACAAAATTAATAAATTGCAAACGCTTATTAATTTGTACTTGCGCTTGATAATTTGTACTTTCACTCTTGTAAACAAATACTTAAAAAAAAAAGTAATCATTTATTTATTGCATGCAGTTGCGACATCTAGTGATAAGTAGTTGTACCACAAACCGTATCAAGTAATCAAAATGTCTAAATGCTCTAAAAAATACTGAAGAAGACTCTATTCACTTTGTAACAATTTACTCAAAATACATAATTTGCTAACAGAGTAAATTGTTAAAAATCCTACTGGCTCAGAGTCGGAAAAAAAGATAAAGATGTGTTCAAATTAATTAATAAATAACTGCAAAACTATGTTTCCGCCCGGGATCGAACCGGGGGCCTTCTGCGTGTTAGGCAGATGTGATAACCGCTACACCACGGAAACGATAATAGATGAGTTTAAAATGTTATATACACTATACAGACAAAGTCTAAAGCCTATGATGAGAAATAAATAATAGATGATATAGAAATACGACTTAACTTTTGCGAAACGTTTATCAAATTTAAAAAAGGTCCTTCATTTGAAATCGCATGGCTCTTGTATGTGTTGCGAACTTAGCTAGTAATAACAGCTAAGGAAACATTGTGTTGTGATTAGGAGCGTACCTACTACCTACATCTAGTGTATAAATAGTAGAACAGGAGCACAAATGGTTGGAAGTGGGAACAGGTGGAGGGAAGATTCGACTGTTTGTTACGTAGTTCAAGCAGGGCTTTCGTTTTTCCGTTGTGTTGTAGTAGTAGCTCGGTCTAATGTCCACAAAGAGCTCTAAGTTTGTAGATTTTCGAGTTCGAATAATCATTATCATCATCAACCAGAACTAAGGGAGTTAGTAGGGGAGGTAGTCATAATCCTCACGCTTAGCAGGAGGCGTGGGCATCGCAGAATAGGCTGCTCCGGTGGACCTGGATGCAGTTTTAGAACATACCCAGATCCAAATAATGAAAGCACGAAATTAGATCAGAAGTGAAGATCCATTAAGGATAGGAAAGCACGAAATTAGATCAGTAGTGAAGATCCATTAAGGATAGTACACTAAGTATACACTACACTATAAAACACAATCTATCGCTATGGGTTATATGTAGGCTTATAAAAAAAAACACAGAAAAAAAATCTCCTGAGCATAATTTTTATTAGAGCTGAATAATTTTTATTACAGCTATACCTAGAAGCGCTTAAAAAATATTTCTAAAACCTGCTGTGCATGATTTAGAAAGTTAATCAACTGACAAAGGACCAGATTTTATATCTGATTTAGAAGATCACTCATCTTGTGTATCCAGCGTATTGTCATCAGAGTTTTGAACTCCAGTTAAAAAGTGACACTGAAATGTTATTATGGTAAGCATAATGACACTATACTCCTTCCATTATGTTAATCGCTTTTTGACAGATCATCATTGAGCTAATATCTAAAGAGTCACAATCTCTAAGTTAAAACAGTCAATAAACGCCCGAGTGCCATTGTACATACCTATACATGCATTATATAGTTCACAATTGTTCGAATTTAGACGCTATGTCGCTTGTATAGTGTTCAAGTCGTTCAAAAAGTCGGCGTAGCGTGCGCCGAGTTTTGCGCGCACATTGTTTTTTCACGTTTGTGACTCTATAGATATTAATTAGCTCAATGCAGATCATGCAAAGTTGACAATTATTCTTTACAAGTTTACATTGACAGTTGAAATAACATTGTAAAGAGGTAATGCTAGATCAAATTTAAAAAAATGTATATAAATGTATAATTTGCTAGACGCTTTACAAAGTTATGTCAACTTTCCGTGACCTGTTAAAAAGCTAATTACATATTGAACAGAAAAGTTAGTTGACTGCTTTCTAGCTCAGCTGGCAGCCATTTCTATTATCCTATCTAAGTTTCCAATAACAAATGTTTAAAACAGAAAATAAAATTGTATCAAAAATAAAGCTATTTTAAACTAAATATAAACACAATGTAACAAATACATAAAAAATTAAAACAAATGTATTTTTTTTTAACATAACTAGTGTACTTCACTGATTCTGATTTTGAATAACAAAGCTTTGGAGCAAGCACAACATAAAACACGTTTTCCCAATTTTACCTCAGTGATTAATTCATGAATAACCTATGTCCGAGAAGTAATAAACAAGCTTATAATTATGACAGTTTAGACATTCATAGACTCTTATTATGTACGCCTCTGCTTTGGCTTGGTCCGCATATTTAGGATCAGTCCATCAAAAGTTGCTTCCCAATAACATAGGTACTAAAATCAGCTCGGTAATTATACAAATGTATACAAATCACTTATACAAACTGGGAGCCACGGATAGTCCGTTATGCCGGGGCTGCATGCAAGACAATGAAACCGTAGAGCATGTGCTGTGGCAGTGCAAAGTCACAGAACCAACAAGAATTGCTACCGGATTGCATGAGGCAGCTTTATCTCCGCATCAGCTTGTACGCTTCTCATTATCATCATCATTATTTCAAGGAGCTGGGTTGGCTCGGGTAGACGCTGGCGGGGGAAATGCACAATACCCCCCAAGCGGGACGTCAGTGCAGGACTTATCGCCCCCACGTTGAATAAGAACAAGAATAAGCTCGGTAATTGATGTGTGGGTCTTCCCCAGTGATGCCAACTCAGCCCCTTCGGCTAGATCTAGCTTTTTCGGTTTGTTCAACCCCGAAAATAATGATTTAGCCGTAGCCCCAAATCTAGCCCATATTCGATCTATAGAAAAATATACATTTATAATGAAAAAGCCTGCGCCTCATGAGGGCCGGACGTCAACGTCTTCAGCATAAGTGAATCCTGTGCCACGAATACAACGAAGACTCATCTGATGAGGACGGCAACATGTAAATGCTTAAAATAAACAGGTTTTTCCGGATTTTGTAAAAACAATTTGTTATTTAATTTTTAATTTACACATTAAATTATATGAAAAAATCAACTTCTTTTAATTATTTTGCAAATTAGCGCCTTTTAAAAAGTTTTGGGTAAAACTGGCCCTTTTTTTAATTTGATCTAGCCCTAATTCCTGATACCCAGTTGGCAACACTGGTTTTCCTCACACTTAGGCTGCCACGAGCCTCCTGCGCATAAACTCGGTGCAGCTAGTCCAACCAACCAGTGGAAGAAGGCTAGCTTGACGCAGGCCAAGTGATTTCAAGGAATCTTGTTCAGTGATGCGTAACCCTAGACAGAGCTAAGTAGCTATGTGTGGTTGCTATCTCAAAGTATCCGAGTGGTCCCGTCTCACAATCTGCACAAGTCAAATACTTTAAGTTGTTCACAGCATGTGTGAACCCAATGTTCTCGAATGTATACATGTTTTCCACATGAAAGTACTCTTTAACAAGTTCTTCTGGTGTTGATATGGTCTTGTCTTTACTGACATATTGCTGGGGCAAGTTTTTCTGAAAAGAATTTAAGTGAGTTTAAGAAATTCAATTTGAAGTAAATAGAATTCTACCGTCTTACTACAAAAGATTTAGGCAAGCCTTAGACACGTGTTGAACAGATGTTTCACAAATTTCTTACCACAAATCCGCGCCTAGCACTTGTCTAATGATAGACATTCATTAGCCACATGTTTTAATTTAAACAGTGCCTAACCTTGGTTTGAGACATGTCTATCTCAGTTTTGTCATTTTATGTCAATCAGTTTAGCTTGTGAAATTAATTTAACAACACCTGCTAAACATGGTTCTGTGGTAAGAGAAATAAAACATCTGTTTAAACGGTATCTAACTTTTATACACTGTCTAGCTAAACAGATGTCTAAGCGTTGCTTTAAATTCTTTTTGTGGTAAGACGGCTAATGTTTAGAGCGATGACAGGTAGAGTAATGTAGGTCTTAGACATCCATGTTGCCAAGTAATAGTCAGCTCCGGTGTTGGAAGGCCAGTCCAACAGTGACGGCCTGACATCCGAATGTTCCATGGAAGTACTTGAATAAGATTAGCGAAAGATGAGGAAGGCTTATCCCAGCGAGCCGACTAAGCTAAAATTTTTGATGATAATGTGAATTTTACAGCCAGCTACTGGCATGATCATGAATCAGTCTAAATATAATTTAATTTTCTAGGAAATGGTGTTGGATGTTCCTCTTATACCTCCAGTAACTTGTAAAGACTGCCGGACATGGTGTGCATTGTTTTAGGTATTTTTTAAGAACCCTCTGTGTCGCTTAAGTTAAATCATCGAATACCTAGTTAAAACGTTGTCGGCTCATAGAAGATACTGCAATCTATCTATCTATCTATCTTTGGTTATGGCCTCTGCGGTATAGCCGCAATTTCGCCAATGTCGCGTGTATAGCTGAGAAGACAAACGCTGATAGGATTGGCCAGTGAGTTTTTGTGCCCGACATAATGTAATGTCAATTAAACAAGTTTTACTTATTAGATATAGAAGAGAGTGCGTTTGTGAGGAAGTTGTTTAGCGGTGGAAAACTTATTACCTCGACAACAACGAAGCGTCCACTCTGCTTTTCTAAGATTTTAGAGCCACATCTAGAACACTTGAGTGTATATTTGTTTTTCCCATTTTCTACATATTTCTCGCAATCTTGGCCATCCAACTGTTTTGAAACCTCTTTGACTTCCATCTGAGACATGGTAGAATAATTTCAGGGCCTCTGATACAGCTGAAAAGGCTGAAAGTTAATAATTTATAAAGGAAAAGTTACACCCGGACCGGCACTGTTGCTCAGAAAATGACAGTAAGTAAGCGTTTACAAGGGAAAAAAAAGCAAAGTGTTGTATGAAGAGACGTATTCGTTACATTCAATTAAGGAAATTGTATGATACGTATGTATCTTTGGTGTGTATGGTATATTATTTAGGTATATTTACGAAGAGATAATTTGTATATTTATAACATAATTTATAATAATTCCAGTTTTTTTTACATTTCAGTGATTCTGATATTAAAAGATTTGAATGAATTAAAGTATCTTTGTAAACGTAAACGTCATTTCAAATTCAAAATACCGTTTTGTTTTTACCTTAGGTTTTTATCTGTCCAAGAAATGTGTATACTACAGTGTGAACGTTTTTACACATACATATTAATTTTCCTTGTTTTTACTTTCCTGAGCAAATAATCTTTTTTTAACTCGCTCGAGCGAACGAGCGACTGAGTGTAAGTGACGTATGTCTTTTTTTAAAATACAATTTGTTTTTGGCTGGGCTGGGCAGTCGTGTTTTTTGGCTTGTGATTAGGACACTCCCTGTGAGTAATAGTATTCTTTGCTTGTTCTAAAGATCCTAAAAGAGGATTTTTAGACTAACTTGCTTGTTTACCAGACTTCTTAATGTCCTTAATTTTTATTGTTTCGTGACGTTTCCTCAAAGACCTATATGTACACAGTACATATATATCGATGCGTTTCCTTCCTTTTTTGCGTTTCGTTATTGCTGTTGCTGCTAAAGAGTATGTCATTAATCGATAAAACAAAAAGTAAGGTTATTTTGCTGTCAAAACGAAACTTGTTAGCTGCCAGGTTTATTTTCATTTCACAAAACTGAAGAAAGTCTGAAAATACAAGAAAAACAATGAGTTCTGGATTTATAACCGAGTCAGAAATACTGGAGGCGAGACGTGTTCGCCAGGAAGAATGGGAAAAGGTCCGCACAGATGATCAACCAAAAGGTACATTTTGTTTTCCATCTTGGAAGCTATTGTTTGAAATGAGTTTTGGTGGCCCTAAATGCTAATGCTTAATGCTATACACGCGGATAAACCTTTACATGACTTAAATATCTGACGGGTTGTTGCTATTATCTCAGTGCAAGGTGAAATCAGTGCCCACCTTGAACGTCTTTTTAATCAACACAATCTGTCAGTTTCATCTATTTCTAAACACAAAAGCAATGAAATCTACGGGATTACGAGGAACTGAAGTACTCTGCCGGAAGGAACTTTTTGAACTCATCGTTGTGAACTGAACTAGGTACTTATATTACATCTCGGCAACAACCGAAAACAACAACGATATTCAACTCATGTCTAAAACCACGGAATAATTCCATACATTTTGCGCTGGATACTTGTCATATATCTATGTAAAGGCAGCAGGTTTATTTGCAATCTTAGTCATTCCTGTTGTAAAAGTTAACATAATTAGGTTCTTTTGCCTAATCGCTAACACATCGTCAGCCAGAAGACGTCCATTGCTAGATGAAGGCCTTCCCCTTAATAGGGAGGGGTTGCCATAATCCCCAAGCTTGGCAGGCATCTTGGGGATCGCAGAATGCTCACCGCCATTAACAGACAGGATGCTGTTGCCCATCCTCAGTTTTAGGACATGCCCAGGTCCAAAAAGTTTGCCCAATTGTGAACAACTCTATATTATTATTACCATTCTGTATAATCTCACATAGTTGTACACTCTTAGTGGCTAAGTTTGTGCTTTAAACCTTGGGGTATGGGGTCAATTATAATTGCATTTTGTAGAATTTCAATGTTTTTAATTGCAGAAGCACCAGAGGAGATATATGACAATCGGACGCTGTTTCAGCGACTAGAGGAGCAGAGGATGAAGAAGGAAGCTGAATATGAAGAAGCTCACAAACTCAGTAATAAAATATTATAATTAGCAGCAAGATCATACAGCCATTTATTCCAAACATTTAAAGAAAGTTGACGTTTTGCACTAGAACTGTTCATTAGTTTAATGAGTCTTTAGACGCCTCTGTCTTGATAAAGTATCCTGCTACTCTTTTACAAGATGGTCACAAGGCCAGACAAATGTCAGACATCTTAATTGCTTGTCTTTGTCTCCAGTTGCCGTCTCTTGGCACCATGAGAGTAACTCTGACTTCTTACCTTATTTATTGCAAAAGTAAATTGTAGAAAACAAGAGGTGATAAAGAGATAAGAGGTATAAGGTTGAGGGATGGAATAGTGTTTGTGTATCCTGCTGTAGTAACTCTAGGCCTACTACTCACTATGTTACCAGGCTTGCTGACGGATATCTAAACTGGCGTCTAGCTACGCAAACGCGCCGTCAGTATGGCCAGCGGGTAGCCTTTATAGTTTAATTTTGTAATTGTTTTTTTGTCGCTGTTAGTTACCTGAATAAAATAAAATAAAATAAATAAATAAATAATGTGAGTCTGTTTGGACAGAGAACATGATCCGAGGGTTGGATGACGACGAGGTGGGTTTCCTGGACCTGGTGGAGCAGACCAAAGCAAAAGCGGCGCAGCTGATCTCCCTCGAGGAACAGAAAGAGATGAGAGAGTTCAGGTATGAACTATCAGGCACACAATGCCAGAGCTATAAGCTTGGAGTCCCTATCGTCTAGCAGTGGACGTCTTTTGGCTGTTGAGTGTACTTGTAGTTTGTACACTGGTTGGCATGTAGCTTTAGAAAACGCTGTGTTCAATATTTTTTGCGGTGTTGCCAGTTTTTCACTTTAAGTACAAGTCTTGACTTGTAGGTTAATAAAAACAGGGCCCTGGTGGTTCTGAATAAATTTTAAGGACATACCTGGGTCCTACACAGGAACTACATTTAGTAAACCTGTAATCTCGAAATCGGCCTTTTCATAGAAAAAGTTCATTAACTCTTAATGGAACAGCTTTTTTTATGGGATTTTAAGGGTTAGCCCTGTAGTGAAAGCTGTTTACAATGATGACTACAAGAACTTCTATTTCGCTTAGAACCCTTGTCTCTGTGTAGCATTTAGTATCATCGTATCTATCAGTTTTTATTACCGTACAATTTCAATGATTATGCTATCAGTTAGGTGATTATAATTTCAAGGTTCGTTCAATACAAAACATAAATTATGATTGATTTTGTGGTTATGTTGCAACTAGCATTTATTCAATTTTTGGACCAGATCACATTAACTATCCATCTTCAACAAATTGCTGGCCATGAAGAGACTTGACATCTAATATCTCAGAGTGACGCGTGTAGCTGTGTGGCACAAGATTTAGTTCACAAGTTCACAATTCTGGTACTGCTACTGTTATGGGCAGGCGTGATGTTTACCACTGCGAATGTACACCAGTCTCGTCAGTCAATAGATATGCAAGTGTTTTTTTTATTGACTCACAAAAATGCTGACTGGCACAAAACAAATCATCAAAAGTAAAATTTTAATATGTTCACAAATAACGAAGTTATAAACATTTTAGTTTAATGTCAAATTAAATAAATGGTCAAAATATTATTAACTATTAAATATTATTATTATTAGATGACATATACCACATTATAATGGAGTGTGCTCGGAACGAATCCATTAGAAGTGTAGTTTTGAACCAACGGGCGACAGGTCAAAAAGTGGGCTACTGTAACAGTGTTCTGGCCGAACCTCTTTCAGATTCGGCCAGAATGCTTTACAGGCTAGCAAATAGAAATTAAGTTTAAATAACATAAATAAATAATGTTTTATTACCAGGGCGGCATGGTCGCATTAGCGACAAAGCCCTTAAAAAAAAAAAAAAAAAAAAACAACTATACAGATTACGTCAAATTTGCCCTTCGTCCAAACGTGCCCATTAGGCTAGCTGCGTTCCCCCGCTGTATTGCGAGGGAAATCTGTTGCATAAGATATTCCCCGGACCGTGGGTCTCGTCCCCTATCCCGCAGACGCCGACCTAGGTCTGCCACAAACTTCTTCGCTTCTGAACCCCACGGCCCCGCCACCTCCACAGCAAACGGCACGAAATCGTTTGCCGATTCCAAGGCAGCGTATTTATGATGCTTGCCCAGTGCGGCTGCCTCCGCACCCCCTCTGGCGACCCGCTGGGTGGCCGGCAGATGGCAAGCCGAGTAAGTGCTCACGCACGTGGCGTCCCAGATGAGGCAACGTCCTTTCTGCCATGGAATCGGCGTCAGTCCATCAGGTCGCTTACCATCAGAGCGCGAAAGGCCGGGAGCTCTTCTAATCATCTCGTTTCATGTTAGACAGGGAGGGCACTATACTAGGTTTATGACGTCAAAGTTCACGATTTCAAACAAATTCTATACTATGCACGTGTTTTGCTAGAAAGGGACAGATGACTCCCTGTCAATTACTTTGAACCCTTATATTTCAGAACTTTACCAGCCGATTTCAATTATTTTTACGACGTAAGCATCAGATTCAGTTAAACTCTCCGTTTATGCTATTATTTTTGATTATTGAAACACAGGCATATTCCATATTGCATTTTAAAAAAAACCTTTTTTTACTGCTTGCAGTTATTGTTTATAGTAATATCCCTTTCTTGAAGTAACTTTAAGGTTGGCCGCTCACTGTTTTATCTCGTGATTTCATAGAGAGCGCGTGTCGACGCTAGCGGAGACTGAGGAGAGGAACAGGCTGCGCGCACAGCTCGCGCCCGCGCGCACGGCCAACTCGCAGGTGGCGCAGAAAAACAAACTGCAAGGGGTATGTTACCATACACACCCACAACTACTACCGGCTCTCTGTCCAAAAATGTATATGTATTATGTAGGTGCCTGGGTGTTGTTTGTATTTATCTTAATAACATGGTTTTTTTAATACATTTAAGTGACGAGACGAGCAAGACGTTCGCCTGGTGGTAAGCGTCACGCCTGCCACTAACAGTAGCAGTGCCAGAACTCTGAACTTGCGAACACAATCCTGCGCCGCACTGCACTGCGCTCGTCACCCTGAGATATTAGATGTTAAATCTCTTCATACCCAGTAATTTCACTGGTAAAAAAAATTGAATTATTGTATTTTTTACATTTATATCATTAAATTTTGGACCTGGGTATGTCTTTAAACTGCAAGCAGACCCACCGGAGGACGGCAGCAGCGTCCTCTTGGTTAACGGTGGTGACCATTCTGCGATCCCGAATCCATCTGCCAAGCGTGGGTATTATGGCAACACCCCTCTATTAAGGGTGGAAGCAGTGGACGTTTTATGGCTGACGACGACGACGACGACGATATCATTAAATTTTACATTGTTAAAAAAATAATTTAACTTCTGCAGGTTCAGGCGATAGATTGCCGAACATATGCAATAAACGATTTGACTTTGACATAGAATGTCCAACACCCTTTTGATACGAACTTTCAGGTGGTGGTAAGAAAACGCAAAGCGAGCGAATTGGACGACAAACTGGACAAGGAGAAAGACGTGAAGCCGGCTAAGAACGGCTTCAAAGAAGCTCAATCCACGTCGGTGGCGGTCGAGGATGCAGCTCGGCAATGCGTCGGCTTGCTGCCCGGCCTGGGGCACTACGACACGGACTCCACTAGCGAGAGCGGAGACGGCTCCAGTGACAGCGAGTCTGTAAGTAATATACTCGGATTCATAATCAAACGGACTAAACTGACAGCTTGAATTGTCACTTTTAAAAATAATGCTGCCTGCTAAAAATCCTTAGTGAAAGTCCAAGTCAAAGTTATCTATTGATAAATAAATTATTTACTCGTCAAAAAACTAAACCCTGTAATATACAATAGTATATACTGTCATAAGAAATTTGTGATTTGACAAAGAAAGACAAAACAAATAACAAAAAAAATAAAACAAAAAGTTAGGGTTCCTGGATACGTATCAGTCACGAAACATCAGACCTCTGGAGTACAGGGGGCCTCTTGTTGAAAATGAAATTGATGATTTATAATTTACCTATCTATCTTGTGCTAAAGTTATATGGGAGAAAAAAGAACAAAAGATTATTTGAGGTTACAATGCGTTTACTATTTTGATAAGTCCTAATACAATATTAATATTAAAACGCTGATGGCGATAGTCCAATGGATGACGGCAACGAGAAAAATTGGGAAAATAAAATAAATGAAAGGAGGTTATCTGATGGATCCTTTGCTGATGGTGTCTTCTGCAGGATCATCCGATTCTCGAACGCTTCATGGAGCTCCTCCAGTGAAATGACATTGCCTTGTCTTCAAAGCTTCAAATGAGAATTTCGCTCGAGTTCCTTAGTTTGGTGACCGCATGGCGCGTCACAAAATAATTCTTGAAAGTTGGAGTTTTACGTCATCTCAGACGGAAATATGGACCTGGTGTCCCCTGCGGGATCGGCGTTGGCTCCCTCAGGTCATTCTCTTCTCCAAAAGATGTAAAAAAATCCAAAAGGTGATTCACCCCGTAACACGCGCAACGGCGGCTCCGACGTGAATGTCTATTTTTCAAAATGGTCTCCTCGATCTAGCTTCTCTTTCTCGCTTATGGAAGAATTCTTCGAGTGCGAGCGAGTCAGCGTATATGACGTCATGTCGTAATACGGCTTCCAACAGATAACCAAATATTTTGTATAAAGCTATCCGATAGATTCTAAATTTGAAACTAATTTTATTACTAGTTTACAATTCCAAAATAAATGCTTAAAAAATCCTAATTTGTTATTTAAATACAATTTTGATAATTAATTTCACACCAACATTTTATGTTGGTTTCTGATATATTTTATGGAGCAAAGCACAAGCCATCCTGTGCGCCAATTTGCAAAATGGGAGCTAATAAAATAAAGTAATAATATAATTTAAAGATTATATGACAATATCCCCCTTTTGAAACAAAAGACAGTTTACTGTCTGAACAGACGGGGTAGGCATGAAAAGAAACTTTTTGTTATAGGTTGGAATCCTGAAATATAGTGAGGTTGATACTTCAGCAAGCTTCTTACATTCCATCTAGCAAAATAAACTGTTATTCCACTTTCATAAAATAAATCACTCACATTCTTTCATACATAGGTACCTATAAGGAATTCAAATAATATTCACACTGCCTAGTTCTTACAAAATCACCACTCACACCTTTAAACTTACATCGAACTTCATAAATCTCCTTGCATCTCATAGTTAAATTGAGCTATTCTGACATACTTGCTTCACTTTTCATAATCCTCATGACTCCATACATAACATGATGGTATAGGATATACCTATAGAAATAACACATTGTGTAATAAAACAAAAGTAGTATATAGCAAGTAGCTTAAAAGGTAACTGTTAATATAAATATCCATTCACTCTTATGTAGGTGCGGACAAAACTTATCTGAAAAACAATGATATCTAAATGGTTTTAAACGGTAAGTAAATATGTGTTAGTATGTTTGTAATTCTTATAATAATCTATACCCTACAGTTTGGGTTTTCTAGTAATGACCTAATTCTATGAGAATAAAGTCTCACTATTGTCTAATAGTATGAAGTGAAAACTTCTAATGTTTAAAGTAAATATCTATTGTTGTAAACATTAGATAAACTAAGTATAAGCTTTAATTAAGTACAGGTAAATCTTAATTATTTAAACCTAAATTAAATCTACGCAGTGAATCCGTGCACTAGATGCTGCTAACTATAATTAAAGACTAATTGTTAATCTTAGAAGGTTCACAGACAACCTTTGGTATCTACAAGACAAAAAGGTAAGTTTGGTATGTATGTATGTATGTAGATCTACTAAATATTGCTAGCATGTCCGAGTGTTTTAACTCAGCCATAAGAAAACATTTTAAGTCATACTAGGTATAAACTTGTCGTTAGTCAAATCCGGTATGTATGTTAGCATGTAACAAAAAGACTAGAACTAAATCGTTCCCAAATAATTAGCTAATAAGCTATAGTTAATGGTAGGTTGCCTTTAAATAGGATCCTCCAGAAAATTGCCCAATATGTAGGCTAAGAACTAATAAGCACACGAAAATATGCATTATTGAACGTTTGGTTTATAGTTGGTAATGTAAAAATAATTACTCATACTTAACCTTAAAAATATTGCATCACAGACTTGGTTTTAACAAAAATTACCAAGTCTCAAAACACAAAAAAAATGGTATTAACCTTAAAAAATTGCTTCACAGACTTGGTTTTAACAAAAATTACCAAGTCTCAAAACACAAAAAAATTGGTATTAAATATACTGCTTTTGCTTTATATAGCAATGGATACTTGTCCAAAACAAAACAATAGCTTTGAATACTGTTATTAAGTTAATTCAAAGTAAGTATTTAAGTCTTTCCCTGAATGTAGGTCAACACTTTGTTAATACTTGAAACTTGTCTTTGAGACAGAAAAAGAATCGTCTTTTCTATACAAATTGGAAATCAAAATAAGTAAATTCTTGTATAAATAACGCTTAAGTAGTTCAATGTCTGAATAGAAGTCATACTTAGTCTGAGTATAGACCATATAGTATGTCATTTTACCTACATGAACTTGTTGGTTTACAAGGAAAATTGCAATGTTTAAATTCTAAACTTGTTTGTAAAGAAATAATTATTGATTTTATGATTTTATCAGTATTTGTTATGGATTTACAGTATCCTAAAGTATCCGTAGAAATAATAATGTGGGTAAAAACGCAAACTTAAAACTTATGTGTTTCTTTTTTACTTTTGAGAATTTTGGTTGTGAACATACGGTTTTCATTTTAATTTGAATAATACTGAACCGATAGCCAAAATTGTGTATCTATAGGTAGCTAGATATGCGTAGGTACGATAAATCAAAAATAATTGTCTGTAACTACAATTTTGAAAAAGTTATAAGCGCCGCCATATGTGTGTTTACATACTGCATTGCTTTGAATAAATAAATATTGTTTTTGTTTATATTTCAAAAACTATTGATCTGAATTTTGCAATAAAAGTATACATTGACTTCTGTTAGCGTCTACTATGGGTAGTAAACAAAATATTTTATTAAAAATTTTGAGGGGAGAGTGGGTAATTTCGGTATATAGGGATATTTTTTCTTGAATATAATTTATTTTTATTGGTTTATAATCCGCTTTATAAATGAAAATGTTAGAAATCTTTTGGAAGTAATGGTGTGTTCACACTTGAGTTTTTTTTTTTTTTTGATAAAAATAAAAAAAAACTCAAAACAACATAATTTTTCTATAACCAATGATTATGCCTTAATATGATTCTGCTTATATTTGGAGTGCCTGACATTTGCTAGGTACGCAAATACATATTGTTTTTATGCAGTTGTGATTTATAACTCGTCACATTTTTTCTAACTTTTAGAAAAATGAGAGAATATGAAATTAAAAAAACATAATAATTAGCTACTTATGAACTTTGTTTAAGAATATCTTTAATATGGTATTTACCGGTGTTACCACCCTCTATTTCTTTTAAAATATACGCCAAATCTGATAGTTTTTTTGTAACCGTGCATTTTATGAAACGTGGTGCTAATTTACTTGAAAAGAAATTGGCAGCATTGGATTGAACGAAGTTTCTTCTCCATACGGTGTCTCCGATCTGATAGACTACTTGCTTACGCCTACGATTGTACCTTTCAGCGTTGCGTCTAAAAGCTTCTACCATAGCGTTTTCGACATCTACGTATACATCTGACAATTCTTTCAAAGCAGTGGCAGCTGGTTCCCTATCAGCTACCTGGAGATTTTGCAAGTCTTTGGGAGTTTTTGAGTAAAGAGTGTGTAAATTACCATCTACTATAATTTCTCTCCCTGTTGCTAAAAAATAGGGCGTGTAGCCAGTAGTTATATTAACTGAGCTATTTAAAGCTAACTGAATTCGTGATAAGTGCTTTGACCATGTTCGGTGGTCATTTTGTACTAAAATCGACAAACATGTTTCTACGGTTTGATTATACCTCTCCACAACGTTACTTTGTGGGGTATAATAGCAATTATAAAAAACTTTGGCAATATTATACCTATTTGTAAATTTCTTGAAATCTTTGCTTCTAAATACAGTGGCATTGTCACATATCAAAACAAATGGGGTTCCATGCTTGAAAATGATTTCGCTCTCAATAAAATTTGTAATTGTTTTGGTTGTTGCAGTTCTCAGCGGGTGCAACCAGCAAAATTTTGTAAAAATATCGACAATGGAAAGGATATACCCGTGGCCTGAGTATGCCTTAGGAAATGGCCCTATTAAATCTATTGACAGCGTATGATTCGGGTACGAGACTTGTTTCTGCTTGCTCATAAAGCCTAGGGGAGCAGATGTGCTGTGCTTATACGCCTTACAAACTTCGCATTCGTCTATATATTTGACGACATCCCTATTCATGTTTTTCCAATAATACAACTGCCTAAGCTTGTAATAAGTTTTATTGACTCCTGGATGGATTGAATCGAGGCTACTGTGGCACTCCTTCATACAAGTTTCGATTAATTCCCGTGGTATAACTATTTTCCATTCGTTCTTGTCGAGAGTTGACTTGGGCTTGTTATACCTATATAGAATATTGTTATCTATAAAGAAATTTTTGTAATTGTGTGGTTCGTTTTTACAACCATCATAAACTTTAGAATACCAAGTGTCGGATGTATTGCCCGGCCCCTGAGAATAGGTTATAAGATCAATCGAAATTCGTGATAAAAAATCAGGTACGACATGAAGTTTACCTTGTCTATGACGTATATCAAAATTATACTGTGAGAGCTGCATGGACCAACGTGCTAAACGACCAGAAGGGTTGTTCAGTGACTTTAGCCATTTTAGACTCATGTGGTCCGTGATTACGGTAAAATGAAATCCGTCTAAATAACTTCTGAAATGAATAATAGAATCAACTACTGCCAATAATTCCCTCTCAGTCGTACCGTAGTTACGCTCTGGTCGCGAAAGTAGTCGAGAATGGTACGCGACTGGGTGTTCAACACCATCTATTTCTTGTGTAAGAACACTTCCTAAGCCTACGGATGACGCATCGCAATGCAAAATGAAAGGTTGGGCAAAGTCTGGACAAGCTAACACTGGAGCAGACAGGAGAGCTTGTTTTAGTTTTTCAAACGATTCTTTTGCCTGTTCTGTCCATTCAACCTTGTCTCTACCTTTCCTTTTGCCTATCATTGCGGTCATTGGGGCTATTATTGACGAAAAATTCTGGACAAAACGCCTGTAATATGAACATAGGCCTATAAAACCTCGCAACTGTTTAGCGGTGCTGGGTAATGGAAAATTCTTTATACAAGTAAGTTTGTCCGGGTCTGTTTTAAGACCTTCGGAATTTATTATGTATCCTAAATACTTCAGTTCAGGCATACAAAAGTTGCATTTATCTAAATTAACCGTGAGTCCAGCATCTTTTAACGCGACGAGGACTCTTTTTAATATTTCAACCTGCGACTGAAACGTATCTGTCGCGATGAGCAAATCGTCAAGGAACGCGAATACTTTCTCCCCAAATTGATGGGAGAGAAGTTTATCCACTAGTCTTTGTAATTCTGCCCCTGCATTGGACAGTCCAAATGGCATACGCCTAAATTCAAATAATCCTCTATTGGGTACTATAAATGCTGTCTTTTGACATGAATTGCTGTTATCTTGCATATTTATGCAATTTGGGTTTAAATTTGGGGATAGATTCGGGGAATAGCCGTCTGTATTATCTAATTTCACCTGCCAAAAACTACTGGAAAGGTCGATTGAAGTCAAGTACTTCGAGCCTTTAAGGTTATCTAATATGGAAGAAATATATGGAACTGGATAACTATCCTTCACAGTTACATCATTAAGTTTTCTAGCATCTAAACAGAACCTTAATGATCCATCTTTCTTGGTGGCCATAACGACTGGGTTTGCCCACGGTGAACGTGATGGAGCGATGACACCTAAATCCAGCATTCGATCAACTTCTTCATTAAGTGCTTTCAACTTGACAGGAGAGAGCGGGTAGTAACGTTGTTTTATCGGCGGGCCTGTAGTAACGATCCTATGTGTGACGAGGTCGGTTTTACCTAGCCCAGCTACATCCGAAGAAATATCCTTGAATTGTTCAACTATTTGTGATAACTGCCCTTCCTGTTTACTTGTCAGTTGGTTGCGTGGTACTATTGCTCTTACTTCATTGAGTTCAAGTGAATTCGTACAAAAACCTGTGTTATTGTTGTTACTTAAACAAAATTTATTAATCTTGAATATATCTAGCAAATGAAAAGCATAAATAAAATCCATACCTAGTACAATATTATTATATATGTTAGGCATGACCAAAAAATCAAAAGATTTTGAAATATCTTTGTATTGAACCTGTAATGACATAGTTCCTTTAATAAATATGGGAGAACCATCAGCCGTGCGGGCGTTAATAAACGTCTTTTGCATTCTAGCTGAGCTCAAAAATTCTTTGTAAAAATCTTTACCGAGAACAGAAAAATTTGCCCCGGTATCCAATAAACCTATGACCTCCTTACCGAAAATTTTAAATTTTAGAAATAGTCGGTTGTCATCTTCTAGTACTAGAATTTCAGGAGAGATCAAGTCACATTTACCACCCTTAGATACTTTGAGTTGGTCTCCCCTACTAACTAGTTTTTTAAATTACAATTTTTTAAATTTCCCCTAGTGTCGGACTTTGCCCAGTTGCCTTTTTGTTTGGTAGCTGGAGTTTTGTCTGAACAATTTGGACAAAAAGCAGTTGTAGTTCCAATAGCTTTGCAATTAAAGCATATTGGACCTGGAATAGTACGACATACCTTATAGTTATGCCCTATTTTATTACACTTTAAACATGTCTCACCTTGTTTTTGTGGGGTGGACTGTATTCCACGAAACTCCTTCCTAAATTGAGGAATAGCTGTGGGTAAAGTAGTAGTCGCAAAATATTGCTTCTGCGGTTGTGTAATGGGTTTGTTATTTGTTGTTAACAAGCCTGAATAAGCTTCATAGTTTTTACTAATTGCTTTTAATTGTTCTAATGAATTTACTGGGTTGTTTGCTAACAATTGTGCATAAACTGGCAATAGATTATGTTTAACAATTTCTAACAATGAGTGTTCTGGTATAGGTATGCTCAGTTTTGTATTTAAGTCCTGTATATCGATGACAAAGCTAAAAACGGTTTGATATTGCTTCTGCTTTGTATCTCGCAGCTGCTTTTCTGTTAGGTATTCATAATCGATTGCTACAAAGTTGTGTTTGAATGTATCGCACAAAGATTCCCATGTGGGTAACGCATGGCGAACTGATCTGTAAAATTTCAGAGCAGTGCCTTCTAACAGCTCTGAAAAACCTCTCAACAGTACACTTTCACACACATCTCTTGCTAACTTAATTTCGTTCACTCGATTCAAAAATTCAACAACACACGTATCACCACTATACTTCAGTCCCCAGGACTTCAAATTGGAGTTGTAACTGTTATTAATTGCATATGTTACCTGGGTGACTGGTACATGACTGTTTTGTGTCGAGTGCCTTTGTTTCATAAATGGAATATACTTGTCACCGTCTGTGGCTGGATCTATAACATTAGTGCTAGGATTTGTGTGGATATTTTTGCATAATGGCGACTGGATTGTTCCTTGAGCCATCCTCACATCGGTATTGACATAATTCATTTCTTCTGAATCTGAAACAGGTATATCTATTAAGCTCTGTGAATTTTGGAGTTCTGGTTGAGGTGAATCTGACGTTTGCTCCGCTGTTAACTTACGGTCAACAGACGGTGTACTATACATCTTTACAAGAAAAATTGTTACACAAATTCAATAACACAATTGTGAAAATACCTACTTCTACAGTAGATTAAATTGTAATCTTTTGTTTATAAATTCCAACATACACCTTTGCACAAGATAAAATTGGTTTGTTTTTAAGTTAAATTCTAAGTAAATAATTGTTCGGGCGCCATTTGTCATAAGAAAATTGTGATTTGACAAAGAAAGACAAAACAAATAACAAAAAAAATAAAACAAAAAGTTAGGGTTCCTGGATACGTATCAGTCACGAAACATCAGACCTCTGGAGTACAGGGGGCCTCTTGTTGAAAATGAAATTGATGATTTATAATTTACCTATCTATCTTGTGCTAAAGTTATATGGGAGAAAAAAGAACAAAAGATTATTTGAGGTTACAATGCGTTTACTATTTTGATAAGTCCTAATACAATATTAATATTAAAACGCTGATGGCGATAGTCCAATGGATGACGGCAACGAGAAAAATTGGGAAAATAAAATAAATGAAAGGAGGTTATCTGATGGATCCTTTGCTGATGGTGTCTTCTGCAGGATCATCCGATTCTCGAACGCTTCATGGAGCTCCTCCAGTGAAATGACATTGCCTTGTCTTCAAAGCTTCAAATGAGAATTTCGCTCGAGTTCCTTAGTTTGGTGACCGCATGGCGCGTCACAAAATAATTCTTGAAAGTTGGAGTTTTACGTCATCTCAGACGGAAATATGGACCTGGTGTCCCCTGCGGGATCGGCGTTGGCTCCCTCAGGTCATTCTCTTCTCCAAAAGATGTAAAAAAATCCAAAAGGTGATTCACCCCGTAACACGCGCAACGGCGGCTCCGACGTGAATGTCTATTTTTCAAAATGGTCTCCTCGATCTAGCTTCTCTTTCTCGCTTATGGAAGAATTCTTCGAGTGCGAGCGAGTCAGCGTATATGACGTCATGTCGTAATACGGCTTCCAACAGATAACCAAATATTTTGTATAAAGCTATCCGATAGATTCTAAATTTGAAACTAATTTTATTACTAGTTTACAATTCCAAAATAAATGCTTAAAAAATCCTAATTTGTTATTTAAATACAATTTTGATAATTAATTTCACACCAACATTTTATGTTGGTTTCTGATATATTTTATGGAGCAAAGCACAAGCCATCCTGTGCGCCAATTTGCAAAATGGGAGCTAATAAAATAAAGTAATAATATAATTTAAAGATTATATGACAATACATTAAAATTAAAATTCTATTATAATAATTAGTTATGTCATATTGTTACATTAATGTCAAAAGTAATAATTATTTTATTCTCGGCTTACGATTAGAATTCATGAACTCATTGAAGTCATAAAACGTTTGCTCGATAAGCCAGCGCTTTAGTCTGTTTTTGAAGCAACTTAATCTAGGAGAGTTTTTTATTTTTTTATATTCTCAGTTACATTACAATGAATGTTTCGGTAACTAGCACCTACTAAACCTCGCAGAGGTTTGTCTTAGGGCTAGGCCCTCTTGTGACTGTGTCCGTTAGCATGTTATATGCCTCTGGCCTCATAACGAGTGTCAGTTCGCCCGACTTCGCGAGGGAGCCCGAGATACTGATCAGCTTGTCAACGTTACGGATGCCGCAAGTGTGCCTTTCTCGTCTCTTATATGAGTCGGTATATGTCGATATCGTCGAGTGATGGATATATTTTAGTTCATAATATTCTTAATAATTATTAAGTGCCGTTAAACATTTAAAGTGCTGCCAGTGGAAGTGCAGGTAGAAAAGAGTAAACATATTGTGTTAAAAAATTGTTCTGTAAATTGCTACACGGAAATGTAACATTATTTTCATGATTTATAAACTTGAAAAGATTGAAATCATACTTAAGCGAGGAACTACACCTTTTACAAAGACTAATATCAGCATAGCGAAGAAGACTGGTGTGAAATTATTAAATTTGTTAACATAATTCCACAAAGTATTTTTTATTTTTTATTTTATTAATTTATAAGTTTCTTTTTCTTTTTTTTTTCTTTCTTATCTTCTTGATTGAATGATAATTTATTTCCCGTGGTCCATCAGTGTAAGCTAATTTGTACTCTATTCTCTGTAGCAGAACGCGGCCGCACGCGCGTCGACCTCTGTTTAAACTCCTTGAAACAATCGTTGGAATATTCGGCTTAATTAAACGTGAGTACAGGATGATTTAAGCTAGACCGTGGCGGGCGCGAGCTGTACCTCATACAAGGCCCGGACGAGGCACAGATTTAAAACTTCACGAACAGTCAGGGACCGCGGTAGTAGCGGGGGGAGGGGGCAAACTTCTTTGGTCACCCCTTTCCTTTCTCCGACTAATTTACTTCTTTTTTTTTATACCCTTATGTGACGAGACGAGCAAGACTTTCACCTGGTGGTAAGCGTCACGCCTGCCACTAACAGTAGCAGTGCCAGAATTTGTGAACTTGCGAACACAATCCCGCGCCGCACTGCACTGCGCACGTCGCCCTGAGATATTAGATGTTAAATCTCTTCATACCCAGTAATTTCTCTGGTAACATTGCCCTTCAAACCGGAACACAGTAGTGCTTGCACACTACTGCTTGGCCGTTGAATAACTGGCAAAGGTGCTGCAGATAACTGCAGTCATCACTGTTTCGTCTTTAAAGACGAAACAGTGATGACTAAGTCGATCAAATTATCAGTCAAATCTCCGACATTTTTTCTTACGTACAGGGTTTTTCATTTAAGAAAAAAGAAAGCTCTGAGAAGGATAGCACAGTATGGGTGAATGTATGTGTGCATGAGTTGCTTCATATAAAATGTTCGTAAGTTTTAAATCCATCCCTCGTCCGCGCCACGGTCTAGCATAAATCATCCTGAAACCCGTTTATATCCCGGGTGTAGTATGTATTATAAGTATGTATTTACGAAAAATTATAAGTATATAAGTATTCTATCAGCTATCTGGTTTCCATAATGCAATCTTTGCTTAGTATGGGGCTAGATGGCGCTGTGAGTAAAATGTCCCCCCAATATTGATTAATTAATTAATTTATATAAAACAAAAATATTTTATGTGTTTCAGGATAAATGCTGCAAACGCGACCTTCTCGGCCGGCTGCCGGACACTGACAAGCGGAAAGAAGAAGCCAAGAGCTAAACTGCCCTCTTTATACTAACTTAGTAAATATTTTATTGACTACAGCACGGTAATATGGGTTAATGTTACTGGATTCCACAGCTGTATAACTGTATATGTTTATTATTACAGTAGGGAGGCGGAGGCATTCAATAAAAAAAAAAAAAAATTTGACAGCCTTGAATCGAAATAATGATGATTAAATTTGTAAACTAACTTCGCGCCGCGGTTTCACCCGTGTGTTGATGATGATGATGGTAAAAAGTAGCCTATATGTTATCTCCATTCCGAGTTTCATTCAAATCCGTTAAGCTGTTTTGGCGTGAAGAGGCAACTCGACAACACACATACCAACAATCTTTCGTATTTATAATTTACTACCTGCGTTCCGCTGTTTCACCCGCGTTTATTGGGATTAAAAGTAGCCTATGTTTTATTCTCTACTATACCAAAATTACCCGCGATTATTGGGATTAAAATGTTTTATTCTATACTATACCAAAATTCATCCAAATCCGTTCAGCCGTTTTGGCGTGAGGAGGTATCAAACACGCATACCGACAAACTTTGACATTAATACATTATTAACACATATTAATGTAGTCTAATAACCAAGATTGTACCGCTGAGCCGTAGTGTGGAAACATTACTGTTCCAGTTTGAAGAGTATTGTAGTGAAATTAAAGGACTATGGATATTCACCACCGAATGTTTCGAAATAATGAATGTCATACTGGATTATGTTTTGTTAAGTATGTTTTTATGCCATTGCTAATCGGTATATTTTACCGTCTGACGGGCGTTTAGTTCATTTCGTAACTTGATACTACAGTAATAGGCTTTAAAAAAAAATACAACCAACTTCAACTTCGAATACCTGGATGACATTTTCATATTTTCTAGTAATTTTGATTTAAAAACCAAACAACTGAACCGATCTCGATAAAAATTATATGGGATCACATCTGAAAAAAAATTAAACCAAAAACCAAATAAAAAAATAAAAAATCTGTTCATAATTGGCGGAGTAATCGCGTAACATAAATACAAGAAAAAAAAACATACAGTGGAATTGAAATCTTCTTTTTGAAGTCGGTTGAAAAAGTAGTGTACAAACATTACTGTGTCTGTATGCGGTTGCTTTTTTTTAAATATATTTGTACTAGTAACCATCAAGCCATGACAGACGCCTTCGGCTGTGCATTAGCTGTGACAATAGGGCTGACCACTCGGCCTTGACGAGCTTACTGTGTTCCGGATCAAAGGCCAAGTTTTGCTAGTTTCCGGTTTTTGAGCTGTGAGGTTTATTCTTTAACATTTTAATACCTTTAACAGATTCCATAATTTTCTTTTGCACGTTGGTAAGACGGGACGTACAGTGGGAAGGCGAGAACCAAACCCATGTAGCTTGAACCCTGAAATAGTGAACAAAAAACAGCTGTTCCATACATTTTGACCAAGGTCAATACAAGAGGTTCATTGACCTTGACAGCTGTTTTTTTTGCGATTTCTGGGTTGGCCCCATAGTAAAAGTTGTTCATAAACATGAGCATATCTACCTCTAAATTTAGCGGGAATGCAAAACAACAGCTTGTATTTGGTTCGCTAAATACGGTCCCCAACCAAATACGGTTGCGACTAAAACAAGAGTATAAAAGTTAAGTAAGTTAGTATAAAATGTTTAACTAATAATGGCCTCTTAAAAAGTAATAAAAAACTTGTAAATAACTTACCCCCCTATCCCCTATTCCGGATCGGAAAATATTTTATACAATTTCTTATTAGATTGGAATTGCTTTTAGCAAAAAAAAAATAAAAAAAAAACGGTGTAATTCTTGGTGTGAACAATAAAGAGTTAATCAATCAATCTACTTTGTCCATTTAGTTCATATAATTTTCATCGCAGGATTCTCATTGTGTTTGGAAAAATGTATAATGAAACAAAAAGTTATTTAACAGTTTCATCACCACGTGGGGTGCTGCATCTTAGGGGTAGGGGAGAATAATGGTCGAAAAAAATTATATGGAAATAACCCATATTCACAGTAAGATAATGGGGGTTATTAATTTTGTAGGTACATTTCTAAAATGGCACCAATTATATTTATTTATAAGTGATTGTATTTTATTTAGTCATACTTAGAAATAAAAGTCATTTTCATAATGCAAAATGTGTTTAATTTTTCACTTAGTTTATACAAGGTTAGGCGGAAATGTAGTACTAACGAAAGTAGGTCATTGTACTCTTAATTGTTACTAACTTTCAAATAGGACTGACCCTGAAATCGCGAAAAATCTGTTGATCCATAGAAAATTCAAAAAATATTGAGTCTTGACACTGGCAGAAAGCACAAAGTGGAATCCACCAATAAGGAAGAAAAAAATTAATTTGCCTGGATGCCTTCGCTAGGCAAGTGTAGATGGATATGATTTACTGTACAGGCATTAAGTTATTCACAATGATGAGTACAATGAAACGTTCTTCTTTCTACACAAATAAAATTATATTTTTTATCAAATAAAGGTCGAAATGTTTAACTAAGGGTCAAATAGTGCATATTTTCTTCCTCCAAACTTGCCCCGTTTTCCCCTACTACTTGCAAAACCGCGGGTACTTCCGGAGCGGCAGGTATTTCCGCTACCGGCACTTCCGGTACGCTGTCTGATTCTTCTTCGTACGTATCGTCCTGCTCGGTGGATTGGTTTGGTTGTTCCTTCTTTTTCTTTCTGATCCTGAAATAGACAATAAACATGTGGTTATCTCAGGCCCTTACAATCCGTACTTGCAATGCGAGAATATGACGTCTTAGATATTCATACACATACGCTATGCGTTTTGGCGGGAACACGGAAAAATCATGTCGTTGCAATCTATTATTTTCTTAAACTTGTGTTTTTTCGCGAATTAATGATTATTATGGTGGTGTTTTATTCATTGAGTGTTGAATTACATGCACGAGTGTGGGAAAGTGATATACTGTGGTGAAACATGTCTTTTTGTGTTGTTTTCAAAACTCCATAGAAGCTCATAGTAAAGTCGCCACAACTTTACTAGGGTATGACTTGGACTCGACTATGACTAATTTCGTGTGACTGACTGTGATATCATGACATATTTGACTTGATTTTCATATAAATACTTGAAAAAATCATAAACTTGACACTGGCAGAATGCACAACGTGCGATGCCAAGAACTAAAAAAAAAAAAAATACACATACGCTGCGTTCCGTAATGTGTCAAAATCGTTGTTGGCGCTGTGAGCGATATATGACGTTCCGTTTTGATTATTGGGCTGACAGCGCTTCAGCGCGAAAGCAATTCGGAATGGTTGAACATGGGAAACTAATAAACTAACCTCTTTCGAACTGATCTGGTCTGGTCTGTCTCATTATTAATCACGACAAACATAGTTTCTCTCAAAAAATATTTTTTCTTCTTCCTAAGTATTTACAAACAACTCGCCTTTTACTTTCCATACATATCTTGTACGTGTTAAGCGTCAGATGTGACAGCGCTCACAGTGCTAGCCGGGAAGCAATATCACTGTGAACTCAAGATGGCGCCAGTAATGACGTCATCCATGACGTCGAGACTGCTACCGTAGACGCGCTAACGCCAATTCGGAATGGGTTTCTATCGCACTCACAGCGCCAACAGCGATTTTGACTCGCGCCGCGTTCCGAATTGAATTGTCAAAATCGATGTTGGCGCTGTGAGCGATAAATGTCGTTCCGTTTTGATTATTGGGCTTACAGCGCTATCAGCGCGATATCATTTCGGAATGGCTGAACATGGGAAACTAATAAACTAACCTCTTTCGAACTGGTATGCACTTAAATATAACTGGATTTGGTTATCAGCAGTCTCATCATTAATCACGAACAACATTATTTCTCTTCTATAACAGTTTTTCATCTTCTTAAGTATTTACAAACAACTCGCCTTTTACTTTCCATACTTATATTGTACGAGTTAAACGTCAGATTTGACAGCGCTCACAGTGATAACGCCGGGAAGCAATATCACTGTGAACGCAAGATGGCGCCAGTAATGACGTCATCCATGACGTCGAGACTGCTACCGTAGACGCGCTAACGCCAATTCGGAATGGGTTTCTATCGCACTCACAGCGCCAACAGCGATTTTGACTCGATTCAGGACGCGGCGATATTGAAGAGGCGCGCGTCCCAGCCGCGAAAGACAGCGACCGCGCGATGTCGCCGCTTTGCGCACCATATAAAAGCTCTCCCACCGCCGAACAGTTGCAAACGCGACCGAGTCCTGGATTTGTCATTAGGCCGTATAGGCCGCGGCCTAGATTTCAGAGGACGCTGCCGCCCTCTATATTTTAGAAAGGTACACGGGGCGGCGGAAATAAAGTGGCCTACACTCATAAAAAATATAAATCCGGCACTGGCGAGCGGTCGCTTCAAATGCAGGGATAGTACTGAACACGTACAAACTAGAACTCGCGACTGCGCAGAGCCGCTGTAGCTGTAACAGAACGCATTATGGTCTTATACAATGTGTAACAAAAAGGTTCAACAATACTGAAGAGTATGTACATTGTACGTAGGTACTCATCATTATGAACAACTTTAACTATCACATTCGCAGTCACAAACGTGCAAAAATATTTCCAGCAGTGCGCCGACTTTTTGAACGACTTGAACTACGATAAGACAAGCGTACATTGAACACTATACAAGCGACATAACGTCTAAATTAGAACAATTGTAAACTATATAATGCACGTATAGGTATGTACAACGGCACTCGGACGTTTATTGACTGTTTTCACTTAGAGATTGTGTCTCTTTTATTATCTCAATGGCTGCTCCATACATATTTTCCAAGCCAAGGTTAATGATCTTTTGATGTTCAGCTGTATGGGCAGCAGCGTCGTCTCAGTTTTAACGGTGGTGAGCTCTCTGCGATCCCCAAGCAGCGTGCCTAGCGTGGGGATTATTAACTCTATTAAGGAGGCCTTCGCCCAGCAGTGGACGTCTTCTGAGCCCTGTTTTATAGAGCTACAAGTCTTCTACTTGTAAAGAAAAACTGGCAACACCGCTAAAAATATTGAGTACTGCGTTTTCTAAAGCTACAATACAACCAGTGTACAAATTACAAGTACAAGCACTTGTATATAAGTTAAAGAGACCTGTAACTGGTAACTTGTAGTTACTGGTACAAGAAGCTCGTACAATTGTAAGCTTGTACTTGCAGCTTTATAAAACAGGGCCCTGGCTGTTGATAATGCTGACTCTAGAGTCTAAACATATCGATCAATATTGTCTATTGTCTATATTATTTTGGGTCCCAGGGTAGCAGGCGGGACCGCGGGACACTGCTAGTTGAATATTTTTGTATGAAGTGTTCCCACACTTATGGTATTTCTATGTTTTTAAAGCTTAAACAGGAAGAAAAATTATGACCTCCGGCAGGACTCGAACCTGCATACGAGCAGTCTCTATGGGTTTCCGTCTCAACTGCTTTGCCAATTAAGCTATAGAAGGCTCTGCTTTAAATGCCAAATTTTTCAAACTGTTTCAAGCTACCAACTAAAGCCTTGGTGGCGCCATCTGTAAATTTTTGTTACACAAATATTTACCCAAGCCGAATCCGTTACAGGTTCCAAGGCCTGACGAGAGATGTCTTTGAAAACTAGCAGTATAGCGCTAGTTTCCAAAACTTTAAGTGCAGATAGTCTTAGTCTTACCTCTTCGGGTATGGTTGTTTGAGATGGAAGGTCTTGTAGTGCAGCTTCATACTGTTGCTCTGTGTGAACCGCTTCTCACACAGCGAACACGCAAATGGTTTCTCGCCCGTATGCGTCTAGAAATACGATACCAATTACAATGACAATAAAAAACTGTCAAAATTATGTTTTTTTTGATAATAAATATTAATGCATTAAAAATTTCAAAGTTAATCTAAACGTAAACCTCTGGCGTTAAGGTGCCATCTTTAAAAAATAAGTTTCCGGAGATCTATTGCAAATTCGTATTATTTTTTTCGCCAAAGAACCAAAGTTACCGACATAGCTCGCAAGGTTTGCAAGTTGAAGTGGCGCAGGGCAGGACACATCACTCGAAGAACTGACAACCGATGGGGAAGAAAGGTTCTTGAGTGGCGACCGCGAACCGGAAGACGCAGCGTAAGCGCGGCCTCCCACTAGGTGGACCGACGACATTGTAAAAGTCGCGGGCAACCGGTGGATGCAAATGGCAGGTTGTCGTACAGTGTGGCGGTCTAAAGGGGAGGCCTTCGTTCAGCAGTGGACGTCTCCGGACCGATGATGATGATTATTTTATTAAGTTTAGTCATCCGATGTTGAAATTTTTGTTGATAATATTGTCTGAGTGCTCTGACCATCTACCTATCTGACAATGGTGAATAGCACTCGTGGCGTAGCTTGTCGAGGTGATTCTAAACGATCACCGATGTTAAGCAACGGACGGTCCGGTCAGTCTTCGGATGGGTGACCGTGAGTGGCATTTATTTCCGTGGGTCGGATGACACATTAAATTGTTGGTCCCGGTTGTTTGTTCTAGTTTCTATAACAACAACCGTCAGCCATGTCAGAGGCCTTCGGGCGGCACATTAACTCTGACTAGGGCTGGCCACTCAGCCTATACGAACTTACTTACTCACTTACTTATTGGTGAATAAAACGCTTACCTATGCCTATGTATAACAGTCTCGTTCTCATTATGCATCTAAGTAGGTACCACACAGTACAGAGTATTTATATTAAAAGGTTTAGTAGATTTTGGTATTTGGTCTTCACAATTAAAATTCGATTAATTTTTGATTGAATACCGTTTTGTTTACCTAAAAGTAAACGACAAATTACAATTGCATAAGTAAGTAGGTACCTAATTTACCAAGCCGCCTGCCAAGTGTGGGGATCATGGCAACCCCTCCCTAATAAGGGGAAGCCTTCGTCCAGCTGTGGACGTCTCCGGGCTGATGATGATGATTATGTGTAAATATCAAGAAGACAACCCTAACGTTACACGTGCCGCGTCAGGAGAGATAGAGCTACGTGATAGAAAGAGTGCGGCTATCTAGGTGAATATAGCGAGCGGTATCCAGCGCTGTACGAGTTGAATTGCTACTTTAATGCCACGTACATAGAGTTCTTATTTATTTCAATTACTTTGCGTAGTGAACGTTTTGTACTTAAGGCTATAAACATAGAGCCGAATTTAGCTACACAATTTTACCGAGATTGATCGAAGAAAACCGAGACGAAACCGGTCGGTGCTGTATCAATCGCCGGTCATTCATTCGGTCTCGGTCTCTCGGTCGGTCGCAGATCGGCAGATCGTTATGAATGGGAAGGCAAGTGCCGCGGTTCTTGGGCCGCGCGTCGATCATTCACGACCCGGGTCTTTAACGATTGACGATCGTTTTGATTCGTTCAATCACGATCGACACAGGACTACTTTGAATGGTGCTA
Organism: Erannis defoliaria; assembly: GCA_905404285.2. NCBI lineage: Eukaryota > Metazoa > Arthropoda > Insecta > Lepidoptera > Geometridae > Erannis > Erannis defoliaria. Next base: position 11,530,751 of record FR990089.1, on the reverse strand, counting down.
ATTCTAGATCTTTCTATTGTGTTCTCACCACGAGATGCCGCTTGAGTCCGACGGCGGAGTGGAACTGGCGGCCGCACGCGTCGCACGTGTGCACGCTCTCCCGCGAGTGCATGTTCTGGTGCACCGCCACGCTGCCCGGCTGCGGAGGTACACAAGGTCATGGAGTGCGCGCCACCGCTCAGTCTCAAGGCAAGTCAAGTCTCACGGCAACATTTAAACTAAAACTTTCACATGTTTTTTTCCTTTGTTATTGGCATCGTACGTCGTGCATTCTGCCTAAGTCAAGTATATTTGATGTTCAAGTTTATGTAGTTTATGTATTATACAATGCCTTTAAGTAAGGTAGTGTGGGTGGGTAGGTAGGTAGGCAGGTATACCGCGAGCGAGGCACCGCACAACTCGCACATGTGCCGGTCGCGCGGCGAGTGGAAGGAGGTGCGCGGGTGCGCCGCCAGGTGGTGCTTCATGCACGCCGCCTGCGTCGAGAACTGCTGGCCGCACTGCACACAAAAACACACACTAACACGCTACATATTCATGAAATAACGGAATGGGGATCCACGCTGCTTTTTTTTTCCGCTAGATGGCGCATCGTGAATGCGGCCGGTCCTCCCTTGTTTCGTATAACGTATAACGTTTCCTATAATTTCAGTTCATATACAATCAGTTCGCATAATTATTCATCACACCTAATATTTATGTACTATAATATTATTTTGCATAATCATTCATTTTATATAAATTCATTTTGTCATAAGTTTCAATTGGAATCATATAGTTTGAACGAATATTTATTTCGAAAAATTATACTTGACCTAATATTTATTTAAATTTATATCTGTGAAATCTAACTAATGGGTAACGTATCAAAATATTTATAAGTTTACAAAATACAGATGGGAAGGTCTTAATAAAAAAAACAAAGCAAAACGTTCTGACGCATGTCGCCTGACTCGGACGAAAGAGACTCCGGGTGGGCTCCCGCTAGAAGCTCTAGCGGCCGACCCTGAGTTTCTGGCCTCCGCGCTTTTTATATGCACTCTAGGGGTAGGGGCCACAAGCCTAGGTGGAGTCGGGGTGCTCTGATTCGGATCTGTCAGCCATTTCGAACCTAACCAACTCAAGTCGGGTATATGAAATAGGATTAGATAAAGCGAAAATCACACCAAACAAATATTATACCATTCGAACATTAGCGCAACCGTTGATATATCAGACAAATGTTATTTGAAACAAGAATTATGTAAACTAAAAATATACAAACCGATTATTATACGCAACGTTGTTAGTTCAAGTGAAGCGTAGTTATATGAAACGGCGGGGACCCAATCATAGTCAACTGTCAATCTCATACATTTAGTTTTTTGATTTGTTTTAACAGAGAACATTTTTAAAGACTCGGATTACCACGGAGAATCTGCATAATTATACTGGTTTGTACAGCAATCCTTTGCCTTGCTAATTAAATCTCCGTCCAACGTAAAATGTAAACAACTACGCATCTAACCTACAAATCTATTTTCAGTCCGTCAACAGCTGCATAGATTCTTAAAACAAAGCACAGTACCCAGTATTTTTCCTTGTACTAGATTATCGATAACGCCCTCATCAAAAGCAGATAGATAAGCAACGATTAACAAGAAAACTTAATTTTGCCATATCCGCCACTGGCGTCATCGGCGAAAAGTTTTGTCTGTGGAACTTCATTAGAACACTCTATTTAATGTCGTCCTGTCGGTTATAAAACAATATTTTTAGAGCCAATTCATACCATCAATTTACTTCCAAGTCAACTTACAGGCGGCGCCCCAGCATAACTTTGAAAGCGTATATCTTGGAAACGTGACATTAGAGGAGATTTTCTTTCAAACAAACCTCGTTTGTATTGGTGTCAGCTACCGATTCATATCATCGAATCTCGATTTTTCCCCAGAGACGATAATGATTACCTACGTACATAACATTGTGCTGGATTCACTCTCCATAAACAAACAACCTTACATCCTCCAATTTTCCCACACACACACTCATTTACAACTCACACCCACAACACTCCCATATAACCCCACACACACACAATCACACACATACATAAAACCACACACACACAACACGCGCCACCATTAAGTTTATTGCACTGCCTGCTTGTACGAGGGCGGCACTGAAAATTTCGGGAATCAAGGAAGTGACACAACATTACTATAAAAAAATATATTTATTGCTTTTCGAAGTATTCTCCGCGAAATTTGACACATTTTTCCATACGATGGAACCAATCATTGAAGCAACCATTCCATTCGGAAGTTGGGGTCTCCAAAATGGCCGTTTTGTAGGCGTCCACAGCTTCTTCAGGTGATGAAAATCTCTGTCCACGCAATTTATTCTTTATTTTAGGGAAAGTATAGAAATCATTAGGGCTTAGGTCGGGGCTGTACGGCGGATTGTCTAATAATTCTATGTTTTCTTGCTCTAAAAACTCTTTTGTTCTGTGCGCGGTGTGAGAACTCGCATTGTCGTGATGGAGGATGATGCGGCGGTTGCAGTTCTCTTTACGGAGTTCAGAAACGACCTGTGGCAAACAAATGCTAGCATACCATTCTGCATTAACCGTTCTTTGTCCCTCAAGAGGAATAGTCGTAACATGGCCGGTTTTGGAGACAAACGTGGCTACCATTTTTTTTGCGACACTCCGTGAACGAACAATTTTTGTTGGCTTTAACTCATTTTCGAACACCCAAACTCGTGACTGGTTTTTTGTTTCGGGTTTGTACGCGTATATCCAGGATTCGTCACCTGATACGATGTTGTATACAGCATTTGAGGATCCTGCGTGGAATCTTTCGAGAGTTCTGACGCACCAAGTAACGCGAGCCGCTTTTTGCTCTTCACAGAGCGAATGCGGTATCCATCGGGAAAACAATTTTTTTACACCTAATTGTTCATGCAAGATTATTTGTATTTGACTCATGCCAATGTCTAAAGTTGCCTGAATTTCGCGGTATGTCACATGTCGATCTTCCTCAATCAGCTTACGCACAACATCAACGTTTTCTTGAGTGACTGCAGTTTTTGGACGTCCTTGACGGGGATCATCACTGAGCTTGACACGTCCACGTTGAAATTCAGCAAACCAGCGATAAATTGTGGTTTTGGATGGGGCTTCATCACCAAATGCAGAAATCATCCGGTCAACACACTGTTTTTGTGTTAAACCACTTCGAAAGTCATAATAAAATCATGGCTCTTGAATTTTCTCGAGTCAATTCCATTTTCTCAACGACTAAACAAGTTTGACAAAACCTTGTAACAACACCGAGAATCTTTTTTTTAATAAATAAATGGTATTCGATTTTTAAAACCAAGGAGTTTTCAATTAAAAAGATTTTAATATGACAGAAACAGTGGAAATATTCCATTCCCGATACTTTTAGTGCAGCCCTCGTAACAATATACAAGTGGGTACCATGTTTAATAACTTAAATAAATAATAATATCATATATTTATGTAGTTTAGTTCTGCACATCCCTGTTTAGATTTTTTTTTTTATTTATTGTTAACTTGTCCTTGTAATCAACACAAGTAATTCCTTGGTCCAAAAAAAACGTAGGGCTCTGACGCTCGTAATACAGTTTCATTACTAGTGCGAGCGCCAGCCAGTCCCATACACTTTATTAGATTCCTACTTAGATAAGATTATTGAATGTACATATTTCTAAGTTAAGTTGTGTCTTTTTAAACGTAGTCAATACATTTAATTATTATTATATTACAGGTTTTATGAGTGGCCGCCATTTTGAAGAAAAAGCAAGATGGCGAACAATAAGTGTACCAGGCTTCATACTAAACTCTTCAATACCCTTTATTAGCTTACCTGATAACAGGTGCTGGGTTTCCTATGTTTTCTTTTCACCCTTTTCCTTCGTTTGGCTTTTACAGGCATTGATACGTCGTCAGGTTTTCTGAAAAACATTGTAAAAAAGCTGAAACTGAGAATAAAATTCCTAGCACAATTATTACAAAGAATGCAGGGACATAGATTAAAACTACGTTTTAGAAAGAAGAAAATAACAGTAAATGAATATTTTAATAAACTCACCGTTTTCGTAACTCTTTGGTAATCTGAAAAAAAAATACTTTAAAAGCATTGAGCTAATGTCTATAGAGTCACTTTTAAGTACAAAGTAACAAGTAGGGGGCGTCCATAAATTACGTGAGGTGTTTTTTTAAATTTTTTGTCCCTCCCTCCCCCCTGGTGAGATGTCGTGAGATTTTATTCAACCCCCTCCCCCATCCCCCAATCTCACGTGAGATTTTTAAAAATGTGGGTTTCTTACGTAAACGCGTTGGATTGTTATTGTAAAAAGAAAAACAAATTTTGCCAAAATAGTATAAGTTTATTTTGTTTCATCAGAAAAAAAAATGCGTGATATTTGCTGAGACCCCCCCTCTCTCCAACGTAAGATTAGATGAGATTTGACTCGACCCCCTCCCCCCCTTAAACATCTCACGTATTTTATGGACGCCCCCTAAGCAGTGCGCCGACTTGAACTACGATACGACACAAGCGCTGAAGCATACATTAAACACTATACAAGCGACATAACGTCTAAATTCGAACAATTGTAAACTATATAATGCACGTATAGGTATGTACAACGGCACTCGGACGTTTATTGACTGTTTTCACTTAAGAGATTGTGACTCTTTAGATATAAGCCCAAAAAAATAGCCGGAAATAGCGTTTGTTAAACATTTATTAAGAAGATTTTCAAATCAAATCAAATCAAATCAAAATCAAAATTATTTATTGGCTGTAAGCTTACATACTATTAAGAGTTAGCATAGGGCCCCAAACTCGGCACAGCCTGTATCTTGGGGTCCTAAAATGGAATTAAATACCTAGATTTATCGCGCGCACTTATAAACAAGCCTAATATAAACTAAAGTGAGATTACATTATATTATTAGGTACATTAAATTAAGTGAATTGAATTTTGTATGAGAAAAACAAAAGAAGCATTAATCAATAAATTAAATGAAAATAGGTAGCAGTAGCAAAATATAATGCTAATAATATTATAATCTAAAAATAAATAAATAAAAGAAAAAGTTAATTTAAGGGTTCTGACACATTTGTATACGAATTATAGGAAAAAAGTGATTACTAGGACCAGTCTATCCCTCGAATCGGAAGGGAAAGTACACACATACTATACACAAGGCCGAGAGCCTGGTATCGCAGAGGTGACGGGTGGGTGACTGAATGTGCAAAGTGTGTGTATGTGAGTGAGTGAGAGTGTGTATATGGAGTGTATAATGTGTATGATATATGTGGTGGGTATGTAGGAGTGTTGTAGATAGATCACGCATCAAGATTATAGACCTTCACCAGGGCCTCAGTCTCCTCGTATCTGAGATTGAGTAACCAAGTTTTCACCTTCGCCCTGGCTTTCCTGTGCGTTGCATCTCTAAGATCTACGTGCTTAAGCACCGAGTTGTAAGTGAATGCATGTATGAATGGAGGAAGGCGGCATGCAAACACAGTCCTCACTCTTGGGAGTGGGGCTGGCGGAGTGCGCGTGCTTCTCCTAGTATTTGTTGCAGTAGTTGTGTGTGATTTAGCGAATGCACGAGTAATAAAAAGCTGTCGGACAGTTAGAAGTTTTGCTTCCTGGTAAAGTTTTTCTGTTGAGTATAACCGAGGTTTCCCCAGCATGACTTTTAGGACCGCACGTTGAGCCCTCTCTATCGCAATCATGTAGGACTTGGCAGCTCCTCCCCACACACCAATGCAATATTGTATCAGGGATTGGCATAGTGAGGTGTACACTAGGTTTAACACTTCTACACTAGCAGCTGGTCTCAGTTTCTTCATTACGTGGATAATTTTTCTAACTCTTCTAGAGAGAAAGAAGATGTGTTGCTCGAAGCACAGCTTCTGATCAATTTGAATCCCTAGATATTTTGTACATGGTACTCTGTTTATGATACCACATAGGCATGGCTCACTGTTGATAGAGGGTGGAGTTGCAAGTGCGGAACAGGAGTCAGTGTGAATTTTTATGCATGTGACTTTGGGCTTAGTGGCTCGCGTAATGTGAAACCCTATGAAGTTGGTTTTAATGATATTAAGAGTAAGAAGATTTGAATCGAGCCACCTCGCTATCTTGGACATCCCAGCTTCAGCCGCCTTCACGGCATTATTCCAATTTTTCCCCTGGAAGATAGCCACCGTGTCGTCAGCGTAACAGATCAGGCTTGCATTTGGTATATTTAATTTCAGTAGATCATCCATATATATCGTGAACAGGGTTGGCGATAGTATCCCGCCTTGGGGGACACCGAAAGTGACACTAAGCTCTTCACTGAGATATTCTCCGATTTTCAACCGCTGTCGTCTGTTGGTCAGGTAGCTAGTAAACCAATCAAGAGCGTTGCCCCGGATTCCGAGGCACTCTAGTTTTCCAAGAAGAATAGGGATTGAGACTGTGTCAAACGCACGTGCCAGATCAAGGAAAACACCCAGGCTCTTGGACCCTTTGTCCATGTGGGATGATAAGGTCTCAGTCAGTAGTTGTACTGCGTCATCTGTGGATTTACCACGCCTAAAACCGAACTGCCGATCCGCTAATAATTGATACTTCTCGAGAAAATCCACTAGACGTTTGTTTACAATTTTTTCTAAAATTTTTGAGAGAATGCACAGCAAGGATATAGGGCGATAGTTTTCGATGTTCCCATTATCGCCACTCTTGTGTATGGGAGAAACAACTGCAGTTTTCCAGAACTCCGGAAATATACCTGTAGTAATACTCAAGTTACAAATGTGGACTAGTGGAACGAGTATTGAATTACTGATGCTTTTTAAAAGTACAGAGTTGAACGAGTCTATTCCTGGAGCACTTTCAGGTTTGAGTTGCTTTATGAGCCTGTCCACTTCGAAAAGATCGGTGGGAGCGAGAAAGAGAGAATTTGGGCATCGGTTTTCCTTGTTTAGGTTATGGCAGAGGATTTCCTCAGTTGTGTCCTTCCTTTTTAAAATTTCTGAGGCTAAATTGGAGCCCTTGCTAACAAAGTGCCTGTTGTAGAAGTTAACAGACACTTCTGGGCTGTTGTGTTGCTGTAATAGTACTTGCGAATTGTTCTTAGGACCGGGAATATCACAAATATTCTTAATAGACTTCCAAAGTTTTTTGGGGTTTGTATGATTTTCGGACAATTGTGTATTGTCATAGTTTGTTTTGACTTTGCGTATAACGTCATTGCAAAAATTTTTGTATCGTAAGTATGTCAGTTTTAAGATCTCATTGTTAGGTTGTTCCTTTGTCTGCAAATGTAGCCTGTCGCGATGACGCATGCACCGTATAAGACCAGGAGTTACCCATGGCTTAAGTTGGATTTTTGATCGACTGGCAATGAATTCTTGTGTATGTTTTTGGGTTGAGTTGGTAATAGTTTGGTTTAGAACATTCAGTGTCGATTAGTACAAATTGTTCCCAATTAACCCCTTCAAGGTCCTTGGCAACTGCAGAAAAATCAGTTTTGGAACTTACCCTGGTCTTTTTATTTACTTTATTATTACTATTGGTGTTAATGCCTACCATAACCAAGTTGTGGTCCGTGAGAGGACATTGAGTTACCACACCGATAGCTCTGCGGTTTGACCTAACAAAGATATGGTCCAAGCATGTCTTGTCTCTCGTAGGCAGGGTAATTGCAGGTAGCAGACAGTGTTCTCCCATGAGATCTTTGTAGATAGAACAGGGACAATCCAGTGTCTCGTCGAGTAGATTTATGTTCATGTCCCCAGTAACGATAACTGTCTTAGTATTTTTAAGAGATTCAAGAGATCTGTCGAGGGAGTCGAAAAATTTTGCCGACGCAGGAAGTGCTGGCGAGCGGTAAATGCCTATTAAGCTAGAGCAGTTATTAATTTTAACTATTAGGCAGTTGGCGTCGTCAAACAGCGGTTCCGTAGCACTTGCAGGCCAGCAATCTTTGATGTAGATTACTACCCCGCTGCACTTATTAAAAACTTTAGAAGTGTGGAAAGTGTTGTGTCCTTGCAGTTGTGGTATGTGGGGGTCCTCCTGTAGCCAGCATTCTGTGAGAACTATCGCGTCGTATACTATGTCTAAGCGTTTTAATACCGTGATTAATTTTGTAAAATTTGCATTGATACTTCTTATGTTGCATGTTAAGCTCTTGAAATTAAATCCATCTTAATTTTATTTCATACATTACTATATAATCTTGTATGTATGGATGTTTGTGACTCTTTCACACTGAAACTGCTGAACGGATTTAGATGAAATTTGGTATTGTAGTAGCTTATACCTTGGAATAAAACATAGGCTACTTTTAATCCTAAGAATCGCGGGTGGAACTGCGGGGCGCAGCTAGTAGAATATATTTTTATAAGAAACTAACCTTTTCTCTCAGCCTCTTTCCCATAATTTTTTTTTTCGGCCCAGCATCTTCTTGTTCTTTTCTGCGAACCAGATAAATTAATAAATAAATCCCAATATAATATCCTTTCCCTCTCATTTCACTAATATTATATTTTTTTTTTTTATGGACCACAATTCTAGATGAACATTTTGACATGGCCACTAATTTAGAAAGAAAAAAAGACTAACGAGCCCATTTACCCTTCTAGATGTAGTCCTAACATTCATCGAACAACATACAATATTATACTATTCCTAGACAACTATATAAACTTAATTAAAACTAAACATAAATTAAATTAAACACTTGGACAAACACGTAATACCGTTATACCAACGAAAAGAGCGGCTGCATTAAAATCAAAGAAAACAAACAACAACACAAGAACGAGAAAAGAAAAATTAAAAAAAAATTGTTAGCTTATATAATTTATAGTACATACTAGAGGGCGCCCGCGACTTCGTCCACGTACGGAAGAAATTCGCCCCGCTCGCAAATAGTATATTTCATACAGCCCCGCGGTATAATTACAATTTTTTGTAAAGCAATTGTATGGAAAACCGCTGTCGCCAGTTTCACACAAAATTGCATAGAAACTACGACGAAAAAATGCCAATAATTGGTCGCGCGTTTCAAGTAAAACGCTCGAAATGCCATCTTGCAACAGATTAAAATTGATCTAATTACGATGCAATGTGGTTTGGTTTCCTACGCGTCTATTTAAATTGTCGTTTTTGAGCATTCTCAGTTTAAAAACATGTATATTGGTAGAATTGTCATTAAGCGCATTTACACTTAATGCCGGCTAGCGCGGACCGTCACATTTCCGTTCTATTCACTTCTCTCTTCAGTGGTTATAACCACTACACTTACGCTATAGTTTACTGTGAAACAATTATAGAACATTAAAAAACCTTTCAAATGACCCTGTCTACGCAAAATTTAAAAAAAAAAGAATTAAAAAATTCACATGAGTTCAGTGTGCATGTCCGAGTGGAAGAGATGCTCGGTGTGCGCGCGCCGCGAGTGGAAGCGCAGGTCGCAGCGCGCGCAGTAGCTCTCGCGGGCGTCCTCCTCCGACGACGACGGACTTTCCTGAAACAAGCGTGAGGTTTACATAATTTTTTCTATAATTTCACACGGCTGGCCGAATGTCTCTCCCATATCCTTCTTCCAACTATCGCGATTACGCGGCAGATTCTACCAGTCTGCCCGGAACGCGTGGTCATCGCACCAGTTGGTGTTACCACACCAACTGGTCTGCTCGATTGCACGTCGATTGCTCGATTTGCAATTTATCGAAGGTCTATCGATGATTGGTCTATAGTCATTGAAGCTTAATTTAAAATAAGAGATTATTAACGTATTTTTATAATTATTTAATTTTATTAAGTATTTTGTTATTTGTGTTTTACTTAATGAAATTCGACGTGTAACTTTGGTGTTATTAATAACCTATTGTATTGTCTATCAATTATTGATCGATAGTCGATCATTGATTGATCGACCGTTTGTTCGGTCCATTGGAAAGGTTTCGTTTTGGATACTATATTATCTGTCTCCGTCATTCTTAGTGCTGAAGACGGAGGTGATGAGAGTTATTTTTAAATCGAATCCGATTCGATTGAAATTCGATTACGGCGGTTGGTAGTTAAAAGTATCCATGTGCAAGTTTCACCACAAGGCTAAATATGCTTACGGGAAATTTCCTGTCTAAATAGGTATAGGATCATAAAAATATCGAGAAACTAAATAGAAATAAAATAATATCAAAAATAAAGATTAATTAACATCTGAACTTTGATTAAAATTTACTTTTTCGCTGCACTTTTTTTTAAATGTATAATTTGACACGTATTTATTATTAATAAAATTGTCACAACTAAATCTAAAAAGATTACGTCAAATTATAGGCCCTCGCCCAAACGCGGGCGCGTTTGGGCGAGGGCCTATAATTTGGGGCCCATCAACATCACGTCACGGAGCTAAACGACGCACGACTCAAAGCAGTTCCCGATGGCCGTGGTCTTTCACACTGACCCCACTTGGTACAACGAACCGCTAAGGTGAGACTACTCTACAAGTATTCGACTACTGCGTCAGATTACGCTAGCCGCTTTTCCCCGCTGTATTGTGAGGGAAATGTATTGCGCAAGTTGAAATGCCTATAATATCCAAACTTATTTATAGACAATAAACATTATAGATAAACTGCTATTTTTATTTATATAAGTTCAAAACGTTTTAAAACTAATAGTATAAAGCCAAATGTCACAATAATTATAGGTGAAGACAGCATGCAATAACAATATATGCGAGTAAAATTAAAAAAAAAAGTTAAAATAAAAATGTCAAGTAAAACTTAAATTTAAAAAGATTAATCATACAATTTGAGAATTTTATATCAATGAATTACTTAATTAAATAAAAATATATATATATTATTATCGATGATGCTCACATAGTCAAAGACTTCCTGAAACGAATAATGTTGTCACCAAAAATGTCAATGTCGATTGTCTTAGACATGGTATTATATTGACGGGACATTCTAGATAAGAATAATAGTATAATAATATAAGAATATTGAGTTGCCATCTACCAGAGGAAAATGGAAAGAAGTTTACTAGGAATAAGATTTTCAGACAAAGTAAGTAATCAGATCATAAGGGCTAAAACTAAAATACCGGATGTCAAAGAGAGAATAAGGAGACTAAAATGGAACTGGGCAGGGCATATCTGTAGATTGGAAAACACTAGGTGGACAAAGTAAGTCACGGAATGGATCCCACGTGATGGAAAGAGAAAAGAGGGAAGGCCAAGAAAGAGATGGAGGGATATATTCGCAGAGAGAGTTGGACCTGACTGGATGAAGAGAGCAAGAGACGGAGATGAGTGGAGACCACTAAGGGAGGCCTATGCCGAAGAGGCAACTTCTACAGGAAATATTTTGCAAAATGTATAAACGACAAATTACCTGTACCTGTAGTAGAAATTAAAGGCTTTTTTATTTTATTTTATTTTAATATAAGAATATACTCACAAGTAGTTCGTCCGGGTGCTTGATCCTTGCGTGCTGGCGCAGCCCCGCGCCCGACACGAAGGAGGCGCCGCACCGCACGCACACGTGCGCGCTGCGGTGCGTGCGCATGTGCGTGTAGTACGTCGTCACGTGCCGGAACTCCTCGCCGCACTGGAGGCACTTCTTTGTGGCGCCGCTGTGGTACTCCTCGTGGAGGACGGCTGACGTGCTGCGAATTTTAAATAATCGTCAAGACACTGCAAGTCCACTGCTGGCAGCTGGAAGAAGCCCTCCCCCTTAAAAAGGGTGGGCATAGCGAGTGAGACATTCGCCTGGCGGTAATCATCACGCCTGGCCATAACACCAGCAGCGGCAGAATAGGGTAGATGACTGATGTTTATATCGTTGAAACTAATAGCTTTGATGAAGCATTTAAGTAAACATAGTATGTTTATTGAAAAAATAATTTAAATCGGTTAGTAATGTTCTGATATATAAGCGTTTAATGTTTTTGTTAGAGACCACTCTGTCCCTTTCACACAAAACAATAAATGACGTCACGCCTTACTTGTCAGAATAGAATTTATATGGCGTACAGAGAAGTGACGTCACGATTAGCTGTTTCGCCTCTCTGTCTAGCATGATATTAAAATGCTTATTTGTTGCTTATTTTTGATCAGATTTTCATTTTCATTTTATTAATCGGCTATATTTATGAGCCACATTTGAATAGGACAAGATAAAAAAAACAGTCATCTAGCCTATTATAAACTTGCTAACAAAATCCTGCGCCGCACTGCACTGCGCTCGTCACCCTGAGATATTAGATGTCAAATCTCTTCAGATAAATTACTGGTTAATTTCTCTGGTAACGTTGCCCTTCTAAATAAACAGTAATTCTTGCACACTACTACTTGGCGGTTGAATAACTGGCATTGGTGTGTTAGTTCCCCAGGCGGACTCTGCAATAGAGTCCTACCACAACAAGACAGATCACTACAGATCTAAGCAGTGTGATGTAAAATCAATACTGTGGTTACTCACTCCAAGTGGAAGTTGAGGTGGCAGCGCAGGCACTCGTATCTGGTGTAGTGTTGTTGGATATGCTTCCGTAAGTGGCACTTCCATTTGAACCGCATGCGGCAGAAACGGCATTCATGGTCGCCTAGGTCCTAACGAAAAATATACTTATCAAAGGGGTATGGGTAACTTTGGCCTTCCTAATAGGGTAGATGATGTTTATATCGTTGAAACCAATAGCTTTGATGAAGAATTTAAGTACATATAATATGTTTATTGAAAAAATAATTTAAATCGGTTATTAATGTTCTGATATAACGATATGATAAAGTTTTTTGTAGAGAAAACTCGGCCCCTTTCCCACAAAACAAAAAATTACGTCGCGCCTCTGTGCGCCATACTTGTCAGAATAGAATTTATATGGCGTACAGAGAAGTGACGTCATAATCTCCTCTCTGTCTATAGCTTGGCAACTTAATGCGAGACCCGCCTGCGGGGTGACAGACGTTGGGAGAAGCAAGGTAGGTATCACCATAGAAAAGATAACAGTAAATTTGACGTCATGCAGAGTCATGCTTACGCATGGCTACACACGTAGAGAAAGTACTGAGGTCATGAATCTCGAGATAAATCATGGCTGTCAGTGACATACCTTAACGGAGACAACAAATGTATGTAAAATAAAATTTGGGCGAATGTATTCAAGAACTATAAGTTTTATTTCAGACCATTCATGTTATATAAATAGACAAACAATGATAAAATTTATTTTCATGCAACATTTTCAGTATATTCCATATTTGCAGAAGGTTTTTACTGAATTTAAACTCATATAAAGCTTAGAAAACATCGCATAATTCTGTCCTGTTCATATTCTTGCTTTCACTTTCGTTCAGAGAAATCATAAATTTTCAACAAAAAAAAGTTTTCCGAAGGTTTACAAACACTTCAATGAAATGTTTGGCTAAGAAGCTTATTTATCTTTAGAGAGATTGTCAGATAGAAAATCTCGTGTGTATCCTTTAGATTTGAATATGGAGTTGACAAACCGACTAACCGCGTCGAGAGCGCGGGTCTACTGTCGGTTCTGACGCGTGGTCGCGCGGTGCGCGAGCTGTCCTTCCCCGCGACACAACCCGCCCCCGCTAACATCCAGAGTACCTCGTCCCCGCCAACGTCTGTCACCTTGCAGGAGGGTTACGCACGACGTTGCCAAGCTATAGCATGATATTAAAATGCTTATAAGTTGCTTATTTTTTATCAGATTTTCATTTTGTTTTCATTAATCAGCTATATTTATGGGCCACATTTTAATAGGACAATTAAAACAAACCAGTCATCTAGGTCAGTCTCCACTTGTCCTTCAGCTTAATGTACAACAAGGCCACAGGCGTGACAGATGTCTCACGCAAGATCAAACGACTTAAGTGGCGCTGGATTGGACATGTAGTTAGATCTTCCAAACAAAAATGGACCAAATAGGTCATATCTTGGTACCCCAGAGATAGGAAGAGATCAAGGGGACGACCACAGAGAAGGTGGGAAGACGACCTACCAAAAGGGTGGCACAGAATAGCCAGAGATAGAGAGGAGGGCCTATGTCCAGGGAGGACAACCTGATGGCGAAACTAGTGCTGGTTATAGATTACACAAACATGGCTGCGAAACGCGTGACTACCATCGTGGGCGTCGACACGCACCCGCTCAGTGACCATGGCGCCCAGCGCCTCACTCTAGCAAGAAGCGTTACTTCTGCACCTGCGCCCGCGCACTATCTAGGCCGCAGCTTCTCTGCGGCCAACGAGTATAACTTTATTGTTGCCCTGGATTCCATTGACTGGGACAATATCATTGAAAAATCGAGTAATTGTTGTCACGCGTTGGCCGAGAGTATAGTCAATATTTTATCTAATAAATTAAAAATCTGTTTTCCGCAAAAAAAACAGCTTACTCATAATAAACACTGGGTTGACGCGGAAATTCACAATTTTAAGCACTTACTGCATGAGGCTATACAATTAAAGAAAACATTCCCCACCGATGACTTACTGCGTATTAAGTGCGATGAACTTACAATTAAATATCACGCCTTATTAAAAGAAAAACGTGTCAGTCATTACTCTAGTATAGTCAGGGATAATCCACGACGCATGTGGACTGTAATAAATTCAGAGCTGGGTCGTGGCACTCGCGAGAGAGTCGATTTCACTGACCTGGTGCGGGACGCGGACGGTCAAGCGTTTGGCACGAAGAAGGATCTGGTGGACGCACTTAACTCGGGGTTCGTGACGGCGGCAAGTAGGTGCGGAGCGCCCGCGGCTAACAGCGCAAGCGCCTTAGCTGCACTTGGGGACGAAGCATCCGCTAGCGACGTGTCACTAAGGCTAGAACCGTTCTCTCCCGTTGAAGTGGTTACTATAGCGACCAAACGTATTGCTCCTAAAAAGAGTACCGATCTCTATGGTCTGTCCGCGAGCATATTAAAAACCGGTATAGAACCAGTAGCACCCGTTATTAGTCACTTGTTTAACTCGTGCCTGCGGGAAGGCATATACCCAACAGCACTCAAGAAAGTTAAAATATGCCCCTTGTACAAAGGGAAGGGCAAAAAATCAGAGGTCAAGTCCTATAGGCCCATATCTCTCGTCCCTGCCGTAAGTAAAGTGTTTGAGGTCGGACTCAACAGGAGACTTCTTAGCTTTATCGTAGATCGTGGCGTTTTGTCGGAACGGCAATACGCGTATCGGGCCGGCCGTGGGACCACAGACTTGGTGCGTGAGGTGGTGTGGCGAGTGTTGAGCGCACGCGAGGCGGGATTACAGGTTGCCGTTCTTTGTTGCGACCTATCGAGCGCGTTCGATACTGCCGATCACGATCTCGTTGCTAATAAGCTGCAGTTTTACGGGATCCGCGGTCCGGCTCTGTGTGTGATGTCGTCCTTCATGTCTAAGCGAACGCAGGTCGTGGTGGGTGACAGAGGCCACGTCGTATCGTCTGAGATGGAGAACGGGATGGGCGTCCCACAGGGCTCCTGCTTGTCTAACACCTCATTCAGTCTCCTCCTCAACGACCTACCCGGTGCCATCACTGGCGCCGAGATTTACATGTACGCCGATGACGTCGCTGCGGTGATTACCGCGCCGACGCATAGTCAGCTGGAGTCGAAACTGAACACGGTAGCAAACGAGCTCGACAGCTGGTTCCGTTCTAACGGATTAGCTCTTAATAAGGACAAGACCTGCTTCCTTGCATTCAACCTCAATGGTCACTCAACAAAGACTTATTCGGTAGCAGTCGGCAATACCGCGCTCCAACAGGTACATAGTACGAAACTTCTGGGTTTCCACATCGACGGTGCGTTGACGTGGGAGACGCACATAGACGAGCTTTGCGGGAAGCTGAGCCGCTCGTGCTTCGCGCTCCGGCGGCTTGCGAGCACCGCCACCCGCAGCGTGGTGCGCTCCTGCTACTTCGCGACCGTCCACAGTAACATCACGTACGGGTTGGAGCTGTGGGGCCGCGCTGCCGATCGGAACAGAGTCTTTGTAATGCAGAAACGAGCCATACGTGCTATATGCGGGGTTCAGAACGACGTCTCATGCGTAGAGCTATTTAGGGAACTTCAGATACTGCCCTTGCCGTGTGAGTTTATTTACCAGATAGCCCTATTCACCCATGTAAACCTAGAAACGTTCCAACGTAGGGGCGTTCACAGCACTTTAGATTTACGAAGTAATAAAAAGAAAGACCAACTGATCACCCCGTCGCACCGTCTCGTCAAGTCGGAGAGGTCAGTGTATATTCTGGGGCCCGCGATCTACAACCGTATACCAGCTTCCATTCGGGATACTCCTTCCACCGGGTGTTTCAAATCTAAGCTCAGAGCGTGGTTACAAGAAAATTTGTTTTATGACATTGAAGCTTATTTTAAAATAAGAGATTATTGACGTATTTTTATAATTATTATTTCATTTTATTACCTAAGTAATTATTATTTTTGACTTACTTAATGAAATTTGACGTGTAACTTTGGTGTTATCAATAAATTATTTGTATTTGTATTTGTATTTGTATTTGATTAATAATGTCAGTAAATAAAGGGTATTTTTATTTTATGGGTAAGTTTGTATACATTGATATTAATAATTATGAGTGTCATAACGTATTTCCCAAGTTTGGTCTTAACTTCAAAATAACTTAAAATTCTGTTAGTTATACCAGACCTGCAGCGCGAGTACCGTTCTATGTCGCTAAATTTGACGTGACGGTATAGCAGATTTCTATAGACGAATTTGAGAATTTATCGATTTTTAACGATTTAGATGTCAAATTGACGATCGTTAAAGAACGGTGCTCGCGCTGCAGGACGATGTCCAAAAACTGCTTCCAGAACCACCAGATGTCGGGCAGAAGCGTTTTCTCGGTTAACAGTGGTGAGCATTCTGCAATCCCCAAGCCGCCTGCCAAGCGTGGAAACTATGGCAACCCTATTACAGGGAGGTCTTCATCCAGCAGAGTACATCTTCTGGCTGATGAGTGTCTATAATACAAATTCGTTTTTAATTACTCACCTCACTATGTCTACATTGTACATGTCTGTTCAGCATATCTCTTTTAGAAAACCCTTTAAAGCAATCCATACACTTATATGCTGCATCTAAATACTTCGGATCATCAGCTTTCCCTCTGAATTCCTTCACTGCTTCCTCTTCCGATAACATAACCTTCTTCCAGTTCTCTTCACTTAAATATCTACCAAGCTCTTTTGAACTTAAACTTATTTCTACAGCTTTACTTTTAGTGTTCTTGAGATCTTCGCTTCTTAAATTAACTACTTTACCCTCTTGTACTAAGATTGATATCGGACTGGATGGGTCTGCAGATATGTCACTATGTAATTTAGTTTCAGGATTGGTTGAGCTGTTAAGAGTGCTACTTAAACTTTTGTCGTTTGAATTTAAACTGTCAAATATTACTTTAGCTAAGTTCTTAACGTCATCTGTATCTATGTTATTGGTATGTTCTGAATCTAAGTTATTATCGTTTTCTGCAATTACATTGTCAATATTTTTTGTATCCAAGTTATTGATGTCCTCTGTGCCTTCAGATTGGTTTGTATCTAAGTTATTTATACTGTTTTCGCCATATAACTTTATTTTCTTACTGTTGTTTTTTAAATCACTTATTACTGGCTGGGAACTTAATTCATTTTTCTGAACAGTATTTTCGGCTTCATTATATTCAAGTTCAAATTCTTTGACAGTAAATGCTTTGACTTTATCCGTATTAGTAATTGTTTTTAGTGTTGGTTGGAGTTTGGTTTGGTCTAGTTTGTAGATAGCTTCGTATGTGATCTGAAATATTTAAGGAAAATTAGTGTACTTAAGTTTAGTCCAGTATTTTTTTTTAATGATTTGTATTCTATTGTATTACAAATGAACGGATGAAAATGAATAGGTTTACAAGTATATCAACATATTACTACTAAAAATAGTACCTAATATGTAGACATAAAAAAGTCTACAGACTACTTTATTCCTCAAAACTTATCATAATAGCAACACTCATCTAAAAACTATAAACATTTCTAACTTACTATCAAAACAAAAGGCAAAGGTGTATCCAAATAGCCAATTAAGCCTGGAAAGCATTTGATTGAAGTACTCTCAAAAATAATAATAGATTTTGGAGTGGTTTTGAAGGATTTTCGTACTGGAAAGAAATCTATAATAGGCCAAAAACTCGCCTGGTTGAGTTTAAAATTAATTCACTACACTTATTTGCTAATTCTATCTATAACAGTTACATCTTGGCTACATCCTTATTAACAGACTATAAGCAATGCTATATTTTTTATTAATATTAATTTACTTACAGGGCCTTTCCATAGTAATTCTTTTAAGTATTTCTGACCCATGTAGCATTTCTCTTTAAACTTGTGAAACTTGTGGAGCATCGCAGCACATTCGTAGCAGAACCATTGTGGCAATTCATCACTGTCAGGGACCTGATAATAATCCATTTTATTATGTACTTAATCTAAGCACGTAGGTACTATACAGTGAGTACATATCGGTACCATAGTCTTACTATAAAAGTAAAGTGTAGTGATCTATTGTTAAGTAAATATTATGTGATATTTTATTTCCATTTGTACTATGTACCTACATAATTATGTTTATCACCGGGACTCAATCACGCACAAATAAATTTATTTTACATTGTGATTTCAATCAGGAAGATGGATTTAGATTGTCGGCGTCTTGAAATCCTGTTATAGGCAAGTGGTCGAATCGCAGTAGGGTTTCTGAGAAATCTGCTGATACCGTCAGTGTAGTGTGCCGTGGAAACAAACCTACGTTTTAACAAGACCATATGAGGGTAGGACACCCACAAAACCCTAATTTTTCACCAAGGTGACACGCATTCCTCAGTCAGCTTGTGACTAAGGCCATTGGAACATCGGTCGAAACGTTGAGGTAAATAAAAATAAATTTATTTGTGTTGAGACTACAAGGATTATATTCCTTAAACTTATGATTTGAGATATATAGAAAATGATGACAGGCTCACAGGGCAGACAGTGTGTTGTATATAATATATTATATACAAAAAGTTATGTATTGTAGATATAATTACAAGTATAAGAAGATTAGAACTTACTTTTGATGCTGTGACTTCTTCATAAAAATATTTCAACTGAAAGCGATCGAATTTATATCCTTTCGCTTCAGTACGAAGGCAAATTCTACAAATATTTAATGCAGACATTTAGGTTGTATAGTTAACACAAAGTTTAATTAAATAACATATTTCTAATATTCAATTGTAAACAAAATGATAATACATTAAGTCAAAAATTACGATCCCGTATTTCATTTTCAAGTCAAGAATCAAGACACAAAACCATAAAAAATCACAAGTCAAACCAAACAAATCAAAAGTACAAAATGTATCAAAACATGAACACAAAGATATAGTCCGAAATAGGTTTTCAATAAAACTAACTTAGAAAGCACTAACGAGAACTAAGACATGGTGTCTTACTTCTCCTGAAAATACAATGATGGTTCTTATTAGCACTGTTATCATTGCAAGCGCTTCTGGTGTAATTCAGATTAAAAATAAAAAAACTATTTTTAAATGTCAAAGTCAAAACGTAAGATGCTTCAATGTCATTTGCCAATTTTTAAGGGACTTCCACACAGTCCAGTCTGACTGACGATGCCTTAGTTTATTCACTTTTGATGCTGTGACTTCTTCATAAAAATATTTCAACTGAAAGCGATCGAATTTATATCCTTTCGCTTCAGTACGAAGGCAAATTCTACAAATATTTAATGCAGACATTTAGGTTGTATAGTTAACACAAAGTTTAATTAAATAACATATTTCTAATATTCAATTGTAAACAAAATGATAATACATTAAGTCAAAAATTACGATCCCGTATTTCATTTTCAAGTCAAGAATCAAGACACAAAACCATAAAAAATCACAAGTCAAACCAAACAAATCAAAAGTACAAAATTGATTGATTGTACAAATTTCACTTTGATTAGAGGAGTTGGAGTACAGAGTACCTTTTGATTTAGCTCTCTCTCTTTATTTATAATGAAGGTCACTAAAATTAATCTGCGTTGATCTTCACCCCTATTCTCAACTCCATTGGAAAGGTTTCCGTTCGGATTCACACTATCCGTCCCACTCATCAACGTTTAGGGGCCTTATTTTTGAATCGTACCCAAGCGTAGCTCATGCGAAAGAACAGCTTCTTTCGCATGCGCTACGCTTGCCTTTGAACGATACTGTTTGGAATAACGTTCAATATCGTTTGAAAGTCGGCTCCTTTAGCATGCGCAACTTGGCGTACGGTTCAAAAATAAGGCCCCAGGATGTCAAAGGCGGAGGAAGCGTAATTCGAATCGAAAGTTTCCGACGCCATTCTGAATTGGGGTGCAGATCTTTCGTCGACCGCGACCATGTAGACAGCGATCCGTGGCCGGCGGCCGGCCTGAGACGGCCTCCATTCCAGCATTTTATGCTGAATCTTAGTATTAAACTACGATAATATATTATAAATAAACATAAAACGGTATGACCCCACAGAGTAAGTTTTATTCGTATTTTGTCTGAGCCTGATCCCAACCCCATTCTCTATCGACTATTCACAATAAGTACCATAGTACCTTCCTAAATATGGACGACAAATCAAAGCCGCACACTATCATGGAGCTGTCCTCTTCAAAGCGCAATGGTAAAAAATCTTTGTATGGATTTATTGATCCATTTTAAATTACGGTCTTACTTAAAAAAAACTTCTCAACCGTTAGGCACTGCTTAAGATGCTCTGCCATCTTCTCTCTGACGAGAAGTTGCACGTGCTAGAAAAGGACAGAGAAGAGAAGTTTAAGCAGTGACTGAGGTAGAAAAGTTTTTGTAAGACCGTTATTGACTACCTTGACTTGACCACAGATTTAAAATAACTATATAGCTTGATGGTTTGATTTCGATTATTAGAGCAATCACTCAAATCGACTTACGGCTAGCATTTCTTATCAAGCCCCAAGCAAGCCTCCATTAGCAAACATCAATCAGTCAAAAAAAAGACAAAAAGGGAAAGCAAGCTTTGGTTGGATTGAAGTACGGAGAAAAAAGAAAATTGATTTTTCGATTAAAAAACTGAAAAAGTAAGTGTGATTATGTCTGATCTAGTTATTTGTAGGATATGTCTGCGCACTGATACGAAAAGCTACCACTACGACCAGTTTAACCTCAAGTATTATTACGAACAAATTACGGCCTGCAAAGTGAGTAACCGAACGAAGCTCTGGCTGTTGTCACCCTGCTTGCGAATGGTGCCGAAATTCTGAAGCACAATTCACTCCTTCAAACCTTCGCAGAAATAACTTAGAGTAAGAATCTAACGCTCTGGTCTGTGTTTGTATTGGTTGTTATTGGAATACTGACTTGTACATGCCTTTTACCTGTAAGTGAAAGTCTTAAACATGAAGTGTTGTTCCTTCTAATTGATTGGTTTAGTTTTTATGTAGAAACCAGTAATTTCCCTAAGTTTTGACTGGCCCAGTATTATCAACAATGTGTTATGATTATAATAAATTATTTTATTCTAGTTACTACACTAAAAAACTTAACACATTTCTTGTGTGAGAATATACCTACTTTCCTACTTATTGGCTAATTAAGAGGACACTTAATTGTGCTATGCTGCTAGTTAACACACTTGCATCTATTTATTATTAGCTTAATGGTTTCTAGACCTCACATTAACCCCAGCTTGTTTTATTGTCTTAAACATACATGATTGAAAATGACATATTGTATTCTTCTGATTGTTTAGTTCATTATGAATAGTGTCAGCATGCTTGATCCTCTCTGTTGTCACAATTCAAAGGACAATCTCTGCATCTCAATGGCTGTGAGCCCAATGACTTCGATTCGATCCTTGGTTGAACAGACAATGCTTTTATACTATTTATAGTTATATTTTAGAGAAGAGGGAGAAGATATACTTAACAGATAATGAATTTCAACACTGCTGGATATAGGCACATCAGCTTAATGCTGCTCGCCTATCATTAAATATTTTTTATTTTTTTTTAAATCTGGCTAAATCTTAAATAGGCTCTTTGAATATATGCCTGTATAGCACTATGGTCTTTAACTGGCAATAAAATCCGGTAGAGGATATTCGCCAAAGAACCGAAAGTCATCGACATAGCTTGCAGGGTTTGCAAATTGAAGTGGCAATAGGCAGCTCAAAGAACTGATATCCGATGGGTAAGAAAGTTTCTTGAGTGGCGACCGCGAACCGGAAGACGCAGCGTAGGAAGGCCTCCTACTAGGTGGACCGGCGACATTGTAAAAGTCGTGGGCAACTGGTGGATGCAAATGGCAGGTTGTCATACAGTGTGACGGTCTTAGGGGGAGGTCTTCGTTCAGCAGTGGACGACTCCGGGCTGATGATGATAGCACTGTGGGATAATGAATTTTCTATTGATACAATAGGATTATGTAAATTAGATCAGTACTTCCAAAGATTGCTTTGAACGAATATACATACTCACAAGTCTTATAATATTGGTGTTGATGATGTATATAAAGAAAGAACTTACCTACTTACTTTTGATGTCAGAATTATAATAATTAATATTTGAGCAAAGGTTTATTTTCACTCCATCATGGGTTGGGTAAAATATTAGGTTTTGGTAAATCTTTTAACTCTCTTTTTCTGGTAATGTCATAAAGAGGGACATATACAAAAATTTCAATTTCAATTTATTTTTTACAACAAAAAACTTCATTAACACACATTTTCTCCTAACGCAATTTATCTTAAATAACTTAGTAAACACTAATTACTTGAATGTGTTAGGTATTTAGTTGGCACCTATACTAGGTAACCCTGTATTATAGCTGCCACAATTCTACCTCCGGCATCAAAATTAACATGTTGCCGCCTTCAGAGCTGTTGGGCGTGGGTTCGATCCCCACCCAGGACAAACATTTATGTGACGAACATAGATGTTTGTTCTATGTCTGGGTGTAGTATGTATTACATGTATGTATTTACAAAAAAAAAGAAGTGTATAAGTATTCTATCAGCTATCTGGTTTCCATATTACAAGCTTTGCTTAGTTTGGGGCTAGATGGCGCTGTGTGAAAAATGTCGACCGATATTTATTATTTTTATTATTGTTTGGAAACATAATAATCAACAATAAGTTTAACAACCCTGCCAGCTTTAGCATTAGCTAGGGATGAAAGTGGAAGTCCCCGCCAACCTTTCTAGCTGTATAACTTTTTAATTAGGATTTTCAAACTTGACTTCTGCTATTATCGCTGAATTTAGGTACCTGCAAAGGTGGAAAGGGAAGCGAGAGGGGAAGAGGAAAGGATAGCCTGCCCTTCTCCCTATCCCTGGATATGTAGTTTTTGAGAAATGGTAGATAGATAGATAGAAACACTTTATTGTGGACACTAAAAATAAAATAACAATAGAACACAAGAACCTTAAGGACTAGTGCTACAAGTGGCGGCCTTACTGCAAACAGCGATCTCTTCCAGGCAACCATGAATGAATAGTTTTCTGTCACTTTTTTTGACATTATCTTGTCAAATCGCTCTGCATTAGAGCTGTGAATCAGGAAAAGCGTAAGGTGCAGGCCACACAGAAATGGGTTCGGGCACGGGCGGCTTCCCATGCCATTCGAATTTCATGCTAAACTCATGAAAATCAGGCACACACTGACGTTCCTCGGGCGCGTCCACGCCCGATGCACGACTGATGAACGTCGTTCGGTGTCTCTTAAATTGTGCCTTATTTCAATGTATTTAGTATGAAATCCGAATGGAAGCCGTGCCATGTCCGCGCCAGCTGCCATTTCTATGTGGCCTGCGACTAAGCGTATGTATCTTCAAACTTCCTTGTATTAGACAGGGGGAGAGATAATGCAATATCAGTCACACCTTACTTAGTGGTTACACTCAGCACATTTGACTTTGTTATGTAGAGGAAACTCTCAAGGTGCTTTCTTAAAAACTTTTTACTCTGAGTAATCATCATCATCATCAGCCCGGAGACATCCACTGCTGAACGAAGGCCTCCTCCTTAGACCGCTACACTGTACGACAACCTGTCATTTACATCCACCGGTTGCCCGCAACTTTTACAATGTCGTCGGTCCACCTAGTGGGAGGCCGCGCCTACGCTGCGTCTTCCGGTTCGCGGTCGCCACTCGAGAACCTTTCTTTCCCATCGGTTGTCACACATAAACACGTAAACACATAGTTCAATGGTAAAGAACGTAAAAATTTAAAAAAATACAACAGGTAGGGAAAAACCTAAAGAAGCCGAGTAACCAAATAGAATTTTTTAAAATAATCTGGTTTATAAAAAAATTAAATACAAATTACCAACAAAAAAAAAACGGTTTAATTCAAATGCTCAAAATTATCAGCGACAGCACCACATTATTTTTTACGAATTACATAGCCAAACTAATGCTTTAGCACAGTAGCCGTTTATTTTTTTTATTTCATGCCTACATTTTGAATAATTAAATAAAACCCCACCTAAATTGCTCAAAGCTCATCATCATCAATTGTATCATGCGATTTTCGACTCTAAACTAATGCAAGACGCGCGGGTGAAATCTGTTATTTTTCTGGCATTAGTCGCACTGTTAATGATAGGCGAGCAGAACAATATGCTGATGTGCCTATATCAAACAGTGTTGAAATTCAGTATTTGTTTGTTGAGTCTATCTTCTCCTTTTTTTTACTAATTTACTGTTCTTAAATGCGTTTAAGGATTTGGATGAAATTATATCCTCAGGCAACCTGTTCCAATTGTAAACGACTCTATTGCCGAGGATGTGGCTACATTACTCATGAAGACTCAAATTGATCCTTTAAAATTTAATTGTAACAAGATGTACTCGTATTGGAGATATTGTGTAACAATGTTTATATATAAATGTCTTCTCTGCAGGTAAACGACCGCGAGCATTTGCCGAAATGGTTCTGCTTTGAGTGCTCGGCGCTACTCCTCAAGTATCACAGATTCCGGCAGAAGTGCTACACCGGTCAGAATACCCTGCGAGAGATTGCGTGGAATGGTATGGTGAGTGTAACATTAGTATGATCAGCATGTTCCTAGACCTGGGTATGTCCTGAAACTGCATCCAGAACCACTGGAGGATGGGCAGCAGGATTCTCTCGGTTAACGGTGGTGAGCATTCTGCAATCCCCAAAGCAGGCTTGTTAATCTTGGCAGGTTTCGCCTGCCAAGCGTAGGGATTGTGGAAACTTCTCACCGCCTCGCCCCAATTAAAGGGGAGGCCTTCCTCCAGCAATACACGTGCTCTGGCTGATGATGATAATGTTCCTAGAGCTGTTTTATTTATTTTACGGTCATAAGTATAGACAATAACTAGATAGTACCGAAACTGCGCGTGACCTTGCATAAATCACACGCCCTTACGTAAAATAAATAAGGAATCCACTGCGTACGCATCTCAGCCGTTCGCGTTCCTACTCAGCTAGCGAGTGCACAACGTCATGTGCAGACACAGGCCAAATAAATTCATCCCACATAATAAATCAACATTATTTTTTTACGTGTTTTTTTTAAGTAGTCATTTTCGGACTGGGCCTAAGAATTTCCTACAGAATCTCATAAGGTAAAAAAGACACTAAAAGTAAGTAAGTTCGTATAGGCTTAGTGGCCAGCCCTAGTGTCAGAGTTAATGTGCCGCACGAAGGCCTCTGACATGGCTGAAAAAAAGACACTAAACACACTAGATATAAATTGAATAAAGATTGAAAAACCACAATCTAAGTTACCACAACAGCATCATTGTTATGTCCTTCCCAATTTTTTTTATCATTAAGTCTTACAAGTTCTAACCTCTATAATAAAAACAAATACTGTTATTTTCCACAGTTATCATATGAAGCAGTAAGCAAAGTAGACAGGGACGGTAGGAATCTACAATCGCCCCTAACTATCACGCAATCTGATGACGGGAAGACCTTCACCAACATCCTATCTCCGTCGGTCCCCTACAAGAAACGGAGTAATATCAAGATTGAACACATCGGCAATGAGACTATACAGCTAACGAATACTTTCCAACATCTTGTCGATGCAGCGGAGAAAGCGTCAACATCTCAAAATGAAGATGTCGACCTTGATGATATGATCGATGATAACATGGCTGATCCTCAAGGGTCACCCATCAAAACAGAAAGCATCACCGTCGATATGGAAATGATGCACCCGGGTCCGCCTATACCTCGTACTGATGTGCTCCCTATTCCGGAACACTCTTACAATCCAAGTTACATCGAGCCTATAAACTTTCATTCGAGTCACTCTATCTTCGGTCATTCGGTAATACCACATGAACAAGAGCCCGTTTGGATACCGGACATCAATGAAACAACTTCCACTACGACAGAGAGAACAGAACATATAGAGGAAAAGAAAAACTGGACCAACAAGAGCTCCTTCCTGGACCCCGCGAACTGGAGACGTACTATGTTAACGGAAGAGGAGGCTATAGAGAAATTTCATAAGCGAGCTATTGATCCGAAGTACGTGAATGCGAGATACAAATGCGTGGAGTGCTACTCTAATTTTGCGAGGGAAGAGATGTTGAGGAAGCATATTTTGATCAACCATGTTGAGGTAAGTAACTGTTATATGTTATATAATGTTGTCTTCCAGTAGTAGTCCAACTAAGGGGCAAATTCCAGTGTGACAAACAGGAAAAACCTGGTGGAGGATGTGCAGCATGTCCCCCCCCCCCCCCCCCCCCCCTACTACGCCCTATTCAAGGGGAGTCCTTCGTCCAGCAGTGGATATTTTCTGGCAGTAATTGATAAGCTAATCGAGCATATCTTAATAGGGGTGATTAGCATGTAAAGCTTGTGAATTATGGCGCCAAGCATTACTGTGTTCCGGTTTGAAGGGCAATGTTACCAGAGAAATTACTGGGTATGAAAAGATTTAACGCGCAGTGCACTGCAGGCGCAGGATTGTGTTCGCAAGTTCACAATTCTGGCACTGCTACTGTTAATGGCAGGCGTGACGCTTACCACCAGGCGAACGTCTTGCTCGTCTCATCATTTGATTGTATAAAAAAAAACAACTTCTGTAGCTTAATTGGCAAAGCAATCAGGACGGCAACCCGGTAGATTGCTCGTATGCAGGTTCAACTGGAGCCAGATCTCTAAATGTTTCATAACAGAATTGTCCAAGAGTGCCAGTGGATGAAAATGGCATGTTGTCGTACAGTGTCATGGTGTAAGGAGGACCCGCCTTCGTTCAGCAGTTGACTACTCCAGGCTGATGATGACCCAAGTGTGGAAACACTTCATTTACAATGTGGAACAAAAAGGTTCAACAAATTCAACAGCAAAAGGTTGGCTCCATAGTAAAATTTGTTCATTATGATGAGTACATACATACCCTTCAGTATTGTTGAACCTTTCTGTTACAGATTGTATAATTATTCTGTATAGTATAATTATGTTTTCTGTGACGTAGCGATCGCGCATTAGGGCGGTCTTTTCCATTTCGGCAAAAATCACCCAGTCTCCTATAACATGGAGTAATTTGATTGGTTTAATTAAGTTGATTGGTTACGTTCGCAGAGCGTGGGCTCGCACGTGTGCCGGTTCTGCAAGCGCCGTTTCCACAAGCCGTGCAAGCTGCGCCTGCACATGAAGCGTCACTACGTGCAGATCGAGTGTCTCCGGTGCCACATGCTCTTCTGGGGAGAGTATGTATATCACACTAATATTATCTTCTATAACTATAAAAGGCTTTGTCCTGACTGACTGACTGACATATAGACAACGTACAGCCCAAACCGCTAAACGTAGAGACTTGAAATTTGGAGGGTATGTTTTTGGAGAGGTGTAAACGCCCACTATGAAAGGATTTTTCGAAAATCAACCCCGAAGGGGGTTAAATGGGGTGTTAAAGTTTGTATGAAACTTTTTATTCTCTGGTTCGATTGATACAAAACTTGGTATACATATTCTACTATAAAAATAAGAAGATACGGGTGTCACAGTTTTTTCAAAATCAGCTCCCGTTAGTATAAAAAAAAAACTAAGTTTTAGTGATAGTACGTTTGTTTCTCCTTAACTTTGTAACGGCTGTACATATTATAATGAAATTTGGTATAGGAATGGGGATAGATGTGGGGATGGGGGTGGGGGTGGGGGTGGCGATGATACTGGGAACGGAGACGGGACGGAGATAGGCATGTTAATATTAAGATTACAATTGGTATCGGGATGGGGATGGGGTGGGGATGGGTGGGGATGGGCGGGGATTTGGTGGGGATGGGATGTCGATGTGGATGAGGCTGGGAACGGGAATAGGCGTGTCCATATTAAGATGAAAGTTGAAATCGGGATGGGGGTGGGCATGGGATGGGTTCGGGATGGGGATGAGGGAGAGAACGGGGATGGGCGTGTTTATATTAAAATGACATTTGGTATTGGGATGGGGATGGGGAAGGGGGCGCTTATAGGGATGAGGCTGGGAATGGGGACGGGGATGGGCGTATTTATTGGTCGGCTGAATTTTTGGATAGGTAGTTATAGCATAAGGTTCGGAAACGGACATAGGCAATTTTTTTGTAGGTCCACGCAGACGACTGTTAGACGGACATAATTATTATAGATACTGTACAGCCTAAGCTGCTAAATTAATATTTAATATGAAATTAACTTACTTTTAAATGCCTAAACTAAATTTTGAGTGGTGTAAACTTACACTCAGCTCAAGCTGTGGTAGCTTCAGTGAGATCAAGCTCGACTCACATTCTTGGGGTTGCGGGTTCGAACCCGGGCGAGCCCGTTCCAATTAGTTCTTTGAAACTTACGCATGATACCACTGGCTTTTCGGTGAAGGAAAACATCATGAGGAAACCTACATGTTTCCGGAGAAGAAATACGATAGTGTATGTGAATCCGCCAACCTGCACTGGGCCAGCGTAGTGAATATGGCCCAATCAGGGTAGGCCGATATTCCATTAGTGTTAAGGGCTGATGCAGAGAAACGCACACTCAGCAAGGATTTTGAAAAATTCGCAAGGGGTTCAATGTATCATTAAAATACCATTTTGCCGAAACCATTCATTTAAGGCTGTTAAGTTTTTTGACTTAAGAGATAAGATAAAATAAACATAAACATGTTTCAGAATTTTCAAACAATTTAAAAACTGGAAGGCCACGGGTCAGTTTTTCATTTGAAAAAAAATGTTATATTTATAGATTAGCTAATAATAATAATAGCTAATCGAGTGTTTATGCGTAAGAAGATAAGGGCCGCTTGCATAACGTATGGTCTTTAATTTCATTTAACTAAACACGTTTAGCTGCCTAAACACATTTTGCCTAAATGCATTTAGCGATGACTTGCGTAAGGCGCTTTCCGATGCTATTTAACTAATCGTTTTTACCGCGTCCCACAAAATGTCCACATGCGGTCCGTTCGACGCATTGAATGTTTTTTTCCGTCAAACCATCGTCAAGCACAGTCAAGCACTCACATTTTTGATTTGTTTACGTAGTACAGAATACATTTTAATAGTAAACTTCAAATAATGCCATGTGTTGACTGCTTTGTTGTTTTTTTGTTTTCGTTAAGTTACCGTGAAGCCTTTGTTCCAGGAACTCAATGCTTTGTTCACTGGTATAGTAGTAAATTATTATAGGAATATTGAATAAAAAGTGCATGGTATTTTATTTAAATATGAGTAGGTATATAATATAATTATATAGTACCTACCTAAATACATGACGTCTATTTTTAGTAGCAAAATCCCTGTGGTATATGAAATATGAAATTTATCTTCAAAAAAGTCGTCAAATAATTTGACCTCGGAAATAGTTGCCTTGGTGCAATGGTCTGGCTAAAAACATCTCTCACATCTTTTCATCATCTGAGAAATCCCACATATCCATTGTAGAATTTGTAGATGGTTTATACCTATAGGTAATATTTTTTAACAAAACATTGCAACTGCACCGATACAGCACATCACAAATGATGTTTCTTTATTATTTACACGAAAATACAATATAACCAAGAACAGCTGACCATTCAATATGGCGCTAAACACATTTAAATTTCACTAAACGGTCATTCCGGAGTGTTTAATTTTGACAGTTCGCTAAACATGTTTAAGGGTTTATGTTTTGTTGTGCAAGATGCTAAACGTGATTAGTCACCTAAATGCATTTAAGTGGTCGGCTAAACGCATTTAAGGACTGTTACGCAAGCGGCCCTTAATGTTTTAAACACATGTACTTGATCCGGTGCACGCACCAAGCACAGCGCTTTCGAAACGTCCATCCCGCGTCGGCTCAGATACGTTAAAACCCGAGTATAATGACGCGCTGTACCTCGAGCGCGCCTCACTCCAACCCACACCGAGTCTACCTAAGCGATCAGTGCAGCACTGTATTTTATCGAAGTTTCGTAATTCTTGCGATATTTTGGTGATCTTTTTGCGTTCTTTGTTATCATACTTTTTATGCTTAAGCTTATTTCATTTCATTTGTTATTTAGATTTCGTATAATTATCGTTATTTGTTCCTTTAATTATTTAGATTGCTATTTAGTTTGTTATTCGTATTTTTTTTAAATTTTAGTTTACATTGTTTGTTATTAGGTTTTTTTATATTGTTACTGTTGATATTGTTATTTAGTTTGTTATTTAAAATGCTTAGTGAACTTCTCTTCATTCATGGAGCGAAGGTAAAACACTATGTTGTTCCCTTCGTTGGTGATGCAGCGTGTCTTTTTCGTGCGCTTTCTTTTTTAATGCACGGTACCCAAGAAAAGGCAATTGAGGTGCGAAAAAACATCGTTACTCATGTAGTAGCTAATTGGGAGGAGTTTGAAATCATGTCTCATGATTCAAACGGCGACAACTACACCACTGCGACTGCATACTTTGATGACATGTCACGGCAGTCGAGTTGGGGCACTGCGTGTGAACTAGCCGCTGCAGGACAAATATATGAGTTTTAGTTTGAAGTTTATGAAAATGGCAAATTGTATGCAAAGTTTGGTACAGCAGGAAGACCTATAAAGCGGCTACAATTTACGGGAAATCATTTTGATGCGTATCTGTTAGAAGACATAGGACATAGATATAATTTCTAACGGCACTCCACGTGTTCCAGTAGTAGCGAAAAAAATACCTAAGCGACGTGTTGAGGTTCCTACATCTCCAAGTTCCATTCAAACAGAAGATATAAGTTCTGACGCAACTTCTACTTTGCCTTTGTACTTTGATTCTTTAGCTGTAGAGATGCCCAAAAATAATTACAAAACGTCTTCAACTCATACCGTCCAAACTTCATCAGCCCGATATTTTTCTGAACTGAATTCACCAACATTTACGGCTCAGTCTGATAAATTAATTTCACCTACATTTACGGTACAGCCTACTCAGTTAACAAATGACAAATTAATTTCACCTACATTTACCATCCCAACTATTCCCAGTTCATCACATTCTAATTTACCGACCTGCAGTGATATATCTCCCACATATATTTTTAAAGAAGCCTCACAATCTTCAGAAGTTCCATGTCCATCCATCCATCTATTCTGTCATGTCCATCTGTCTGTCTGTTTAAAATTCAACAAGACGGCTTTGTTTTGAAGTAAGTATTGCAAACGCGACATGCCAAATTTGGTCATCCTCAAGCAAACTTAAAGACTTGCAAGCGGCTTGGAAAAAATGCAATAATATACGTATTTTAGTGATTCAATTGAGTTGGGCCCCGATTTAACCGAATTCAAGTATTCAACATTACTACGCGGGCAAAGCCGCGGGCAAAAGCTAGTAAATTCGAAAGTTTGTTGGTATGTGTAAGTTTTTTGCCTCTTAAGAGTAAGGACTACACACATGTTATAATACTCTACACAGTGGCGAAGCGTAAGAACAAGTCGATTCCCATCGGCTTACCTTGACGAAATCGCAAAATGACGCCCTACAAATAAAATAGAAAACGCCCTACTATTTTTGCGATAGCAAAGCAAGTTCACGTTAAAGAATAAAGATATTATAACTAGCTATAGCCGATGTAATAACTCGCTAATGACCGGCTTGTTCCAAGCCACAGTCGGGCCATAGTTACTATAACATGTTTATGCCGGCTACGTCACGACCAATATCAAATAATTTCTTGTCTCTTTCATTCCTATAGAAAAATGTCGCGCGTTCTCGCTTGAAATAACTTTGTGTCGAGCGGCTTTTCGCCGTCATAAGTAAAAGGTCATAAGAATCTGATCAGTCAGTTTCAATATAAAAAAGCTCCTTAAAGACACGTATTTAAAGTACATTTTGACCCTAAGAAATAACTATTTAATAATGCTAAATTCAAAAGACCTTAGAAGCATGTAGTACGTATCAAAAATGTAACGCATACCGTTTGGCGGGTAAACTTTTCATTATGGCCGATCTCATTTCGTGTTTGTTTTGTTTGTGTTTGTAGATTTTCTAGTTTACATTAAATATTGTTATTTATTTGGAAATTTGAGTGCCGAAGTCTTCGTTTTCAGTTTGGTGAATTAGAATGGCTTTGTTACATAATTATAGATTGCGGCTTAATTTAATATTATTGACTCAGAGACGAAAATTCATTTTCGCGAATTAGTATTGGAAACATAAAGCATGTAATTCAGTTAAGACGTGCTCTTCTAGATATGACTATAGAATTCAAAAGACAGGACGGGTTTTTTTTATACATTTTGACACTAGTCTGAGCCGATACGAGCAGTGTTATTCCCACAGAATACATAACAGTGACAGCGACAGCAATCGCACAGAATAACTATTACTTACTACGCGTGCAAGCCGATCCGCGCCGGGTTACGCTACGGAATAAAATACCTAAATTAGGTAGTTACTTCCTTGAACGCGCCGATTTTTACGCAATATTGTTCTATAAGTATGGTGAAGGCGATACAGGCTTGTACATTAGTAGTTGTAGACAGACATGTAGTGGTAGGACTCTACTGTAGAGTCCGACTGGGGAAGTGCCACACCTTTGTCAGTTATTCAACCGCCAAACAGTAGTGTGCAAGCATTACTGTGTTCCGGTTTGAAGGGCAATGTTACCAGAGAAATTACTGGGTATGATGAGATTTAACATCTAATATCTCAGGGTGACGAGCGCAGTGCAGTGCGGCGCAGCATTGTGTTCGCAAGTTCACAATTCTGGCACTGCTACTGTTAGTGGCAGGCGTGACGCTTACCACCAGGCGAACGTCTTGTTCGTCTCGTCACTTGAAAGTATAAAAAAAAACAAAATATGCTGTTTGTACTACTTTCGGCATAATAGATAGTAAGTCGAGATCGAGTGGGTGTTTCCCGATAATTATAATCTGAGTGTCATCAAGTCGCGAGTGAATCGGTTTCTTGTAGGCAAACGTGCTCCATAGTAGACTGCATCTTCGTTTATCATCAGACGAGATGGCAGTCAAACGCAAGCCTATATCACATAAAAAATAAAAATAAAGTTTTTTTTTGCTCCGGCTTTCCTTTACAGAATTTTCACACTTCGCCACTGACCCTACATATATTTATTCCAGAGGTCTGGCGTTCCAACACGAAGAGTTCCATCGAGGAGTCACTACAACATGCAAATATTGCAACCATCAGTTCAGGTACCACCATTATCTTGTTTCACATGTTGCTTTTAACCCCCGACGCGCAGTTTTGGCGGGAACACAGAAAAATCA
This sequence comes from Erannis defoliaria, assembly GCA_905404285.2. Lineage (NCBI taxonomy): Eukaryota > Metazoa > Arthropoda > Insecta > Lepidoptera > Geometridae > Erannis > Erannis defoliaria. The sequence continues at coordinate 11,496,950 of FR990089.1, read as the reverse complement.
TGTCGTTGCATTCAATTATTGTCTTAAAATTGTGTTTTTTCGCGAATTAATGGTAAAAAATTGTGGTGTTTTTTATTCATTGTGTGTTGAATTACATGCACGAGTGTGGGCAAGTGATATAATGTGGTGAAACATGTCTTTTTGTGTTGTTTTCAAAACTCCGAGAAGCTTATAGTAAAGTTGCCACAACTTTACTAGGGCATGACTTAGACTCGACTATCATTCGACTATGACTAATTTCGTGAAACTGACTGATTTCATGACATATTTGACTTGATTTTAATATAGATACTTGAAAAATTTATAAACTTGACACTGGCAGAATGCACAACGTGCGATGCCAAGAACTAAGAAAAAAAAAACCCCGACGCAAACATTACGGGTAAGGTAAACATTAAGGGGGCGACTAATGCCAGAAGTAAGAAAAAGGTGTATTTTTAAACACATAGTTTAATGATTAAGAACGTACATATTCAGATTTAAAAAATACTACAGGTAGGGGAAAAACCTAAAGAAGCTGAGTAACCGAATAGAATATTGAAAAATAATCTGGTTTATTAAAAAAAATACAAATTACTAACAAAAAAAATAACAGTTTTAATTCAAATGCTCTAAATTATCAGCTACAACACCACATTATTTTTTACGAATTACATGGTCTTTATATCAGAGTAATGTTTTAGCGGAGTAACCGTTTACTTTTTTTATTTCATGCCTATATTTTGAATAATTAAATGAAATCCCACCTAAATGGCTCAAAGCCATCATCATCATCAATTGTGTTGTGCGATTTTCAACTCTAAACTGATGCAAGACGCGCGGGTGAAATCATTTTTCTGGCATTAGGCGCACTCTTAACGTGTGTTTATAGCATCGTAGCTCCCAAACGGATAAATTGTATTTTTTTTTTTTTTTTTTTTTAAACTTAACTTTATCAGGAATGTTCTTCTAGAACACGCGAGAGTCGGGGTTTTTTAAAGGTTTAATATCATTTTATTTATCATATATATTTGTGTCTCGATATATACCTTTCGATTATATTATCTTCCATCTGCTGTAATATAAGTGGACGCTTTCACTGTAATCTCTGTAAGACATGAAGGAGAAGCTAAGCCCGAGAGTTTTTAGGAATTAAAGATGCACTTCGGACATCTAATTGAAGTTGTCCCCATATCCGCAGACACAAGTCGACGTACTACCAACACCTGCGCACCCACCACCGCAGCTCGCACGTGTGCGCGGCGTGCGGCGCCTCCTTCGTGTCCAAGGCGGGGCTCAACGTGCACAAGCGCAGGCTGCACTCGCTCGAGAGCAAGGTACCCACGCGCAGGGCGGGGCTCACTTTATAGTGCACTAGCTGCGCCCTGCGGTTACACCCGCGAGTCTTGGGATAAAAAGTAGCCTATGGTTTATTCCAATGAATTATCTACCATCTTATTATAATGAATTATCTACCATCCTATACGCCTAAATATTTACCATCCTGTACACCTAAAACTTATGAATAAATGAATGATATGATATGATATGAATAAGCTACCTCTATACCGAATTTCATCCAAATCCGTTCAGCCGTTTTAGCGTGAAGGAGTAACAAACATACACACACATGCACCAACACACCGACAAACATTCGCATTTATAATATTAGAAGGATTACTCCGTAACATTTCGCTGCTGGGCGCCTCCTTCATCTCCACGGCGGGACTCAACGTGCACATATAATTAAACGTGAGTGGGTAATCCCATATAAATGAAACAAAAATGTTGTTGCGGGGCCTAAAGTGGCTACTTTAGACCCGCTACGCGAATCGAAAAGCAAGTAAAGAAGCCTCAAGAGGTCTAAAATGGCCGCATTAAGCAATTCCCCTAAAAGCAGTTCATCTTATGAAATACTAATCCCCCCCTGGCCTGCCGCAGGACCTGCTGAAGGAGCCGGACGCCAACATCTACTGCAAGCGGTGCGACATGAAGTTCGCCACGCTGGCCGCCTACCAGGAGCACTACCGGCACTCCGCGCTGCACGCCGACGGCATGGAGTGAGTTCCTGTTTTTTTTTAAATTTAAACATAAAAAAGTTTCAGGTTTTTTTTCTTTTTTTTTTTCATTATTATTTATTAGCTCCACGGACTGCGGGTTCGTGCCTTTTGTCAACTTTGTTTTTTTTTATAAACGAAATTTTACACTTAATAATTACAAGGTTTTTTTGATACCTTCGAGATATGATACCTTGAGACGAGCAAGACTTTCGCCTGGTCGTAACGGAAATTACTTGAAAAAAATCTGGATGTAAATCCAGAGTAAGAAGATTTCTTCTAGGTAAGCGTGCTCCATCCTAGACCACATCGTTGCTTAACATCAGGTAGGGTGTAGTCGAATGACCCAGAGAAATGTTACCAGAGAAATTACTGCGTATGAAGAGATTTAACAACTAACATCTCAGGGTGACATATTCTGACGAGTAAGGCGTGACGTAATTTTTTGTTTTGTAGGAAAGGGACAGAGTTGTCTCTAACAAAAACTTTAAACGCTCATATATCAGAACATTAATAACCGATTTAAATATTTTTTTCAATAATCATACTTTATTTACTTAAATTCTTCATATAAACATCAGTCATATACCCTATTGCTTTACAACATTGTTTTGACAGCCGTTCTACCTAAGAAGTAGGGCTTTCGCTTTTCTGTGTTAGAGAGCATGCCAAACTTTGTGGCGTGCCTTGGCTATGTTTAGCAGTGGATTATCGTAGACTGGTAAAGTGAAATAGAGTGATCAATTCTGTTTTTTACAGTTTGCCGATGAACGAAGACATCCGCGGACCAAATGGTGGCGCGATGCCACCGCGGCCCTACGTCCGGTGTACTGTGGTAAGCTTCATTTTGGCGACATTTTGGCCTAGTTCATACAACGAGGTACGGGAATTTGTACCACTACGCAGGCCACGTTCGAATAGGAAATGTCCTAAGCCTTTATTTTATTTTATTATTTGTTTTTACCCCATACCATAAGTAGGTAGTGCCGAAGTTGCACGTGTCCTTGGTACATACATCACGCGCTATCTGAGAAGGAACGGCTACGGCATATGGTTGCGCCAGATTTCCTATTTATTTACTTTGATGAGTGGTCTGTGAACAAGGTCACGCGTAGTTTCGGTACTACCTAGTTTTTTTTCCATTATTATATACTAATATACAATTCACGATAAAAAATTGTACCCGATTATTTTTAAAATTAATTATCATTTCAATGAACAGTATAATAATGCCCGGTACATTATTTCTAGTACAATGAGCAGTATAATTATGCCTGGTAATTTATTTCCAGTGCAATGAGCAGTAAAATAATACCTGGTACTTTATTTCCAGTGCAGTGAGCAGTATAATAATGCCTGGTAATTTATTTCCAGTGCAATGTACACTATAATAATGCCTGGACCATTATTTCCAGTGCCATGAGCAGTATAATATTGCCTGGTACTTTATTTCCAGTGTAATGAGCAGTATAATTATGCCTGGTACTTTATTTCCAGTGCAATGTACACTATAATAATGCCTGGTACATTATTTCCAGTGCAATGAGCAGTATAATAATGCATGGTACTTTACTTCCAGTGCAATGAGGAGTAAAATAATGCCTGGTACTTTATTTCCAGTGCAATGAGCCGTATAATAATGCCTGGTAATTTATTTCCAGTGCAATGAGCAGTATAATTATGCCTGGTACTTTATTTCCAGTGCAATGAGCAGTAAAATAATGCCTGGTACTTTATTTCCAGTGCAATGAGCCGTATAATTATGCCTGGTAATTTATTTCCAGTGCAATGTACACTATAATAATGCCTGGTACATTTTTTCTAGTTCAATGAGCAGTATAATAATGCCTGGTAATTTGTTTCCAGTGCAACGAGCAGTTCTACACGTACCAGGCTTGCATGAAGCATCACAGGCACCACCACCCCGCCATCCCCTTCATGAAGAAATCTGTCACGTACGCCGGCAAGACTAACGAGAGAGTCAACTGCGAACTGTGCGGGGCACTTATCAAGGTAACCACACTAGGGACGCCTGGTGAGCACATTATAACCTACTCTCTTCTCCTTTCTTAATGTGAATAGTAACTGAAAAGTTTTGGAAAATAAATACATTGTTGTCGCTTAAATTCCCGCTAGTTCAGCAGTTTTTTTTTTTTATACCGGGTTAGTTCAGAGTTAGTTCAGTTAGCATCCTGTTAAGGGCATATTAGGTACATCACAACAAACAACTTTTACTATAGGGCCAACATTGAAATCGCGAAAGAAAAATCAGCTGTAAATCATCTTTTGTAGTGGTAGGACTCTACTGCCGAGTCCGCCTGGGGAAGTACCACACGTTTGCCAGTTATTCAAACGCTAAGCAGTAGTGTGTAATCATTGCTGTGTTCCTGTTTGAAGGGCAATGTTACCAGGGAAATTACTGGGTATGAAGAGATATAACTTCTGATATCTCAGGGTGACGAGCGCAGTGCAGTGCGGCGCAGGATTGTGTTCGCAAGTTCACAGTTCTGGCAGTGCTACTGTTAGTGGCAGGCGTGATGCTTACCACCAGGCGAACGTATAGCTCGTCTCGTCACTTGAACGTATTAAAAAAAATACTTCCCGGGTAAAAATGATATTCGCCCTTTACACTAGCACCATATAACTCGCTAGAGGTCACCACGTGACTCCGTCCGCGTAGGGATGAAATTCGCCACGCTCCCAAACAACTAACAACTGTTCGCAAGTTCACAATTCTAGCACTGCTACTGTTAGTGGCAGGCGTGACGCTTACCACCAGGCGAACGTCATGCTCATCTCGTCGCTTGACAGTACAAAAAAAAATACAAAAATTTCATCGACCTTGGGCAAAATGTATGGAACAGCTGGTTTTTTGGCGATTTCATTGTTGGCCCCATAGTAAAAGTTGTTTGTTTTGGTGTAGAGAATATTAATTAACATGATGCTAACTGATTAGAACTAACCCTGTATATAATAAACCAATATTTAGTATTTGTGTGTATTCCAGGCGACGAGCCTGTACACCCACATGAACGCACACACGCGCACCAAGGTGTACACGTGCGAGATATGCGAGATGCAGTTCAACTACCCGACCTCGCTGCTGCGACATAGAGTGGTCAGTATGCAGTTACTGTTTATTGTAGTTTTATGTTAGCGCCCGTGGCGTAACTTGTCGAGGTGATTCTATACGATCACCGATGTTAAGCAACGGACGGTCCGGTCAGTCTTCGGATGGGTGACCGTCAGTGGCATTTCTTTCTGAGCGCTACCGTGGGTCGGATGACACGTTAATTTGCTGGTCCCCCGGTTGTTTGTTCTAGTTTCTATAACAACAACCGTCAGCCATGTCAGAGGCCTTCGGGCGGCACATTCAGGGCTGGCCACTCAGCCTATACGAACATACTTTTTTAGTCTGTGGTGTCCCAATCTACAATTATCAGAATTTCCTTGATACAGGCCTAGCCAAATGCGGGAATCGCCATTATTATCACTGCGTACGAGTAAACACGTACTCGCAAACATAAGCCTACCCACTAATAAGTTTTTTTTTCTAAAAGTAGTTAGATAGTATTGTAAAGTACCTTTTAGAAGTACCGTTTAGATAATACCTGTGTAAACTATGGAAGCAATAAATATCTGAATCTGAATCAGTACTCCATACACGTCGTAACTTGAGCTTTGTACAAGCAGGGCAGCTGTTCAGGTGTGGAGTAGTCTCACCTTAGAGACCACTGAGGAGAGAAGTGGATAGAACGGAAATATGACGGGACGCGCGCGCACGCGCTTAATGACGATTCTACCAATATACATTTTTTTGAAATGAGAATACTCAAAAAGACAATTTAAATAGACGCGTAGGAAACCATACCACATTGCATCGTAATTAGATTAATTTTAATCTGCTACAAAATGGCATTTCGAGCGTTTTACTTCACGCGACCAATGATTGGCATTCTTTCGTCGTAGTTTCTATACAATTTTGTGTGAAACTGACGGCAGCGGTTTTCCATACAGTTGCTTTACAACAGCCGTTCTACCTAAGAAGTAGGGCTTTCGCTTTTCTGTGGTTGCTACGATGTGTGTGTTTGTGTTGCAGACGCACACAGGCGAGAAGAAGTACCCGTGTCCGCTGTGCGAGAAGCGGTTCACGCAGAGGAACAGCATGCAGCTCCACTACAGGACCTTCCACCTCAAGGAGCCCTACCCCAAGAGGTAACAATCCACAACACAACACACAACAACAACTTGTTAAACGATTGTCGAGAACTTGTTGTCTTGACAAACCTGAAGTAGGTTTTTCAGACTATAAATAAAATATTGTTTTAATAGATTTTTAAGATTTGATTTAAAAAAAACAACACGTATAGTTAGCCCGCTATCGGATTAGCGTCTGCAGAGCGTGTGCGTCCTTATATTTAAAGCTTTAGCTTTATCGAGCTTACAATCGAACCGACCCAGCTTCGCACGGGTGCAGTTAAGTTGTTAATTAGTAAAGGTGCTAATTATTGTTTTGTAATATAATATACAATCTGTAACAAAAAGCTTCAATAATACTGAAGGGTATATATGTACTCATAATTATGAACAACTTTTACTATGGGGCCACCCTTGAAATCGCGAAAAAGTATCAGCTGTTCCATACATAAAACTGCACCAGACCCACCGGAGGACGGGCAGCAGCGTCCAGCAGGGGCAGCAGGGGTTAACGGTGGTGAGCATTCTGCGATCCCCAAGCCGCCTGACAAGCGTTTCAAGAGGCAAGAACTTCGCCTGATGGTAACCATCACGCCTGCCCACTACAGTAGCATTGCCAGAATTGTGAACTTGCCAACTTGACAAGCAACTTCGCGTCGATGTTCGCGGCTTTGGAGGTTAGCTTGACCTAGGGAGTTGTTGCAAATTAACCTCATAACCATCGCCGAATTTAAGGGAGTGCAACCGGGGAAAGTACCCGGGGCCTCCACATAATTAAAAGTTTGGTAAAGCCTAGTTCGCTGATAAGATTTTATTTGTCTCGCAATAAATGATTGAAAAACTTGCAAGATAAATATTATTCAACTGCCAAAGGCAAGAGTGGAGACTATTGGGACACCTCCTCCTCCTCATTAAGCCCACGTCCTGCAGTGGACATCTTCTGGCTGATGATGATGATGACTCCTTTTTTGCCCCCAAGGCCTCAACATCTCTAAATCCGGCCCTGTTCATAGCGCGGTTTTCGATAGACTCGAATAACTTCAAGTTGACTTTTGGCGAAAATGGAACAATCATGTCGTTGTATTATATTATTTTGTTAAAGTTACGTTTTTTCGCGAATTAATGATAAAGAATGGTGGTGATTTATTCATTGAGTGTTGAATTACATGCACGAGTGTGGGCAAGTGGTATAATGTGGTGAAACATGTCTTTTCGTGTTGTTTTCAATACTCTCTAGAAGCTCATAGTAAAGTCGCCACAACTTTACTAGGGCATGACTTGGAATGAGACTCGACTATGACTTATTTCGTGTGACTGTTATTTCATGACATATTTGACTTGATTATAATAAAAAAACTTGAAAATTCATAAAATTGACACTGGCAAAATGCACAACGTGCGATGCCAATAACAAAAATAAAAACACCTCCAGCTGATACTTAGCATCTTTTATTAGCTCCAGACAAAAATTACGAAAGATGCGCTATCGCGTAACAAAACAACGTTTGAAAATGACCCCCGTGCCGTCATGTTAACGAGTTGCGCCGGAGTGCGAAAGAAGATAGCACTTTTATGAGAGCAAAAGGAATAGCGCGCGTCTCGCTTAGTGAGCGCAGACAGGCGAGACAGTCCGTGCCGTTTTAGGGCGCGATATGACATATCTCCCTCCTTATATATATACAACGTGTAACAAAAAGGTTCAACAATACGAAAGGGTATGTATATACTCATCATTATGAACTACTTTTACTATGGGGCCAACCCTGAAATCGCGAAAAAAATACCAGATGTTCCATACAAAAAGTTCCTTGACCTTGGACAAAATTTATGGAACAGCTGATTTTTCTTTCGCGATTTCAGGGTTGGCCCATAGTAAGAGTTGTTCATAATGATGAGTATATACATACCTTTTCGTATTGTTGAACCTTTTTGTTACACATTGTATAATATCATTGGCTCCAGATGATAAAATGTATGACAATCTCTATTTACAGAAACAGGCAGAAGAAGAAGCCGCAGCCTCCGCCGTCGTCCGAAGTGAACCTTAACGTGACATCTCTCATGTCCTAGTACAAAATATGGCCTTTTTTACCTCAATGTTATTCATAGGGAATACCTGCAGCCACGGAATACATAATAGTACCTCGTACAGATGACCCACTCGTAGCCAACCCGTCCAAACATAGATGGACCACAGTATATCTATAACTACACATGTTATTCAGTGCAAGCTAATTTGAACTCTATTTGTGCAAGATGTTGTTTTGCATCCTTGCCATATTTACAGAGGTTGATATACAAACTTATCGTTATGAACATGTATTACTAAGGGAAATCACAAAGAAAACCTGAAATCACCAATCAGCTGTTCCATACAAAAAGTCGCAATCACCTGTTCCATACAAAACGTTCATTGACTTTCGTCAAAATGTATGGAACTGCAAATTTGGTTTTGCGATTTCAGGTTTGATGCCATAGTAAAAGTTGTTTATAACGAGAGCATATCCAGAATCCAGATACACCTCTCAAAATATAGCAACGATGCAAAACAACAGCTTGTACAGTAATCGCCACGCAAGTTGTCAAAAAGCGGGCATGCGCAGAAAGAAAAAAACAACTTTTCATTAAACTTGCCAAATATACTGCACGGAAGTGTACACCACTGAAAAGCGAAGGCCCTACCTCTTCTCTCTTCAGTGGTGTCACGACGTACCTGCGCAGGCTCACCCCTTACATGCCGACAATAGGGTAGATGACTGATGTTGATATAGTTGAAACCAATAGCTTTGATGAACAATTTAAGTAAATATAGTATGTTTATTGAAAAAATAATTTAAATCGGTTAATAATGTTCTGATATATGAGCGTTTAAAGTTTTTGTTAGAGACAACTCTGTCCCTTTCCCACAAAACAAAAAATGACGTCACGCCTTACTTGTCAGAATATAATTTATATGGCGTACAGAGAAGTGACGTCACGATTTGCTGTTTCGCCTCTCTGTCTAGCATGATATTAAAATGCTTATTTTTGATCAGATTTTAATTTCGTTTTCATTAATCAGCTATATTTATGGGCCACATTTGAATAGGACAATAAAAAAAACCAGTCATCTAGCCTATTTGACAACTTGTTTGGCGGCTACTGTTTATGAGTGTCGATATTGCTCTGTAGCGCTTGGCTCGCTGACGTCACGCCGGCTGCGCCCGCGCCGCAGCACTAAAGTGGAATATCGGCATTGTACTATTCAAATAGAGTACAAATTCGCTTGCACTAAATATGATATGATTTGTAGTTATAGATATATTGTGGTTCAACTATTTGGACGCGTTTTCTGTGGGAGTGAGTAATCTGTATGTAGTGCTGTTATGTTTTCTCGGGTAATATTATATTAAGACGTTTAAATGTAGTTACGAGATATAATATTTTCAGCTATGACATAAATCAATAAAATTATGAAGGAGGGCTTTGGATGAAACCGGATAAGTTCAATATTTTAGTTGATTTATCACAGTTAATACTGTTTTGGAGGTTGATGATGTAGTAATAGAGGCTTAGTCCACTGTTGAGCTGGAATAGAGATAAACAGGGCCTTCGCTTTTCTGTGGATAAAACGCTTTAAAAAAAACCAACCGACTTCAATTTTGACTACCTGGACGACATATTCATATTTTTCCAGTTGTTTTGATTTATTCCAGTAATTTTGATTTAAAAAACAAACTACTGAACCGATTTCGATAAAATGTATATGGGACCACCTCTGAACACCTATCACCTGGCAAAAAAATAATCATCAAAATCAATTCACAATTGGCGGAGTAATCGAGTAACATACATACAGACGAATTGAGACCCTCTTTTTTGAAGTCGGTTAAATACTGGACGAGGATGATAGATCATAATCTTCCTTATCCCAGTACACTGTGTATAGGTCTCTCTTGCGATGCCATTGGCTTCGGTCCCACGCTAGTCGCGCCTACGTTGGACCCGCGACTCTATAAAGGTCATCAACAGCCAGAAAACGTCCCCTGTTGGACGAAGGCCTCCCCATGAATAGGGAAGGGTTGCCATAATCCCCACGCTTGGCAGGCGGCTTGAGGATCGCAGAATGCTCACCCCCGTTAACCGAGAGGACGCTGCTGTCAGGTTTAAGGTGAAAGGTAAGGCAAAATGAAATTGCGCATATAGCAGCCGGCACGCCATCTATCCAGTAATGAGTGCATTAGTTTGATTCCATAAGCCATCACCCGCGCGCCATCTAGCCGCAAAGCAGTTTAACAGTTCGACAGTACACACAGCACACTGCGGTGCACTGCACTGCAGTGTGCTGTGTGCTGCGTTTGATTTCACAATACCACAAACGATACCGTCAGTGTACGGTAGGGATGACCGATATGAATATCGATGGTCACACCTCCGGTCATCCTCGCACCCCAGTCGAACTGTCTCGGTGAAGTAGTACCTATATTACTGCCTGCCTTGCTTTAATAAATGTCATCGTTATTTGTAGAGGTTTTTATGAGATCTTAGTAGTAGCAAATTGATGTTTTTTTAAGAGTTAATATAAATAATCACCATTCTTTTCAAATAATTTATCAGTAGCCAGAAACCATACAATGTAGAGAATTGAATAATGAACAACTTTAGTCCCCATGATCTTTCTCGAAAAGTTAAATGTTAGGTAAAGGTGGCCTGCGGCTCACAAATTTGTTTCAATCTCCGCTCTGTCTTGGGTCACCGGTGGCTTTTGCGACACATAACTTATAACTCGGGAAAAATTCATCGTACGAAAAAAAAACAAAAGATAAAACGTAGAGAATTTAATAATAACTTTAAGAATTTGGTCGCGATTTTGAATTTTACTTTTTCTCGAATAGCACACGGCCGTTGGTTTTATTGTTATTGTCAGCGAGTCGCAAGACTTACCTCAAGGTCATAACAGCGAGCTGATTAACTAAGCTAAATAACGATACTAGTTCATGTTTCCAAATCTGACAGTTTTGTACCTACTTATTTAGGAAAGAAGACATAACATAGACCATTTCGTTACAGTCCACTTTTTTGACCAGCGACCACGATATTGTTTGGAATAATTTTCACAATATCGTATTCAATAATCGGAATAAGGTTCAATATCGTAATTCAGTAATATAGGTACTACTTCACTACTATTGACCATCGTCATGTGGTGTGGTGTTGGTACGTGTGGGTTGACTAACTGGTGACGTGATACATTTTATGAAAGCTTATTATAATGTAGGGACTACGATTGTTTCTATGAAACTTATTATCTAAGTGTTAGTAGATTGAAAACTTTTACCTAAATCAAAATGTTTTTTTTTACCTAATAACATTGAATGACAAGGTTTGTACGATAAAAAAATGCACCCGTGCGAAGCCGGGACGGGCCACTAGTTAATAATGCAGCTAGCTACCGTTCCCGATTCCGTAATTAATATAACGCCTCGCTGAACGACAAAGCTGACAACATCGCAAGAGAGACAGAGCGAGTTATCGGTGTCCTTGTCCCGCTTTTTTCACGGGGCGTTGCCAGACCGCTTGCAAAAGTGCCAATGGTAGGGCCTGTTCTTATTTTACGAGCAAAACACGTTCGTGAAATGTTACGTTTTAGTAGGCGCAAATCGGTTTTACGTTCACAATCCTTTTTTTAAATTACTGATCGAAACAAGTGATCCTTACTATGAAAAGTACAAACTATGAGAATAACTGTGCTGAGTTTGGTACTAAACCGATTTGAAAACCGAAAACACAAGCTTCTAAAATATTGGTACTTCGAAGTAATTCCAAGTGCTTAGAGTGCTAACTATAACTAATTTTAAACATTTGGATCTCGTAGTCGGGGTCTACATAAAACTTCATGATATGTGTTACACTATATATTAATTTCAAAGCTTCACATGTTCTATTTTTGCCATAAAACATTCCCAAAAACACCTTGTTTATGCGTTTTCTCCTTCCCATACACCTTAAGGTCTAATATTTTTTCATATAAATTGCTCACTTATAATTCCATTCCTGTCGCTGCTTTTTACGGTATGTTTCAGAAATGTATTCAGTAATTACACATCCATAGACTCATGTTATGTTCTTCACCGTAATTAGTCTTTTCATTTTCGATGAGAAAAAAAATATGGACATTATAACTGTCAAATTTTGTTTGGTCTGTGGTACAAATACACCAGTATTAATAGTTATTCAACTTTTTTTTAATAAAAAACTTCTTAATTAATTAAGAGTCATGGTTGTACTCATGGCGAGAATTTCTAAGGGCCTTGAAGATTTTAGTATGAAGCGTGGTGTACTTATTGTCCGCCGAAATGGCTCCGAATTGGCTCTAAAAATATTGTTTTACTATCATATTCAGTGCAATTTTTTCCTATTTGTGTAAAACAGCGTCGATATTCTATTGTAATGCTCAGGCGCACACAACCGGCGAGATCCCTGTAACGGCAACAAGCTAAATTCTACAGTGGAAAATCGACTCAATGTCGTATACAAATAAAGTACATATTAGATTGCACGAAATATGACATGATTGTAGTTATTATGTATATGTTGTGGTTCAACCATGTTTCTAAACGTTTTTTTTATCGGTGTGATCCTTCTGTACGTAGTAACTGTTGTTTTGTCTTGCCAGTTTAAAATATCTCCACTTGTTCATTTGGACTTGAGTTGATTTTTGTTCAATTTGCCACTTTCACATCAACGGAGTACAAGAGAGACGGAGTATGTCATCATTAACATATCGCGCGATATCCGATTTTGATATTTTGCTTGACCGAGAATGTTTATAGCTAAACGGCTCAACTGATGTTGATGTAGTTTTGGTTTTGCTGTTACAAGAAAATCTAACTGAGCATTTCAAAATTGTTATTTTATATTATGGCTTAATATTAAATACCGTTCCGTATACAATCTGTAACAAGAATACTCAAAAAGACAATTTAAATAGACGCGTAGGAAACCAAACAACATGGCATCGTAATTAGATCAATTGTAATCTGTTGCAAAAGGGCATTTCGAGCGGTTTACTTCAAATGTGCGACCAATGATTGGCATTTTTTTCGTCGTAGTTTCTATACAATAGGGTAGATGATGTTGACTGATGTTTATATCGTTGAAACCAATAGCTTTGATGAAGAATTTAAATAAATATAATATGTTTATTGAAAAAATAATTTAAATCGGTTTATAATGTTCTGATATATGGGCGTTTAAAGTTTTTGTTAGAGACAACTCTGTCCCTTTCCCACAAAACAAAAAATTACGTCACGCCTTACTTGTCAGAATAGAATTTATATGGCGTACTGAGAAGTGACGTCACGATTTGCTGTTTCTTCTCTCTGTCTAGCATGATATTAAAATGCTTATAAGTTGCTTATTTTTGATTAGATTTTCATTTTCTTTTCATTAATCAGCTATATTTAAGGGCCAGATTTTAATAGGACAATAAAAAAAAACCAGTCATCGAGCCTATTTTGTGTGAAACTGGCGACAGCGGTTTTTCCACACTACGCTATACGACATTGTTTTGATAGCCGTTCTGCCTAAGAAGTAGGGCTTTCGCTTTTCTGTGATTAAGATTATTCAAGATTCGAATATGTAAAATGTCGGTGCAACAGTTAATAGTTATTAACTTATCAGGTGTTTTTGGCGTGAACACGGAAAAATCATGTTGTTGCATTCTATTATTTTCTTAAACTTGTGATTTTTCGCGAATTAATGATTAAAAATGGTGGCGTTTTATTCATTGGGTGTTGAGTTACATGCACGAGAATGTGGTGAAACGTGTCTTCGTGTTGTTTTCAAAACTCCGTAGAAGCTCATAGTTAAGTCGCCACAACTTTACTAGGGCATGACTTGGACTCGACTATGACTAATTTCGTGTGACTGACTGTGATTTCATGACATATTAGACTTGATATTATTAAAAAGACAGAAATGACAATGAAAGACTGGCAAAATGCACAACGTGCGATGCCAATAACCAAGGAAAAAAAACCTATCTGGTTTTGATTCGAAGTCCTCAAATGTATTAAACGCATAGATTTATTTTAGTATACATAGATAAGTACATAGCAGTGGGAGTGGAGTAGATATAGTAAGTTACTGTTCATTTGTTATATTGTGTAAATATAACGGCGATTAAACGGAACGACGTGGTTTGGTTCTAATATTAACTTGGGACGAGTAAAAGCAATGATGAGCCTCCATTTTGTGTTTTAAAAATAGCTGTTTGCCGCGCAATTGTGTTATATTTTTTTTTTATAATTCTTGGCCATGGATACAAGTCCTTCAGCCTCAATAGATAAAAAATATACAATTTGGTATTACATTAGAATAGCACTCGAGGATAGGCATTTTTTAATTTATATTTATTAGAAAATATTGGCAAATAATCACGTCGTTTCGTTTAGTATTTCTTTGTCCTCCTTCAATCTGTTAAAGCTGCTTTTATACAAATAAAATAAATAAGAACACCAGAACATTTTGAGCGTTTTATTTTCAATACGTATCTCTGTCGAATACATTATATCTTATGGTAGGTAAATAAATACAAATCCTCATGCGTAAACGCCTTGCTATACTCATTTTTGCAATTTGAAACGGTTTACAGAAGAATGTAAGTACCTATAATAGTAATAAGGTGCATTACGTGATAATGTAAAGTTAACATCGATTGCCGCGAACGATCGATTCGAGTCGTTCAGCCCTTAATTTTTTTGACTCGCATACAAGAGTCTGACAGATGTTTTTTTCTCAACAATATTCTCGATTTCAACGCATTATAACTCGAGGGATATAATGTGCAAATGTGATTTGAATTTGGAACGTTAAAATGCGTACAGGCTGATTCAAACTTAATGGCGGCTTTGCACTTATGCGCGAGACGCTGCGCAGTAGCAAAAATGACGCGTGCGGTGTGCGTACAATCGCAAAGTCACGCTTGCAGCTCACTTCACACCCGCCATTAAGTTTGAATCAATCTGTATAAAAACTGAGCAAGTGTTTATTCGAAAATAGAACTGGCCGCTTTAGGAAGAACACAAAAGAAAAAAGATGCGACTGTTTTGCAGGTGTGAAAAGTAGAATTTTCGCCTCTAGGATAAAGCCCTGTCTTCGTCTTTGGCGGCTTGAGCTCCTCGCTTCACTCCAGAACTCTACATAACTTCTCGCTACGCTCGGGAGTTGACTCGAGTCCTTCATTACGGTCAGGGTCCGACAAGCCGCCCGTGACGTAAGACAGTGCTTTGCCCCTCGGTGCATAAATTGACACGGGTCTAATCACATTGAGTTTCGTGAACGTCACTCTACTAACAACAAATTATGTACTTTATCTCCTCTCTTCGTCTACACTAAACGGACTACTTCACGGTCTGGTCCGGGGCTATACCAAACCAAGGTCAATTCTATTTATTTATTTAATTGGGTACGTTTAACATTACACTTATGAATGGTCAGTAATTAACATTTTAAATGAACACATTAAAAAAAAACATGCAACATAATGTTGCCAAGTTAACATAGTATAAATATAAAATGTATAAACTTAGTTTCGTAGCTTAGAAAGTAAATACCCACAAAAAATAAAATAATCTAGTCTTACAGCAAAATGAAATAATAGTACATTATGATACGAGTGTGCTATGTTGGTCATTACACTAGAGGCGGTATTATGCGCGCGAGCCGCAGGCGAGCGCGATAAGGAAGCCGAGAGCGTAATGACTAATAGCACAAGAGTTCCATACGACTGTTTTCGTCACACTTGCGAGGAAAAAACATTTTTTTTTTGATAATAATCAACCACACAGCGAAAACGTCAACAAACATTTGCGGAAAATGGCGCCCAAATCAGTAATGCGCGCGCAGGTTGACATTTACTTCAGCGGCATAAGAACTCTTTGTTGGTATTACAAAAAAACTGTAAGTATTACCCGGCTATATTAAGAGTGCTTCGTACACGTACGTCTAATTGCAGTCACGTACAAACTTGACTTTACCGGGTTATACCTATTATAGTACAAGTGCCGTAATGTAAAGTAAAAAGCACGCGTGTATAATAGCTTGGATTATGAGCCTAAAAGGGATGTAATAAGATCTACTTTACGAGCAAGTGTGATGAAATAGTACATTATGATACGAGTGTGCTATGTTGGTCATTACATTAGAGGCGGTATTATGCGCGCGAGCCGCAGGCGAGCGCGATAAGGAAGCCGAGAGCGTAATGACTAATAGCACAAGAGTTCCATACGACTGTTTTCGTCACACTTGCGAGGAAAAAACAATTTTTTTTTGATAATAATCAACCACACAGCGAAAACGTCAACAAACATTTGCGGAAAATGGCGCCCAAATCAGTAATGCGCGCGCAGGTTGACACCTGCGCGCGCAGCGGCATAAGAACTCTTTGTTGGTATTACAAAAAAACTGTAAGTATTACCCGGCTATATTAAGAGTGCTTCGTATACGTACGTCTAATTGCAGTCACGTACAAGCTTGACTTTACCGGGTTATACCTATTATAGCACAAGTGCCGTAATGTAAAGTAAAAAGCACGCGTGCATAATAGCTTGGATTATGAGCCTAAAACCGATGCAATAAGATCCACTTTACGAGCAAGTGTGATGAAAAATATTTAACGTGCCTGCGGGGCTTACAGTGGCTACTTTAGCTCCGCTACACAGAGCGAAAGGAACCATTTCCTCCCCGCAAAGGCACGTAAAATCGTATACACACCACGGAAGCAAGTAAAGAAGCCAGGAGACAATATACATGAGATCTGAGTTTTTTTTTACTTTTGCTCCCTAGGTGAGTAATCTATTATTAAAATAATATCATGTGGTTTGTCGCTATTTATACAGTGTAGTCCACATTAAACAAACCAAGACCTTGGTTTGGTAAAGCGCGTCACAGACGACGAAGATGCTATAGATAAAACATTTGGTCGCCATACAATTTTAATATATAGGTACTATCGTCGTAATTTATTTTTGTCTTTAAATATGTATGAGTTATCTTAGAACGGGTTGTTGGCAAAGTACTCCAATTTTTTTTCTCAAACGGCTCCATGAAAAAAATAATTATTTAAACATTATATAAATTAAGTTCTATCCTACTCCAGAAAAAATAATACGAATCATAAAATCTCAAAGTTCTCCTTACCTTATTGGTTTCGGAAATTTTTAAATTCCTTGCATTAATTGTCAAACAACTCCACGCATTTATTAAACATATTGAAATATGTTTTAAGATAACATTAAATATTATAGCATCTTCGTCGTATGTGATGGTTAAGCTCCGTACCGGGTCGTGACCGGACTGTGTAGACCGTGACCGGACTGTGTAACAGCTCCTAACACTAATAAGTAGAACACTAGCTACCTTCGTTCACTCTACAACAGATCTACTGCACAAGCACTTTCACATACACAATTTACAACTATTTACACAATTGAACTATTAACGGCTTTATAGGGGGTGATTTTCATACAGTGTTTTATTTTCAGACAACCGATAACTCGGGTTATCGATACTGCGCTAAAAAAAATTGTTAGGTACTGCAAAAAGATAATTTTAATTAAATAATTATATTGTCTTATTATGAAAACTGACGTGGTGTTGACACATTTTTGTTTTATTTATACGGGAATACAGGACGCAGCTGCACGCGCGTCGGGCTCTGTTTTCACTCTTTGAAAAAGGTCACCGGATGTGATCGAAACTATAGTCGGAGTATCCGATTTAATTAAACGTGAGTATTCCCGTATAAATAAAACAAAAATTATATTGTCAATGTATACCTACCAATTTTCACTAAAACATTTTTTGTATGAAAATTGTAGATCGACAGAGCGCCGTTAAACAGCCCTTTTAAAGTACAAATAAATGCTAGCAACAATGACTAAAGAGTGTACTGCGTATATTATACTAAAATTGTAAAACAAGTTGCAATATGTCTTTCAGAAACTTAATTCGTTAGACATATTGTGCTCTTGCAGGACACTAATCTTCACATGAAAGACTTTATAGTCCACTAGCAAGACACTATAGCTCACTTGCAAGACACTATAGCTCACTTGCAAGACACTATAGCTCACTTGCAAGACACTATAGCTCACTTGCACGACATTACAGTTGACTTGCATGATACTCAGTTGCAAGACACTATAGCTTACTTGCAAGACACTATAGCTTACTTGCAAGACAGTATAGTTCACTTGCAAGACACTATACCTCAATTGCTTGCTCTAGCGACGACAAATTTGGAAGCAGCTTTAGTTACTAAGTGTACCGTTTGGCTTTACTTGTAAGATCCTTATTATATTTTTATACAAATAATACCGAAAACTACACACAGACATTTGCAAGAACAGAGTCAATCACGCATCAATTCACATAAGTTCGTAAATTGATACATAATCGCTTCATCTATATTCGTAAGCCAAGTTCCCGCCTTGCATTATATTTATCTTACACGTAATTAATGTGATCGTATGAGATTTTCCACTTATTATATTATCTTACAATGCTTACTTTGATAAAAAATATTTACCTACAATCTGGCAAAAAACTCATTTCGTTGAAACAGAAATGCTCATTTTGAATTGTTTGTTCAAACACCCTAGCTTTACTTTAGACCGGTTTAAGTCTCTTCTCACTAAACTCCACACGACACAGTAAATTACGGTGACGAAACCGAGCGCCATACAATTATATACACCGTTTTATCACACAACGACACGACACACGTGTTGCGGTCGAGTTTCGGCTATACCTATCGTCGGTGTAAATTAAAAAAAATAAAAAAAATATGGACAAAACGCCAATAAAATTAAAAATTTGTACACCTGATTTAGGTAGAATATTTGGTACGTACTTAATTACAATTAAGATCTGAATTTAAGAGTGCGACTAATGCCAGAAAAATATCAGATTTCAATCGCGCGTCTTGCATTAGAATAGAGTCGAAAATCGCATGATACAATTGATGATGATGATGGCTTTGAGCAATTTAGGTGGGGTTTTATTTAATTATTCAAAATGTAGGCAAGAAATAAAATAAATAAACGGTTACTCTGCTAAAACATTAGTTTGACTATGTAATTAGACCGTTTTTTTTAAATAGTAATTTGTATTTTTTTTTTAATACTTAAACTTGATTATTTTCCACAATTCTATTCGGTTACTCGGCTTCTATAGGTTTTTCCCCTACAAGTAGTATTTTTTAAATCTGAATATTTACGTTATTTATCATTAAACTATGTGTTTAAAACTACACCTTTTACTTACTTTTGGCATTAGTCGCCCCCTTAAGACAATGTGGTCTATTTGGAAGGCTTTAGTTGAGTTCTAAAGTAATAATAATATTGCTGTCACTTTTTTACTAGGCATGTTAGCTAAGGACAGCAATACTTTAGTTAGTTTAGTTCTGTCAACTTAAACCTTCAAAATCGACCACAATGTACTAACAAATAAACTTCTTTTTTTTTGTGCCGCTGAATCTGACGTAGTTTTTACTGTCACGATATAGCACAAGCTTGTGGGAACAAGTATGAATTTGCTCACGGTGTCGTGAACGACTACGATACGACACTTCATTCGGCTCTCGTTTTTTCGCCGTGCAGTGCTGTCGTGTCTTCTCGTGAAAAAACGTATCACGACACGACGTTTTTAGCGTGTCGTATGGCGTGTGTCGTGACCGCAAATCGTGTCGTGCAGTGATTCGTAAGAAAACGCGCAAAGAGTAACATTTTAAAACGGTACGCGCCACCGACTGACGAGCGGCGCGTCGTTACTGTCGATGTCGCTGCGGTCGCGGTTGCAGTCCAACATCTGCGTGCGCTCTCTGTTTATGGCACACTCCATTATGGGCATCTCCACGTCTGTCTTCTTTCTTCTATTCCTGGAACATGATTTTCATGAATTTACTTTTCTCGCGGTATTCCATGTTTCAGCCTAATCATCAATCAATCATCAATCGTATCAATTATTAGTCTAAAGCTGAATGAGATAGGGACACATTTAGCGGAGCAAAAATATGGCAGTTAAGCAGATCCGTGCATGTCAGCTTTGATTTTTAAGGTTTTTCTTTGATTACACGAAAGGTTCGAAACATGGAGTTCCGACGCAGAAACAAAATGGAAGACATCTGATCCCGTATAGTTAAACTCAAGTGGCGTTAAGCAGAACACTTGGAAAGATGCGGTGATGATACTGCGTTACCAAGCGAAATTACGGGGTATGAAGAGATTTAACATAAAACTTCTCTGTCCTTTTCTAGCACGTGCAACTTCACGTCAGAGAGAAGATGGCAGAGCATCTTAAGCAGTGACTAACGGTTGAGAAGTTTTTTTTAAGTAAGCCCGCTAATATCTCAGGGTGAAGAGCGCAGTGCAGTGCGGCGCAGGATTGTGTTATTCTGGCACTGCTACTGTTAGTGGCAGGCGTTACGCTTACCACCAGGCGAACTTTTTGCTCATCTCGTCACTAGATTGTGTAAAAAAAGATCTAAAGGGGCCGCCGGCAGCAAGGCAGGACCCAAGCTGCCGGTGGTAACTGCTGCAGAGTGAATTAATCTCCTGTCAATAAATACAGTATTAAGGCCTTTTGGATCTGAAACTAACCCAGTCACTTAGCGAGAGCCTCTGTAGGTATTTGTCGCCAACTGTATCCCAACCACATAGCGGGTGTTTATAGAGGCTCTATAATTATATTATATCAGACTGTATCCAATCCATCTAGCGACAGCCTCTTAAGAGTGCGCAATGCCAAAAAATTTCACCCGCGCATCTTGCATTAGTTTAGAGTCGAAAATCGCATGATACAATTGATGATGATGATGACTTTGAGCAATTTAGGTGGGATTTTATTTAATTATTCAAAATGTAGGTATGAAATAAAAGAAATAAACGGTTACTCTGCTAAAACATTAGTTTGACTATGTAATTAGACCGTTTTTTTTGTTAGTAAATTGTATAATTTTTTTAATAAACTTGATTATTTTCCACAATTCTATTCGGTTACTCGGCTTCTATAGGTTTTTTCCCTACTGGTAGTATTTTTTTAATCTGAATGTTAATATTTATAATCATTAAAATATTATGTTTAAAAATACACCTTTTACTTTTTATGGCATTGGTCGCCCCCTTAAGGTGTTGGCCGAGGGTAGATGACTGATGTTTATATCGTTTAGCTTTGATGAAGAATTTAAGTAAATATAATTATGTTTATTAAAAAAATATTTAAATCGGTTATTAATGTTCTGATATATACGATAAGCGTTTAAAGTTTTTGGTAGAGAAAGCTCTGTCTCTTTCCCACAAAACAAAAAATTACGTCACGCCACTTGTCACACTACTACTTACTACTTGTCAGAATAGAAGTTCTATGGCGTACAGAGAAGTGACGTCATAATCTCCTCTCTGTCTAGCATGATATTAAAATGCTTATTTTTCATCAGATTTTCATTTTGTTTTCATTAATCAGCTATATTTATGGGCCACATTTGAATAAGACAATAAAAAAAACCAGTCTCTAGCCTATTGTATCTGACAATTCTCTTAGGAAACCTCACACCCGAGCTCCAAGAAACAAGCCTCGTCCTTAGTTTGGAGCTCACCATTTAATTTCCAATGTGTCTTACTTAGAATATCTGAATCCTTAATGTAATCAAACTCTATTTTCTTTCTTTGTAAGTTTCTTGTTGTGAATGAACTTAACTTTACTTTATACCAACGAGCCTTAAGTTTTTGTTTAGGTTGTTTTTATAAGCGACGGTGATAATGGAATGGACGGGCTGCGCTTGCAAATCGTTCAAAATTAACAAGACAACACAATCAAGCATACCTAGCTAAAAGTATGCATATTACATTTGCCAGAAAATAGAGATAACGAATCTAATTACTGCATGACAAAAAGAGAACACCTTGTGCATGTATTAGATGTTTGTATTGTCGTATCGTACGGCTCGCATGTCGCAAAGGCAGAGTATGACTGAAGCGAGTGGAGAGCCGGCGCTCAAGATATAGTCTTCAAAATCCGTGCGCTTATTTCCCGTGCATTCATATTATCATTGTCGCTGGTTTTTATCAATGAAACGTGATTAATCCCGTATAAATAAAACAAAAAGCCGCTTGAGGTGATGGTTGAGGCTCTTTGCTATAAAGCCGGGACTGATGCAGGATTATTTTTACCTTTTGGGGTATGGTTGTTTGAGGTGGAAGGTCCTGTAGTGGAGCTGCATGCTGTTCTTTTGCGTGAACCGCTTCTCGCACAGTGGACACGGGTACGGCCTCTCGCCTGTGTGCGTCTGAGATACAAAAGTCTAGTTTAAAAAAAAAACTATATGTATACAATTATTTATTCTCTGTTGTATTAAAAACACGTTGCAGTGGGCCCCAAACTCAGCTCCATATTTTGGGGTCCTACTAAGTGAGTTACAGATGAAAATACGTTAAATAACGTTAATAATTATTGTAAAGTGAAAATTAATAATTTGACCCTTCTTCGTATTAATATTTGAAATGATATACCTAACAGCGACAACACACCAGAAATATACTATTGTATAATAACACTAAAACGAATACATAAGATACTAAGTTTATATTTACTAACAACCTGGACCTTTGTTGTCTGAAATAACGTTTTTTTATAGCAGTTAAGGCTAAGTAAAAGCAAGTAAGCAAAGATCATTAGTAAGACTTAGTCATCTCACGTTGCGCATAATATTAATATTTTTATTTTTCTTAACATCATTTGTTCGTATACCGCGAAAGTAAAAATTATGTAACGATTCAAATAGAGGAACTTTAAACGCACCGTACTTGTCATATTGTTAATTATTTTGAAATCAAGTGTATCCGTAATGGACCCTGCGATACAGGTCTCCTAGTGCAGGGTCTACCAGTATCTTTTATAACCTGAAATAGTGATTAACAATGTTTTAAAAGCCTACAAATGATTGCTTAAAGGTTTTATGTAATATGTTTTGTCAATAAACAATTTTGAATTTTTGAATTTTTTGAAGTATAATCCTTAGTGAGAAAAAGATTAATCCTAAATATAATAAATATATAAATATCGATGTACATTTGAACCAGCGCCATCTAGCCCCAAGCTAAGCAAAGCTTGTACTATGGGAACCAGATAGCAGATAGAATGGGCGATTTTCTGACAGCCAATAAAAAAAAAATAGTTCATAAAAATCCGTTCGATGGCAATGAACCAGAACAGTTTCACTATCTTGTCTGTGGTTCTGAAGATCTTGAACGAATGAGGCAAAGTAAAAAGTAACCTTATTTCATTTATATCAGATCTGTCATGGGTTTTTTGTGGTTATTGTTTGTATATCAAAGTACTTGCCCATAGTATTTCTTAAGATTTCGTTATTCCACGCAAATTAGTAAGTGTGGCTTGCCAATCAATTAATTAATTAATTAAGAGATTTTCCTGACAGTGTCGCTTCCCAGTAGCGTCGGAAAACCAGCCCCATAAGCCAGAAATCTGGCGCGAGTATTGCGTCCTTGTGCTTCGCCGGAACCCGGAGCAAGTAGGACTTGAAGTTCCAGGATTATGCCGTCCCTCCAGTGGCAGAAGATGTCGCAACTCACCACTTGGTGCCGGTGGTGGCTGCTCTTGGATATGAACTGCATGCCGCACGTGGCGCACGGGTACACGTGCTCGCGCGTGTGCCGGTTCATGTGCGACGCGATGCTCACCGCCTGCGACAGCACACCGAGCGGTGACGAGCGCAGCGCAGGACGGCGCACGACTTGTCCGCGAGTTCGCAATCTCTGGCTACTGCTATTGGCAGGCGTGATGATTACCACCACGGGGACGTCTCGCTCGGCTCGTCACACCATTGTAAAAATAACGAGACTAGACGACTGGTGGAAGGCATCACAGCTGCCCATAACATTGGTGCTTAATGGATTGAGTCAATTGAGGAATTTATTGAAAAATTACTGGGCATAAAGAGATTTGACATCTACTATATGTCAGAATGACGGGAGCTTCGAGAGATTTTGTTCGCAAGTTCACAGTTCTGGCACTGGTACTGTTGTGGGCAGGCGTGATACTTGCCACCAGGCGAACTTCACGCCATTGCATAAAAGAGAGAAAAAAATACATTCAATAGTCAGTGTTAAATATAATGCCCGCGTAGTACTCGCGCGGTTGCAGTTGGACCTGGGTGTGTCCTAACATGAGGACGGGCAGCAGCGTCCATAGCTAGCCGTTGTAAGTATTCTGCGATCCCCAATCCGCCTGCCAAGTGCCAGCTAGTATGGCGAGGCTTACGTCCACGTGCACGTGTTCTGGCAGCGTGTACTCACAGCGAGCGACTGTCCGCAGATCTCGCAGATGTGCCGCTTGTCGGGCGGGTAGAAGGAGCGGCGCGGGTGCTCCGCCAGGTGGTGCTTCATGCACTGCCCCTGCGTCGCGAAGTGTTTCCCGCACTATGCGTACAATACAAACAATCACAATAAAAAAGAGATCTTGGCTGGGCATGTCGTAAAACTGCATCCTAAACCACCGGAGGACGGGCAGCAGCGTCCACTCGGTTAACGGTGGCGAGCATTCTGCTATCTCCAAGCGTGGGAATAGGGTATTTGACTACTATTGGGAAATTATTTTAAATAATTTCTTACTATATTTAATGCCCACCACATCAATATTTCCTTGAGATCTGTCGTATTTTCGGTAAAAATTGAAGTGAAAGTTTGAATGAGAAAAAAACGTGCCATAACGCGATTTGGATCACGTGACATATCTGACGTCACACCAAAGTAAACAACAAGCGAAAGAAAGCGATCAAGGCATATAGATCTAGAAAAATAAGGGGTTTATGTAAGAAATATCTGTGGTAAATCACTTGAAAATAGCTTTATTTCACTGTAATCGTGATGAAAACGCACGTTAGATCTCGTTGTTTACTTCGGTGTGACGTCACAAAAGTTGCCACCAATCACAGTGTTTCGCATCACGTGACCAAACTTTAAAATCAATACATTTCATTTTCGTATTTTTTTTACAGAATATAAACTTATTTTAGTCTAAAAATAAATAAATATGCTTTTTTACGCTGCAATTTATTAGGATTATATCAATTTGTAGCATATTTTCAATAGAGCCAAATAGCCTATTGTGAGACTTTTAAGAAAAAGGCCTCCGTCCAGCAAAGGACTTCTAATTAAATTAAGAAATTAAAAGGAATAAATTTATTCAGATCAGAGAGTAAACAGGTTCCTTCTAGGTAGACTAGATCCATCCTATTCGCATCGTTGCTAAACATCAGGTAGAATGCGGTCAAACGCAAGCCTATTTTGAATAATAATAAAAAAATTGCTCATCAGCATGTTATTCATTGATTTTTCATCACATATAAATGTCAAATCTCAGCTCGATCGGCACAGACTGATGAAAAATGTATGTAATGCCTTTTGTTTATTTATCAATGAACACTTCTTGGATGGAGCTTTTTAAACATTGTTTTTATATTTTTAAATTTTTTAAAGGAGCTTAAATCTTTGGACTGGGGCGACTATGTCGGAAAAACGAAGCATCAAGCTTTATTACAGCGTCCGGAAGACTTGTTCTGATATGGCTTTAAATGGTTTAGGGGATAGTGGATCTTCTTGGTTCATGCCTCTTTCTAAGGGGAAATGACGGGTGTTCCTGAGGGTGTAGATTTGCATCCACTAAAAAAAAATATATTATAAATATTATGCTGTAGTTAATTTATACATACAGCTTTTTATACTTAAGAGGTGGCGGGTTGTTGAATACAGCTCACATGATGCTTTCTTACGGGGTGATCATAGAAATAACTCGTTTTTTTTTTATTGGCCTGTCCTGATAAGTTTCTGTGTAGCTTTCGTACCCATTGATGCTTACATATTGGCAGGTGGTAGGTTTCTTCTTCCGAAGGCCCTTATAACTCTGCGGCGCCGCTTTCTTGTTGCCTTTCAAGTTACTGCGCGCTATTTCTGAATCCCTGAAACAATTAATGAAACAGTGGTGTCTTTACCAACTGATAACCTCGTCGCACCGTCTTAAGTCGGAGAGGTCAGTACATTTAGGGGACTGCAATCTACAACCGTATACCAGCTTCCGTTCGGGACGCACCTTCCACCGCATGTTTCAAAACCAAGCTGAGAGCGTGGTTACAAGATAATTTGGTTTATGACATTGAAGCTTATTTTTTTTTTAAATAAGAGATTATTACTAAGGTATTTTTATCAGCATCACCATCATCATGGACCCGGAGAAGACCACTGCTGAACAAAGGCCTCCCCCTTAGACCGCCACACTGTACGACAACCTGCCATTTGCATCCACCGCGCGACTTTCACAATGTCGTCGGTCCACCTACTACGCCTACCTACGCTGTATATGTATGAGTTTTTTGTACATACTAAAGAATTTAGACGTGTAACTTTGGTGTTATCAATAAACTATTGTAATGTACAAAACAAGTATATAAGTATTCTATCAGCTATCTGGAACCCATAGCACAAGCTTTGCTTAGCTTGAGGCTAGATGTCAAATGTCCACAAAAAATAGTGCGAAGCCATAGTGTTATCTTAGGCGGAAAGAGATGGTAGCGCGTCGTACTCACGTGTTGAGATCGCCATGCATGTTGGAGTGAGTGAGATGCTCGTCGTACGCCGCTTGCGTCTCGAACTTGATGTCGCACTTGGAACAGTACGTGTCCACGGCCGGCGCCGGCTCGCTCGACGCTTCCTGGGGAAACCGTTGTTTTATATACTTGAGACGTTTGACTCTATTGCAGCGTAGGGAAGTACCACACTCTTGCCAGTTATTTAACCGCCAAGCAGTAGTGTTCGAGAATTCTGCCACTGCTACTATTATGGGCAAGTATGACGCTTACCACCAGGTGAACGTCCCGCTCGTCTCGTCACTCAATTGTATAAAAAGAAAATGAAAAAAAAATTTACGCCAAGCAGTTTCGTGCAAGCATATTATTGTGTTTCGGTTTTCTTCTTAACATTTGACGCGTAAACATTACCCAAAAAAAATGTCTTTGAAGTTTTTGCAGCTAAGCATTTTTAATTATTTTATAGGTGCAAAACCTGGTACCTAAGCTTTTTGCAGAACCGTTTATTGCGTTGCTTTCGTGGAAGAATGCATACACTTATATAATAAATTGAACTTTTTATTTTCATTTAGAGTTCCTTATATATGTTATTTTTGTTATTCGTAGAGATGAAAGAAATGGTTTTTTTTACATTTCACACAGGGCCATAGCTCAAACTAAGCAAAACTATGGACACCAGCTTATACAATACAATGCGTATGATATATATTTTTTACATATCATACAACTATATATACAGAACAAATATTTACGTTCGTCACATAAAAATATTTCTCCTAATATGCCTACTATCTACGTTTTTTTTTTTGTATGTATTTACAAAAAAAAATGTATATAAGTATTCTATCAGCTATCTAGTTTCCATATTACAAGCGTTGCTTAGTTTGGGGCTAGATGACGCTGTGTGAAAAAATGTCCTGCGATATTTATTTATTTTATTTATTTAATATTTGTCCTGGGCGGGAATCGCGACCAAAGAGGATAATGAAAGGAAATTGCACGCAGCGGAGATGCGAATGCTGAGATGGATGTGTGGGGTCATTATGTCGTTACCTCCATAAATTGTGCTAAATAAGATCTGCATGTATTATATAAGTTACATAATGTTTGCAATAAAATATTGAGTATTGGATGGACAAGATTAGAAATGAGTATGTAAGGGGAAGTCTAAAAGTAGCACCAGTGACCGAAAAATTAAGGAGTGGAAGGAAACAAAGTACCCTGAATACTTTAAAAAAGTATCAGACCAACCTCGAAAATATCCGACCAGGTTCAGACATAAATTAGCCGTTCAAAAATCAAGATTAGAAATGCAGAGTAGTGGTCCTCATGCAATGGCTATTAAAATTTTCAATAAATTACATGATGACTTAGAGAGTGAAAACGAACATAGTTTTGCGATTAAAATCAAAACCTTTTAATAATTTTTATTATTATTCCTTAAAAGACTTTTTAGACGACAAAACTTTATAAATCAATCAAGCAGAAAACAGATCGGTCCGCTCCACACTTAATTGCCATACCCTCATTTGGGTCATTATGTTTATGTTATTATTATTAGTTTTACATAATCCATAATGTGCAATAAACGATTTGACTTTGACTTTGGCTAGCGTGGTATGGACATGTCATGAGAAGAGAAGAGAGCCATATAACAAAAAAAACCTTGGAAATTATGGTAAACGGTAAAACCGGAAGGGAGCGCCCTAAAAAGGAATGGATGAGCTGTGTAAAAGATGATATGCGTGTAAAGGGAGTGAATGCAGAGATGACAAATGATAGAGTGAAGTGGAGAAAGTAAATGTGCTGTGCCGACCCCACCTAGTGGGATAAGGGCAGGAAGATGATGATGTCCTGGGCGGGAATCGGACCCACGCCCTCCGCCCTGCAGCTCTCAAAGCAGATATACTGGTGTCTGTTAACGATTGAGTTATAAAGCAGTAATTATAATAAGTAATTTATGTAATCAAGAAGCAGCCTGAAAACGGTAACTGGGTAATTACAAATGCCTATTTGTCTACGTGTTGAATAAAAATGCCTATTTGTCTATGTGTTGAACTCACGTCGGTGTTGTCGTAGTGCTTGATGCGGCGGTGTTGCTGCAGCCCCGCCGCCGACACGAAGGAGGCGCCGCACGCCACGCACACGTGCGCGCTGCGGTGCGACATGCGCACGTGTGTGTAGTACGTAGACGAGTGCCTGAGGCGCACACACACACGTTACTGAATGCTTCGAATGCAAGGGACTGATATGCTTAACAATCACTGAAGAGAGAAGTGAATAGAACGGAAATATGACGGGCCGCGCTAGCCGGCATTAAGTGTAAATGCGCTTAATGACAATTCTAACTATATACTTGTTTTTATACTGACAATATTTAAAAAGACAATTTAAATAGACGCGTAGGAAACCAAGCTACATTGCATCGTAATTAGGTCAATTTTAATCTGTTGCAAAATGGCATTTAGGCCGTTTTACTTCAAATGCACAACCAACGATTGGCATTTCTTGGTCGTAGTTTCTATACAACTATGTGTAAAACTGGCGACAGCCGTTCTACCTAAGAAGTAGGGCTTTCCTTTTTCTGTGTCAACAAAGTACGGGGTTTTTTGGAGTGAACAGATCCATGCCCGGCATCAACTCCAAGATCGAGTTCATACACTGGAATTCGACATCGGAAGCCCGAACTGTATGCTACCTGTTGCATCAGCGCGTTTTAGCTGTGTTTAAGGTGGGACGCGAATGGTGCGAAATCATCTGTGTCTTTGTTCGAAGTGATTAGCGAATGATTTTAAAACTCCATTCTACAAAAGCCGTAGAACTTACTTAAACTCTTCGCCACAATATTTGCATTTTCTCGTTACACCATTGTGATAGTCCTCGTGGAACATCGCAGAGCTCCTAAAAAAAATATAGAACGACTTTAACATTTATAGCATATATAATAATAAGCATACATTGTTTATGTTACTAAAACTCTGTTTCTCTATCTTTTTAAGTTTTGTTACGTGAATAAATTTATTTTATTTTCAGCGCATACCAAAATTTAGACATTCGCACTTTACACTCACTCATCAGCCACAAGACGTCCACTGCAGAACGGAGGCCTCCCCCTTAATAGGAAGGGGTTGCCATGATCCCCACGCTTGGCAGGTGGCTTGAGGAACGCAGACTAAGAGGACGCTGCTGCCCATCCTCAGTTTTAGGACATACCCAGGTTCCATCGCATTTGCTCTATAAGTTAACTTTAAAGTTCTATTATTATTAACGGGATATTTACCATGATTATTTTGTGAAATGAGCTCCCGATATTTAGGCGCAGTTGCATGCACCAGTTCACGAGTAGACTGAAGAATGCGGGTGGTTGTCAAAAGAGGTAGAAAAAGCATAACGAACTACCCTCTTTCCCCCCAACCAAGTCTCGACCAAACACACTCACCATATCACTGCATATGTTGTTTTGAACACATTTAGGATGTGACTTAGTATTTTTAAGTTTGTTTAAGTTTAAGTTGAAAGCCATCACCTCGATTAAAATTCCGGCATTTCGAGATCTCAATGGCTTCCTTCACTAACCTAGGTATGTAGTGGCGCTCGTTGGACAGGATACGAGGGCTACACTAAAAGTATCGGGAATGGAATATTTCCACTGTTTCTGTCATATTAAAATCTTTTTAATTGAAAACTCCTTGGTTTAAAAAATCGAATACCATTTATTTATTTAAAAAAATATTCTCGGTCTTGTCACAAGGTTTTGTCAAACTTGTTTAGTCGTTGAGAAAATGGAATTGACTCGAGAAAATTCAAGAGCGATGATTTATTATGACTTTCGAAGTGGTTTAACACAAAAACAGTGTGTTGACCGGATGATTTCTGCATTTGGTGATAAAGCCCCATCCAAAACCACAATTTATCGCTGGTTTGCTGAATTTCAACGTGGACGTGTCAAGCTCAGTGATGATCCCCGTCAAGGTCGTCCAAAAACTGCAGTCACCCAAGAAAACGTTGATGCTGTGCGTAAGCTGATTGAGGAAGATCGACATGTGACATACCGCGAAATTCAGGCAACTTTAGACATTGGCATGAGTCAAATACAAATAATCTTGCATGAAAAATTAGGTGTAAAAAAGTTGTTTTCCCGATGGATACCGCATTCGCTCTGTGAAGAGCAAAAAGCGGCTCGCGTTACTTGGTGCGTCAGAACTCTCGAAAGATTCCACGCAGGATCCTCAAATGCTGTATACAACATCGTATCAGGTGACGAATCCTGGCTATACGCGTACGAACCCGAAACAAAAAACCAGTCACGAGTTTGGGTGTTCGAAAATGAGTTAAAGCCAACAAAAATTGTTCGTTCACGGAGTGTTGCAAAAAAAATGGTGGCCACGTTTGTCTCCAAAACCGGCCATGTTACGACTATTCCTCTTGAGGGACAAAGAACGGTTAATGCAGAATGGTATGCTAGCATTTGTTTGCCACAGGTCGTTTCTGAACTCCGTAAAGAGAACTGCAACCGCCGCATCATCCTCCATCACGACAATGCGAGTTCTCACACCGCGCACAGAACAAAAGAGTTTTTAGAGCAAGAAAACATAGAATTATTGGACCATCCTCCGTACAGCCCCGACCTAAGCCCTAATGATTTCTATACTTTCCCTAAAATAAAGAATAAATTGCGTGGACAGAGATTTTCATCACCTGAAGAAGCTGTGGACGCCTACAAAACGGCCATTTTGGAGACCCCAACTTCCGAATGGAATGGTTGCTTCAATGATTGGTTCCATCGTATGGAAAAATGTGTCAAATTTCGCGGAGAATACTTCGAAAAGCAATAAATATATTTTTAAATAGTAATGTTGTGTCACTTCCTTGATTCCCGAAATTTTCAGTGCCGCCCTCGTATTAGGGCTGTGAAGCAGATGCTCCGATCCGCGAGCTCAATTCACAACATAATCACGGTAAATATCCCGTTAATAATAATAGAACGTTAGTAAACAACCGTGATAGTTTAAAACAGTGTTTTAACTATAAAGTTTCAAAAACTTACTCGAGCCGAAACCGCATGTCGCACCTTAAGCACTGATACACAGCGTAGTGTTGTTTCAAATGTTTACACAATTTGTTCTTCTGTTTGAATCGCATATGACAGAAACGGCACTCGATCGGACCACAACACTGAAAACGAGGTTAACAGTTGACATCATTAATCAATCAATCGGTAATCGGTGGCAATCTGATCTAGAATCGAAATAGTAAAACCTTCCCCACACAAGCATGGGACTCACTAAGGTCACGGTGACCGCCACAGCCGCTGCAGAGGGACGTGCCTAGGCGCGGGTACCTTCCCTAGAAACTCGAATCAAGTACTTTATTTTCGTCATTTAGTATGTGGGTATCGAAATTTCATCTGATTTAAGGTGCATTGCCCCCCTTCGCGTACAGTAGTCAGGTGAATTTGAATATATGCACTCGACTACCAATCCAAAGCCAGCGAAACACAATATTTTGATAAAAAATTTGATAGATAGATAAAGCCTTTATTCGCCGGCCAAAATTAACTTAAATATTATATTACGCTAACGAGTTAATTTTATAAGTAAAAAACAATAAGTTTATGATATACATTTCAGCAACCAGTTTGTCAGTGTCAGGTTGTCTTTCGACATAGGCCTCCCCTAGTTCTTTCCATAAAAATTACCCCATCCCAAACATTACCCTGTCAGTGTGGATAACTCTTAAATATACTTTGAAACATGGATGAATATTAATGATGTATAATTATATTTATCACTGAGATTTCGTCATCAGCCATAAAACGTCCACTGCTGGACGAAGGTCTTAATAGAGGGGTGTTGCCATAATCCCCACACTTGGCAGGCGGCTTGGGGATTGCAGAATGCTCACCACCATTAACCAAGAGAACGCTGTTGCTCGTACTCCGGTGGTTCTGGTTGCAGTGTAAGGACATACCCAGGTCCTTAGACTACATTACCTAAATTCATTTATTTCAATGTTGTGCGTGATAAAGTTCCGATGATGTACATAATTATGTGTTCAAATCGCGAAAGTTTGAAAGTTTCATAGGTAATCTAGTACAGAGAGTCATTCAGGTTATATTCAGTGTCAGAGCAAACATATTTTAACTCTATCTTACCTCTTCATGCCTAAATTTCACATGCCGCATCAACATTTCAACTTTAGAAAAGCCCTTCAAGCAGTTATGACATTTATAGTTAGCATTCACATATTGATCGCTATTCTCTCTTTGCTTAAACTCATGCATAGCTTCCTCTTCACTTAAATTAAACTTTCTCCAGTGCTCCGGCGATAAATGCTCCTTCTTAGGTTTCTCAAATTTATGTACTTTGCCTCTAGAATTTTCCGCCTTTTTCATATATTTTTTCTTCTTTTTAACAGGTTCTACCTCTATATTGTCTAGGAATACTAATTTACTTTCGCCTTTGACGGCTTTCTTTACTATGTCGAGGAATATGTTCTCGTCTTCGCTTGACATGGAGTTGTCTACGTGATCTGCAGTGTCCATGTCGTCATTAACCTCTATGTTTCCCATGTCAGTGCTGATTTCAATTTTTGTGTTCTGAACTTCTTCAAATGTATCATTTGCGGAAACAACTATTTTATTGTCTTCTTTTGATTCTTCTGCTATTAGCGGTTCTAATGGAAGTATATTTTCTTCTGTTTTAATTTTGACATGTTCTACAGATGTTTTCTCATCAAGTTTTTCATCATCAATGATTACAGTGTTTTGGAATATATTATTTGCTTCTTTTACTTCGAGATCCTCTTGTTTCATGGTGTCATCGCTTTCAAAGTTCAAAATAACTTTTTCTAGTTCTTTCGGTTTGTGTTTAATTTTGTGTTTGACAGTTGTTGTTTTAACCCGTTTGGTTGCAACTGCGATGCCCAGAGACGTTACTAAGTTTTCGCTGTACCTGTTTATCACTGCAACTGAGTCATAACTAATCTGAAATAAATGAATAAGATAAAAGAAATTGTAGAAACAAGGGGCAACAAGTAAAGATATTATAATGACCCAGCATTTCTGGATTTTTAATACAAGAAACCTTTTATTTTTTTGCGGTTTGTATATCAGCTATTGTAAGTGTAGTATAGATACCTACGTAGGCATAGGAGTTTTTTAATATTTTTTTACTCATACCACCTTCTTAAACCAGGCCCATGGGCTAAATAAATTGAATTTGATTTAGACTAAGCTGATTTTTTGCGAGTCAATGTCATAAATTAATCAAAATCACAACCACAGAGAACACAAATTATTTAAGAATTGATGGTGCTTCTCTGACCATCAAAAAATTAATGCAGAGTTCATGTGCGCTGACCTTTTATGTAGGTTAGAAATAACACAGAAAATATTGTAAAAACATTATATTGGAATCATATTTTTCTACAAGCCTTGACAATCGCTTCATTGACCATACAATACTCTAAATTGTTTTAGATTCGAAAGCCAAAGTTGTCTTTTTAAATCTCTATCAAAAAGCCAACCTGCCTTTCTCATTGACATTAAGGTTACACAATTTGTAGCAACACCTCTTTGCTCCAACAAGAATGTATGTGTTCAATAACATCATAAGACTATATGACCAATTACTCAAAATAATAGTACTAATATGACTGGCTTTCAAAGCTTTGTTAGGAGCTGATTCATGTTACACTGTGCCCTAGTTGTGCCATTTGCAACGGCCAGGGCATTACGTAGCAGTATAGCAAAATCAACTGTTTGTGTTTCCTTTAGAAATGTATATGTTAAACTATGCATCAGTCAGTCCAGCACAGTGTAATTTATGAATCTATCTTTAATGTGTAAAAAGCAATTGGTGTCATGTTCTTGTGGTGTCAACCTACAAACCTACAACTCGCCACAATTCACATTATGGTTTACTAGCCAAAAAGTCTTGCTTTTGTAAGAATAGAATACATACATTTCCCTTCCAAGAGATTATTTGTTTCAACACACGCTGCCCTTGTAAGCACTTTTCTTTGAACTTGTGGAATTTATGCAGCATTGTCGCACATTCGTAGCACGCCCATTGTGGCAGTCCGTCTTTGGTGCTCGCCTTAAAAGAAGTACAATATATTGCACATATTATTATGTTAACCAAATTAATAAAATTTTGAGACCAAAGCTTTTTGTAGATCTATGTTTTCTGGGTAGATTCATAATTTATAAGGCTCACAAGACGGAAATGTGAGTTTTGCTATGTATTTCATAGATTTTTATGGAGAAAATCTGGGTTGTCTTTCAAAATTTTATCTCATAGAATAATACAGTCGATGGCTTTCTTCATAGCAGTTATTTTACTGGATAAGGGAAGAGAACTTGGAGTGCTTTCTGAGCGTAGGCCACAGGGATTTATGAACAATTTAATTAGAAATTAACTCACTTTTTGTCGCATTACATATTCGTAGTAGATACGGAGACTGTGCTTTTCA
This sequence comes from Erannis defoliaria, assembly GCA_905404285.2. Taxonomy (NCBI): domain Eukaryota; kingdom Metazoa; phylum Arthropoda; class Insecta; order Lepidoptera; family Geometridae; genus Erannis; species Erannis defoliaria. Next base: position 11,461,604 of record FR990089.1, on the reverse strand, counting down.
AAATTGTACCCTCGCACAGAAGTAGTGAGACAAATTCGACAAATGTTTAAGTCGCACATATTTTTAATTTGTTTATTTGGTAAATTATGCACATTTGCGTTAAATTAATAAAGAAAACAAACAACGAAACACCTTTGCTACAAATTCTGTTTGACAGCCAGCCATTTTTGTTTGACGTAAAGAAATTGCTTTGACATTTGCAACTTATTTTTTTTTTTCTTAGACTGCATTACGGCGTAGCGCTTTGAGTATTTAGCCGTACCAAATATTAAGTCTTGGAAGATATTTTTGAAAATATCTATCAATAGACAAAAGTTTTATTTAGTAAATTAAAACTTCGTAGTTTTTTCCTATCAATTTATTGTGATTAATAAATAAGTACTTGATGGTATATTATACAAGTGTTAATAATTATATTAAATAGAAAATATTACGCTTATGAACTACATAAACCTACGTGGTTCAGAATAATAACAACTGTATATTATGTACATAATGTATCTAGCCTTTGAAAAAAATCGTCAATACTCATTGGATAGCAAATGTATGAAGTGCGTAAGTTATGGAACAAAAGTCAGCTAGCCTAGCTATACACGGAAGTCAGCAACTAGCGAGAGATTTACAATAAATCAAAACCAATATAAATAAAATAAAACATCATACATTTTCTTTCAAATACGGAACAAAGATTTTTCTATAGTTTTTGTGCTCGGAGTGCAGATCTGTTATCTAACGGGAACAGCCAATAACATGTTTTTGGCTTATCAGCTTTATAAGAAGTATCCCGATCTTGTTCTAAATGGTGAGAAGTCGTTTTCCAGAATGTCTTGAGTTTTCTTTTTTCTTCTGTTCGGTGTTCTGTAACAAAAAAAAACGTAAGAATAATTGAGAGTGCAATTACTTATTATTTACAAGGGTTGTGATTAAGATAGATTGATATGCTCAATCGGCTTTAGCAAATTTTCTGTTACATCGTTTTCGTATACGCCAACAGAAAAATGCCTTTCACTTTGTCTGCGGTCATCTTAAATTATTATAAGTGATAGGGATAGACTGCGCCGTGCGCCCTCCGCCCGCTACGCGTGTGGAAAACCGTCGCACTTGCCAGCAGCGCCATCTAGTGCTGCTCACCATGTAAAACCATTAAATTGTAGAAAAAAACATAAAAATATATGAGATTGACAGTTGACTATGGCCGCACCGCCGATGCGCCACCTAGCTGCAAAAAATCGCAGTGTGGATCCCCATTGACCAAAGCGAAAGAGTCTAAGGGGGTCTCGTCCACGTAGGGTTGTTTCACACGTACCACAACCACAACACGTGGTCGGGCGCATATTTAGTATTGAAAATGAATAGTAGAATTTACACGTACCACATTTTCCCGTCATTATCGACCACGTGGTTGATACCGACCACATCGCAACCACAACGCGACCACCAGCGACACCGTGAAATAGCCGCCGGCCACATCGCAAAGCCAGAGTCGAACTGTGTCTGCACACGACGCAACCACATCGCCTCCTAAAATACCTCTATTTAATAGGCATCTTATTGTTAAATGAAGTCGTCTTTCTCTCTTCTACTATTGCTGCGCTCGACGGGGTCCATTGAAACTTCTTTTTGACAATATCTGTGTACACTATGGAAGCAATAAATATCTGAATCTGAACTGCTAGCGACAACACAACCACATCGACATTTTGTCGGTACCACAACGCAACTGCAAAAACCTGCAGCGACACTATTCACACGTAGCGGCTGCTTCACCACATTTTGTCGCTGCGATGTGGTGCGGTTGTGGTACGTGTGGGTTGTCCCGTATACTACAGTAACTCACCTCCGCGCGTACTTCGGCGCGGGTATCCCGAGATGCTTGACGTTGTAGTGTCGCTTCATGTTGTACTTCAGCGTGAACCGCATCCCGCACGCGGGCGCGGGGCACGCGAACTCGCGCTCGCCCGTGTGCGACCGCATGTGGTACTGAATGCTGCCCATCTGTCAGATACAATATTCTTTACTCATCATCAGCCCGGAGACGTCCACTGCTGAACGAAGGCCTCCTCCTTAAACCGCCACACTGTACGACAACCTGCCATTTGCATCCACCGGTTGCCCGCGACTTTTACAATGTCGTCGGTCCACCTAGTGGGAGACCTTCCTCTGTGCTAATATGCAAAAACTATAAATCCTGCTGACAGCTCATCCGACTTCCCCTCAAACGAAAATTAGTAGTTTAAAAAGCACTGCTGTTGCCCGCGACTTTTACAATGTCGTCAGTCCACTTAGTGGGAGGCCTTCCTATATGCTAATATGCAAAAACTATAAATCCTGCTGACAGCTCATCCGACTTCCCCTCAAACGAAAATTAGTAGTTTAAAAAGCCCTGCTGTTGCCCGCGATTTTTACAATGTCGTCAGTCCACCTAGTGGGAGGCCTTCCTATATGTTAATATGCAAAAACTATAAATCCTGCTGACAGCTCATCCGACTTCCCCTCAAACGAAAATTAGTAGTTTATAAAGCCCTGCTGTTGCCCGCGACTTTTACAATGTCGTCAGTCCACCTAGTGGGAGGCCTTCCTATATGCTAATATGCAAAAACTATAAATCCTGCTGACAGCTCGTCCGACTTCCCCTCAAACGAAAATTAGTAGTTTAAAAAGCACTGGTAGCTACTGCGAGTAAGTCAGAAACTCGTTGTATTTCATATCTCAGATTACGTCCCAGTGGTTGGCCAATCGCAAGCATAGAACGTTACCTCGCCCCCTGCCCGCAACGGTGAGTCGTGTTTGTAGGAGAAATTATGTTCACGAGCCATCAACAGGCTATATGATCTGTGCTAAAGACTCATACAGATTTACTTGTATTTTTTGACCGTCAAAAATTTATTAAGTAGGCAACAAATGATAGACACCGTATTTTTGGTCAATCACCACAATATATCGTTTTTTTGTTGAACAATAAAACAAGTTTTGGAATTGTGACGATCGATGTGAGTGAGATCCAACATTTTGAACATTCGTTAGCAGAATCAGCCGATCGACAAAACAGCAAAAAAACGAGCCAAGCGCTACATTAGAAAATCGACACACTCTCTAATACAAATAAAGTAGAAATTAGCTTGCACTGGATATAGCATTGTTATAGGTATAATATATTATCTACGTATACAGGGTTAGTTCTAATCAGTTAGCATCCTTTTCAGGGAATATTCTGTACATCAAAACTAAACAACTTTTACTATGGGGCCGACATTGAAACCGCGAAAAAAATATCAGCTGTTCTATACAAAAAGATCATCGACCTTAGGCAAAATGTACGGTTCACGATTTCAATGTTAATAAATAAATAAAAAATAAATATTGGGCGGACATTTATTACACACAGCGCCAACTAGCCCCATACTAAGCAAAGCTTGTATTATGGAAACCAGTTAGCTGATAGAATACTTATATATATTATTTTTTTCGTAAATACATACTTATAATACATACTAATGTTGGCCCCTTAGTAAAAGTTGTTTAGTTTTGATGTACAGAATATTCCCTGAAAAGGATGCTAACTGATTAGAACTAACCCTGTATATGTAAGTTTTGACGCGTTTTCTGTGGAAGTGTATCCGCCCTGGTTGTGTGGAAGTGTATCCGCCCTGGTTGTGTGGAAGCCACCGACCTGTATGGACGCCCCGCACACTTCACAGATGTCTCTCTTCTTGGGGATGTTGAGCGGGATGTGCGCGTGCTCCGCCTTGTGGTGCTTGATGTACCCCTGCCGCGTGGGGAAGTGCTTGTGGCACTGGAACATACGAATCATGCTAAGTTTTGTGGTAAAAGTTAGAACAAATAAAAAAAAAATACAGTTCCTTACTTATTTTTAACCGACTTCAAAAAAGGAGCAGGTTCTATGTTCGGCTGTATGTTTTTCTTTCTTTTTTTGGATGTTCACCGATTTCTCCGAAATATGTGAGGAACCCATCACTACAATACAATGCAGGGACAGTACTGAACTGAACACATGCAAACTCGCAAGAGCGGCCGGCTGCCGAGCCACTGTCACTGTAACTGGACGCCTTTGAGCTAATATCTAAAGAGTCACAATCTCTAAGTTAAAACAGTCAAAAAACGTTCGAGTGCCGTTGTACATACCTATACGTGTAGATGCATTATATAGTTCACAATTGTTCGATTTTAGACGTTATTTCGCCTGCATAGTGTTCAATGTATGCTTGAGCGCTTGTTTCTTATCGTAGTTCAAGACGTTTAAAAAGTTATTGTGTAAACTCACAGTGCAGTGCATATGTTTAGGCATTTAGGCACAACGGATTAACAAATAACCAACTTACGTGCGGGCATGAGGTGGGTATTTTCGGTTTACTATTAGGTCTTGGGCCTGCTCTGAAACAAAATAATACCTATTAGTATATCTTTACGGACTATAACTACATTGGGTGTTGATCTGAACAAGAAATTGACATTGCCGTATTAAGGTGAAAGGTAAGGCAAAATGAAATTGCGCATTTAGCAGCCGGCACGCCATCTATCCAGTAATGAGTGCATTAGTTTGATTCCATAAGCTATCACCCGCGCGCCATCTAGCCGCAAAGCAGTTTAACAGTTCGACAGAGCACACAGCACACTGCGGTGCACTGCACTGCTGTGTGTGTGTGCTGCGTTTGATTTCACAATACCACAAACGATACCGTCAGTGTACGATAGGGATGACCGATATGAATATCGATGGTCACACCTCCGGTCATCCTCGCACCCCAGTCGAACTGTCTCGGTGAAGTAGTACCTATATTACTGCCTGCCTTGCTTTAATAAATGTCATCGTTATTTGTAGAGGTTTTTATGAGATCTTAGTAGTAGCAAATTGATGTTTTTTTAAGAGTTAATATAAATAAACACCATTAGTAATAGTCCTCTTTGTTTTTTTTTTCATTCTTTTTCAACTAATTTATCAGTAGCCAGAAACCATACAATGTAGAGAATTTAATAATGAACAACTTTAGTCCCCATGATCTTTCTCGAAAAGCTATAGTTAAATGTTCGGTAAAGGTGGCCTGCGGCTCGCAAATTTGTTTCATACTCCGCTCTGTCTTGGGTCACCGGTGGCTTTTGCGACACATAACTTATAACTCGGGAAAAATTCATCGTACGAAAAAAAAACAAAAGATAAAACGTAGAGAATTTAATAATGAACAACTTTAGTCCGATGATCTTTCTCGAAAAGTTGAAGATGGTCGAGATATTGCAGATCACACATAAAATAAAGATGGCGGCTAAAGCAGGGCTCGAATATGGTCGCGATTTTGAATTTACTTTTTTCTCGAATAGCACACGGCCGTTGGTTTTATTGTGAAAGTATCAGCGAGTCGCAAGACTTACCTCAAGGTCATAACAACGAGCTGATTTGACTGAGTGACTGAGCTGAGTTGACTAAGTGGTGACGTGATACATTTTATGAAAGCTTATTTATAATGTAGGTACTACGATTGTTTCTATGACACTTATTATCTAAGTGTTAGTAGTTTTGAAAACTTTTACCTAAATCAAAATGTTTTTTTAACTAATAACATTGAATGACAAGGCTTGTACGATAAAAAATGCACCCGCGCGAAGCCGGGACGGGCCACTAGTTAATAATGCAGCTAGCTACCGATTCCGTAATTAATATAACGCCTCGCTGAACGAAAAATCTGACAACGTCGCGACAAAGCGAGCTATCGGTGTCCTTGTCACGCATTTTTCACGGGGCGTTGCCAGACCGCTTACAAAAGTGCCAATGGTAGGGCCAGTTCTTATTTTATGAGCAAAACACGTTCGATAAATGTTACGTTTTAGTAGGCGCAAATCGGTTTTACGTTCACAGTCCTTTTTTTAAATTACTGATCGAAACAAGTGATCCTTATTATGAAAAGTACAAATTATGAGAATAACTGTGCTGAGTTTGGTACTAAACCGATTTGGAAAACCGAAAATACCTGCATCTATAATATTGGTACTTCGAAGTAATTCCAAGTGCTTAGAGTGCTAACTATAACTAATTTTAAACATTTGGATCTCGTACTCGGGGTCTACATAAAACTTCATGATATGTGTTACACGATATATTAATTTCAAAGCTTCACATGTTCTATTTTTGCCATAAAACATTCCCAAAAACACCTTGTTTATGCGTTTTCTCCTTCCCATACACCTTAATTGAATTATATATATAAGCAAAGCCGTAGCCAGGAATTCATTTCGGGGGGGTCAGAGACAATAAGTAACAACTTTAAGACGACGACGATCTATACGTAAGTAGGTATGTATAAAACGGTGGACCCCCCCCCCCCTGCCTTGTATATCAGTGCAGTATTTCATACTAGCTGTACTTTGGATGATGAAAAAAGTAGCGTCCATCAGGGCCGCTTTACTCCCATAGACAACGCGTTTGAACGATCATAATTATATCTATAAATACAACGTCTTATGTAAGTCTACTGAGTACGTCGAACTAATATATTTTCTTTTTTTTTTAAATATTTCTTGCGAAACTCCCTGTCTTTTATAACATAGTAATCACTTAGGGACCTGGGTATGTCCTAAAACTGCATCCAGAACCACCGGAGGAAGGCAGCAGCGTCCTCTTGGTTAACGGTGGTAACACTGCGATCCGCAAGCCGCCTGCCAAGCGTGGGGATTAAGGCAGCCCCTCCCTATTAAGGGGGAGGCCTTCGTCCAGCAGTGGACGTCTTCCGGCTGATGCGTGAGTGTGTGAGAATCACTTAGATAGAACACAAAAAACCATTATCACAGACCTTAATGTCTGGCACTGGTAATGGCTGGTCACTCAGCCTCTTACTCGGTACTCACCCGATCTTGTTCAAGTCCATCTCCGCGTCGTCGTCGTCGTGGTTCTTCGAGTTGAAGAAGTGTACGGTGAACGCGTGTCGCGACATGAACTTAATGTCGCACTTGTCGCAGTATATCTCCTCCGGGTCTAAATCTGCACTCGCTTCCTGGAATAACGTAATACAAGAATCCACTTGTAGTGGTAGGACTCTACTCAGCTGCAGAGTCCGCCAGGGGAAGTACCACACCTTAGCCAGTTATTCAACCGCCAAGCAGTAGTGTGCCAGTGTTACTGAAGAGATCTAACATCTAATATCTCAAGGTGACGAGCGCAGTGCAGTGCGGCGCAGGATTGTGTTCGCAAATTCACAATTCTGGCACTGCTACTGTTAGTGGCAGGCGTGACGCTTACCACTAGGCGAACTTATTGATCGTTTCGTCACTTGAACGTATAAAAAAAAAACATTTTGAACTACATTGATCAAAACCCAGGGCTTTATTTGGGGCAGAAAATTTGCCTCGCAATACAGTTGGGCAACGCCATTTTGGGCACATTCAACCAGTGCCGTAAATAGGGCCGTGTCAGCGGTGCGCAGATCCTGGAGGGGCGCAAAATTACCAGGGAGGGCTAAAATGGTCGCGTTTAGCAATAGGCATGATGACTACAATTTTTTTATTACGTCATAAAAAAGCTGATCATCAATAGAGCCTATCGACGAAAACAAAATTTAAAATAATTCAAAAATAAATAAGTTCTAAGTATTTTAATTTCAAGCTAGACAGAGAGCGCGCTATACTGAGCTATGACGTCAAGCCTCAGGCGCGGCATACAAATGCTATACTAACACGTGCTTTGCGAGAAAGGGATAGAGCATCCCCTCTCTATCCCCACCTAAAACTTTAAACGCTCATATCTCAGAGATTTATCAGCCAATACAATTTATTTTTTCAGTATGTGTAATGTATTTAGTTATATTCATCACTAAGTCTGTTATTTGTCATAAATTAAACATTAGGCCATTCGCCTAGTCTGCATATGATCCTATGAAGATTCATTTCGCAAATTGTAAAACGGTCACATAAGCGCCAATTCATACTATGATTTTGCAATGATTCTATTACGGAATTCATTAGTTTGACAGTTTTCTACAGAAAGTCGTAAAATGGTCGATGAAAGATGAATTGCATAAAGTCAACTAGCAGATTCGTTAGAAGTTACTCGAGAGCAACTTTTTACAATTCAGTAGATGAACTGCTTTTAGGGGAATTGCTTAATGCGGCCATTTAATACCCCTTGTGCAGAGCCAAGTCTTGAATATTTTTCTTTTCAAGGCCATAGTTATAGAAGCAACCCCTATATGGCAACCCCAACCCCTCCCTATTAAAGGAGATGCCTTGGTCCAGTAGTGGACGTCTTCTAGCTGATAATGATGATGATGAAGACGTTTTCTTACCGAGGCTTGCGCGGCGCCGCGGTGGTCGTCCATCGCAGCCGCCTTGTCCGACGCCTTGCGTTGTTTCCGCATCTTCTCTTCTAATTGTTCCTGCAATATTTTATTATATTTATTTACTTGTTGTTGTTGTTTATTTATTTTGTCTTAGAGAATTAATTACATAGCCCAATTTATAACTCTGCCAAACTGCATAGCAGTTTGCAGGCAGACATCGACTCTCATATTCATTACTATTTACTACGAGTATGTAGGAGTAGGTATTGACATTTTAGCGATAAATAAACTTATAACTCACTTACTTTACTATACAGGGTTAGTTCTATTCAGTTTGCATCCTTTTATGGGAATATTGTGTACATCAAAACAAACAACTTTTACTATGGGGACAAAATTGAAATCGCGAAAAAAATATCAGCCGTTCCATACAAAAAGTTCTACGACCTTGGGAAAAATGTATGGAACAGCTGTTTTTTTTGCTATTTCAATGTTGGCCCCATAGTAAAAAAAGATTGTTTTGATGTACACAATATGCCCTTAAAAGGATGCAAATTGATTAGACCTAACCCTGTATACAACATGTTATAAAGTATGTGTAGTAATACAGAAGGGTATGTGTGTGTAATGTACTTATCATTATGAATAACTTTTACTATGGGGCCAACCTTGAAACAACGAAATAAAATCGGCTATTCCATACATTTAGTCCAATATCCCAATCCAAGTCCAATATCTGTTACTGCTAAGGTGTTTCTATTTAGTGCTTAAATTTTTTAGAAAATAAATTTATCTTTATCTTTAAAAAAAAAAAAAAATTTAAAAAAAAAAAACAATGAACTTTTTGTATGGAACAGCTGATATTTTTTGGGATTTCTAGGTTGGCCCCATAGTAAAAAATGGCTACCGATATTTATTTATTTTTGGTTAGAAACACTCACCGACTCGACAAAGTGCTTGAATTTAATGTGCAGATGCAATCCGTTCTCGGACACGAAGGAGGCGCCGCACGCCACGCACACATGCGAGCTCTTGTGCGACATGCGCAGGTGTGTGTAGTACGTAGACAGGTGGCTGTAACACACACACGTGTTCTACCGTTATACCAATAACCAATTTGGGGATTTGGTTCGCGCCAACCGCGGCGCAGTGAATATCTGACACAGAGGATTGTAGTGGTAGGAGTCTCTTGCAGAGTTCGCAGTGGAGTACTACAGTACCACACCTTTCCTTAGTCAGTTATTCAATCGCCAAGCAGTAGCGTATAAACATTACTGTGTTCCGGTTTGAAGGGCAATGTTGCCAGAAAAAATACTGGGCATAAAGAGATTTGACGTCTTATATCTGAGGGTGACGAGTGCAGTGCAGTGCGGTGTAGGATTTTGTCCGCAAGTTCACAATTCTGGCACTGCTACTGCGTGACGCTCGCCACCAGGCGAACGTCTCGCTCGTGTCGTCACTCCAATGCACAATAATCATTTGTGGTAAGTAAGTACGTTCGTATAGGCTGAGTGGCCAGCTCTAGTGTCAGAGTTAATGTGCCACCTGAAGGCCTCTGACATGGCTGACGGTTGTTGTTATAGAAACTAGAACAAACAACCGGGACCAACAATTTAACGTGTCATCCGACCCACGGTAGCGCTCAGAAAGAAATGCCACTCACGGTCACCCATCCGACTGACCGGACCGTCCGTTGCTTAACATCAGTGATCGTTTAGAATCACCGAGACAAGCTACGCCACGAGCGCTACATTTGTGGTATAAATATAGCTTTGGTGTTATTAATGAAAAATTAGAAATCTGCATACGTCCAGAGTCAATGGCATGCAGGTATGTGAATCCACCGACCCGCAACAGCGTGATCCAGTTATAAGAAAGCTAGATGTGCTACTTACTTAAATTCTTTTCCGCAGTGTTCGCAAGTTCTTTTAATACCGTTGTGGTGCTCTTGGTGGGCCAACGCTGCTTGTCTAGAACAAGATTAGCTGTGGATTCATCAAATTAATCAACTCAATCATGAGAATACCAGATACTTCTACTATAAAGGCAAGGTATAGGTCATCATCATCATCATAATCAGCCTGTCATAGTCCACTGCTGGACATAGGCCTCTCCCAAGGCACGCCACTCAGCCCGATCTTCAGCTATCCGCTTCCAACCACTGCCAGCCTACGTATATCGTCACTCCATCGAGTCTCAGGACGTCCTACCCTACGTTTGCCGATACGTAGGTATAGGTAATGTATGAATATGAATAAATGTTTTTTTTTAAATATATAATAGAGTGGCAAACAAGCATGCTGTTTGCCTGATGGTAAGGTCACCGCCGCCTATGGACACCTGCAACATTAGAAATGTTGTCGATGCGTTGCCAACCCAGAAAGATGTGAGTAGATGCCTTGATGTAGATGAATGTATGAATATATATTATATTTTATATTTATTTATTATTAATCCAAACATACGAAAGAAACATAATGATCTTATCTTATTAATATAAAATTATTAAAGGACAACCATGTTTATCATAAAATTTGTTACTGCGATCTCCAAACTAGGCAAAGCCTGTATCTCGGAGATCTGGGACGATTGTACATGAAAACTCAACCACACATACTATACGAGCTTACTGATGTTATAACAGTTTCAGTGTACATACACAGGGAAACTGGAAATTAATGTTCTACTTCTTCTATTCTATTCTATTGTAAAACAATAAAAATAAATAAATAAATGCAAACTACCCCCATTGACGTGGAGGCAGGTACTTATGTGTAACATCATTGGAAGATTACAGCCTAGACCATACAAGGAGGTATCGGACATTTGTACTACTAACCCACCTGCTTATGGGAAGTGTCCTAAGCCTTCGGTAAAACATACCACGCTAAAATGATAAATAATAAATATGTTTTTTTTTTTTTTTTTTTTTTAATGTATGAATGAATGATAAATTATGTATATGTATGTATGTCTAATATCTCAGGGTGACGAGAGCAATGCAGTTCAGCGCAGGATTTTGAACGCAAGTTCACAATTCGGTCACTGCTACCATTATGGGCAGGCGTTAACCACCAGGCGAACGGCTCAATATCGTCATGTTACTTTTCATCACACTTGCTCGTAAAGTAGATCTTATTACATCGCTTTTAGGCTCATAATCCAAGCTATTACACACGCGTGCTTTTTACTTTACATTACTGCACTTGTACTATAATAGGTATAACCCGGTAAAGTCAAGTTTGTACGTGACTGCAATTAGACGTACGTATACGAAGCACTCTTAATATAGCCGGGTAATACTTACAGTTTTTTTGTAGTACCAACAAAGAGTTCTTATGCCGCTGAAGTAAATGTCAACCTGCGCGCGCATTACTGATTTGGGCGCCATTTTCCGCAAATGTTTGTTGACGTTTTCGCTGTGTGGTTGATTATTATCACAAAAAAATTGTTTTTTCCTCGCAAGTGTGACGAAAACAGTCGTATGGAACTCTTGTGCTATTAGTCATTACGCTCTCGGCTTCCTTATCGCGCTCGCGCGCATAATACCGCCTCTAGTGTAATGACCAACATAGCACACTCGTATCATAATGTACTATTATTGCATGAAAAAAAACGTGTGATGATATCGCATTGTTTACTCTTACGACCGGTAGCCAATTCGGACGACAGACGCGACGCCTTACATCGGTTTTTTTTTCAGTTTTCTTCACCAGAAAGTAAGTGTTGTCACTCACAGGCGGGGGAACTGCAGGTTGCACTGGAGGCAGTGGTGCAGGATGAGGTGCTCCTGCATGTGCTTCACGAGCTGGTGCTTGTGCCGGAACCGCATGCGGCAGAACCGGCACTCCACATGCCCGCTCGACTGGAACATGTTTGCAATATGTCAGTTACAATTTCAGTATATAGTGATAGGCCATACTGAGCTATGGCCCACCTGGAAAACCCCGAACCGATTGCGGTCCGAGGTTGGCCGAAGTCGGGATAACTTGGCAAAATGGGGCTATATCAGAGATACCGACACCCAATGCCTCTGTGGTGTGTGCCCGCAGACGATGTCACTTCTGGACTGTGCGGCGTGCCCTGCAACCTGCTCCCTTAACGACCTACACAAAGCCACGGATAGTGCCATAGAGGTGGCCGAGTTTTGGTCGAAACACTTGATATAGCTACGAAAACAAAACATCGACTCGAAAAGAAGAAGAAGAATTTCAAAAAGTAACATAAACATAATTTATTGCAACACAATTTTTTTACAGCCTTTTGCATAATAACTCTAAGCGTGAAGTAGTAGCCGGCCGGTGGGCGGGGGTTATTGGTCGATTACCACACTTCTACAAGACATACAATATCGCAGTCTTACATTATTAACATATCTTTGCATGTTTTTGAGGAGAAAATAGGTCGAGATCACCAAAACATAACCAATAAAAATCTTTCTTATGCTGCATTTTTTTTTACGTTTTCCTGGTGGTAAGCGTCACGCCTTCCTCTAACAGCAGCAGTGCCAGAATTGTGAACTTGCAAATACAATCCTGTGCCGCACTGTACTGCGCTCGTCACCCTGAGATATTAGATGTTAAATCTCTTCATACCCAGTAATTTCTATGCAAACATTGCCCTTCAAACCGAAACACAATAATGCTTTCACTGCTTGCACCACTACTTTTGATGCTCCCGAGAAATTTAACGTTAAGGTCCAGTGACCTCATATCCCTGATAATCATCTTTGTACTACTGCAGGTCTGTTATTCTAAGCCTTTTTAATCTTTTTTTCTGTTTTCCTGTGTCTGCAAGCTGTGAGGCTAGCTTGTTGACATGTGATTCTAGTCTTGCATTGTATTTTTTACTGGTTAAAAGCTGGAATGAAAAAAGTTTGTAATATTTACCTCATCATGCCAATGTTTCAAGTGGCGTACCAGCATGTCATTCTTGGAGAAACCCTTGAAGCAGCTCTGGCACTTATATTTAGCTTTCAAGTAATAATCATTATCAAACTCTCTTCTTTTAAATTCTCTTACAGCCTCTTCTTCACTCAGACTTATCTTTTTCCAGAATTGTGGGTTAAGGAAGTGCTTTTTGGGTTTCGTATTTTTCAATTCGATTTTGTCAGTTTCTGCCTTAGATTTCTTTAATTTTGGCTCTTTAGTGTTACGGGTTGACTTACGTTTAACATTGCGCCTTTTTTTAGTTTCAGACAGAGATTCATCGTCACTCGATATTGCTTTATGATTAGTGATGTCAAAATTGATATCGGAATCATAGTCTGCGTGTTCAAAATCACTGTTAACATCATCTGTGGCTTTGTTTGGTTTTTCTTTATCGGTTTCTTTATTTTGTGTGCCATTTGTGTCGAATATACTGCTCAATTGTTTGTCAATGTAATTCACTGATATTTCATCTTTGATAGGGTCTCTCGATATTTGGGTAATTGCATTTGTGTCGTCATGTTTAAATTCTTCTGGTTCTGTGTTTTGATCTAGGTCAGTATTTTTGTTGATTGTAATATTGGGCACAGGAACGTTACTATTTTGTATGACTTCTGTTGTATTGATAACTTTATTGTCTTCTTTTGACACTTCATTTATGTTTGTTTCAATTTTGATTTCAACTGTTTCAACTGGTGCGATTTTATCAGATTTGTTATTACATTTGCTTGAATTCCTGGTTATCACTCTATGTTTCAATTGGCTTTTTAATTTGAAAGTTATTGTTTTAACTCGTTTGCTTGCTACGGTGATGCCTACAGAGGACATTAATTTTTCACTATATCTATTTACTACAGCAACGGATTCATAACTAATCTGAAAGAGTCATTAGGCTGGTTAGTACATAACATACATAATGGGAATTGTTTCCCATTGTTTTGTTGTTCACATTCGTCGTCAGCCATAAAACGTCCACTGCTGGATGAAGGCCTCCCTCTTTATAGAGGGGTGTTGCCATAATCCCCACTCTTGGCAGGCGGCTTGGGGATCGCAGAATGGTCACCACCGTTAACCAAAAGGATGCTGCTGCCCGTCCTCCTGTGGGTCTGGTTGCAGTTTAAGGACATACCCAGGTTCCAGTCCCATCTGTTCACATTACAAATCAAGAAATAAAATAATACAATGTTGGTACTGTATTCAAGAAAAAGATTTTATCAGCCAAGTAAACTGGTTTTGGGTCGATGATGATAAGTGCTTATGCATAATGCATATACAAGCTGTTGTTTTGCATCCCTGCCAGATTTACAAAGGTAGGTAAACTCATCGTTGTGAATAATTTTTACTATGGGGCAAAACATGAAATCGTGAAAAAGGAATCAGCTGTTCCATACATTTTGCCCAAGGTCAATGAACTTTTTGTATGGGACAGCTGTTTTTTTCGCGATTTCGGGTTTAGTAAAGCCAGGGAGTAGTGTTTAGCTCTTAAATATAGATTATGGCTACCTAGTAATGTGGTACTCACTCTTCCCTTTAAGGATATTTGTTTTAGCACATGTTGTCCTTGTATACATTTCTCTTTAAACTTGTGGTACTTATGCAGCATCATTGCACATTCGTAGCAAACCCACTGCGGCAGTCCATCTTTGCTGCTCAGCTAAAAGAAGAAAGTATTTCAAAATGTTATAATACTTCATTCTTCATTTATTTTATTTTTAGATCACGCTTTCTGAGATTAGACAACAATCTTAAATAGTAGGAGTGGAAACAAGGGTCTAAAATAAATTGAATAAGAATAAAACTCACTTTTTGTCTCGTTACATTTTCGTAGTAGTTACAAAGGCTGTGCTTCTCTAGTTTGTACCCTTTCACTGCTGTGTTGAGACAAATTCGACAAATGTGTAAATCGCACATATTCTAATTTTATTTCATTGCCAAAACAGTTAATATCATTGAAAGAATTCCTCAAAATTCTGCATTATAGATTTTCGTTTCGGCCAACAATAAACAAATTAATTTTGATTGTTGTCAATTTTGGCATTGATAATTAGACTTTATTGATCGACACTTTTTTTTGTTTTTGGCATCTCGTTTTGATCGTTTTGCCGGTTTCAACTAAATTGTGAATACGTAGTAAGTATAAGTATAAGCATTTATGAATTTTCAAGTTTTAAAGTATCAAGTATGTCATAAAATCACAGATAGTCACAGTCGAGTCCAAGTCATGCACTAGGAAAGTTGTGGCGACTTTACTATAAGTTTTTTACGAAGTTTTGAAAACAACACGTAAAGACTTGATGACACAGAAAAGCGAAGGTCCTAATCTCTCTTCAGTGCTTGTTATACACCACATTAAGTGTATTAGTTGTGCATGTAATTCCACACTCAATGAAATGAAATGAAATGAAATTTATTATTAGACATCAACAAACGTTACAGAATCAGATATGTTAAACAGTATAGTTTGTTCCATTAGAGACAGTCCATGAGGAAAATAATCCAATTAATAAACACCACCATTTTTTATCATTAATTTGGGAAAAAACACAATTTTAAGTAAATAAAAGAATGCAGCGACATGATTTTTCCGTGTTCCCGCCAAAACTCTGAAACACTCTAGGAGAACTATGGCGTCTGCCATTCGCATTTCTCAGTGTCAAGCAGCAGTGTCTGCAGCAGAGAGAGCAAAGAATACTATTGATTACTCCAGTATTTTTTTTTTCTTAGTTCTTGGCATCGCACGTTGTGCATTCTGCCAGTGTCAAGTTTATGTTTTTTTCAAGTATTTATATGAAAATCAAGTCAAATATGTAATGATATCACAGTCAGTCACATGAAATTAGTCATAGTCGAGTCCAAGTCATGCCCTAGTAAAGTTGTGGCGACTTTACTATGAGCTTCTACGGAGTTTTGAAAACAACACAAAAAGAAATGTTTCACCACATTATATCACTTGCCCACACTCGTGCATGTAATTCAACACTCAATGAATAAAACACCACCATTTTTAATCATTAATTCGCGAAAATACACAAGTTTAAGAAAATAATAGAATGCAACGACATGATTTTTCCGTGTTCCTGCCAAAACTCTACTCCAGTATTACTCACTGGGAGAGAGAGTCATACCTAATAAATGAAAAGTATTATGAAAGATAGAAGCTTGTTCTATTCCTTGGCTGTACCCACAGAGTAATAGATGGCTGTATCGTAGTATTACCCTACTACGATAGTGTTATATTATCTGTGATACTATTTTTTTTTCTGTGACTGTACGATAGTAATGACATTATTATATATTACCGGCGGATTTAGCTCCTCTGGGTCCTTAATCACTGTTTTTACTATTAACTAGTATATACTCAGGCAACTGGGAAGTCGACCACAAGTGAGCGTTGACATGGACAATAATAATTTAATATTATATGTAGTTCGTCCATGGTAGGTAAGTAGTGTTAAGTTACATTTCGGTTCTTTTATACTTAAAAATAACAAATTAATCAACACAGAAGAAGAAAGCTCTTTCAATATTCTTTATTCCATAATTTATTCATACATGCTATAAAATGTACATAAACGTGATGCTTACAACTATTTGTGTTAAATAATATTTCACACACACAGCTTAAAGCTATTTAGATCAATTAAAAGAGATAAAGACAGCTTTAATAAATACATTAATTTCTTTCGTACTCTTAATTTTAATTTATAAGTTAACTAATAATTATTTACATTTTCTGATTATAGTCCGTTTACTTAGGATGATGGCTGACAGCTACCAATCATCCAAGTTCTTTTTCCACGAAAATAGGCTAGCGTTTGATCACTGTATCGTCAGATATTGAGCGTCAATGCGGATGACGACGAAATAAATATAAGTTATTGGTTTACTTTCGTGACATTTTGGCGAACAACCTAACCAAGCTTCAAAAATAGTACATTATGATACGAGTGTGCTATGTTGGTCATTACACTCTCGGCTTCCTTATCGCGCTCGCCTGCGGTTCGCGCGCATAATACCGCCGAGAGTGTAATGACCAACATAGCACCAAGAGTTTCATACGCCTGTTTTCATCACACTTGCGAAGAAAAAACAAACTTTTTTAGATAATAATCAGCCACACAGAGAAAACGTCAACAAACATTTGCGGAAAATGGCGCCCAAACCAGCAATGCGCGCGCAGGTTGACATTTACTTCAGCGGCATAAGAACTCTTTGTTGGTATTACAAAAAAACTGTCCGGCTATATTAAGAGTGCTTCGTATACATACGTCTAATTGCAGTCACGTACTAACTTGACTTTACTGGGTTATACCTATTATAGCACAAGTGCCGTAATGTAAAGTAAAAAGCAAGCGTGCGTAATAGCTTGGATAATGAGCCTAAAACCGATGCAATAAGATCAACTTTACGAGCAAGTGTGATGAAAAGTTATAAACAAGTCTTGATAACAGTGGGAGGTTTTTAGACAGGCAATTAAAAAAAAAAGGTCATTAAAATCTGTTTATTGTTTTTGGTTTATTGGCGTCGGCGAGACATGGTTCTGAATAGAATCACTACCTATGAACAGTTTGTGGTTCTGAAGATTTTGAATGATTGAAGCAAGGTCAAATGGTCAAAAAAATACAAAGAGCTTATTACATTTATGTACATCAGTTCAGTCATGCTTTTTTATGTTTATTGTTTGTCTAACAAAGTACTTGCACATGTTATTTCCTATGCTTTTTTCTTCCACAACACAAATTAGTAAGTGCGGACTAGTAATAAGTACTGTGTTTGCTATTTCATTAAACAAATACGAAAAAAGAGAGCCATGTCTCGTCAGCGCCATCTATCTTTGGCCGTAGAACTACGTTCCGACAGCTGTCAGAAGACCTCCCATTAGGCCTTTATAAACTCAGTTTTTGTACACTACTGTACCTTTGTCTCAACCGGCATTTTTAACTTTCGCCTAACAAAAGCACATTTCACCTATTGTGGTCTTGTTATTTTACTACTAATAATAAGTAAATAAATTACTGCACTGAGTACGATACGAGTATGTACTTACAATTTATAGGGTTAATTAATTATATTTAATTATTATTTTTTAAAAAATGCAAAATTTATTGTACCTGTCAGCGATTATCTCATGGCGAACAGACTATAGAAACGATCTTTTAATATGTACGAGGCTATACCAGGGGGGTGTCACTCCACAGGTTAGGTATGTTCGGCCGGCGCTCCGTCCGTGTGGACAATGCAAGGCTGAAGTCAGTCGCCGCCCGCACGCTAGCCTCGTCGCACGTAACTAAGCATACGTTATAGAAAGAGAGCGGTATATCTAGGTGAATATAGCGAGCGGTATCCAGCGCTGTGTGAGTTGAATTACTACTTTATGGCCTAGTAGATAAAGTCCTTATTTATTTCAATTCCTTTGCGGAGTTAACTTTCTGTACGTAGTACTATTATTTATTGTGTGGCTATATTATCGCATCTATAAGAAATATCCGGTTCTCGTCCTCACAAACGGTGAAAAGTCATTGTCGAGAATCTCTTGAGTTTTCTTTTTTCTTCTGCCCGGTGTTCTGTAACAATGATATTATAAGATCGCAAATGAGTTTTTCAAAGAGCCATTTTAATAATCAGAATAAAAAGGTTTGTTTCGCAACTTTTTAACCAAGCTACGAATGTATTTTCTCTCATTCTCTCTCGTTGGTCAAACGTTGTCGCTAAACTAATCTATCGGTCTGGTTTATAAAGCAAGCTTACCTCCGTATATACTTGGGGTAGGCCATGCCGAGATGTTTCACGTTGTAGTGCCGCTTCATGTTGGCCTTCAGCGTGAACCGCATCCCGCACGCGGGCGCGGGGCACGCGAACTCGCGCTCGCCCGTGTGCGACTTCATGTGGTACGATATACTGCCCAGCTGTGGGGCAGAAACAACATTCTGCGTAACGTCCATGGAGGATAAGGAGTTGCGATGAGCGACTTGCAGCCGCAGATCCTATTTTGCGGACGGAGTGTGTGACGTCACACTTATTTGCTAACGTCCGCCAAGCGTAACGGTCATTCAAACTTACATATTAGACGTACGATTTTTAATATTTTTTCCCAGTAACAGTACAAATGAAATAAGTTGCTCTGTTTCTTTATGTAAAAATGACCGAGGGAAACATTCAGATGACATGATTGGTATCTATATATAATTTCATTCATAAGTACAGTAGAACTCCAATTATCCGAACTTCGACTATCCGAATCGCCGATTATCCGAATCACAAACAAGTCTTGACTTGACTTGTCTTAACTTGCCGTTGTGCCTACACTGACTTCCCCCCGCGTGTGTAGGCACAACGGCAGGCTGCCCGAAAACGGTTGAAGACCGCAAAACAGCTTACATTGACGGAGATGTTTAAAAAACAATGATTTTTATTTCTAAACTTGTACATAAGTACATTTTATTTATATTTAAAACATGTGAAAATTTCATGTTTCTTTCATTTAATTCAATAAAAAAATAGTGCAATATCAAAACGTAGCTTTTATTCTCTCCAATGGCAATTTTAAAAAAAAAAAAACGATTATCCGAATATTTGATTATCCGAATGGGTCCCGGTCCCCATTAATTCGGATAATTGGAGTTCTACTGTACTTTAATTTTTATATTTAATGATCAGTTCTATAAAATTTAAAAACGCGACATCTAGCGTGATATTAAGAAATAAAGTGTTAATTCAGCTCGATTCTCAAAAACTTTTCCTGAAAACCGCTAGATGGCAGTACAATTTGCCACACCCCGCACAGTCACGCGTGTTTTTAAGGGAAAATCCTTTGATCACATCTCTGCTTCTATTACTCTGTGGTAACGTCTTACATTTACATAACGTATCTTACCTAACGTATAAAAAGTGGTCCATAGTAATCCATGCCTGTAGTTATGAACGGACGTAATTGATATTTACTTTGCAAGTTTTTGCCTTAGTCTTTGTATCTATTGTCAAGACTTTTAAAAGGTGGCAGGGTTCCTCTGCAGTTGTTGTTTTAACATTAATAATAATTAATGTTAGCTTAGGTGGGTATCTCTGCTGTAGCACATATTCTACCTCTAAGCAGTCTGTAGTGAAATAAAATTACTCTTAAAAATGACTGTTTTCCTGATAGAACAGTACTTTAGCTAACTAAGAATAACTCACAAGTAATAAGCACCAATGCAGTATTATCCTGTATTTTAGTATTTCAAAGTTCTCGGTATCGCTGCAAAGTAGATACGAAACGTTTGAAACACTTGGTTTTCATGGTTTCTGTTGGTTTTGTAGAGTACTTCACTACATGTCCTTGGTCCACAAGGTTTTTTTTTTAAATTACTGTCATGTGACGAGACGAGCAAGACTTTCGCCTAGTGGTAAGCGTCACGCCTGCCGCTAACAGTAGCAGTGCCAGAAATTGTGAACTTGCGAACACAATCTTGCGCCGGACTGCACTGCGCTCGTCACCCTGTGATATTAGATGTTAAATCGCTTCATACCCAGTAATTTCACTGGTAACATTGCCCTTCAAACCGGAACACAGTAATGCTTGCACACTACTGCTTGGCGGTTGAATAACTGGCTAAGGTGTGGTACTTCCCCAGGCGGACTCTTCAGTAGAGTCCTACCACTACAAAGACCTACCTGTATGGACATACATAACATACCTGTATGGAGGCGCCGCATATCTCGCAGATGTCCCTCTCGTCGGGGATGTACAGCGGGATGTGCGCGTGCTCCGCCTGGTGGTGCTTCTTGTACGCCTGCCGCGACGGGAAGTCCTTGTCGCACTGCAATAGGGAATATGCATGTGTTTTTTTTATTGACTCACAAAAAAGCTGACTGGCAGCAAAACAAATCATCGAAAGTAAAATTTGAATATAAGCCCAAATAACGAAGTGATAAACATTTTAGTTTCATGTTAGACAGGGAGGGCACTATGCTAGGTTTATGACGACAAAGTCCACGATTTCAAACAAATTCTATACTATAGTCACTACGTTACCAACTGAGTCGAGCGGCCATAAATCATGGCCGCACGACCCACAAGTGCGAACACAAGCAAGACCCACAAGTGCGAGCGAGTGTCTATCTCGCACTTGTGGGTCGTGCGGCCATGATTTATGGCCGCTCGACTCAGTTGGTAACGTAGTGACTATAGTATAGAATTTGTTTGAATACCGCTTAGTGAATGATTTATGGCCGCACGACTCAGTTGGTAAAGCGGTGACTATAGCACATGTTTTGCTAGGAAGGGACAGATGGCATTTTACATTCATAATATGATTTTTACATTCATAATATGAATTTTACGTTATATGAATTTTACATTATATGAATTTTACATTATATGAATTTAACATTCATAATATGAATTTTACATTCATAACATGAATTTTACTATGTTTTTTTACATTCATAATATGAATTTTACATTCATAACATGAATTTTGCATTGTATGAATTTTACATTCATAATATGATTTTTACATTCATAATATGATTTTTTACATTCATAATATGATTTTTACATTCATAATATGATTTTTACATTCATAATATGATTTTACATTCATAATATGATTTTTACATTCATAATATGAATTTTACATTCATAATATGAATTTTACATTCATAATATGAAATTACTGGGTATGAAGAGATTTAACATCTAATATCTCAGGGTGACGAGCGCAGTGCAGTGCGGCGCAGGACTGTGTTCGCAAGTTTACTTCTGGCACTGCTACTGTTAGTGGCAGGCGTGACGCTTACCACCAGGCGAACATCTTGCTCGTCTCGTCAAACATTTTATAAAAATATATACACCACTACTTTTTTTAAGTTAGCTTAATTTTAACAGCGTTATCTATTTCCGATACTGAACACATTCCTGAAGAAAAAAACTGAAAATATGAGATAAAAAAAATGTCTCGAAAATTTGGTAATTATTGGACACTAAATATGCATCACAACCATTTACGCAATTTACTCTATTACTATGTGCGTCAGCTGATTGAAGTCGTTCATAAGCAGTGCGTTCTGGCCTACCCTACCCCTGGTTCTACCCTACGCTCAATTCTGCGCCGACGCCGGCGGGCGGCTATAATCAAAGGCGCCGCGCCGCAATGCTCGCCTTGCGGCGCGGCGCAAGCAAGCGATTCAAAGGTAGCCGCCGCGACACCAACGTACTGTCGTTAGTCGCGTGCTAATTGCGGTCAAGGTAACACCGGTTGCAGTGACCTTTCGCGCCGCGTCGTCGATGCGCTATTTTGATAATGGCGTATCAATACAGTGCTCGTGAATACACTTTAATGTTACGTGCATATTTTATGTGTAACGAAAATGCCACTGCAGCCGTGCAAATGTATCGTGAGCTGTACCCGGACTCTCGTCAACCGACCCGAATAACGATGGATTTTTATCTGTGGAGTGAAATTAAACGCCGAGTGTATTTTGGTGAACCGGACACGTCGAATTATTAAAACAGCGCATCATAGACGCTTTTGATGAAGTGAGATGTGAAGTTAACGTTTTGAACTCTCTAAAGAGCAATTTAGTGAAACGTGCTAGAGTGTGCATTGACAATGGAGGTGGACATTTCGAACAATTATTAAAATACCTGTAGTGTAAGTGTAAATATCTTTTTAACTGCCAATCTTTGTAAATAGTTGATTCCAACTTTTTAAATACGCCAAAATTACCAATTTTTTCATTCAACATTTAACTTACATTTCAAAGTGTTTAATAAAAAAAATACTTATCAGTCACATAATTAACGTAATTTTGCTGGTCCTAAGCCCGTAAAAGTATGAAGGGAAAGTTAGAATCGAAATGTACCTATATAAAATCGTTTCAGAGACAAACTACCTTAGCCTAAGCTACAGTAGTAGGTAGGTAATGTTTCTAGAACACAATAAGGTCGGTGATAGTGATTTCGCGGCATTTGTAATAAAATTCCTACAAAGCTACCACCCACGCTACTCCATTATGATTTGACACATCAATCATTGCGGCGTGAAGAGGCTTGTGAGGCGGTGCGAGTGAAATAGAATGAGCGCGTTCATTGATAAACGGTGACGTAGTATTTTGATTGTACTATCATAATACGGTGTTCATAAATTGTGGCAGGATATTTGTAATTATAAACTTGTTATAACTGAAGCACTATGGCATATAGAGGTGTACTGACAGCGTATTTACGATGTGTGTATAGGTATAAATCGCGTGTTAAAATTAAGCTAACTTAAATAAAGTAGTGGTGTATATATAATAATAACTATAATTATTATTATAATAAATTTATCTACTTGAAGATAATTTTGTCAAAAAAGCTTATAGCTAAATAAAGAATGCACAGCACAACGGATGACGCGTCACTTCCGCACGATCAGTGGTTCGGAGGGGACATTTTTGCATTGTTTTACATTCATAATATGAATTTTACATTATATGAATTTTACATTCATAATATGATTTTTACATTCATAATATGATTTTTACATTCATAATATGAATTTTACATTATATGATTTTTACATTCATAATATGATTTTCATATTTATAATACGAATTTTACATTCATAATATGAATTTTACATTCATAATATGAATTTTACATTTATAATATGAATTTTACATTCATAATTTGATTTTTACATTCATAATTTGAATTTTACATTCATAATTTGAATTTTACATTCATAATATGATTTTTACATTCATAATATGAATTTTACATTATATGATTTTTACATTCATAATATGAAATGTACATTCATAATATGAAATTTACATTCATAATATGAAATTTACATTCATAATATGAAATTTACATTCATAATATGAATTTTACATATGAATTTTACATTCATAATATGAATTTTACATTCATAATATGAAATTACTGGGTATGAAGAGATTTAACATCTAATATCTCAGGGTGACGAGCGCAGTGCAGTGCGGCGCAGGACTGTGTTCGCAAGTTTACTTCTGGCACTGCTACTGTAAGTGGCAGGCGTGACGCTTACCACCAGGCGAACATCTTGCTCGTCTCGTCAAAAAAATTATAAAAATATATATATATAATAATAACTATAATTATTATTATAATAAATTTATCTACTTGAAGAAAATTTTGTCAAAAAAGCTTATAGCTAAATAAAGAATGCACAGCACAACGGATGACGCGCAACTTCCGCACGATCAGTGGTTCGGAGCGGACGTCTCTGGCGTGCTGTGCTACTTACTGAAAGTAATTGGTGTTTCACTGAGTAGACAAACCCAAAAGATCAGAGTGGACATCACACCGCCAACACGCCTGATGTTAAGCAAAGATGCGGTCTACGATGGAGCACGTTTTCCCAGAACGACTTGAATTTGGTTTGTTTTGTATACGTACCTGAGACAGCTGGCAATGGCTGGAAGTGAAAAGCCAAAGAGCCTTAGCGTGCGTGGCTTATGCCTAGCGGTGCACTATGTTAGGCTGATTATGATGATGGGATTGTTTTATCGGCCTTATTTTGATGTTACATTATACTAAATTGGAATTGTTCGTGGACGAAAACGACAGGCGTCGGCTGCCTTCACCCGACACCTCTAGCGACACTGACACGTGTCGCAGGACATGTGCTCCTAGTGGATACGAGGCTTTAATATAACTTACATGTTCGCATGTGGTGGGTATTTTCGCTCGAATGTTGGATCCTGGGCCCCCAACGACTCTAAAATAGAGTTAACATTCATATAATTAATCATTACTTCATACCAATTGTTGGGTATTTGTAGGTAATCCTAAATATAGTTTTGTACATCCACCCTCATGTATGGAAAATACATCAGTCTTTGTACCGCTTGATTGTGTTTTACTGTCGAAATCCTTCTGGCGACGAGGATGGATGGGATATGAAAAATGTGAAAGTTTGTCGCTACGAGATATGTTGTGACACACGTTCACGCCGCACGGATTTATATGAAACTCGGAATGGCGATAGCTTTATTCTCGGAATAATATACAGGGCATTTTTTATCATTATCATCATCAACGTTTTTTAGCATCACACAAGTAAAACTGCGAGAAGAACCGCAACCAAAGAGGAGAGAAAGACATAGAAATACGTAGATAGATAAAGACAGAACACTCACCCATCCTTATTAAGAGCTGCATACGCGTCTCCGTCATCGTGATTGTCAGATTTGAAGAAGTGCAAGTTGTACGCACGTCGCGACATGAACTTTATATCGCACTTGGCGCAGTATATCTCTTCAGTGTCAGGAGCCTGCGCCGGGGGAGCAGCTTCCTGGATTAGTACACCATAATTATAATAAAAAAGTAAGTTCGCATAGGCTGAGTGGGCAGCGGCACATTAAGAGTAGACAAGTTGGTCACTTCTCCATAGAAACGCGGTACTATTACTACTCCACTATGTAATTTTGTAGGTCCAAGACTAAGTATTATATCGATTAATCTCTTCATTATCTAGGATTGTAAAATATTACGAAAGTAAAAAGTTAATAAACATGAAAGTTATGAGCCAGGAAACATCTTGTATTTAAGCTCAGTTTTAACGCCACATTGGACATTGGATAAATATCATAAGGAATACGAAAACTCTAAAATAATTTATCTAGCGGCATAGTTTAGTCCATAAACATTTCAAATAACTTAAGTTGGAATAAATTAAATCAGAGTTTATTCAACCACATTACTGCAGCCAAAGGTCGACAAAAAAAATTTGCGCGCTCATTTATCTTTCTTTCTCCCTTTCCCACAGTTTGTTTGATGAAGAGAGCATGCTTTTTAGCCGCGCCCACCGATGAGTTCGAGCCGTCAACTTGTCGATCCTTAACTCTGACACTAGGTCAGAGTTAATGTGCCGCCCGACGGCCTCTTACATGGCTAATAGTACAATAGGCTAGATGACTGGTTTTTTTTTATTGTCCTATTAAAATGCGGCCCATAAATATAGCTGATTAATGAAAAGAAAATTAAAATCTGATCATTACTAAGCAACTTATAAGCATTTTAATATCATACTAGACAGAGACGAGAAACAGCAAATCGTGACGTCTCTTCTCTGTACGCCATATAAATTCTATTTTGACAAGTAAGGCGTGACGTCATTTTTTGTTTTGTGGGAAAGGGACAGAGTTGTCTCTAACAAAAACTTTAAACGCTCATATATCAGAACATTATTAACCGAAATGAATTATTTTTTCAATAAACATACTATATTTACTTAAATTCTTCATCAAAGCTATTGGTTTCAACGATATAAACATCAGTCATCTACCCTATTATGGTATATATATTATACTATAGTTATAATAGTACCACCACCATTATTTGTGACCATATAATAGGTAGTTTCTTGGAATAGTATCTTTATAATGGGGGATTTTCCGCCACGCTTAAAAAAAGCTCAAGCTCATTGTAGATGGCGCTGACTCTCCGCTGACCAGAATGGTCAAGTTTATTTAATTTTATGTGCCACACGTCAAAAATATTATGCTGTTTTGGCTGGCAAGTATAGTCAACACCATCTATCCAGTAGACGAGCCCTACTTTTTTTTAAGCATGCTTGGAAAAATCTCCCTGTTGCCGTTTTTTAAATTGTCAAAAATACAATTTTGTGCTTTCTGTCAGTGTCAAGTAGGTATATTTATGTTGAATATTCTATTGTGGCAGTCTTTTAAGAAATTTATAAAACAACACGAAAAGACACCTCTTGAATTAGTATGTCTGGCCTATTCGAGTAGGGTCCCTGGATGGTTTAGATTAACATTTGGACCGGTAGGTGGCGCTTCAAGCGGGTGACAAGATAATTTTTATTTTTATTACAGGACAACGTCTGCCGGGCCCGCTAGTGATAAAAATAGTTATTTATGATACTAGTGCGGTAAGTTGGTTTTTACAAACGAGTAGACGAATGTAACCATAGTCACGAGTTACCGCACGAACAACAGATAATGAGCCAAACCTTTTTTAATTTGTTTTTATTATATCGGACGTAAAGTCGCAACTAAATACCTACTTGACACTGGCAAATGCTCAAAGTGCGATGCCATAATCCTCCTAGGAGGAAAGAAGAAAAAAAGACTTCGTTCTAAAGTTCGTCTTCGTTAAAACGTTTCTAATATGAGTGTCTTTTCGTGTTGTTTCCAAAACTCCAAAGAAGCTTATAGTAAAGTTGCCACGACTTTACTAGGGCATGACTTATTAAGTGTGACATCACTTTGACTGTGACTTAGACTCATTCGACATGGAAATTATCAAAAACTTGATACAAATAAATACTTGACACTGGCAAATGCACAAAGTGCGACGTCGTAATCCTCCTAGGAGGTAAGATGAAATGGCGCGAATTAACTAATGGCGCTAAATTAAATAAAAAAAATTAAATAATCATTTATTTCAAGTATCATAGACTCATATTATAAATCATCAATTTAGCAGTCACATTAATAAGTACCATACACACAATTGAAATTGAAATTAAATTTGCAATTAATTTTGAATTTGAAATTAAAAATTGAATTTGGAATTAAAATTGAGTTTGAAATGAAAATACGCGACACGCGGCGGCGGGCTAAGTACACGTGGTGAAAATTAGAAAAAAAAATAAGGTAGTGGTGAGAATTTATTTCGTTACATTTTCTGTTTCATATTAAAGTAAGACAAATGTATTGCGTAAAAGCGCTTCGAAGGAGGTTCGATCATTCAGCTTATTTTACTCTCGTAATGTGAAACTCTTTGGTGGAGTTCTTAAATTATTATTAAGGAAATAAAAAAAATACCGTAAAGTTTACGCACGGCGCTATACAAGGGAGTGTGCGGTAAGGCTTTTCCGTTCGAAATGTTTAACTTTCGAACGATGTATACAGGCTTCGTAAATGTATTTTTCGAGCAAATGTGTTGTAAAAATATATTACCAGTGCGGGCGGCGGCGCATCGGTTTGCTGGTCGTTTATCGAGTCCGCTTTGCTTGAGGCCTCGCGCCGCTTGCGGATTTCTTCTTCCAATTGTTTCTGGAACAGTTCAACAACGTCAACTGCCGTGTGGTAGTGACGTCACCGACGGTTCCAACGGAAGACCAGCGCTGGCTG
Source organism: Erannis defoliaria (assembly GCA_905404285.2). Lineage (NCBI taxonomy): Eukaryota > Metazoa > Arthropoda > Insecta > Lepidoptera > Geometridae > Erannis > Erannis defoliaria. Next base: position 11,433,286 of record FR990089.1, on the reverse strand, counting down.
TTCGCATCCAGCATTATGCTGAGTTGGGACCGGTTTGAAGCGAAAAGCAATTTTGTGCTATTATATTTACATTTTGTTATTCCATTATTAATTTTCCATGAATAAAATCATGTCTGGTCAAATTCTTGTCCTAACTTCATAACAGAGTATTAAGACTACGATGAAAAAAAAATACTTTTTCGATTATAATAACTTCATACATTTTATGCATGAGGATTTTAAAATTACAGTTCAATGATTCATCACCATCAGCCCGGAGACGGCCACTGCTGAAGGCCTCCCCTTTAGAACGCCACACTGTACGACAACCTGCCATTTGCATCCACCGGTTGCCCGCGGTTATCACAATTTGGCCGGTCCACCTAGTGGGAGGTCTATCCTACCTACTCTACGCTTCGTCTTCCAGTTCGTGATCACCACTCAAGAACCCTTTTCCCCATCGGCTCCCATTCGCTTCCTCATCGGTTCGGTTCTATGATCATTTACGGGATAGTGCCGTGCCTTGGGATCTGGGTACGTCCTAAAAACCACCGGAGGACGGGCAGCAACGTCGTCTCGGTTAACGATCCCCAAGCCGCCTGCCAAGCGTGGGGATTATGGCAACCTTTTTTGTAAGTTTCGTTGTGAGAATTTTATCTTCTATCATAGAAAAAAAATACGCCACACATTTTAAGAAATAAAAAAAATTATAATGTATAATAATAATAAATAATATTGGGGGACATTTTACACACCGCGCCATCTAGCCCCATACTAAGCAAAGCTTGTATTATGGGCACCAGATAGCTGATAGAATACTTACATACTGTTTTTTTGTAAATACATACTATAATATAATGTATCTGGCTGCATGTTGTATCAACCAGTGTCTACTCACCAAATTATCAAAATGCTTGAACTTCGTGTGCTGCAGCAGTCCGTGCTCGGACACGAAGGAGGCGCCGCACGCCACGCACACATGCGAGCTGCGGTGCGCCATGCGCAGGTGTGTGTAGTACGTAGACAGGTGGCTACAGGCACATACGTACAAAAAAAACGCTGTTTTAAACTGTCACGGTTGTTCACTATAGAAGAAAAGAAGAGAAGAGAGCCATATAACTAAAAAGCCTTGGAAAAGATGGTAAGCAGTAAAACCGGAAGGGGCGCTCTAAAAAGGAATGGATGAGCTGTGTAAAAAGTGATATACGTGTCGTCGTCGTCAGCCATAAAACGTCCACTGCTGGACGAAGGCCGCCCCCTTTATAGACGGGTGTATCCATAATCCCCACGCTTGGCAGGCGGCTTGGGGATCGCAGTGTTACCACCGTTAACCAAGAGGAAGCTGCTGCCCGGCCTCCGGTGGTTCTGGTTGCAGTTTAAAGACATACCCAGGTCCAGGATATGCGTGTAAAGGGAGTGAATGCAGAGATGACAAATGATAGAGTGAAGTGGAGAAAGGAAACGTGCTGTGCCGACCCCACCTAGTGGGATAAGGGAAGGAAGAAGATGATGATGGTTGTTCACTATAGTTCTATTATTATTTACGGGATATATACCGTGGCTATGTTGTGAAATGAGCTCCCGATATTTCGGCAGTTGCATGCACCATGTTCACGCGCAGACTGAGGAGCTAATTTCACAAAATAATCACGGTAAATATCCCGTAAATAATAATAATAACAATAAAAAATAATATATATGATGATGATGATGGACCTGGGTATGTCCTTAAACTGCAACCAGACCCACCGGAGGACGGGCAGCAGCGTCCTCTTAGTTAACGGTGGTGACCATTCTGCGATCCCCAAGCCGCCTGCCAAGCGTGGGGATTATGGCAACACCCCTCTATAAAGGGGGAGGCCTTCGTCCAGCAGTGGACGTTTTATGGCTGACGACGACGACGATGATGATGATAATAAAAGTATTTTTTTAGGTCCCCTTATTTTAAGCGAAGATGCTGTGTACGATGGAGCACGCTTGTCTAGAAAGAATTTATATCATTCGCGAGTTGAAGATACCCTGATTATATCTCACGGGAAACGTATTCCAGGTTTAACACTTGGTACAATAAGTGGAATCAAATCGTTTCATTTGTGTTTTTAATTATCAACCATGAAACGATGTCGCTTTTTCGGTGACGGTCTCGTGTCTCCCCTGATGTCTCCCCTCGGGGGAGACAACAAGACTTTTCAGTCCTGGTGTCTCACCCAGGCCGGGGAGATATAAGAACATACATTTAAAATAATATTTTGAGTACTCCAGGGGCCGTACCGTGAACCGCTTATTTTAAATGTATGTTCTTATATCTCCCCGGCCTGGGGGAGACATCAGGGGAGACACGAGACCGTCACCGCTTTTTCGAGCTTCTAGCCGTCCGATAGTGGACTGGGCATGGTCTGGAACCAGATGATGCAGATCCGAAGCACATCTTTATCGACTCTTTTTGATGTCAGTCAGACAGTTATATTTATGACCATGCGCGTTTTATTAGACTTACTTAAACTCCTTTCCGCAGTGCTTGCAATTCCTTTTGATGCCGTTGTGATGCTCTTGGTGGAATAATGCCGTTTTACTGAAGTTAAAGAAAAACGCAATTATATCGAGAAACCTTTGCAGTAAATGTTTTTTTTTGTTTTATTATTTCTTTGATTGGTGGTATACATAATAGGCTAGATGACTGGTTTTTTTATTGTTCTATTAAAATGTGGCCTATAAATATAGCGGACTAATGAATAAAAAATTAAAATCTGATCAAAAATAAGCATTTTTTAAGCATTTTAATATCATGCTAGACAAATAGGCGAAACAGCAAATCGTGACGTCACTTCTCTGTACGCCATATAAATTCTATTCTGACAAGTAAGGCGTGACGTAATTTTTTGTTTTGTGGGAAAGGGACAGAGTTGTCTCTATCAAAAACTTTAAACGCTCATAACATTATTAACCGATTTTAATATTTTTTTAATAAATATACTATATTTACTTAAATTCTTCACCAAAGCTATTGGTTTCAACGATATAAACATCAGTCATCTACCCTATTATGGAAAACATGGTAATAGAGAGTTTTGGCGGCAACGCGAAAAAGTCATGTCGTTGCATTATATTATTTTCCAAAACTAGTGTTTTTTAAAGTGTTAATGCATAAAATTGGTGACGTGTGCTGATTTACGCGCACGAGTGTGGGCAAGTGATATAATGTAATAAAATGAATGATGATGTATGTATGTCGCGTCCGGGATGTTTGCCGAGTCCCGCGTGGACTGTTTCTACACGACCATGCGGAAACGGTGCACATCCCTGGTGCGCGGGTGCGGGCCAGCTCCAACAGTATCCTAAACGTATTTGCGAATAGGTTTGACTGTCAGTACATGAATCACTGTTGCAGGGTTCATGTACTGACTAATATACAAACGACCAAATGTAATGTATAATTGTGTTTTAATTTAATTTTAAATAAGTATTAATTGTGTTTTTTTTAATATTATTGTATGTTACGTGTGTATGACCTATGTCGAAATAAATTGAATTGAATATAAACCACGACGTTTCGTGTTGTTTCCAAAACTCAGAAAAAGGTTTTAGTAAAGTTGCCACGACTTTACTAGGGCGTTACTGGACTTGATTGTGACTTTGACTGTGACAAAGACTCATTCCACTTGAAACTCAACAAAAACTTGATATAATACAAATACTTGACACTGGCAAATGCACAGAGTGCGACGCCATAACTCTCTTAGAAGCAAAGAAGAAGAACATGGTAATATGTATACTTGGTCAAACTACTCTCGAGGTGTACTCACAGTCGTGAAAACTGGAGGTTGCAGCGGAGACAGTGATGTACGATCAGATGCTCCTGAATATGTGTGACCAGCTGATGCTTCCGGCGGAAGCGCATGTGGCAGAAACGGCACTCCATCTGACCACAGGACTGGGAGAAACATAATTATGACTTTGACTTGATCGTTACTTGCTTTACAACATCAGCTTTTAAGAGTCCACTGCTGGGCTTAAGCCTACCTTGAATTTTAAATATTTATTTACATGGTAAAATAAAATTGTTTCATATTTGAGATCGCCATGCTCTAGGGATCCCATCAGCTGGAAAATGTCCACTGCTGGACGAAGGCCTCCCCCTTAATAGGGAGGTAGCACCACGGCATGCAAAATATTTAGTATGTTATCATTCGTAACTCATTATAATAATATAGTGATAATTAAAATTAATGAAAAATAATTATTTTAATATTATTCCTTATCTACATTTATAATTTGTAACGAATCATCTTAATTCTAATCTTAGCTATGCTGGCCCAGTAACGAGGTGGTGAATTCACATTTGCCACTGTATATTTTGCAATATTTTCCTTACCGAAAAGCTTGTTGTGTAAAAACCCCATACATAAATTTCAAAGAGCTCACAGGTTCGGACTCTGGATTCCAACCTCGTTCTTTACCCAGGATTTGTCGTGGCGACCACACGAGTCAAGAGTTACAATGTGAGTTTCGATAATACTGTCAGCAGATGATAGTAATGGTGGTGGTGTGGTGATGGTGTGTGTGATTATAATCTGGGTGTCTTCAAATGAGTGAATCAGTTTGTTCTAGGCAATCGTGCTCCACTGTAGGCTGCATCTTCGTTTAACATCAGACAAGATGGCAGTCAAGCGCAAGCCTATAAATAGTAAAAAAAAAGCAGGAAACAGTTTTGCCATTAAACTAATAAAGAGACAAAAGAGACCCAACCGTGGAACAGCAGAGATAACGTCTGCTCTTGACTATCGCAGCAATAAAATTTTATTCAAAATGTAGTACTTTTTATCTGGAGCAATGATGTCTCAGTGGTTAAGGTCTAGATTACACTCAGCAAGGAAATTGCAAATGAGACAATTTTTTATTACTATCAACTTTGTGGATTTTACTTTGCAATTTATTAACTGACATAATACAATTGATTCAATATGTGTTCATTATTTGAATAAATAAATATGACTATGATTGAGGAGTGGGTAAGTTTTGACAAAGGTTGACAGAACCCTGAGTCCATTACTATGTAACAAATTATTAACCTCTTAAAAGCAATTTTACCTCATCATGCGAATGTTTCAAATGCCGAACCAGCATTTCGTTTTTCGAGAAACCTTTAAAGCAACTCTGACACTTATACTTTGCTCTCAAATAGTAATCATTATTGAACTCTCGTTGCTTGAATTCTCTGATAGCATCTTCTTCGCTTAGCGTAATTTTTTTCCAAAACTGCGGGTTCAAAAAATGCTTTCTGGGTCTTGTGTTTTTTAACTGTACTTCTTGCTCACCTTCTGTTTTCATTTTTTTCACTTTAGTCTCTGTATTTATTTTACGTTCTGATTTACGTCCGACTTTGCCTCTTTTCTTCACAGTTTCCGATAGTAAAGCATCATCGTCACTTGACGTATCAACATGATCAGAATTACCTATGTCAAAGTCTATATCAGAGTCATAATTGGTGTTTTCCATATCATCAGTGTTCCCAGTGTTATTATTTGTGTTTTCTCTGTCGCTATTAGAGTTCATGCCAAATATATTGCTTAGATGTGTGTCTATTTCAATGAAACTTTCAGCTATTTCATCTTTTATTGGGTCTGTTGAAGGTTGATTTGCAGTTACAACTATTTCGTGATCATTTACGTTTTCATGTTTCACTAAATCTATTTCTTCTACATTTTTATCTTCAAGCTCTACTACGTCTACTTTATTTTCGCCGTTATCTTTACCTGTTTTAGGTTGTACCTGTTTTTCCACATGATTGGAAATTACTCTGTTATTATCTTTATCAGGTTTAAAGTCAAGTTTTTTACTTTCTTTGAATTTAATGTTGTATGTCTTAGCTCGTATGTTTCTCGTAGTATGTTGTATGTTTGATATTAATTTCTCCTTGTGCCTGTCTACTGATTCAATAGATTCTAAAGTGATCTGAAAAAAAAAAGTTTATATTAAGTTAGCCAGGTTAAACAAACATACCTGAAACAAGGAACTGCAATTCATATCACTGTCAAGTGCCGTAACTAACGCGGTGCCAGCAGTGCTCAGGCACAGGGCACAGTAACGACCAGACAAGGACCAAGTTTTGGGTCATGCATGGGCGAGTTATATAAATATATGAGCTCGCACCGGCGCATGAAAGGCTACTTACGACACTGCTACAGGTTACTCTCAAACACTGTTTTAAACTATCACAATTTTTCATTATCATATGTGCTGTGCTTGATTCAAAATGAATAATGTAATCAGGTTAATATCCCGTAAACAATAGGCTAGATGACTGGTTTTTTTTATTGCCCTATTAAAATGTGGCCCATAAATATAGCTGATTAATGAAAAGAAAATGAATATCTGATCAAAAATAAGCAACTTATAAGCATTTTAATATTATGCTAGACAGAGAGAGGAAACAGCAAATTGTGACGTCACTTGTCAGGACGCCATATAAATTCTATTCTGACAAGTAAGGCGTGACGACATTTTTTGTTTTGTGGGAAAGGGACAGAGTTGTCTCTAACAAAAACTTTAAACGCTCATATATCAGAACATTATTAACCGCTTGAAATTATTTTTTCAGTAAACATATTATATTTACTTAAATTCTTCATCAAAGCTATTGGTTTTAACAATATAAACATCAGTCATCTAGCCTATTATAGGTCTATAGTTCCTAAAGCAGCCAAGCTGTTAGTTAATTACAAAAAGGAAAAGCTTTGGGCCTTATTGACCTGATTAAAAAACTAATTGCAGTGCCATATATGTGTTGTAGTTTAGTACATTTAGATCCTCAGTATATTTTTGCCTTTGCAAGTGCAAGTGCCTTTATTAATTATAACATAATTTCTGACTACTTAATCTACTACTTACACAAGAACAGAAGGAATAAAATAGTCAGTCAGTTAACTCGTAACATTGTTACTTACATTTTTTCTTGATGTTAGCTGTTTTAATATGGTTTCTCCTTGCAAACATTTCTGCTGAAATTTGTAGCATTTATGCAACATTGTGGCACATTCATAGCAGACCCACTGTGGCAAGACATCTTTGGAGTTTACCTACAAGAATCATTTGACTTTATTACCATTTAGCCCCGATAGAGGATTAGGGGTATATAGTAATGTTTTACTTACTTAAACCTTTAAAGTTTCTGTGCTAGGGCTACTGTTCAGGTATTGCCAAGTATTATTCTACCTAACTAGAAAAAAGTAATGCAAGGATCACCAAGAAGATACAATACAAACATGTTTATGAGGATGAATATGAGGATCTGATTCTTAATAATTTGTCTTCTATTCCTTTCTCTCTAAGATACAATGGTCTTTAGCTATCTAACCCACCTTTTTTCGCGTCAGCTGCTCATAGTAGTTACGAAGACTGTGTTGGCTGAATTTGTATCCTCTCACGTCTGTGTTGAGGCATATTCGACATACACTGAGGTCGCACATATTTTCAGCTTAATAGTCTACAATCAATTGTTATTTATAACAGTTGGAGCCTTATTTATTCAGCACTAAACCATGATTAAAGTTTTGAGTTTCTCAGCCCAGCTCTCACTATAATTAATTGGAAAAGAAACAAAACGAAATAAGAGTTTAGAAAGATATCAGCAGATGGAGAGAACGGCAAATTAATTTCTATTAACAAATCATTTTCTTTTAGGTATTTTTATCCAAAACAAATCACAAAATGCACAAGTGCACAACAGAACAGCAAGCAAAAGCAAACATTGCGTTTTCGATTTTCGTTTTTTGACATTGACATTGAATATTCGTTTTGACATTGAAAACCTAAAATCTGACAGTAAACGGTCGAAGTAATTTTTCAGAAATGGCTTCGACCTCTGATCATTGATCATCAACTTGCCTGTCTTTTGTGCCTGCTCGTCACTGACCTCTATTATTTGTAGAATACAGGTCAGTGTTGCTCGTGGACTGCGGGAACCAAGTTTGCTACACATAAAAATACTAAATGAATAGAAATAATTATTAAGAGTAGGCAACGCAACGACCTGCAGGGCTATCATGTAACTGTTCGGGATCGCGATTTGTCATAAATGTCACTTGTCACTGTCACAGCTTCACAGTATTACGGAGGGATTTCTCTCGCTATCATTATCGAACGAATGCATTGATTTCCTTAATTAAGTTAAGCTAATCCGTCGGTCTTTTGGCGTTTCATCCTGCCCTGCAGGGTCAAATGAGTTTTGGCAGTGACAGTGACAAGTGTCTATTTTTGACAACTCGTATCCGAATCGCGATCCTGAAAAGTTACATGATAGCCCTGTTCTTGTGTTGCAGAAATTTTCATAGTCAATATAGTGACGTTTTACTATCAGCAGGGGTCAACTCAATCGGAAACGTTTCCGTTCGGATTCACATTTTCCGTCCCCGTCATCGGCATTCGGGATGACAGAGACGGATTCTCCGTCTCCGTCGTGGATGCGAACGAAAACATTTCCGTAATGGTTGTGAATACCCATGTAGGAGGCCCATAAGGCCTAGGCCCTAGGCCATCGATAGTGCAAAACTTAGAGAAGCTATCAAAAGTGCAAAAAGCCTTTGTATTGCACTTGGTAGAAGACCTCTTGCTATAAGTAATAAAAAAAATAACAACCGACTTAAAAGAAAAAAACACGTTTCCTTTATTTGGATGACATATTTTCGCCAGTTATTATGATTTAAAAACTAAACTACTGAGCCGATTCTGATGAAATTTCTATGGGACCATTATGAAAGTAGGTATATAAATAACCGAGTTCTGAGGTAAACCAAAAGAAAAACATACAACCGAACTGAGAACCTCTATTTTCGAAGTCGGTTAAAAATCGTCTTTCCCATCATAATTATAACACCTTGGAAATTATAAATAGTTCTTCTCATATCGTTTTTCTTTCCCCTATATACAACTTCTACATTCATACATACACATCATTCTTCAAGTACCTGGTTAAGATTGGGAGTTAAATAATCTCACAAGGTTTCCTTTAACACGATTTTATTGATAAAAACTTTATACAACACAAAAATAATACTTTCCCATGTGACATCAATAGTTACACCAATGGAAGCCTAAAATATGAAATAATAAAATCAGATCAATCAGTCGTTATGACAAGTTGTACATTTAATAAAATAATGTATCTTACTAATAACTCCTGTAGCTACCATTAATAATTGGTGATGTTTGATTCTTTATTAATTACAGCGTGGCAAAAAAGAGTAAAAATAAATAGGGGCGCCACTATTGCAAAAAGTTCTAAATACTATACAAGCAACCCTGTTGTAGTAAGTCGGAGAAAGATGTAGTTTAGACGAAAACGCGAAAAAAACATTATTTCGCCCACATTATTTTATTTTCCAACACATTTGCTCAAAAAATGCATTTACGAAGCCTGTATATATTGTTCGAAAGGTAAACATTACACACCATACACCGTAGCGTGCGGTAAAATAGGTACTTAGCTGAGAGTACCTATTTTACCGCACGCTCCATTGTATGGCGCCGTGCGTAAACTTTACGGTATTTTTTTTAATTCCGTAAAAATCTTTGATTAAGAGAGACAGCTAGATCCTTCAAGATAATAATATATAACAACTCCGCCAGAGTTTTACATTGCGAGAATAAATAAGCTGAATGATCGAACCTCCTTGGAAGCGCATTTGCTTAATACGTTTGTCTCACTTTTTTTTCTTAGTTATTGGCGTCGCACGTTGTGCATTCTGCCAGTGTCAAGATTATGAATTTTCAAGTTTTTATATTAAAATCAAATCAAATATGTCATGAAGTCACAGTCGAGTCCAAGTCATGCCCTAGTAAAGTTGTGGCGACTTTACTATGAGCTTCTACGGAGTTTTGAAAACAACACGAAAACACATGTCCATTATATCACTTACCCACACTCGTGCATATAATTCAACACTCAATTAATAAAACACCACCATTTTTAATCATTAAATCGCGAAAAAACACATGTTTAAGAAAATAATAAAATGCTATGACATGATTTTTCCGTGTTCCCGCCAAAACCGTCTTGTCTCACTTAAATACTAAAGAAAATTAGACGAAAGAGTAGTTCTCATTTTCACCACACGCACGTCGCGCTATTTGCAAATTCGTACCAAAATTGTGAAGTTTATTTCATTACTTATTAATAGTACTGTTTTCTCGTAAATGTGTTGAAAAACGTTGTATGGCACACGTGCGGAATTGGTTCTTACAAACTCGTGACCACGTAAGTCTACTCGTTTGTAAAAACCAACTTACCGCAGTAGCATCATAAATAACTATTTCTAAACTTGTGTATTTTCGGGTGTTAACGCATAATAATAGTGGCGTTTTATTTAATTTTTTTCATTATACAGGGTTAGTTCTAATCAGTTTTTATCGACCTTCGGCAAAGTGTATGGAACAGCTGATATTTTTGTCGCGATTTCAGTGTTGGTCCCATAGTAAAAGTTGTTTGTTTTGATGTACAGAATATGCCCTTAAAAGGATGCTAACTGATTAGAACTAACCCTGTATAAGTGCCGATTGACGTGCATGTGTGGGCAAGTGAATATAAAGTGGGTCTTTCATGTTGTTTTCAAAACAACATCCGAAGAAGCTTGTAGTAAAGTTACCACGACTTTACTAGAGCATGATTGGGACTTGACCATGACTTACTATGCATGACTAGGACTGTGACTCATTTAAGTGGAGAAAGAAGGATCGAAGAAGAAATATATAGTATTCGGCTGAAGGATAAGTATCCATGGCCATGAACAATTTAAAACAGAGTAATAACCAAGTTTAAAAAAAAAACGTTTTATCTCATAATGAAATGATCTCCATTTGGCATAGTATTTCCGTTCTGTTTAGCCTAGTAAAAATAATTTGTATTTCCAATTAATTGTTATGCATTTAAAACGTGTAAATCATTATCATACATTTGTTTTTCATTATGTACATTATATTATTACACGGCTAAGATTAAAATTATGCGCTTTGAAAATTTTCGTGTTAAGAGAACGATATAGACAAATATACACATAATTACCGAGGCGATAATTTTAATAGTAGTACAGTGTTCTTCCTAAAAGTTACTATAGCCGTCTACAACTACCTAAATAGAAATCCGCAATACGAGCTTACTGCATTTGAATAGATGGCTGATCTTTTATTTTATTGCACCATATGTCCGTTCTTTAAAAAAAAAAACACTTTTGGTTTTTTTTCTTTTCGGACTACCTATAACGGATATTTAAAAAAATGCTTTATTGGTCCAGCAAGCGCTTACCAACGAAAAACATTTCATTCTTATTTACATAGATATATATAGATAACAAAATTAGAGGTACATAAAAATCTGAATCATTTGAAATAATTTCTTCAATTACGAAATTGATACTTCCGACAAAATTATTAATGGAGATAAAAAAAATTTTGATGGGAATTGAAAATGTTCTTGCCATTTCCCGCAAAGTTTTAGTACGTTCTATGAGGCTTTTTTATTTTGGTTGAATAACCTATTTTTATTTGCATGTTTTTGAGACAGTAATAATAAATAATCAGCCATCCGGCCCATCGAACAACTGGTATATAAAACACTGTTTTAAACTATCACGGTTGTTTACTAAAGTTCTATTATTATTAACGGGATATTTACCGTGATTATGTTGTGAAATGAGCTCCCGATATAATAATAGAACTTTAGTTTAACTGGTATATAGCCTAGCGACCTCTATATTTTTACTATCATCAACGTAGCTCATTTTCAAACTTTGCCTACATTTCATAAATTATACATAAAAATTCGAGCATGAAATGAAAAAAAAACTTAGTTGGCCATTCTAAGTAAATAGGCGAGGTATAGTTTATCAAAAGAGTCTTGAATCGGAAACTTTTTTATCTCCTGGCAATACTGCCATTTAGCTTGCACTTTAGCCTCCATTGACGTGAATATCTGGAGGCTAAAGGACTGTATCCAGTGACAATAAAAATAAAAACACGTCCAGCTCTCTCTCTCAAACACGTCGATGGGAAAGTTTAGACATAAACCGTCATGGTATAAAATAATAAATAGAGTTATTTAAAATATATTACTTTGTATTCATTGTAATTGTGTAGAACAAAAAATTAAATATAAAAATATAAGTTAAAATGTTTTCTTAACTATGTACACTAAGTCTTTTAAAATTAGTTATTATTCCTACCCCCACTATGGAACAAACCCTGAAATCGCGAAAAAATATCAGCTGTTCCATACAAAAAGATCACTGACCTTGGACAAAATGTATGGATCAGCTGTTTTTTTCGTGATTTCAAGGTTGGCCCCACAGTAAAAGTTGTTCATAATGATGAGTACATACATACCCTTCAGTATTACTATACCTTTTTGTAGCACGTTGTATAAAACGGCAACTCTTACCCAACACTTAATTCGCCCGCTTTCCCACTCTCTCTAAAAGTTTTTAAATTATTTCTCTCTTTGTTACCACTAGCCGGTCGTGGCCCTTAGGCCTCTACAATCTTGCAGGCAACTTTAGCTCGTATTGCGTTTGCCTTACGGTCTGTATTATACAACAGCACTATGAGTAGTATGCCGGTCTTATGAATGCTGTAAAGTCGTTCTGAGGAACCTCCTCTGTCTTCTTTTTTCTTCTGTATGGTTTCCTGTAAGAAAAATTACATTTCAATAAGGTTCCACAGGCAAAACTTTACGCAGATGGCGCCAGCGGCGGTCCGGATGTGGCAACATCAAGCTTCGTTGCTTATATCTATCTGCTCTTGATGAGGGCGTTGTCAATAATGGTGGTAATAATGGTCAATAATGCCCATGGAAAAAGACTGGGTACTGTGCCTTGTTTTAAGAATCTATGCCACTGTTGACGGCCTGAAAGTAGATTTGTAGGATAGATAGTTGTTTACATTTTATTTTACAGAAAACACGGACAGAGCTTTAATTAGCAACGCAAAGGATTGCTGTACAAACCTGTATATGCAGATTATGCCTGGTAATCAGAGTCTAATAAGAGAAAAACTAAAACTATTCAATTGTACTGTGAAGTCTTTTAGTGTTGTCAGGGGGGTGTCACTCCATAGTTTAGGTATGTTCGGCCGGCGCTCCGTCCGGGTGGACAATGCAAGGCAGAGTCAGTGGCCGCCCGCACGCTAGCCTCGTCGCACGTAACTAAGCATACGTGATAGAAAGAGAGCGGTATATCTAGGTGAATATAGCGAGCGGTATCCAGCGCTGTGCGAGTTGAATTGCTACTTTATTGCCTAGTAGATAGAGTCCTTATTTATTTCAATTCCTTTGTTAACTTTCTGTACGTAGTACTATTATTTATTCTGTGCGAGTACTTAAGAATCTCATTGTATTTCAAAATTCAGATTACGTCCCAGTGGTTGGCCAATCGCAAGCATAGAACGTTACCTCGCCCCCTGCCCGCAACGGTGAGTCGTGTTTGTAGGAGAAATTATGTTCACGAGCCATCAACAGGCTATATGATCTGTGGGTACGGTCAACTTAACTTTTAGGATATTAAAGGTGCGGATTTGCTTCCATCTTATATTTTTAATGAAGCTATGATACCCGGGGCACAGTTTCCTTACCTCCTGGGGTACTTGGGGTAGGGCTGCTTGAGGTGAACAGTCTTGTAATGCATCTTCATGGCCGACTTCTGCGTGAACCGCTTGTCGCACATCGTGCAGGGGAAGGGCCGCTCGCCCGTGTGGGTCACCATGTGCTGCGCTACGCTGCCCGCCTTCAAAATAAGGAACATATTGTTGAAATAAGCTTATTTAAACTGTAGCGCTTGTAGCGTAGCTAGACTAAGTGGTCCGTTGGCTGTTAAGCAACGATTATTTGATGATTAGATGTAAATGCTAAAGTTAGTGTTTAATAGTACATTATGATACAAGTGTGCTATGTTGGTCATTACACTAGAGGCGGTATTATGCGATAAGGAAGCCGAGATTGTGTTAAAACATTGCACAAGAGTTCCATACGACTGTTTTCATCACACTTGCGAGGATAAAACAAACTTTTTTTGATAATAATCAACCACACAGCGAAACGTCAACAAACATTTGCGGAAAATGGCGCCCAAACCAGTAATGCGCGCGCAGGTTGACATTTACTTCAGCGGCATAAGAACTCTTTGTTGGTATTACAAAAAAACTGTAAGTATTACCCGGCTATATTAAGAGTGCTTCGTATACGTACGTCTAATTGCAGTCACGTACAAACTTGACTTTATACCTATTATAGCACAAGTGCCGTAATGTAAAGTAAAAAGCACGCGTGCTTGGATTATGAGCCTAAAACCGATGTAATAAGATCCACTTTACGAGCAAGTGTGATGAAAAGTTAGTTTATTGATTAGTCCATTGCTGGACTTAGACCTAACCTCCAAGGGCGACATCTGGGCCACATCTGGCCCAGTTGCGCATTAGCAGATTCACATAAGCCATTGGGGTTGGGGAGCAATTGGGTCTTGTTACCTGCAACCAATGTTTTTTTTTAAATTGTTTTTCTTCGGACGTATGCAGGTTTCCTTACAATGATGTTTTCTTTCACCGAAAAGCCTGAGTTTTGAAAATCTGTTAAACTCCAAAGAGCTCATTGGACTGGACCTCGGTTCGAACCCGCGACCTCTTGATTTCGAGTGTTTAGTGTTAGGGTGTCGTTACCGAGAGCGAGACGCCGCAGACCTCGCAGATGGCCCGGTCGTCGAACGGTATGTGGCTGTGGTCGGTGAGGTGGTGCTTCTTGTACGCCTGCCGCGACGGGAAGTTCTGGCCACACTGAAACACACATTACCTTTCAAGGCCCAGAACCACGCGCCGCTATCTCGGATTTCAATTATTTCATATCAAATAACTGCCGTATAGATAAATGAAAAATCGTAATCGGTGAAATTACTGATTCAGGAAAAATATAATTTAGATCTAAAGAAGTTTGCAGAAGACCTTGCTTGATTGAAAATTTTGTTCTATGCTGTAATTTCACAGATTGCGATTTTTTGTAAAGATATATCTTCAAATATATTGAAAAGCGCGATACCGACGTTCTGGACAAACGCCTGAGTAGGATTTTACCGACAAAGAAATTTGAGCCCATTACCTCGTATTTTTATGACATATACCTCGGTCAGGAAATTTAGATTTTTTCAAATTTTTCAAATCAGATTTTGCGTAACATTCTAGTAAAAAAATTTGAACATCAGAAGAGGTATTACGTTAAAGAACCATTTACTGGCTAAAACACTGATTTATTATCACTATAGTAGTTCGCAGCGAACTGAGGCCTTATCGACCATATCTTCCAAGCCCCTTGACCAATTTGGCTCATATTCGAACATGATAATAGCATTTGCCGAACTACTAGCTTACAACATTTCATAAAGATCAGATTAAAACGGTTCGCAAGTTATCGTCGAACAAATATAGAAATACTAGAGGTCCCCCGCGACTTCGTCTGAGTGCGGAAGGAATACGGACCGCTCCCAAAATTCTCCACTTTAAATCATCCCGAACTCCACCAACTCTACCGACTATACCGATCCACCGACTCTACCAACTCAAAAACTTCCCCCCTTTGAATGAACTACCCAGATATCAATTTTCATCACTATAACTTCAAAAACAAACAAAAAAAACATACAACATTCCACCCCCTTTCCCCCTTAAATCGTCCCTGGTTGTTTTTTAAATAGCATTTTTTATTTTAAATGAACTATCCAAATCCAAATTTTCGTGACTAAAAGTCCAAAAACAAAGGACTTTCATACAAACTTCCTCCCCTTGGGGGTCGAATTTCGAAAAATCCTTTCTTAGTACACCCCTCCGCATCGAGACGAATACACCCTCCAAATTTCAAGTCTGTACTACCAGCGGTTTGGGCTGTGCGTTGTCTGTCAGTCAGTCAGTCAGTCAGGACAGAGTCTTTAATTATATTAGATGCATACAAACGTTGACTTGCCCCTAGAGTCAGAGACCTTCGCTTCGCTTCATCGAAATGCTCAGTTGAATGTTTGACTCCGCCAACAGGCGTCGGCGCAGCAGTTTGCATTCAGTTCGGACACGCCCGGCTTTCGTTCGGCCCGTGACGAACACTCACTTATCGGGAGCTCGCTTCACAACTCACAACACAATAACGGCAAATATCCCGTAAATAACACTAATACTGGTATGTAAATAAAAAGATTCGATTAAAACAAAATAACTCACATGTGTACAAGTAGTAGGTATCTTTTTCTGTCTGAAATCCTTCGCTTTGATGTTTCTGAAAATTAAATTATAATGAGTGGACGAATGAGAGATGTGGTTGTAGCATGATACACAGTGCACGATGCTCAGTGGTTAGCGCAATAGGCTCAAATGCCGCCAAGTGCAGGTTCAATTTCAAAGCCATTCAATGAACGATCAATAATAGGGTAGATGACTGATGTTTATATCGTTGAAACCAATAGCTTTGATGAAGAATTTCAGTAAATATAGTATGTTTTTTTAAATAAATATTTAAATCGGCTTTTAATGTTCTGATATATAAGCGTTTAAATTTTTGTTAGAGACAACGCTGCCCCTTTTCCACAAAACAAAAAATGACGTCACGCCTTACTTGTCAGAATATAATTTATATGGCGTACAGAGAATTGACGTCACGATTTGCTGTTTCGCCTCTCTGTCTAGCATGATATTAAAATGCTTATAAGTTGTTTATTTTTGATCAGATTTTCATATATTTTTTCATTAATCAGCTATATTTATGGGCCACATTTGAATAGGACAATAAAAAAAAACCAGTCATCTAGCCTATTTACTCAAAATGAACTTGAGCCAAATATGAACATTGACAGTAAATATTCCAGTAATTGATCCAAACGCATCAATCGTATTGTCACTACATAAGACGTAAAGCAATCATTGGTCGCGCATATGAAGTTTAAAACGCTTGAGACGCCATTTTGTAACAGTTTAAAATTGATCTTATTACGATGCAATTAGCCTCCTACCCTCTATCGTCCTGCAGTTGGTACCATTGCTCAGACTTGACGAGTGGCGAGACAACGCGTTTCGGCATATAAAAAATATATAATATTTAGTATAAATATTCACATATTTATTTTCTTTCTTAAATCTAAGGTTTTCACAATATACATTTAAAAACATAAATATTATAAAAAACCTAAACCTAGAGTGCCGCCGGCAGCGGGGCAGGGCTCAAGCTGCCGGTGGTTAGGGCTGCAGAGTGAGGAACCTCCTGACAATACGTGCCGTGTCAAGGACCACTGCCTTTTGTATCTGACCCTTGACCCAACCATCTAGCGAGAGCCTCTTGAGGTATTGGTCGAGGCTCTTCGCTATGAGACCGTTTGCCGAAACGACTATCGGGACAATGATCGTCGAGTCAAATATTATTACTATTAATATTATTTTTAATTATTATTGTATATAAATCAATTGACCGTCGGTAAACCTAACAGCAAATAGTTAATTGAATAAATATAGAAATCACAACACTGGGGTCGTTAAGGTCAAAAATTGGTGGTACGAAGTTCACCAACTCATCTAGTAATTAATCAAAAACCAACTTATGTGTAAACAGCTGTGTCTGATTTGTGTGCCAAACCACGCCAACGTTAAGGTAAAAATAATAATATTGTACGAAGTTCACCAAGACATTAACGGCCTTACTACAAAACGCCGTTTAAACTTAGTCACTGCTTAAACTTCTGTCTTGTTCTCGCACGTGACTTTTCACGTCAGCGAGAAGTTGTCAGAGCATCTTAAACAGTGACTAAGGTTTGAGCGGCGTTTTGTAGTAGGGCCGCTAGTGTGCAACGAAGGTCTGAACACTCACTCGGTGGCGTCCCCGTGGTTGTTGGAGTTGGCGAGGTGCTCGTTGTACGCGCGCCGCGACACGAACTTGATGTCGCACTTGTCGCAGTATATCTCCTGCGCGTCCGGCGGCGCCGACGTGTCCTACGACAACATCACGGTTTTAATTGTTTTATTTTATTTATTTAATTCTTTATGGCACACAAAAAAATATCACATTTAGAATACAATCTTGTCTATTGTTTATTGTTAAAATACATAAATGTACAAAAGGAGGACTTAATAATAAAAGTAAGTAAGTTCGTATAGGCTGAGTGGCCAGCCCTAGTGTCAGAGTTAATGTGCCGCCCGAATGCCTCTGACATGGCTGACAATTGTTGTTATAGAAACTAGAACAAACAACCGGGACCAACAATTTAACGTGTCATCCGACCCACGGTAGCGCTCAGAAATAAATGCCACTCACGATCACCCATCCAAAGACTGACCGGACCGTCCGTTGCTTAATATCGGTGATCGATTAGAATCACCTAGACAAGCTACGCCACGAGCGCTACGAGGACTTAATGCTAAAGCATTTTCTACCAGTCATCCCCGCAGTTAAAGAGATGGGGTTGTAGGAGTACAACAAAAATAATCTAGTCTAGACTCTAGAGCAAAGACAGTAATTATTGGACAACGCAATGAGAAAAGGATATTATTGTAGCACTCAATGCATGTATGTTCATTACTATAAAGTACAGTATTATATTATCTGTGATGTTCATAAACATAATGTGTTCATGTGTATGTCCATAGTGAAAGGAACAGAGCTGTGATCCAATGCATTTTCTAGGCAAGATAAGTTTTTTAAAATGTACATTCATTAAACAATCTATGTGCTGATTTGCACGAGGGTTCCACCGAGGCCCTCTTAAATTATGCTGGGGCCCTTTTGGAAATTAAAGCAAGCGAATTATAAAAAAAAAAATGTTTGATTTAAATAGATCCTAACTAAGCCAAATAAGTCTAATGTTATGGAAATTTTATACTTCTAAAAGAAAAAAGACAAAGTTTGACTTGCATATGTCTTAATTAGGTTAAATAAAATCGACATAATTTTCGACTGAAATTTTAAGACAAAAGTAAGTTTTATTTTCGACCCGGGTGCTCACTGTTCTCAGACAAAAACGTTTTGAGAATAAATGTGAGAAAATTGTAGGTTCTTTGGGGCCCCCTAAATATGGAGGCCCTGGGCACGACCCTGTGTGCCCTTATGGTACTGGGTTTCACACCGGACCCATATCACTATGCCAAAAACTATCATACTATGTCGTAAGATTGTTTTTTACCATTGTTCGTATATCTTTACCTCAATCTCTCAAAAAGTAATACAACTTAGACGGCAAAAAAACCAAAAAATACTTATAAAGTCCGTCGACGCTGTAGAGGCCAAATGAGAAGATATAAAAAAAAGTTTGTTTTATATATACGGGAATACTCACGTTTAATTAAAACAACAAAACCAAAAAACCACGTCAAAACCACGTCAGTTTTCATAATAAAAAAAAGTTACTATGACATGTACTTACAGACTCCTTTTCTTCGTAGTGTGCTATCCGCTTGTGTTTCAATAACCCCAACTCGCTCACGAAGGATGCGCCGCACAACGTACAGATGTGATTGCTTCTGTGTGTCATGCGTAAGTGTGTGTAGTACGTCGATGAATGGCTGGAAAAGATTACATTACTTGGTATTATTGTGTGTGTTGCCAGTGATGACATATGGAACTGAAACGTGGTCTTTAACTGCTGGCCTTTTGGAGAAACTCAGAGTCACACAATGGAGAGAGCTATGCTCGGAGTTACTTTGCGCGATAGAATCCGGAACGAGGATATTCGCCAAAGAATCAAAGTTACCGACATAGCTCGCAAGGTTAGCAAGTTGAAGTGGCTGTGGGCAGGACACATCGCTCGAAGAACTGACAACTGATGGGGAATAAAGGTTCTTGAGTGGCGACCGCGAACCGGAAGACGCAGTGTAGGAAGGCTATATATATATAGGTGGACCGACGACATTGTAAAAGTCGCGGGCAACCGGTGGATGCAAATGGCAGGTTGTCATACAGTGTGGCAGTCTAAGGAGGAGGCCTTGGTTCAGCAGTGGACGTCTCCGGGCTGATGATGATGATGAATGTGAAATAAGAATAGCTTAATCAGCATATTTAATAGTTCACTGCTAGACTAAGGTTTGACGTCTAATACCTCAGGGTGACGAGCGCAGTGCAGTGCGGCGCAGGATTTTGTTCGCAAGTTCACCATTCTGGCACTGCTACTGTTATGGGCAGGCGTGGCGCTTACCACCAGCCGAACATCTCTAACTCCATCGCAATAAGAAAACTTACACAAATTCCTTTCCGCAATGTTCGCATTTTCTTATCACGCCATTATGAACATCGTCGTGAAACAGAGCCGATTTCCTGAAAACAACAGAACATGACATGTTAAGAGCA
Source organism: Erannis defoliaria (assembly GCA_905404285.2). Taxonomy (NCBI): domain Eukaryota; kingdom Metazoa; phylum Arthropoda; class Insecta; order Lepidoptera; family Geometridae; genus Erannis; species Erannis defoliaria. The sequence continues at coordinate 11,412,972 of FR990089.1, read as the reverse complement.
TATAAGGCATAATAGTACTTGCTGCGCCCCGCAATTTCACCCGTAATTCCTGGAATAAACAGTAGCCTATTTTTTATTCCAAGGTATAACCTACCTCCATACCGAATTTCATCCAAATCCGTTCAGCAGTTTCAGCGTGAAGGAGCAACAAACATACACATTAGATATGAGCGCCGCGCCGACGTCGCCGTGAGTCGGTGTCGGCGCGCCGTCGCGACATATCGCAACATGCTGTCCCACTCGCACGCGCCACGCGGCTGCATCTCGTGTTCGCGCTCGCTCAGTCGAGTCTAGTATTTTACCGAGTGAACGTGTTTGAACTATGTTAGTGTGATGCTAAACTTAACCACAGTACAAATTACTAAGTTCGTCACATGACTGTTTGTCGTTAGTGGGAATCGTACCCACGCTCTAAATAGTAACTGCTAAGATACTCTCTAGGCACTTTAGTGAGTCACTACCAACGAAGCTATAAGGCAGAAGCATTGCCACTTACTCTCTAAAGCGCATGTCGCACCGCCGACATTCAAACATGATGTAGTGCTCCGTCATGTGGCGAGTGAGCGCCCACTTGCGCGGGAACCGCATGTGGCAGAATCGGCACAGGAACGAACCCACGGCCTGAGGACAAACTGATTTATGGCAGATTACCTGATGATTACAATAGGCTAGATGACTTATGTTTAAATCGTTGAAACCAATAGCTTTGATGAAGAATTTAAGTAAATATAGTATGTTTATTGAAAAAATAATTTAAATCGGTTAGTAGTGTTCTGATATATGAGCGTTTAAAGTTTTTGTTAGTGACACCTCTGTCCCTTTCCCACGAAACAAAAAATGACGTCGCGCCTTAAGTACTTGTCAGAATAGAATTTATATGGCGTACTGAGAAGTGACGTCACGATTTGCTGTTTCGCCTCTCTGTCTAGCATGATATTAAAATGCTTAAAAGTTGCTTATTTTTGATCAGATTTTCATTTTTTTTATTAATCAGCTATATTTATAGGCCACATTATAATAGGACAATAAAAAAAAACCAGTCATCTAGCCTATTCTCTCTGAATGTGTGATGACAATAGTAATTCACATCAGAATGCGTGATGACAATAGTAATTCACATCAAAATGCCTGATGACAATTATAATTCGCATCAGAACCGCCTAATTACGACAATAATTCACATCAGAATGCGTGATGACAATAGTAATTCCCATCAGAATGCCTGACGACCATAGTAATTTAAAGCGGGCTGCTTGATGACAACAATAATTCCCATCAGAAAGCTTGATGACAATAGTAAATAACATCAGAATGCCTGATGACGATAGTAATTTACGTCAGACTGACTGATAACAATAGTAATTTACATCAGAGTGCCTGATGACAGTAGTAATATACATCAGAATGCCTGATAACAGTAGTAAATTCACATCAGTCTGCCTGATTACCAAACTGTCCAATAATGATTGTAATTTACATAAGAATACCTGCTGACAATATTAATGCCCATCACACTATTAATGCAACAGAGTTCAGGCTGCCTGATAAGAATAGTGCTTCACATCAGAATGCTTGATGACAATTATAATTCAGACCAGAATGCTTGATGACAACAACTATCCATGTTATATTACTTAATAAAAAGTGATGCAAATCAGATTCCCTTAAATGCCCACAATACTGTCATATTCCCTGATGACTATTTACTGATGTGATATTATCTGTTAACAAACACTCACCTCATCATGGTATTGCTTAGCATGCCTCATTAGCATATCCAACTTAGAAAATCCCTTATAGCATTCATGGCATTTGAAATTAGCCTTCAAAAACTTGTCCGAGTTTGCTCTCTGTTTAACTTCTAACATTGCCTCTTCTTCTGTCATATTAATCTTCTTCCAGTGGTCCGGATTCATATCCCGTTTTTTCGTTTCAAATTTCTTTGCCTTAGGTTTATCGGCTGCCGTTTTTGGTATCAATATACCATAAACATTCTTATAACCTTTCTTTACAGGTTTCTTGCCATTTTTAGGTTTCGGAGCCGGTTCCGGTTCGGTTTTTGTAATTTCTGCATCATTTGACATTATCTCATTCATTATATTGTCTAAGTCAATGTCGTTGTTTGTTTCTGGAAGTTTTTGTGCCAGTTTGTGTGCAGATAGGAATATGTTGTCTTCATCATCAGTGTCTATTGTATTGTCTCCCATGTCCATGTCGAAATCATTGTCTTGTGTTTCTATTTTTTGTTCATCTTTTATCTGTTCCGTCTCTTTGAATCCAGTTTGTCTTCCAAATGTATTTGCCACTGGGAATGCCTTGTCTTCTTCAAAGGGTAACGTTACATTTTCAAATTTAGTTTCCTGGTATGTGATATCTTCTGGTGTAGGATTGGCTTTAGATTTGTGTTTGCAGAGGTAGGTTCTGATGCGTTTGTTGGTCATGGCAATACCAACGGGAGAGACTAGGCTTTCGCTGAATCTGTTGATTAATCCCACAGTGTCATAGGAGATCTGAAAGATTGTATTACACAATAAATGTTTGGTTATTGCCAGTAAGTATTTAAAATATTAATATGATGCTTTTTTACATTTGCTTAATTATTTATGGAAAGTATCAGGTATCATTTAATTTTGTTAATCAACTTTGCATAAGCCACATTAAAGTTTGTTCTATATTTCTATTAAAACAACCATACAGTTACATCAGAGGCTTTCAGGCGGCATACAAAATCTGGCACTAGGGCTGGCAACTCAGCCTATATTTAAGCTTACTTCAGCAGGGTCAGAAATTAAGTTCTTATTGGATTCTTAATTATGTACTGATTAACCTCTTAATGTATGTCCGTTGTCTGATCTTAACCCCAATATAAATTAAACGATACTTACACCTCTACTCCACAACAATTGCCGTAAAGTTAGCTGTCCCTTCATACATCTGTCTTTGAATTTGTCAAACTTGTGCAGTAGTGTAGAACACTCGTAGCAGAACCACAGTGGAAGGCCCTCCTTGTTATTTACCTGTGTGTCATACAAGGCATTCTAAAATTACTTCATTTTAATAACATTTGATACTGGATAACGCTATGATATAGCATCACTCAAAAGACTTGAATAGCAATAGATTGCCTTTTTCAAGTCATCGTTGATCTCATTTTTCACTCGCTATGGAATCGAATCTGCACTGCAATGTATTCATCACTCTGAGGATGTAGAGAAGTTATGGCAATTATGGAATATGGATGAGATGCAAAATTCTTTCAAACCTAGTTATTTCATTGGTTCGGTGTTGTATGGAGATTACGTTGTATTTGATAACTATTATCCTAAGTTTTCGGAGTCTAAAATTTCTGCACTTATTTGAATACCTATTAATAAGAATTTGCTTTGCTGATCTTTTTTTGGCAACAGTACAGTGGTGTGTCAGGCTCATAACTGCATTCCTCGATGGACGTTAAATGGGACTCATACCTGAATGTTTGCGGTTTAAGCTGTAATGACACTTTATTTATAGAGAAAAATCTTACTTTTGCCCTCATTATTTGCTCGTAGCTTTGCCGGAGATGGTATTGATCCATCTTGTAGCCTCTTACATCTTTGATGAGGCAGATACGACATATTCTAAGGTTACTCATCTTATAACCACTTGTATAATATATTTCAAGACATGATACACCAATGTTAGTTCATAATTTTCTTATTGGAAATAAGAAACGAGTTGAAAAGCGAAAAAAACTGAAATTTCTGCGTAAAGCTTGGTAAACCGCCATTTGACAACTAGATTTCGGTGTTGCCAAATGCCAGCTTGCCATACCAAGTTTTTTTTTAATTTCCCTTGAGAGCAGATTAATGGCGTATGGTCATGCTACGTCATATACGTTCTTCGTGACTATACCTTTTTTACCAGAGTTTTGAAGACAATACGGAAAAAAAAGGTTTTACCACATTTTGTCACTTGCAATAATCATGCACGTAAATTGGTATTTAGAATGATGTATAAAACGTTATTAATTTTATAAATGAACACTCGAAAATACACAAGTTTTATCATGTAACTTTTCGGGATCGCGATTCGGATACGAGTTGTCAAAAATAGACACTTGTCACTGTCAATGCCAAAATTCATTTGACCCTGCAGGGCAGGATGAAACGCCAAAAGACCGACGGATTTGCTTAACTTAATTAAGGAAATCAATGCATTCGTTCGATAACGATAGCGAGAGAAATCCCTCCGTGATACTGTGAAGCTGTGACAGTGACAAGTGCCATTTATGACAAATCGCGATCCGAATCGCGATCCCGAAAAGTTACATGATAGCTCCGCAGTCACATGATTAGCTGACAAATAACACTAAAATAGGGATGGGTATAGAGCAAAACAAGTTTGCTTCGTAGTGAGTGATGAAGTTGATAGCTTGATATACTACAGCCTTATCTAAAATAATCTCGATTCTCTTAGTTACTGCTTAAACTTCTCTGTCCTTTTCTAGCACGTGCAACTTCACGTCAGAGAGAAGATGGCAGAACATCTTAAGCAGTGACTAACGGTTGAAAAGTTTTTTTAAGTAAGGCCGATACTATGAGAATGTAGACCAACTATAGCGGTCTTGTGTTGTTTTCAAAACTCCGTAAAAGCTCATAGTAAAGTCGCCACAACTTTACTAGGGCATGACTTAGACTCGACTTTGACTAATTTTGTGTGACTAACTGTGACTTCATGACATATTTGACTTGATAATAAATACTACATAAACTTAAACATTCATTATAAATATACTTGACTCTGGTTGAACGCACAACGTGCGAAGACAAAAAAATAAAAAACAACTATAGCGGTCACAATTCATTTATTATCAACGTCATTGTCAAAGCTGTTGAAACTGTCACAGTCATATCAATAAGCTTGGCTTGGATTTTTTGTAAATGTATACGAAATTACAAAATCAATAATCATGAAGAAAGTAGACAATTTTTGCTTAGAATAATAAAACAATAACTCAAAATATAAATAAATTTATCAGTAGAATAGTTTACATGATGAGTGACTTGCAAATCTGTCGTATTTGCCTCAGCAAAGATGTGCGGGGATTCTCAATGGATCGATACAATCTCAAGCAGTGTTACGAACAAATAATGCGATCAAAAGTAAGTTGAACTGATTTGCTAAGTAAATACGATCCTCTCAAACAATCAGCCACACGAGAAGATCAGAAATACTAATATTTAATATGTTTTTTCCTGCCGAAAGTTGGTGAGTAGTTTCTGATAGCGCGATTAAAGTGGATGATTGTATGTTTGAATAATTATTATTTTACAATTGAAAATATCCGGCCTCCTTATTACCAAACAACATAACAATGCACATGTGATAATTGAGATGCCTAGACGGGTTGACAACTACACTATATTACAAAAAAATATAATAAACAACACACACACAACACACTGCACTATTTGTATTGTAAATAAATATTACAAAATGGTAATTTTTATGTTTAATTTAACTGGTATTCTCTTGAACTACCAATCGGAAATTAAAAATGTTAACACCATATTAAATATTGAAAACATACTGGACAAAGCAAACATTACACAATAATGTTATCATAAAATATTTTTGTTGTTTGAGAGAGTCCATTAGGAGAAACATTGTTATTCAAGCTAGGGATTAATCAATCATTATGGCATAACAATACCCTCTAAAGCTACATTATTCCTGATGATAGACAAACAGCATAAATACTTTTATCACAAAGTAAACATTTTGTAATTGTCTTTTAAGTCTATCTTCTCCTTTCCTAGCCTTATTTATAGATTTCTCTTAAATGTATTTATGGATTTCGATGAGAACACATCCTCAAGTGACCTGTTCCAAATGTAAACAACTCTATTGGGGAGGATATGGTTTGCCGTGTTGGTCTGTGACGGAGCAGGCTGTAGAAGAATATTATGGCATCTGCCAACATGTTTTATGGTCTGTCATCATCTTTTATGAGTCTTTCAGTGAACTTGTACAGGTAGCATAGGATAATCTGGACACTATTTAAGTGAAACTTTGGCAAGGTCTGATTTATAATCAAATGTAGAGGTGAATTTCCCCTAAGGCCGACTAGGCCCAGAACTACGGCAGCCAGAGATTATGAGCAACTAAACAATGCAAGTTTAGACAACCAAGGGCAACCAAAACTGCTAGACAGCCTTTGATCAAAACACCTATGTTTACTTAATGAAACATTCATCATCAGCCAGAAGATGTCCACTGCTTGACGAAGGCCTCCTCGTTAACAGGGAGGGGTTGCCATAATCCCCATTCTAGGCAGGCGGCTTGGGGATTGCAGAAAGCTCACCACCGTTAACTGATAGGACGCGACTGCTCGTCCTGTTGTCATTATGTATTATAAGTATGTATTTACGAATAAAATATGCACGTAAGTATTCTATCAGCTATCTGGTTTCCATAATACAAGCTTTGCTTACTGCAATAACTACCTAATTTTGTATACACTCCTAGGTGAACGAAAGAGAAGGTCTTCCCAAATGGTTCTGCTATGAATGCTCAGCGATGCTGCATAAATTTGACAAATTCAAGGAAAAGTGCAATAAAGGACAAGTCACATTAAGGCAGATGCTTTGGAGTAAAGGGGTATGTAATGAACATCATACAACATGCAAAGTAGTAATAATAACTTTAAAAAAAAATACAACCTACTTCAACTTCGAATACCTGGATTAAAAAAAAAAAAAAAAAAACAAAACTCTGCACTACACTTCAAAGAATATTGCAGTATTAATAACCGAACAAACTCTCTGCGTTTGATAGCCTATCTTTCTACGTGACAGTGGCGGAGTTGTGAAACATCTTCACAAAAGCCATACATCAAGAATTGAATTGAATTGACATCTTCATATTTTCTAGTCATTTTGATTTAAAAACTAAACTAAAGAACCGATTTCGATAAAATTTATATGGGACCACTTCTGAAGGAACCTACCAAACAAAACAAAAACATTAGAATCAGTTCATAATTGGCGGAGTAACCGCGTAACACGCAAACATAAAAAAAAAACATACAGTCGAATTGAGACCATCCTTTTTTGAACTCGGATGAAAAATAAAAGAATACTGATTTTATCATTGATTAACATTGAGTTAATATCTACAGAGTCACAAACGTGCAAAAAAAAAGTCCGCGCCAAAACTCGGCGCACTGTATAGCATGCGTCGACTTTTTGAACGAGTTGAAGTACGTTAAGACACAAGCGCTCAAGCATACATTGAACACTATACAATCGATATAATGTCTAAATTCGAACACTTGTGAACTATATAATGCACGTATAGGTATGTACAACGGCACTCAGAAGTTTTTTGACTGTTTTCACATAGAGATTGTGACTCTTTAGATAATAGCTCAATGTTGATTAACCTGAATCTAGGATACTTTATTTTTATTTTTTTATAATTTCAGTGTTGGCTCCATATTAAAAGTTGTTCATAATGATGAGTACAATGATATCCTAGAAGGATAACGGTGTTCAAACTAACACCCCGTATATATATTAATGACTCATTTATCTATTTGAAACTTAAAATAATTGTATTAAATAATTTAAACTCGACTTCAACAGTTCTATTTGTTTAGGTAGGTACTAACGATATTTATAACAATGTTTGTTATTTTTGCTTAATTTTTTTTTAAGTGTCTGAATTATGTAATATTTGCAATCCGAATCCACTGTTTTAGCCATGTCGAGTGCTTGCTATTTTGGATCATGGTATCGTTCTGTATTTTTCAACATGTTACTGTATTATGCAATTTCATTGATCTGTTTTAAGTGCCTAATAAATAAATTATGGATTCGTTCCGAGCTCACTCCATTATAATGTGGTATGCGTTGTGTGGTTTATCTCTTTTACTGGTGATTAAGTCACCTTATACTTTTAAATTAAGGTCCTATCAAGTGTAATGTAATGTATTATAGGAGCATTTGCTTGTCTACGCGGTTATAGTCATAATGTTTTGCTGTAAAGAGATGATGCCGAAATATAAAAATTAAGCTGAAGTAAATTCTCTTTTTTTAAACCGAAGAAAAAAATTACTTGCATATTGTGCGAAAAGCCACTTTTTAACTTCACAATAAGGGATTTCCGAAATTATTTACTGGGTAAATAAAAATCCAGATTGCTGATGCGTCCAGATTTCTCTGTAATTGAGTGAACCACATTGAAATATCTCCTTAAACTCATTATGCAAAAACTTATTACAGGTTTCATATGAATCCGTCGGCATAATTAACAGGTACAGCGAAGGTTTGGTATCATCAGTTAGTTTAATGATGTACAACAAACGATTAGTCAAAACAGTCCTCATAAAACACAAAAGAGACCCGAATAAAATAGCCGACGAAGTAGACGAAGACATCAAAGAAAACTCATTTGAAAACGTTACTTTAACAGACTTTGATAATGTCGAAAAAATTCGCATCAAAGAAGAACATGAACCGACAAAGAATGAAGAAAAAACTGTATTAAATGACATTAATGATGATTTTACACAAGCAGACATGGATTTAGATAACCTAGGAGCGGATGCTATGTCAAGCGAAGACGAAATACTGATGCCTATTAAACAAAAACAGGCAGAAAAACCGGCAGAACCAAACCTATTCAACCTAGAAAATATAATGAATACAGACAATGTATCAAGTGACGATGACTACTTCCCACCTTCAAAGAAAGTAAACAGTAAAAACGATGAAAACGAAAACGGCAAAACAATATCACCAAAAACAAAGCCCAAAAAGAAGAAACCTCCGGTTGATAACGGAGTGAAAAAAGACCCTAAATTCTTAATGCATAAGAAGAAATTGAATCCGGATCATTGGAAAAAGATAAACCTTAGTGAAGAGCAAGCTATGATAGAGTTTAAGACAAGAGAGACTTCCGATAAATTTTTGAAAGCTAACTACAAATGTAAAGAGTGTTTCAAAGGGTTCTCACGGATAGATATGCTTTTGAGACATGCTAAGAGAGCTCATGAAGAAGTAAGTAATAATGTTTTTTCTTCACACTTGGTCTTAAAGTGGATCTTATTACATCGGTTTTAGTCTCTTATATTATACACGCGTGCTTTAACATTTTACATTACAGCACTAGGTTACTACAGCTACTGTTATAATAGGTATAACCCGGTTAAATTTATACCTGACTGCAAGTTATATGTATATATACGAAGCGTTCTTAATAAAGCCGGGTAATAAAGTTTTTTTTTGGAATAAATAAAATAATAAATAATTGTTGACGTTTTCGCTGTGTAGTTGATTATTATCTAAAAAACTTTGTTTTTCCTCGTAAGTGTGATGAAAAACGTCGTATGGAATGCGTGTGCCATTGGTAATTACACTCCGTTCCCTTATCATAATAAAGAATACTTAAACATAGTACCGCCTCGAGTGTAATGACCAGCATAGCACACTTTTATCATGATGTACTATTTTACGTTTCCTTACTTGTTGTATCTTTGGTGACAAAGCAAAGCGCAGGTCACTGAGTCTATTAGGAAAAGTCATTTGTATATTTTGTGCGACGATGACTTGTGACTACATTTCAACCTATCCTATCTTTATGAAATTTTGTATTGTTTTGTCTATTGACTGAATGATTCTTCAGTCGGCAGGTTCGTTCCAATGTCGGTTCTGCAAGATGCGCTTCCCCAAGAAGTGGGGGCTCACTGGGCACATGCCGGAGCACTACATTCGCTTCCAGTGCCTGCGCTGCGACATGCACTTCAGAGAGTACGTACTCTACTATAATGGTAAAACTTATATGGCTACATAATTTTTTGTTTAGATTCACACCCATAGAAAACGAGTCAAAAATAAAACTAAAATTATACCTATCCTATAACTAAGTCAACTGATTTTCAGTGCAGGCTATTTTGAACTCTATTTGTGTAGTAGAGAGAGTCATAGTCTATATTCCAATGTACTGCTTGACTCGCTGACGTCACGCAGCTAATAGCCATTAAGGCGAGGACACGGGCTCAAGGTCTTAATACCTAAACTTCACAGAGCGCCAGGCCTAGCTAAACTCAAGACCTGAAACGTGAAACAAAACGCACTAATCTCTTGGATATTATTGCTATTAAACTAAGATATAACTTTCTGTTACCAGGAGATCGGCAATATTCCACGACGATGTCCACAACGGCGTTACACGAAAATGCGAGCACTGTGGGAAAGAATTCACGTAAGTATACAAATACATTTATTAAGCATTCGGTCAAAACAGACTTGTCGCCTAGCGTAAAACTGATGAATGTAGGGTACTTAGGTATATAAAAATAACAAAAAAAAAATATACAAGAAAATTAATAGGTTGTAAACATAGTTGCATTTCTTAGAACAAGTTGTACCTACTTTCCACTACTTAAAGTAAATTATTATACCACGCATTTATAATGTATAAATAAATAATATTCTATTTAAGTATTTAAGTCTGTCGAAGCGTATTAGTTACCTACGTAAGTAATTTATTTCTCACATAAGTGAAATTTTATGTAATTTCTTGTTGAGAAAATAAAAATTCTTTAACCCGAAGCATGAATTTTAAAAATTGTATTAATAATGAATCAATTGGCTCCAAACTGGTACTAAACACTGTGTTTCGGAAATCAATAACCTATCCCAAATAGGAGGCATACTAAAACTAAATACCAATAGCGCTGTAATGTGTAATGCAGATGTAATCAAAAATGCATCTAGCCAGGTCCGTATAATTCTTTTTTCATCACAGTTGCTCGTAAAGTGGATCTTATTGCATCGGTTTTAGGCTCATAATCCAAGCTATTAAGCACGCGTGCTTTTTACTTTACATTACGGCACATAGTGCTATAATAGGTATAACCCGGTAAAGTCAAGTTTGTACGTGACTGCAATTAGATGTACGTATACGAAGCACTCTTAATATAGCCTTAATATACTTACAGTTTTTTTGTAATACCAACAAAGAGCATTTTCCGCAAATGTTTGTTGACGTTTTCGCTGTGTGGTTGATTATTATCAAAAAAAAATTGTTTTTTCCTCGCAAGTGTGATGAAAACAGTCGTATGAAACTCTTGTGCTATGTTTCAATACACTCTCGGCTTCCTTATCGCGCTAGCCTGCGGCTCGCGCGCATTATACCGCCTCTAGTGTAATGACCAACATAGCACACTTGTATCATAATCTATCTATCTTCTATCTATCTATAACTATAAAAGGCTTTGTCCTGACTGACTGACTGACTGACTGACTGACTGACATATAGACAACGTACAGCCCAAACCGCTAAACGTAGAGACTTGAAATTTGGAGGGTATGTTTTTGGAGAGGTGTAAACGCCCACTAAGAAAGGATTTTTCGAAAATCAACCCCGAAGGGGGTTAAATGGGGTGTTAAAGTTTGTATGAAACTTTTTATTCTCTGGTTCGATTGATACAAAACTTGGTATACATATTCTACTATAAAAATAAGAAGATACGGGTGTCACAGTTTTTTCAAAATCAGCTCCCGTTAGTATAAAAAAAAAACGAAGTTTTAGTGATAGTACGTTTGTTTCTCCTTAACTTTGTAACGGCTGTACATATTCAAATGAAATTTGGTATAGGGATGGGGATAGATGTGGGGATGGGGGTGGGGGTGGGGGTGGCGATGATACTGGGAACGGAGACGGGACGGAGATAGGCATGTTAATATTAAGATTACAATTGGTATCGGGATGGGGATGGGGAAGGGGATGGGGACGGGGTGGGGGTGGGGTGGGGATAAGGATGGGGTGGGGATTTGGTGGGGATGGGATGTGGATGTGGATGAGGCTGGGAACGGGGATGGGCGTGTCCATATTAAGATGAAAGTTGAAATCGGGATGGGGGTGGGGATGGGATGTGGTGAGGATGGGGTTCGGGATGGGGATGAGGGAGGGAACGGGGATGGTGACGGGGATGGTGACGGGGATGGGCGTGTTCATATTAAAATTACATTTGGTATCGGGATGGGGATGGGGAAGGGGCCGCTTATAGGGATGAGGCTGGGAATGGGGACGGGGATGGGCGTATTTATTGGTCGGCTGAACAGATGGAGCTGCATTTTTGGATAGGTAGTTATAGCATAAGGTTCGGAAACGGACATAGGCTATTTTTTTGTAGGTCCACGCAGACGACTGTTTGACGGACATAATTATTATAGATACTGTACAGCCTAAGCTGCTAAATTATTTTTTAATCTATAACTATAAAAGGCTTTGTCCTGACTGACTGACTGACTGACTGACTGACATATAGACAACGTACAGCCCAAACCGCTAAACGTAGAGACTTGAAATTTGGAGGGTATGTTTTTGGAGAGGTGTAAACGCCCACTAAGAAAGGATTTTTCGAAAATCAACCCCGAAGGGGGTTAAATGGGGTGTTAAAGTTTGTATGAAACTTTTTATTCTCTGGTTCGATTGATACAAAACTTGGTATACATATTCTACTATAAAAATAAAAAGATACGGGTGTCACAGTTTTTTCAAAATCAGCTCCCGTTAGTATAAAAAAAAAACGAAGTTTTAGTGATAGTACGTTTGTTTCTCCTTAACTTTGAACGGCTGTACATATTCAAAAGAAATTTGGTATAGGTATGGGGATAGATGTGGGGATGGGGGTGGGGGTGGGGGTGGCGATGATACTGGGAACGGAGACGGGACTGAGATAGGCATGTTCATATTAAGATTACAATTGGTATCGGGATGGGGATGGGGTGGGGATGGGGTGGGGATTTGGTGGGGACAGGTGGGGATGGGATGTGGATGTGGATGAGGCTGGGAACGGGGATGGGCGTGTCCATATTAAGATGAAAGTTGAAATCGGGATGGGGGTGGGGATGGGATGGGGTGAGGATGGGGTTCGGGATGGGGATGAGGGAGGGAACGGGGATGGGGACGGGGATGGGCGTGTTCATATTAAAATTACATTTGGTATAGGGATGGGGATGGGGAAGGGGCCGCTTATAGGGATGAGGCTGGGAATGGGGACGGGGATGGGCGTATTTATTGGTCGGCTGAACAGATGGAGCTGCATTTTTGGATAGGTAGTTATAGCATAAGGTTCGGAAACGGACATAGGCTATTTTTTTGTAGGTCCACGCAGACGACTGTTTGACGGACATAATTATTATAGATACTGTACAGCCTAAGCTGCTAAATAATTTTTTATATTAAATTTGATCATCCTCAAGCAAACTTAAAGACTTGCAAGCGGCTTGGAAAAAATGCAATAATATACGTATTTTAGTGATTCAATTGAGTTGGGCCCCGATTTAACCGAATTCCAGTATTCAACATTACTACGCGGGCAAAGCCGCGGGCAAAAGCTAGTGTACTATAATGTCATTGTTACAATATTTTCTTATTTTATGAGGAAATTCTGGAGTGGTAGGATTCTACAGTGAGGTCCCCCAAAATACCACACGTTTGCCAGTTAATCAATCGCCAAGCAGTAATGTGCAAGCATTACTGTGTCCCGGTTTGAAGGGCAATGTTACCAGAGAAATTACTGGGTATGAAGAGATTTAACATCTGATATCTCAGGATGACGAGCGCAGTGCAGTGCGGCGCAGGATTGTATGCGCAAGTTCACAATTCTGGCACTGCTACTGTTAGTGGCAGGCGTGACGCTTACCACCAGGTGAAAGTCTTGCTCGTCTCGTCAATCGAACGAATAAAAAAAATACTGATTGGCTAACTCGCTTTAGCTTAAACGAACACTTACTGAAATCAATATATCTCCAGGCATTTGTCGACGTACTACACCCACCTGCGCATGACGCACCGGAGCGCGCACATCTGCACGGTGTGCGGAGCCTCCTTCGTGTCCGACCTCGGCCTCCAGAACCACAAGAAGATCACGCATTTCGATACCAACGAGAACGATATTGTGAGTACAACTCCGTGTATTCTTTATTTAACTGTGTAGTTATATACCGTCGGTGTATTCTTAAACTGTCGCTGTAATCTTTAGTTGACTGTGTGTATTTTAAGCGTCGGTGTATTCTTGAAATGTGAATGTGTATTTCTAAATCGTTTGCGGAAGCGGGTCATCGGCAGTCTTATCCTTTTTAGGTCGTCCGCTTTCCCCTTTCTTGTTGGTAACGTTGATTGTCGTTGCGTGTTTAGCCGCCTTAGGCTATCTTAGGCATCTGACCGGCATCAGTGTATTCTTAAACTTCATGTGTATTCTTAAATTATCGACGTATTGTTAAATCGTTCAACATCATCATCAGCCTGGAGACGTCCACTGCTGAACGAAGGCCTCCCCCTTAGACCGCCACACTGTATTACAACCTGCCATTTGCATCCACCGGTTGTCCGCGACTTATACATTGTCGTCGGTCCAAGTCCAACTAGTGAGAGGCCGCGCCTACGCTGCGTCTTCCGGTTCGCGGTCGCCACTCAAGAGCCTTTCTTTCCCATCGGTTGTCAGTTCTTCGAGCTATGTGGCCTTCCCATTGCCACTTCAACTTGCAAACCCTGTTAAATCGTTCGCAAGTTCCTAAACTGCGGGTGTATTCTTAAATTATAGACGTATTCTTAAATCGTTCGCAAGTGCCTAAACTGTGGGTGTAAATTGACTGCATTTAAGCTTCGTGTATACTTATAAATTATCAATGTATTCTTAAACTGCCTGTGTAAACTGTCGGTGTATTCGTTAGGGCCAACCTTTATTCCCATATACAAATCATTTGTTATATGACAGATTGTTATGTATTTGTTTGGTCACACGCAGCCTGATTGTAAGCAAAGAATGGACTACTTGTATGATAATTAAAAATAACAGATAAGCTGGAAGATTTTTTTGTAATGAGTTTGATCGCCGTATAATTTTGTAATATTGTATGTATTGTATTTGTATGTATTTGTAACGTGATTACTCCGCCAATAATGAATTGAATTTGATGTTTTTTTTGTTCGTAGGTGATACATCTGAGGTCCCATATAAATTTTATTGAAATCGCTTCAGTAGTTTGGTTTTTAAATCAAAATCACTGGAAATATGAAGATGTCAAATCGGCCTAGGTCTATTTTGATCAAGTTTAGCAGCAGACGCCTGCGTGACAACTTTTTGGCGTCAGTGATTAAATATAACCGTTACAATCCCCAAGATAAGCTCAACACTAGCCACCTCGGCATCGGGGGCAATAAGAAGAGTCCCATCTTCGTGGCTGAACACCTCACGCCAGAAGTCAAGTCGTTGCATGCCGCAGCACGTAACGCGGCTAAACAACTTAACTACAAGTTTGTCTGGGTTAGGGACGGTAAAATCTTTCTTAGAAAAACTGAAACATCAGGTTACGTTCAAGTTCGTAACGAAGAAGTGTTAAAGTGTTTGACCTAGTAGGTAACCGATTGATCGGCATAACTGTAGGTAGGTAACTATTGCTATTACTATTCTAATCTTATACTATACTTAATCAATTAACTTCTTAATATTTTAATAATTGAATTATATAATTAACAATAATAATTACAAAAAAAAAAAAAAAAACAAAAAAAAAAAAAATCACTACTGTTTTTGATGTTGTTAGTTTATTATCAAAATGTACGTGGATTAAGAACCAAAACTCTAGACTTATATAACAAGGTTGTTTGCAACAACTACGATGTAATAGTGTTAACGGAGACATGGTGCAGGAATGGCGTTTTCGATTCTGAATTATTTGACAGTAGATATGTAGTATATAGACGCGATGGAGAGACTAGCAAGATTCATAATAAAAGCGATGGGGGAGGGGTAGCCGTGGCTGTATCTAAGCGCTACAACTCCAGGCGACTCCAGGACTTAGAATCTAACTGTGAGGATGTGTGGATTCAGATTGAATGCCTTAATGACAAGGGCCAGAAGGTATGTTTGCATTTGTGCTCAGTTTATCTTCGCTCACCCCTTAGGCAAGATGCTCTTGAAGATTTTGTGAGTAATTCTGATAAAATCTTGGAACAGCATAATTTAGAAAACGTCATATTTGTCGGAGACTTCAACCTGTCATGCATAGACTGGAACCGTTCTAATAATACACAGCCTCTTAATTGCAAACCCAGTAAAACCATGTTACCTAATATGCTCCTCGATTTCTGTTCGTTGCATAAACTACAACAGTTTAACCACACTCTAAATAAGAATGGTAAAATTTTGGATCTCGTCCTCAGTAACTACAGGAACATTACTAACTTACATGTGACCAACGATCCTCTTTCAAAGGTTGATCTTTACCACCCACCGTTAGTTTTTACCTTATCTTATTACGACGTAAAAAATCGTAATAATAATCTTACCCCGAATAACAATCACCGTTTTTGTTATTATAAAGCGGACTACGAGAATGTGATAAGGGATTTGAATAGCGTTAACTGGGATGAGGAATTTGATACTTGTGCGTCGGTTGATGACATGATTTTGATATTTTATAGGCATCTTCGCATAGTTATTGAGAAACATGTGCCAAAGCGTTTGCCAAAAAGTAATAAGTATCCTGTATGGTTTTCTCGTGACCTGATTAATATTCTCAAGGAAAAGCTCAAGTATAGACGTAAGCTTAAAAAATTCAATAATAATCCATTGGATAGAATATCTTACGAGCTGGTCAAAAAACGCGCTCAGCACCTCATGACCACTTGCTACAAAGAATACATTGCACGCCTCGAATCCAGCTTGCGAACTAATCCCAAACTGTTTTGGTCTTTTATTAAAAGCAAAAGAAATAGCCTAACTCATTTCCCCGCACTGATGACTCTGGGTGATAAGGGCGCCTCGACTGGTAAAGATATTTGCAATCTCTTTGCGCATAACTTTTCTTCGGTGTATAACAAAAACCCTGCCCCTGTAGTACATCCCGGTGTTCCTCCTGGCATATTTACTCTTGACACATCGTTATCCAATAACCACTTAACACTAATCCAATTTGACGATGATCACATATTTAAAGCGTTAAAAAGACTTGATTCAAGCAAAGGCGCTGGCTCTGATGGCCTCCCTGCAGTATTTGTTTCTAGGTGTGCTCCAGCTCTAGCACATCCCCTGCGACTTATCTACAACAAGTCGTTAAAAGATGGTGTCTTCCCTCATGATTGGAAAATAGCATTGGTTGTTCCTTTGCATAAGGACGGTCCGAAGGAACAAATAAAAAATTACAGGCCTATTTCTATTCTCCCCGTGTTTGCAAAACTCTTTGAGCAACTACTTCACCCTTCTTTGTCATGGCACTTTAAAAATCTTATTAGTCCATACCAGCATGGTTTCATGAAGTCCAGATCTACCGCAACAAATTTGTTATCTTTTATCAATGCTGTTTCTCAAGAAGTTGACAAGCGCTCAGCTGTGGATGCTATATACACCGATTTCAGCAAAGCGTTCGATCGCGTGAACCACCAAATCCTCCTCCAGAAACTCTCTGCATATGGAATCGCGGATCCATTGCTGAGTTGGTGCGCATCCTACCTTTCAGCCCGGCAGGCCATGGTTGTGGCTTCTGGCTTCTCTTCTGACCGTTTTTCAGCGCTGTCTGGCGTGCCCCAAGGGTCCCATCTGGGTCCCCTATTTTTCAACATATTTATTAACGACATCAGAGATTGTTTTCTCCATTGCAATCATTGCTTATATGCGGACGACTTAAAATTATATAAAAGTGTAAATTCTTTATCTGATGTCACACTTATACAAGAAGATCTTGACCGTCTTGTCGCATGGTGCTGCTGCAACGGTATGGATATCAACATATCCAAATGTTATTCAATTCATTTCTCCAGGTCAAAGAAAGCTAGATCACTTTACAACTATAACATAAATAACGTTAATCTAAAAGAACTGGACAGCATTAGGGACCTTGGTGTGGAGATTGATAGAGAATTAAGGTTTCACGTTCATATTGATAAAATTTGCTCAAGTGCGTTTAAATCTCTCGGATTTGTATTGCGTAACAGCAGGGATTTTAAGAACCCTAAGACAAAAATCTTACTTTACAATTCTTACGTCCGGAGTAGCCTGGAGTATTGCAGTGTTACTTGGAATCCTTTTTATGAAGTGTATAATAAGAAACTTGAAAGTGTACAGAAACGCTTTATGTGGCACCTTGCTTTTTCCTGCAATATTGCCAAGACTGTTCGTAGTTACCCAGCAAGACTAAAACATTTCCACATGGACTCCCTTGCGGATCGAAGACGCTTGCTCGACTTAATGTTCCTATATAAACTTGCGAATGGAGCGCTTGATGTCCCTGAACTGCTATCTCTTGTCAAATTCTCTGCGCCAACGACGTGCACCAGGGCTTCGAGATTCAATGTTTTGAAAAATTTTAAGTACTATACCAACCTTGGCATGAATGCACCTCTTAACAGATTAATCACCGAATTTAATAGCTTCAATAAGATGTATTCATTGGACCTTTTCAGTAGTAGTATTAGTCGTTTTAAGCGGGCTATCAGCAACATTAGTTAATTAAATTGTATTTTTCTTTTTGTCAATATAATTATAGTAGGTAATGTTAAATGTACTTGTCTTATATAATATAACTTAAGATTAATTTATAGATACCGCTCGTGTCATTATTGCATGTTGTCGGTGCCTATAATTGTATCAGCATCTAGTTTCTTTTTACTTTCATGTGTTATTGATAATGTGTTGATGTATGGTATGTTGGTACCCAATAAATAAATAAATAAATAAATAAAATGTCATTCGGGTAGTCGAAATTGATGTCGGTTGCTTTTTTGAAAAAATATTATCATGTTCCTTGTTAATGTTTTAATTAGGAAGAAGGCATGGGACCGTCGTCAGCTGCAAACATCTACTGCGAGAAGTGTGACATCAAGTTCGTGACGCAGACGGCTTACGATGAACATCTGGCCAACTCGGCCATGCATGGAGATGCTATAGCGTAAGTTGTATTGTATCTATCTACCTTTAATGTTCCTCTACAGGATGGTTTGACTGCCTTATAGCTCAGTTGGTAGCATTTCTGCCTGCAGAGCTGTAAGGCGTGGGTTCGATCCCACCCAGGGCAAACATTTATGTGACGAACATAAATGTTGTTCTGTTTCTGGGTGTTGTATTACAAGTATGTATTTACAAAAAAAAGGTATATAAGTATTCTATCAGCTATCTGGTTTCTATAGTACAAGCTTTGCTTAGTTTGGGGCTAGATGTCGCGGTGTGAAATGTCCCCTAATTTTTATTAAATTTCAACATCTGCCATTTTCTTTTCACATCTAGACAACTCGGAGAAAATCGATTTCACATACATTTTCTATTCCAGAAATTTGAAAGCGAGAGATTTTAGAGAAAAGAAAATACCGACGATATGTGCGCACGTAAGTTTACGTTTTTCTTAACCCTTTGACCGCAATAGCTTATATCGCCATGCCCTGTACGTCAAGCCACTAAATACTTTCAAACGTACAGGGATATAAATTGCTCATTTTTGCGACGACGTCGTGTGTCAGGTCGCCCTCTTCCGTGAATATGGTTGACGAGGGCGATGCCTGGCACATGCGTTAACTCGTGAACATGGAAAGTGGAAATAATCATCATAATCATAATCATTTATTGTCGAACTGTGTGGTACAAGATCTTATAAATACATAGGTTAAGTTTCAACAGCTTCGCCCATTAAGGACATACAATATTTTCAAAATTGCGAGATTTCATTACATCAGGTATTAAAATAATATTTAATAATTAATCAATTATTATTAATAAATGTCAAATCCATAAAAATAATAAGCTAACAAAAAAAAAAACCTATTTTACTAATACATAAACCGTTTCGTACGCGTTTCTGGTATATCAACAATGAAACGGTTTCGCTTTATCGAGCTCCTGGCCTTCTGATAGTAGAATGGGCTGTGGGGAAATGAGATCGTGCAAATATGAAACACACTATCCGAAGTGTTCGTTTGTATCATTTTGAATGTGCCTATTAGCGATTTGAAGCTTGTATTTTGTTTTATTTATAAGCTGACCAGGAAAACATCGTAACGCTCTAAAAACGTGACTTTTCCGATGTTTTAATAGTTATTCTGCTATTCGGGGCGGAGACAAATCCAACAAATTAAAGATTATAAAAATCTGCTCAGCCGTTCTTGAGTATTATTCATATATATATATATGAATTGTGTTACTAACCCGACTTTGTTTTATATATAAGACTGACGTTTAATTAATTCGGATACTCCGACTCACATATCACACATTTTCGGTCACAAGTTCCGGTGACCTTTTTTAAGGAGTGTAAACAGAGGCGCGTGAGTAATCCCGTATTAATAAAACAAATATGTGTCAAAACCACGTCAGTTTTCATAGTAAACTTTGTATTTGTCTGTAGTGCGGAGAGAACTTCCCCACTAAGGGCGCGTGCCGCAAGCACCACCTGGCGGAGCACCGGCACATCCCGCTCGAGAACAGAGAGATATGCGAGATATGCGGGGCTTCGATATCCGTGAGTATTGGTTCCTCGCACCAAAGATTAGCCACAACCCTAGCTATTTTTTTATAATTCTGACTCTATTTTGTATATCTCTGACTCTATTTTGTATATCTCTGACTCTATTTTGTATATCTCTGACTCTATTTTGTATATCTCTGACTCTATTTTTTATAATTCTTACTCTATTATGTATAATTCTGACTATTTTGTATAATTCTGATTATATTGTATTTTTCTGATTCTATTGTATATTTCTGACTATATTTTGTATAATTCTGACTATTTACTGACTCTATTTTGTATATTTCTGACTCTATTTTGTATAATTCTGACTCTATTTTGTATAATTCTGACTCTATTTTGTATATTTCGGACTCTATTTTGTATAATTCTGACTTTATTTTGTATAATTCTGACTCTATTTTGTATAATTCTGACTCTATTTTGTATAATTCTGACTCTATTTTGTATAATTATGACTCTATTTTGTATAATTCTGACTCTATTTTGTATATTTCTGACTCTATTTTGTATAATTCTGACTCTATTTTGTATAATTCTGACTCTATTTTGTATAATTCTGATTCTATTTTGGTATATTTCTGACTCTATTTTGTATAATTCTGACTTTATTTTGTATAATTCTGACTCTATTTTGTATAATTCTGACTCTATTTTGTATAATTCTGACTTTATTTTGTATAATTCTGACTCTATTTTGTATAATTCTGACTCTATTTTGTATAATTCTGACTATATTTTGTATAATTCTGACTATATTTTGTAAAGTTCTATAACTGTACTGTCCGTCCCCAGGCGGGTAACATAGCGAAGCACATGGTGACGCACACGGGCGAGCGGCCCTACCCGTGCCCGGTGTGCGAGAAGCGGTTCACGCAGAAGTCTTCCATGAAGATGCACTACAAGACGGTGCACCTCAAGATGCCTTACCCCAAGTACCCTAGAAGGTAACGAACGTTTTTGACTATCACGA
Organism: Erannis defoliaria; assembly: GCA_905404285.2. Taxonomy (NCBI): domain Eukaryota; kingdom Metazoa; phylum Arthropoda; class Insecta; order Lepidoptera; family Geometridae; genus Erannis; species Erannis defoliaria. The sequence goes on along the minus strand of FR990089.1, from coordinate 11,391,489 downwards.
CATAATTGCAACATCGTCCCCTGTAAGCCAAGGCACCAAAAACTACAATATTGTAATGTTAAAATAATATAAATAATAGGTATGATGACTACTATTTTTTTATTACCTCATAAAAAGCTAATCATCAATAGAGCCTATCAACGAAAACATAATTTAAAATAATTCAGAAATAAATAAGTTCTAAGTATTTCAATTTCAAGCTAGACAGAGAGCGCGCTATACTGAGCTATGACGTCAAGCCTCAGGCGCGGCATACAAATGCTATACTAACACGTGCTTTGCGAGAAAGGGATAGAGCATCCCCTCTCTAAAACTAAACCTAAAACTTTAAACGCTCATATCTCAGAGATTTATCAGTCAATACAATTTATTTTTTCTGTATGTGTAATGTATTTAGTTATATTCATTACTAAGCCTGTTATTTGTCTAATATTAAACATTAGGCCACACGCCTATTGCCGACTGCCTTACAGCTTAATTGAGATATGTAGTGTAGGGCATGGGTTCAATTCCCACACAGGACAAATATTTATGTGACGAACAAAGATGTTTGTTCTGTGTCTGGCTGGGTGATTGATTGATTGATTAACTATTTATTGTTCACACCAAGAAGTACACAGAAATAATTTAATAAACTTAAATATTGGAACAAGTGGCGGCCTTATCGCTAAAAGCAATCTCTGAAAGGTTTTGTATCTATAATAAGTAATTATGTATTTACACAAAGAAAAGTATTCTATGATAGTTCCCATAGTAGCTTTGCCTAGTTCGGGGCTAGATGGCGCTGTATGATAATGTCCACCAATGTTTTATTTAATGACTAATCCGATAATAGATTTTTATTTTTTGTGTTTCCACAGGAAAGACTACAGAAGAAAAAAGAAAACGGAAGAGATACCACAAAACGATTTCTCGGCGTTCATCAGGCCAGGATATTATTTGTAGTGATAAGTATATATAATAATAATTATAAGTACAGCACATAAGGTAAATGTCGATTAGTGAATGATCGGTATACAGCTGTTAATGTTTTGACCGCCACTGCAGTATTGTGAACATGTTCTATTCTATATGTTATATAGGTAGAACAACCGAGAATTATTTTTCCTACCTGTTCTATTGGTAGAAAAGATGTGATTTTTTTTCCAACTTTTTTTTACTACTGGTAGAACAAAATAGTAGAACAGATGGTAACTACACCATCGTGCCCGTACGCCAAAGCAACAAAAACGACATTACAAAAAATGGAGTTTTAAAGGAGGTCTTTTTATACAATCAAGTGACGAGACGAGCAAGACTTTCGCCTGGTGGTAAGCGTCACGCCTGCCACTAACAGGAGCAGTGCCAGAAGTGTGAACACAATCCTGCGCCGCACTGCACTGCGCTCGTCGCCCTGAGATATTAGATGTTAAATCTCTTCATATGGACTGCCATATAGCTCAGCGGTAGCGTGTCTGCCTTCAGAGCTGTAGGGCGTGGGTTCGATCCCCACCAAGGGCAAACATTTATGTGACGAACATAAATGTTTGTTCTGTGTCTGGGTGTAGTATGTATTATAAGTATGTATTTACAAAAAAAAAATGTATATAAGTATTCTATCAGCTATCTAGTTTCCATATTACAAGCTTTGCTTAGTTTGGGGCTAGATGGCGCTGTGTGAAAAAAATGTCCTGCGATATTTATTTATTATTATTTATATTTATATACAGTAATTTCTCTGGTAACATTGCCCTTCAAACCGGAACACAGTATGCTTGCACACTACTGCTTGGCGGTTGAATAACTGGCAAAGGCGTGGCACTTCCCCAGGCGGATTCTGCTGTAGAGTCCTGTCCTGTCCTGAAATCTTCTATATGTAGAACTATTACGTTTTTGTTTTATTTATACGGGAATACTCACGTTTAATTAAATCGGATACTCCGACTATAGTTTCGATCACATCCGGTGACCTTTTTCAAAGAGTGAAAACAGAGTGCCCGACGCGCGTGCAGCTGCGTCCTGCTTAGCACATAAAACAAACATGTGGCAAAACCACGTCAGTTTTCATAATAATATAATTATTACGTTTTATGTTGTTTAAGGTCGTTTTCTAAAAGCGGAAATTAAACAAGCTATATTTCCGATTTTTACAAAAAAAAAAAAAAAAATGTAGGAGCGCCACTATAGCAGATATAAATACTAGCATAGTACGTCAGAGGAAGCTGATTGGATGAATTCTGCCACTGACGTTTGTTCACAGTATTGCCAGCAGAGAAAAAAAGTTTCCGTTTCAAGACTTTTGCTACCAAAAATAGGTCTTCGAGTTTCCTAGCTATTATGTTAGACTTACCGAAAGTGTCTGTTTACTTTGTGATTAATGAATCTCATCTTGTGGCAGCTAGACTGTTAAGGCGTCCCCGGACTTTGGACTATACATCCATGTTATTTTCATATTATTTATATGTATGTGGGATTGGCTTGAAGCAATTTGTATTAACAAAAAAAAAAATGTATGAAGGCGCGGGGGTACCCTCAGCGTTTAATTCCATCTTTTCGGCGTGTGGGTCGTGGCGTAGTCGGGCAAGGAGAAGTGAAACAAAACTTGTAACGACGAAATATGATCTTGATCACAATTATTATAACCCAAACGATAATAGGCTGACTACGACTGACGAAATAATAGATGACTGGATTTTTTTTATTGTCCTATTAAAATGTGGCCCATAAATATAGCTGATATATGGCTTAAAAAAATTAAACCTGATTAAAAACAAGCAACTTATAAGCATTTTAATATCATGCTAGACAGAGAAGCGAAACAGCAAATCGTGACGTCAGTCTCTGTACGCCATATAAATTCTATTCTGACTAGTAAGGCGTGACGTCATTTTTGTTTTGTGGGAAAGGGAAAGTTGGCTCAACCAAAAACTTTAAACGCTTATATATCAGAACATTAATAACCGATTTAACTTATTTTTTCAATAAACATACTCTATTTACTTAAATTCTTCATCAAAGCTATTGGTTTCGACGATTTAAACATCAGTCATCTAGCCTATTATGCAGTGACACTCCACCGAACACGTAGTGCGCTAACCCGATGCCAACCGATCGATCTCACAAATCCATCTCATGGTCGGCCAGTCACCGCGCCCTCTGTCCACTAGCGCCCGGAGTTGCGTCAGAGTGGAACAAACGTCACTGTCAGCCGCTCGCCGCATTTGTTGCCACTCTCAAAAACTCGAAGCGCCGTCATGTATTAGTATAACAAAAATTGTTACGCTCGTTGTCAACAAACACTGATCCAAAATGGCGGCTACCGAATAACACTGTCGATCAAACAGTTTTATAGCCTGTAGCGCCACCTATTATACCTTTGGACAAACACTGATTTCTCTATTCGCCAATAGATGGCGTATTCATCAAGAACTAAAATGCAAGAAAATTAGACTAGTTGCTTTCACCCCAGAGTTACAATAGCCCCGGGTCACCTATTTTGTACCAACCACACCAAAATGACTTGCAGTCAACCTATCACATCTGTGTGTATTGTATAAATCATTTTCATGCTGCCCAATGGTAGATGTTTCAATGTCTTATCTATTGCGGAGTTTTTTTGAAATTCTAACAGTTTTACAGTACAAGCTTTTTGTAGTTATTGCATAATTACTGGTTCTGCAGGATCGTGGGCTTGGGGACTATAATGTTTATCGGGTTTCGCTTTCGGAGGCAAAAAGCCGTCTGCTAGTATATGACTTGTGTCGTTCTTGACTTTTTGTCTTCTGCTTGAAGTATTTGGTATTTCGTCCCGGACTGTTGGTAGTGCATTTTCTCCATGCGCTTGTATGCCACTTATGTCCAGCCATTTTTGTAAGACCAATAATAAAACAATAACAACAACAATACAACAATATTGTGTTTGCAATAATACATAAATATTGGTGTGAATATAAAATATTAGTTACTTGTATGAGTGCGAGTAGATATACCAATTAAAATTACCTGCAACATGAATCCTCCTTTGATAAGAACCACGTTTGTGAAGGTTGATACGTTTGCCACTGATAAATTTGCTGACCATACTCATCAAATGTGTGTTGTTTCGTTTGACAAACTCTTATAGGTATCCTATTAACCTGTACCCTTTAGCAGTATCAGAATACCCATCAAATATATATCTCTTACTCTTACGGTCAAGCTTACCACGCTTCTGATCTGTTACAAGAGACTGCTATACAGTATACCTATACACCCGAAGACATGAAGATGACTGAGATCTGGCTTAGATTCAGTCCACACATCTTCTGGTGTCCTGAACGTTACGTGTTACGTCCTGAAAGAGCAGAAGTAGGGGCCCGATTCTTCAAATAAATCGCTGTCATAACAGCTTCACCCCGATATCGTACACAGAGGTTTGCACCTCGCAGAATACATCTTGTCCTATCAAATAATACCCCATTTTGAGATGGCAAAAAAGGGTACCGTTGTCTGGTGAATTATACCATGCTCTTTCAAATAGTTATTAATGAAATAGAGGTGTATTGTGCATTTCCCCCGCCAGCGTCTACCCGAGCCAACCCAGCTCCTTGAAGTAACGGAGCGAGGCTCTGGGCCGCTGGCATAGTAACTCCAGTGGATTAGATGGAGGTGTATAAGTAAAGTTTTTGAAGTTAATAAAGTGTGTAAATACCTCTGATTTTTGCTTCATTAAATAGCCGAAGGTCTTCCTCGTGTAGTCATCTGTAAACGTTACCAGGTATCTCGCACCACCCCAGCTGCTCGAAGGTACCGGCCTAACTCGAGAACACACACATCAGAATGGACTAACTCGAGGGACTGAGTAGCTCGCCGAGCGTCTCTAGCTCGAAACTGCTTTGCGGCCATCTTTCCCTCTAAGTACAGGATACATTCCTTCAGAACTTGCTCTTTTTCGGTCTGAAACAGAACACCCAATGCACTACCATTCCTTAAAGTACACATACCCTGTATACCTAAGTGGCCAAGTCTCTTGTGCCATATATCTATAGCCACAGAATGAGCAGCAACCTTTGCGCTCTGGTCCTCATGTCTATCACACATAAGTGCACATTTTGCGAGCACATACCAGACATACATACATTTAATTTTAACCTATAAATACCATTGTGACTAGGAGCACACACATTGCCAGAAGTTATACTGTCATTAACAAAACACCCCTTATTATTAAATGTTACTGTGAAGCCCCGCTCTGTATGAAAACGGACTCACAATAAATTATGTGAAAGCTTGGGAACATATCCACCTCTGATGCCAGGAATGCAGACGCCATGAAACATTTTCCTTCTTGTTTCTTCTTCTCCTTCTATTTTTTTTACTTGTATCACTTTGATTTTACAAGTCCACTTTTCTTACAAATGGCAAATTATTGTCTTCTGTGAGTTAGAAATATACGCAGTATCACTGCTTTCAACATTCTTCCTCCGAGATTCTTCTTGTAAGAGCCTTGTTCGGACAAGTTCGATGAACAAAGAATTTGTAATACAAGCAGTTTCGAGGTTTGAGACCAAGGCATCAAACTCCTTCGGCAAACCGCTAAGCAACAGCACAGCTACTTCAGCGTCCTCAATTGTTTTTCCTATATCGGCCAGCTGCTGAACTATTGTCATTACGTCACTGATATAGTCGGTTATCGAGGAAATTGCATTTGGTGCAGCTGTCTCAGAAGTAGGACTCTTCTATATAGACCCTTGTCTTCAAACACGATTGCAAGGTTTTTCCAAGCTTCCTTAGAAGTTTTACATAGCCTAACATGTTGCAGGCATGTTTGTTTTACACTTAAACAGATGCACGCTATGGCTTTCTGATCCTTAAAATTGTCATCGACACAGTGCCAAAGTCCTTCGAGGGTTAGCAGCATGCGCATTTGAAATTTCCATGTATTGTAATTGGAGACTCCTTCGAGTTTATCGATCTGTAGGCCTCCGCCAAACATCACAATTCACACCACCGGCATAAGATAGCACGGAAACATTAGAAGTCTGGTTATCCATCATGACATGTGCATGTGCAATTGTGCACGCTATCTTTGACTTGTCACAACATGGTCACTACGAAAGTTAGCTCGCTAATCCTGGGAACATAACCTGTTATTTGGTCTAGCAGATCAGTGGGTGCTGCGTGAGAGCTGAACTAACATTTCATGGCGGTGATCTAGCCTGCCTGGTGGTGTGTGTTATATTATAAAGTATAGGGAAAAAAACAACTTGCATCTTCTGCTGCCAACCTCCTCTTTATTTCTCAGAATAAATTGAGACATCAAAATTCAAAACATAATAATTGCTTATTATCGTTTAAAGTCAAAGTCAAAGTATTTATTGATAAATAAATTATTTACACGTCAAAAACAAAGTCCTGTTATATACAATAGTATATAAATTAAAATTATATTAGGTATAATAATTAGATATGTCATATTGTTACATTAATGTAAACCAAAGTAAAAAATATTTTATTCTCAGCTTACGATTACAATCCCCATAACGTGCCCTATGGGGACGTGTGTCAGCTCGCCCGACTTCGCGGAGCACGAGATACTGGCCATCTTGTCAGCGTTACGGATGCCGCAAGTGTGTCTTTCTCCGCGTCTCTTATATGAGTCGAGGTTATTCGTCACATACTCGTACACTGACCTACTCATGAAAAATCAGGATGGCAGGTAATGTGAGTATTCCGAGCATTATAATTGGAACTGGCTGCTACATATTTTTACTGTGCTTCGACATTGAACCGGAGAGAGAACCAAAACAAGATGGAACCCGGAAGGGTGTGCAATGTCCGTTCGGTCCTTCTATATTTATTGACACTAACCGAGATTGTGAGTCCGATGTTTCTTGTCCTCGTGCACTTTTTTATCACTAAAGGCATTGGCTTGCCGCCTAATACGTTTTCAGCCAGGGAACTGTCTAACAACGATACCGTAGCGCCGTCATCCAAAAAGACATAACACTTATAATTTTTCTGTTTACCATTTACTTCCCTAATTGTTACCGGTATTATCTTCAGTAACACCTTAGCGCTGCTTTCTCCTACGTTCGTGACACTTTCGGTAACGTTATTATTTAACACTTTTAACCCTATTCTCTACGTGGAGTAACACATGGTGCAAAAACCCGCACTTTTCACAACCTTTCGCTCCACATGTACGACGCAGGTGTCCTTTCTTCAAACATTTGAAGCACTTTCCATGTTGTTTCAAAACGTAGTACCGAGATCGGACACTTGAGTTAATAAACTTTTCACACATCTGTAATGGGCGATTCTCGTTGCATAACTCACATCTGCTCCGTCGCTTTGCACATTTACATGATGTACAAAACGCGCTGGCTTGATCTTGCGTGTCTGTACGGCTCACAAAGGCTTGTGTGATGAAGCGTTATGTAGCGGGGGTCCTGATGCGCTCGCTACGCTCTTGTGTACATAGTAAGAAGCTGCTCGTGTTAGGTATTCTAAAAACTTAGATACAATTTCTAGTGATGGTGAGATGCGCAGGTCAATATCCGGTTTAATCAACATTCGAATCAAACTTATTTTCCGTGGATATCCTTTGTCATCGAACAACTGTTTTAATCTAAACCACACACCGGTCACTGTCGTCTCACTCTTGATATGCGCGTATAACGAAGAGTCAATCGTCATCACGAGATTGGCTTTGGGTTTCTTGTTTTCCGCTTCTGTGAGTGACGCTGGCACATTTTCTATGTCGATTCCCTCAAGTAGCATGAAGTTGCTTACCGCGAGCCAATTGTCGTAATTCTCACGGCCTTTAAGCCTCGGCACATTTACCAGATAGCACTTTTGCACTTTAATTAAACCGAAAAAACTTAGGAAATATGGGAGGGGCCCATAACCGAATGTAACACACGTAACAGCTTTGCATAGACTAACTTATTTATTTTATAAACATAGGTAAGTAGGTCGAACCATAAGTTCACAAGGTAAGCAGAGATGGCGCTAGTAGTATTATATATGCATTATTTTGATATTAATTCTAACAGGCACATCTTGGAATGCTAGCGTCTCACTAAATACATTTCCGTCTAACGGTAAATGCTGCGATACTGTACGAGGGCTACACTAAAAGTATCGGGAATGGAATATTTCCACTGTTTCTGTCATATTAAAATCTTTTTAATTGAAAACTCCTTGGTTTTAAAAATCGAATACCATTTATTTATTTAAAAAAATATTCTCGGTCTTGTCACAAGGTTTTGTCAAACTTGTTTAGTCGTTGAGAAAATGGAATTGACTCGAGAAAATTCAAGAGCGATGATTTATTATGACTTTCGAAGTGGTTTAACACAAAAACAGTGTGTTGACCGGATGATTTCTGCATTTGGTGATGAAGCCCCATCCAAAACCACAATTTATCGCTGGTTTGCTGAATTTCAACGTGGACGTGTCAAGCTCAGTGATGATCCCCGTCAAGGTCGTTCAAAAACTGCAGTCACCCAAGAAAACGTTGATGCTGTGCGTAAGCTGATTGAGGAAGATCGACATGTGACATACCGCGAAATTCAGGCAACTTTAGACATTGGCATGAGTCAAATACAAATAATCTTGCATGAAAAATTAGGTGTAAAAAAGTTGTTTTCCCGATGGATACCGCATTCGCTCTGTGAAGAGCAAAAAGCGGCTCGCGTTACTTGGTGCGTCAGAACTCTCGAAAGATTCCACGCAGGATCCTCAAATGTCGTTTCTGAACTCCGTAAAGAGAACTGCAACCGCCGCATCATCCTCCGTCACGACAATGCGAGTTCTCACACCGCGCACAGAACAAAAGAGTTTTTAGAGCAAGAAAACATAGAATTATTGGACCATCCGCCGTACAGCCCCGACCTAAGCCCTAATGATTTCTATACTTTCCCTAAAATAAAGAATAAATTGCGTGGACAGAGATTTTCATCACCTGAAGAAGCTGTGGACGCCTACAAAACGGCCATTTTGGAGACCCCAACTTCCGAATGGAATGGTTGCTTCAATGATTGGTTCCATCGTATGGAAAAATGTGTCAAATTTCGCGGAGAATACTTCGAAAAGCAATAAATATATTTTTAAATAGTAATGTTGTGTCACTTCCTTGATTCCCGAAATTTTCAGTGCCGCCCTCGTATCTACCCATTCTTCCGTCCGTGTATCTTGTGTATTTTTTTTTTTTTTTACTTTTTCTTTGCTAGAAAGCCACTCTACCACATGACGAAAATCAACGCCATATGGGTGGGAGTGGGGATGGAATCACACAAGTAGTATGACGATCTTACGCAGATTCACTTCGGAAGGGACACGCAATAGGGTAGATGACTGATGTTTAAATAGTTGAAACCAATAGCTTCTTAATGAAGAATTTAAGTAAATATAGTATTATTATTGAAAAAATAAGTTAAATCGGTTAATAATGTTCTGATATATAAGCGTTTAAAGTTTTTGTTAGAGACAACTCTGTCCCTTTCCCACAAAACAAAAAATGACGTCACGCCTTACTTGTCTGAATAGAATTTATATGGCGTACTGACAAGTGACGTCACGATTAGCTGTTTCCTCTCTCTGTCTAGCGTGATATTAAAATGCTTATAAGTTGCTTATTTTTGATCAGAATTTCATTTTTTTTTCATTAATCAGCTATATTTATGGGCCACATTTTAATAGGACAATAAAAAAAAACCAGTCATCTAGCCTATTGCCAACTCAAGATCTTCGTTATACAGCAATCTCGCATTTTTGAGAGTGTAAACGATATCGGTAATCCTTCCTTTTTGTGTTAATAGTACTGTCGTCTTTCTACCCACGAGTATCTTTTCAAACGCTAAGTTATCAATGAACGTCTTCTCGAGGAAGTGTTCCCGATTGCTCGCGAGCATCATACTCAACGCCTCCTCATTTGATATATTTATATAATCGGGGTGCTGGTCCGCCATATCCTTGTTATAGAGGTCATGTCACTTTTAAGTAACGTGTTCATCTTTTCAATTAGACAGCTAATGGGTTGAAGATTTGTCGTTTGGACTACACTCTCTAGCACTTTGTTTTCTTTGGTCTTTCCTTTCGTACTCTGGTCATGGTTCTTGGCTCCTGATTCAACCGCAACAGTTTCCGGACGAACGGATCTAACTCTGGGTAGTGGCTCAGACTTGCTGAATATGTCAAAGGAATCCTGGAACTTTGTTTTTAAAGCGCTAATGTCGCTGGTCGTGGGCGCGGCTAGCGATTCAACAACTGCGAAACGTAACATCCGACCTGTGTCCGCTACTTTTGATGCCTGTAATAGGCGGCTTCTTTGTATTACATTCAGGAAAATTATGTTTCCATCCATATAATTGATTCCACATCTTGTCTGGTCAATGGGGATAATGTCGTGTGATCCAACACATAAATACATCCGACTTTCTTCTGTCGCTTCCTTTTTCGTACACAATGTTACCTCTCCCACACAACATTCTTCCCTCTCATCGGTGTCACGTCTCTTTCTATAGGTCAAAACTTTGAAGTATTTCCCGCTCTTCTCGTGCAAATATACTGATCGCGTTATCCATAAGCGGTCCCCCTCCTTTGCTATCTTTGTCGTCAAACTTTCGAGATGTCGATGCCATTGTTCTTTCCGTCTACACACTGTGCAAAGCAATTTAACTTATTTGTTGTTTCTGCGTCATCAGCATGTTCTCCAGACCGCGTACTAAATATCACTCTGCTTGCGTTCATTTCTTCTATTTTGTTACTGTCTTCCATCTGGCGCCTCAAATTTGTCTCATCTAGCTCTTCCTGAATCTTTACTTTTCTCTCTTCAAGCTCTTGGCGGCGTTTCGCTTTTCTCTCATTTAGCTCCTTTCGGAGCTCAGCCTCTTTAGCAGTAGGCGCAATACGGCGATCAATCTGCAGCTGATATTCTTCGAGCTTTTTTGTGTGGATCGAGTTTCTGCTACCTCGAGAAGTCACGTGACAGACGCGGGAGCTGTGACTGCACGTTCGCCTCACAATTTCCTGAACTTCACTAGGCCTTATCGGTGTCATTGACAGCGGTGGTTGAGATGTCACCGTTGTAGCTTGCTTACCTGGGAGCGGCTCACCAACTGCATCAGTCGCGAGGTGATATTCGTTTCCTCACGATATCAGTGGACGCCGTCCACTGATATCGAGCAACTTTCGCGCTCGGCTTCGTGTCGTGATGGTATTTTTCTCACTCATTTTAAAAATTCACGATACTTCGAGATCCGGCTCGAACGATGCTGTAAACGTGCGTTTTAGGCGCAAGGGTTAATTGGATTCGAAAGCACGCGAACGGATAATAAAACCGACAGTATGTCATTCTTTCCCAAAACTGCACGTGTTGGACGCTATTGTTAATTTTGACCGATTTCTATTACAAATTGACTTTAAAGTTTAAACTTTAGTGGAAATGTTTAAGGTATACAAAATATAGTAAAGATAGCTTCGCTTCCCAGCACCCTTCTATAAACCCGTTCCATCCGGGTATATCAAATCCTTCCTTTTCTTTCAAATAACCGAACGACCTCTGTCCAGGGAGTTATTATATTTTTTACGACTCGTCTTTGGCATAATTAGGAATTAAGACTTGCTTTAAACCTTTTTCATTAAGAATCTTTCATTTCATAATTTCATTATTTTTGAATAATTTCTATAAAAGAATTGATCGGCTGGCTGGCTAGTTGACGACAACGCAGAGCCTAAGCCGCTGGTCGTACAAAAATATCGTTATTGCAGTATTTTTCGATGGGGATGACTTAAGGGTGTCAAAGGGTGGGTGAAACTTTGTATGGAAAGTTATTTTTATTTAGCCTACTACACAACAAAAAACAAAAGGATTGTATCCAGACCGATGAAAGTCTAGAGACAATCCAAATGCTCAAACCCTCTACCAGTCGGCAGCGTACCCAGCATGCTGGCGGCATTGCCACGCTGGATGGCAATGCTTATGCGTTGAGCCAAATAAACGCCAGCATTTTGATCACGCGTCGCGTCGACCAGGCGCTCGGATATGTTTTTGAAAAGATCCCGGTCCCCACGGACCCAATGTCTCAACACCAAACGGCTCAAATATGTAACCTCTGCCGAGGTTAGCATATTTGCGCCGCTTGTGCCGCTCCGCCGAATTTGCCAGAATTGTAATATACGAGGGCGGCACTGAAAATTTCGGGAATCAAGGAAGTGACACAACATTACTATTTAAAAATATATTTATTGCTTTTCGAAGTATTCTCCGCGAAATTTGACACATTTTTCCATACGATGGAACCAATCATTGAAGCAACCATTCCATTCGGAAGTTGGGGTCTCCAAAATAGCCGTTTTGTAGGCGTCCACAGCTTCTTCAGGTGATGAAAATCTCTGTCCACGCAATTTATTCTTTATTTTAGGGAAAGTATAGAAATCATTAGGGCTTAGGTCGGGGCTGTACGGCGGATGGTCCAATAATTCTATGTTTTCTTGCTCTAAAAACTCTTTTGTTCTGTGCGCGGTGTGAGAACTCGCATTGTCGTGATGGAGGATGATGCGGCGGTTGCAGTTCTCTTTACGGAGTTCAGAAACGACCTGTGGCAAACAAATGCTAGCATACCATTCTGCATTAACCGTTCTTTGTCCCTCAAGAGGAATAGTCGTAACATGGCCGGTTTTGGAGACAAACGTGGCCACCATTTTTTTTGCAACACTCCGTGAACGAACAATTTTTGTTGGCTTTAACTCATTTTCGAACACCCAAACTCGTGACTGGTTTTTTGTTTCGGGTTCGTACGCGTATATCCAGGATTCGTCACCTGATACGATGTTGTATACAGCATTTGAGGATCCTGCGTGGAATCTTTCGAGAGTTCTGACGCACCAAGTAACGCGAGCCGCTTTTTGCTCTTCACAGAGCGAATGCGGTATCCATCGGGAAAACAACTTTTTTACACCTAATTTTTCATGCAAGATTATTTGTATTTGACTCATGCCAATGTCTAAAGTTGCCTGAATTTCGCGGTATGTCACATGTCGATCTTCCTCAATCAGCTTACGCACAGCATCAACGTTTTCTTGGGTGACTGCAGTTTTTGGACGACCTTGACGGGGATCATCACTGAGCTTGACACGTCCACGTTGAAATTCAGCAAACCAGCGATAAATTGTGGTTTTGGATGGGGCTTTATCACCAAATGCAGAAATCATCCGGTCAACACACTGTTTTTGTGTTAAACCACTTCGAAAGTCATAATAAATCATCGCTCTTGAATTTTCTCGAGTCAATTCCATTTTCTCAACGACTAAACAAGTTTGACAAAACCTTGTGACAAGACCGAGAATATTTTTTTAAATAAATAAATGGTATTCGATTTTTATAACCAAGGAGTTTTCAATTAAAAAGATTTTAATATGACAGAAACAGTGGAAATATTCCATTCCCGATACTTTTAGTGTAGCCCTCGTATAAAGACTACTTTTTGATTTGTAATATATAAATTCCGTCATTGAATTTTCATACCTAGTCTCTTCTGATCCCATAGCAAAGCTGTATAAGCACGATATAATTACTTCTTTCTGATGTTCATGAACTATCGCCCTTAACATGGTCTTCACTTTATCCGAGATTTTCCTCCTTAAGCTAATTGGAACAAAATCCGCTAAATGTTGGTGAAACGAGCTCTTAAATTTATTGTCCCGTATATCTTTTTTGATCTGTCCGATATTACTTAAATTAAATTGTATCGCCTTACTTAAGATGCGATAGGGATTCATTAGATGGTATAATTGAGGCTCAGATATCTTTATACTATAATCCAACACCAAAAATTTGTTGGTTATAGGAGCTACACAGGTCAGCTGTCCATTCCTAGCATTGTGTACATTTCCCTCTCTTAGTAAACATTATTCAGGCCCTTGACGACTTACTTCGACCCTACTGGAAAACCTCAGTGCTCCTACAGTAACATCCTCTGTGGATGGGGACTCAATAATTTGTTTAACTGCTTTCACATCGGTCCGTCTTAATGATACCAGATTATACCAGTGGGTCGCATATTTATTCTTGATTTCGGTCCTAATTCTCTTGATTGTGTTGCCTCGTGTCTGCTCGAAGTCTTTTGTTATAAAAGATGCTATATTGCTGAGCACATAAATCAGTTCTTTGAGCGTTGTTTTGTTGATAGATATTGATAACAACGCATCGCCATTGTGGACAAAGAAGCCTTTTGATATTGAACTTTCAAAGTAGATTGTTTCCTCACCATTTAGTCGTTTAAATTCAGTCCCTACACTGTTTACATGGTTGCTTTCATAGATCTTGTTTGGAGAGGGATAATAAGTTATTCCGTCACGTTCAATTGTTGGTGATATTTTGAGGCCTATCGCCCCTTTAACAAACCGGGTAAATTTATTTTCGTCGGTGGTCTCTAAAAGTTTCATAAGCGGGTATTCATTAATTTTTACTGAAGCTACCATTTCTTTGAGCTTATAATAAGGGATATTATTTATTTGGCAATATCTAATCAGGTTGATACAGGCCTCAGTAATCATTTTGTTCTGGCCTCTCTCACTAGACGATTCTTCCATTAAATTCTCAGCTCTGAAGTTAGGCTGGACTAAGGCATGTGCGATGAAAACAAACTCAGGATTCATTCCTCCAACTACAGGCAAATAGCGGAGTCTCTTATCTAAGTGGTTTTGGAGATAATTCAACATATTAGGGACTTTGCGGATATCGAGATTGCTGTTATCGACTATACCTTTTACTTGGTTTAGATAATATTCTGGGACATTGTTATACTCTACCAGATTACTTAGCCCAAGGGAGTGGAGAATAGCTGGTTTAATTAAGTCACGGGGTATGTCATAATTATTAGGATTAACGGGTACCAATTCACGAGATAAGGCGACATTACCAATTTTGAAGTGAGTCTGCTCCCAGTTATAATCAAATACTTTCTTATACTTTTCTAAGTTGGAATCAAACAATTTGGTAATGGCCTTATCCTCAGTGGCTTTAGGGAGGTTCCTATCTATATACCAGCTGACAAGATCCTTCTTACAAAGGATGCGGTTGTGTCTGCGATTGTCCTCTTATGTTGGACAGAGTGCTGTTTTGAATTATTTCTATTGCACCCTCTTTCGCATTAAGGATCTTCCCGCATGCCCATCGAATACGCTCAACTAGATTGTTAATTGGATCCATGATCAAAGAGTTATTGGAGGCCTGTAGTTTTAAATTCAAAATATTGTCTGTTACTGCAAACAAAAAATCACGAAATGCCGAATGCCGAATTTTTTTCATCCAGCAGTGGACGTGAAAATGAGTGAATAGACAGTATGACACCCATTGTAAACAACTTACTTCCTCCCCCCTCCTGATCTTAGCGCATAAAACAGTATGAAAACTTGACAATGACATACACATCTGGTCAGTGCAAGGTTAGCACTATCTACAATCAGCTTCTTATTTTTAAAATGCGCCGGAAAATCCCTCATTAAAGTAGTAGGCTAGGCGAGTATACTGTTTTGTTAATAAAATTAATTTAGAGCCATCTTTGGCAGCACTGTAATTAACTATTCGTATTAAGTCCGGGGACAGCTGTACGACAATTTATTGTTAAAACCTATAGTGCACTAATCGTGATAGAATACTTATTGCGCGATGCAGGCTTCCGTTGCTGATTGGCTATCGTAGTGTACGTTGACGGTGTCGTTTAATAGATGGCGCTGTATGTAGCGAGGTCGCTAAACTAGTCGCTGTCAATCCGCCATATTTATATTTATTTATACTTTTAGATAAGTCTGAAAAGGAGATTATATCAGACATAACAATTATGTAAGGCTTTTTTAACTAAGTAGCTCTATGAAGAGAAGAGAAAATTCCATGACATAATAAATAATTTTAGTAGCGATTATGTGTGTATGCTTCTATTGTGAGCTTATTCTCAGGCAATAGATATTGTTTCTGTCGCCTGTCACTCTTTGATATCTTCGTGGGATTGACAGGAACAGATTTGATGTTGATTAGTCTAGGATTCGCCCGCTGGTTGTCAAATGGTTGGCAGATAACGCCATCCGTAATAAGTCCGCCTTTGTACATTAAAGATGCAATAATAAATAATATCATTTGTATAGTAATAATGTATATAAATGCTAGTTAGTACCTTATATCGTTTAGTGCTTAGTTGCAGGTCGAAATAAAATAAGAGGTGTGATCATTAACATGTATAAATTCTTGTACAATGTTGTATCAACAATATTCTATACAAGTAAATAATGAAAGAATGACCTGGTACTGAGTTTTGTACAATATTATACACTATAATAAAAGGACCTGGGCATGTCCTAAAACTGCATCCAGATTCACCAGAGAACGGGCAGCAGCGTCCTCTCGGTTAACGGTGGTGAGCATTCAGCGATCCCTAAGCCGCGTGGGGATTATGGCAACCCCCCTATTAAAGGAGAGGCCTTCGTCCAGCAGTGGGCATGCTGATGATGAAATAAATAAAGAAAAACTTAATCTGTCATCAATAAACGTGGAGAATCAGATAATGTTTTATCCTTTCCTGTGTTTAAAAACAACAATTTTAGAACAATTTTGACCCAACATCAAAAATCTTGGAGGTTATATGTGCATGATAACTGATTTCTCCCTCAATGAGAGATTTTCCAAACGTGTTTAAAAAAGTAGTTCAACTCAATAGATGGCGCTGGCTATACGTGCCAGTCAAAAACAGCATAATATTTTTGGTCTGTGGCACATAAAATAAAATAAAAAACTTGGCAATGATAGAACAAGTTCAGCGCCATCTACAATGGCAAAATTTTTAAGTGAATTGAAAAATTCCCCATTGTAAACCGATAAACAAAAATCTTTTTTGTTTGAAATAGTTATAATTTCTCGAGGTGGTACCATAATGGGAGGTTTTATGAAAGGAAAATAATAATAAATTATCAGAAGTCCGTTAGATGGCGTTGACTGAATAGTATCACTGTAGTATCACACAATAATCAGTGGTTCTGAAGATTATGTATAAATGTAGCAAGGCAAAAAAAAAAAAAAAAATGCTAATTTCATTTACCTTTTATCAGTTCTGTCATGCCTTTTTTGTGTTTATTGTTTGTGTAACAAAGTACTTGCCCTTGGTATTTCCTATGATTTTGTTCTGCCACAACACAAATTAGCAAGTGCGGATTATTAATTAGTAGTGTGTTTGCTTTTTCATTAAACAAATGCGAAAAAAGAGAACCATGTCTCGTCAGCGCCATCTGTCTTTGGTGTAGGACTACGTTCCGATAGCTATCAGAAAATATCCCATTGTAAACCGACCTAGAAAACATTTTTTTTCTCTCGATACTCTCTGAGTGTCTCAAGGTGGTCCCATGATTGTTTGAAGTCTATTTTTTTATGTTTGTAAACGTATACTTGTCTGATTGAGAATCTATACTTTTAAAGACGTTTGATTTGTACGTATAAGCTAGCAACACTGAAATCATCGCTACTTTTTTATTTGGATTGTAATATTTTAAGTATAATCGATTATTTATTAAATTGTATTTATTGGATAGAAAGCAATGTATGAATATAGAAAGCAGTGAATATTATAATGAGAATTATACAACACCATTTGGTGGATACGGTTGTCTATTGTGTAAATATAAAATGTAGTGTATAAATTATTTATAGACAAAACTGATTTGTGATTTTGACTTAAAATCCTATTATTTTTATTTTCACACAGTAAGCTGGCCCAGTTGCGGGTTGGTGGATTTACAGAATATACAGAGTGTTATGTTCCTCCCACTAGGTGGACCGACGACATTGTAAAATCGCGGGCAACCGGTGGATGCAAATGGCAGGTTGTCGTACAGTGTGCCGCCTAAGGGGGAGGCCTTCGTTCACAGAGGACGTCAACGGGCTGATGATGATGACAGGGTTTTGAGATTTATTCAAGCGTTACTTTGCGGAAGCTCATCTTGATCAACCGTGATATACTAAAATGTCTAGTTTAATTCCGATGTAAACAAAAACACACACAGCGTGAGTGTGTGTTTACAGCGGAATTATATTATGATTAATACAGGCTGTTCATTTCAACGACGGACATATTCTAGGATATAATACCTACTCATACCTACGAACTAAACTCCGAAGAAGCTTGTAGTAAAGTTGCCACGACTTTACTAGGGCATGATTGGACTTGACCCTGGCTTACTGTGTGTGACTGGACTGTGACTACGACTCATTTAACTGGAGAAACGAAGGATCGATTAAGAAATATGTAGGTATTCGGCTGAAGGACTAGTATCCACAGGGCCCGATCTAAGGGGGGACGAGCCGGGCAAATGCCCAGAGCGGCGAAAATCAGGGGCGGCAAAAACAATAATATTTATTGCCAGGGTATTTTTAAAGAGGTGCAATTAGAGAAAAAATAAATGCACAATATCCCAGCGGTATGGAAGATGTTCCCCTCTATTGGGAGGCCTTCGTCCAGCAGTGGACGTCTTATAGCTGACGACGACGATGGAAGCTGTTTGGGAGCGTGGCGAATTTCATCCCTACGCGGACGGAGTCACGTGGTGACCTCTAGCGAGTTATATGATGTTAGTGTAAAGGGCTATCGAATATCATTTTTACCCGGGAAGTATTTTTTTTTAATACGTTCAAGTGACGAGACGAGCTATACGTTCGCCTGGTGGTAAGCGTCACGCCTGCCACTAAATGTAGTAGCAGTCCCAGAATTGTGAACTTACGAACACAATCTTGCGCCGCAAGCGCTTGCCACCCTGAGATATTATATGTTAAATCTCTTCATACCCAGTAATTTCTCTGGTAACATTGCCCTTTAAACCTCAACACAGTAATGCTTGCACACTACTGCTTGGCGGTTGAATAACTGGCAAAGGTGTGGTACTTCCCTAGGCGGACTCTGCAGTAGATAGAGTCCTACCACTACAGAATAAAAACTAAATAGCTAGATCGGGCCCTGAGTATCCATGGACATGATAAAATGTAAAACAACAATAACGAATATTCGCATTATCGCGATGATAAAGCCTCACCATAAAAGCGAAACCCTCGACCTCATTGTTAAAGTTACCGACTGCTAACAATAAACTGCTACCTTGCTAAATATTCGTGGTTAAACTGCCTCCCAAGTGCCTGCTAAGTATTCGTGGTTTAACTTGAAATGAACTTGCGAATTCCACAGGTTAACTGTGTGATTGAAGGACCGGTTCACATGTTTCTCAGGTACAAGGGAAAGTTAGCTAATTAGTTGTTTTGATGTGCAATGAACTTTAGGGCATTAGCCGTACTTGCCTACTCGTGTTGTCAAAAATGATTTACTGTTGTGATCCCAAGGACGTTAAAAGCTTACAAGACAAAAGTATCTCAGAGTCACAGTGAAACATAGAATATCATCATATATTAGCAAGCTGATGCTGATGTCGCAAATCTGAAAATCAGTAAGTATTTTAAGGTTGGAAGCCACGAACCGGAAACCGGAATCGATCGAGTGATACGATATACCCTATGTAAGACAGTGGACAGTGACTGGAAGCGAAAAGCCGGAGATCGACCTGAATGGCGTGGAGAGGCCTATGTCCAACAGTGTACTACCAGGGGGTGTCACTCCGCAGTTTAGGTATGTTCGGCCGGCGCTCCGTCCGGGTGGACAATGCAAGGCAGAAGTCAGGCGCCGCCCGCACGCTAGCCTCGTCGCACGTAACTAAGCATACGTGATAGAAAGAGAGCGGTATATCTAGGTGAATATAGCGAGCGGTATCCAACACTGCGAGTTGAATTGCTACTTTATTGCCTAGTAGATAGAGTCCTTATTTATTTCAATTCCTTTGCGGAGTTAACTTTCTGTACGTAGTACTATTATTTATTCTGTGGTACTATTAGTAGCCCCCCCCCGTAGGGCTAGGGGCTGATGATGATGATTAATACCAATAGGTAAGTATACAAGCTGTTGTTTTGCATCCCCACAAAATTTACAGAAGTAGATATACGTACTTACTCATCTTTATGAACAACTTTTATTATGGAGCCAACCCCGAAAACGCGAATTTAAAAACTGCTGTTCCATGAAAAAAGTTCATTGAATTGGACAACATGACTAATCTACCGAACAAAACTACTGATATATTTTTCGCGATTTCAAGGTTGGGCCCATATAAGTAAAAGTTGTTCATAACGACTAGATGAGTATAAATCAGCTATCTGCAGGCCTAACATGCGCACCGCGAGAAAATTTTCTTGATTCTACAAAACAGGACAAGGCTACGAATCTGTATCAGTTTGTCTTTTTTTCTTTTTTTCGCATGACATAAAGACACGACAAAATTTTCTCGCGGTGCGCATGCTAGCCCGGCTGGTTTCCATAATACAAGCTTTGCTTAGTATGGGGCTAGATGGCGCTGTGTGTAATAAATTTCCCCCCAATATTTATTTTTATTTTATTTATTTATTTATTTAATCTATACCTCTGTACAGGCAGGGATGCAAAACATCGGTATCTTTTTAAATCTTAAATGGAGATTGATGATACAAATGTTACTTATTTTCCGTCACGCACAACACAAAAAGCAGCCTTTTACTCTTTAATATCTTTGTTTTTAGGCCACATTAAGGTCGGCAACAGAATTAGATTTTTTTCGTACCTCTAAAACGAGATGAAGCTCGACTAACGGGCTCTTTAAACCTACCCTGTGTACCTAAATAAGTACTTTACTTGAACTTTAGATAGGTAGGTACGCAGATATACTCTATAGGCTATCAGAGATCTGTGTAGTTTTTGTTGTTTAGAACCCAAAAACTACCTAATTACATAGTTTGAGAGCCAATGCCAAGTCTTATCACGAGTGACATTATTTTACCAAGCACACCACTATGATTTAACAAGCCATATATTCCCATAAATATGTCTCAGATCGATGGTACAAATTGGCTATTTTAATCCCCGAATCGGGGATTCATAATCGGGCCGAATCTTCTATCAATCAAATCACCAAAATCATATCTTTGATAACAAAAATTTGATTCAACCAGGTCTTTTCAGGAAAATACGATTAAAATTATATAATGTCATATTTTGTACTGAGCTGAGCAGATGAGTAGAAGTTTAATGAAAATAACATAATTATGCAGTATTTTAAAGTAAGACGAAGAAGCAAATATTTCTCGATTTGGGCGCACTCTTGAATTTAGTGTACCTACTTATATATATGAAATCTTCATAATATTGCCTATAAAAAAACCGATCAATAATGTAGTCACCCACGGAATGCTGGAAATTATATCGATAACGAAGTGCCACGCGTCGCGTCGCGTACGTATTTTGAAAAATATTCATAATAAAATTTTACAATAATATTAATTATACTTAATAAAAATATTTTATAAATAAAAATATTTATAAAAATCTATAGGCTCGTCTCGTCTTTTTAATGCGACATGACGTAAGAATGGAGACACAATGAGACACTCTTGAGCGCTCTTAAAAAACGTCTCTGATATGTTTTCGACATGTAAATACCTATGTTTTGATCTAGATATTAATCAGGACCTGGGTATGTCCTACAACAGCGACCACCGGAGGACGAGCAGCAGCGTGGTGCGTGGTTAACGGTGGTGCGCATACTGGGATACCCAAGTCGCCTGATAAACTTGGGGATTATGTCAACCCCTCCCTAATAAGGTGATGACTTCGTCCAGTAGTGGACTTCTGGCTGATGACTAATCAGGCCAAATGCTCCTAAACCATGTAAAATTGCGAGTCAGCCAAACAGTAGGTACATTCTCAGTTTGTTGAATGGCAAGTCACGATGGATTTAGAATATAGGACGAAGTCACGATGGATTTAGAATATAGGACGAAGGAACGATTGCCAAAAATCTCGGTTGGTTGTGGCTCTATGACTTGTGAGCTTGTAGGGCGTGGGTTCGATTCCCAACCAAGACAAACATTTTATAAGGCGGACATAGATTTTTGATCTGCATACGCAGACTACAAAATAAAAGTATATACTTAAGTATTCTTTATCAGCTATCTGGTTCCCAAATCACAAGCTTTGCTTAGTTTGGGGTTAGATGCCGTAGTGTGAAATGTCTACGAATATTTATTTAGATACTAAGTAAGTAAGTTCGTATAGGCTGAGTGGCCAGCCCTAGTGTCAGAGTTAATGTGCCGCCCGAAGGCCTCTGACATGGCTGACGGTTGTTGTTATAGACACTTAGATACTACTTATTATTTATTAAAAGTATATAACATTTTGGACTAGCAAGTAGGTACAAGGCAGACATACTATGGACTGAGCTATAAAGCAGTCCAAGCTTCAGTCAGCAGAATGCTAAGAAATAACTTATACAAACTCCTTAAAGCCTCAGGACATTTCCCATACTTACGAGGTCTAGTGGTGAAGCTTTCCACACTTGTAAGTAGGTACTAGGCCCAAATGTCATAGGCATTTTACTGTATTTATATTATTCAAAACTCTTTGCCGCAGTGCGAGGAGTTTCGAAGGTTGGAGCCCTGACAGGGGCGTGTGGTTAATCGCTAAGTAAAGGTCTCATTTCCTCCTCATCACTCGAGCCAGCGGATGCTCTTAGCGCGAACCCATTACGCGATCAAAAACGTTACGATACAAATTTGTGGAAATTTCCACGAAAATCGACTGAAACCTACAGGTGTAGATCGCAGAATATTAGAAATGAGGAATACCTTACGAAGGACACCTTTATTGTTTCGATGTGTACAAGGCAGAGTTCCAATCTAGAAAGGTCTTCGCTTTTACATGGTTCAAATCGTTGCCCATTTTGAGCGTACGATACGGGGTTATGGTCCCGTATTGTAATTACCCCCTATTATACTCCGTAACTTACGGAGTATAATAGTACTATGCCGGAAGGGTCATTGATCAATTTTTACTCTGAGCCAACTCTAAAATCGGGAAATAAATTTGCTTCTCCATACATTTTGTCAAGACTGAATTAAGTACATTTTCACATGGAACAGCAGATGTTGTATTTTTTGTTCTGAAACTGCACCCAGAACTACCGGGAGACGACAGCAGCGTTTGCCATTTGCAGAGAAAACGGTTGCCATGGTCCCCATGTTTTCTCCGTTAGAAGTTTCCCCTCTGTAGTGTTTATTACTCGGTGATAAGGTCGTGATTTGCGATAACCCAAAGGCAGGAAGGTCAGGGTGATCGACTTCGTTAGAGCTAGGCAACTAGCGTATTAGTCTTATGAAACCACAAAAACAAGCGAGCTATCAGGGTAGGTGAGGCCAGCTGTCTGTTATAACTTTCTGATATGACTAGCACATCAGAACATCTTATAGGTACCTACAGGTAGTATTGATTACGATACAGACTAGATAGATAGGTAGAGGTACCCATAGGTTGCAGGCACAGAAAAGCGAAAGCCCTACTTCTTAGGTTGCAGGGCCAGTCACAGTGCATAACAAGTTTTTTTTAATGGATTTCATTGACGATACGAGTGAGACGTTCGCCTGATGGTAAGCGTCACGCCTGCTCATAATAGTATAGCAGTGCCAGAATTGTGAACAAAATCCTGCGCAGCACTGCACTGCGCTCGTCACTCTGAGATATTAGATGTGAAATGTCTTTATACCCAGTCTTCTCTGGTAACATTGCCCTTCAAACCGAAACACCGAACACAGTAATGCTTGCACACTACTGCTTGACGCTAGATGCTAGTTCTACTCGCTTTACGCTAATCGTTGGCAGTAGGAGAGATAATTTAAAGAGGTTATCCCACTACACAAGAATTCCCGCCTTCTCGAACCCTTATTCTTCAAAATTCAGTGTGCCTAATGAAAAAACGTCGTTATCCCGGTTATCCCGTTTTTCACGAGATGAGAGCGGAAACTAATGGACGTATTGTCTCGAACACGAGTCGGGGAAATAGCTAACGGTTGAAATGTTCTACAGATCTTGAGTTTTTCACACAAAGAAAGAAATACTGAACTTAATAGATAGCCTAGGTATATAGGCTACTTTATACGCGAAGGCTTTTGTATACACAGACTGTAGCTGCACAAAAAGGTCTGTATCTGGAGGAATCTGACCATCGAGGATACGATGAGATATAAAAAATAAAATAAAAAAATCGGAAGACATTTTTCACACAGTGCCATCTAGCCCTAACCTAAGCAAAGCTTGTACGATGGAAACCAGATAGGATAT
This sequence comes from Erannis defoliaria, assembly GCA_905404285.2. NCBI lineage: Eukaryota > Metazoa > Arthropoda > Insecta > Lepidoptera > Geometridae > Erannis > Erannis defoliaria. Next base: position 11,367,301 of record FR990089.1, on the reverse strand, counting down.
AAAATACTTATAATACTTTTTTATGTCAATACATACTTATAATACATACCTTCTACACCCAGACACAGAACAAACATCTATGTATTTTTTTTTACTTTTCACACAGCACCGTCTAGCCCCAAACTAAGCAAAGCTTGTACTGTGGGAACTACTTAGATAACTTTAAAGAAACTAGAGAAAAGAGAGAAATTACTGGGCATGAAGAGATTTGATATCTAATATCATCACAGGGTGACGAGCGTAGCGCAGTGCGGCGCAGGATTTTGTTTGAGTCTCTTACGTGATATTGAATTATCTTTGGCTGCGTCATATTAGTAGAGAGAGAGAAAAAGAACTCTCGTCAGCATTGAGTATGTAGGTAGTGGTATCTTTCAGAGAAGTAATTAATATTGCTAAACTTATTAATTCCTTTCGACAGATTTACTACAGGGTTACTGGTAACTCGACGTATCCCGGCAGGACCAGATACGGGCTAACATACATCAAATTTAAGCCCACCAATTTATGGGCGAAAGTTAATAGTTTTCTAGATATTTAAAATTAAACTATTTTTATTGTAGAGGTTTTTACCGACAAAATAAGTTTTTTGGCATTAATCGTAAAAAAATACTAAATTGTTAGTCACGCTTATCACATTCTAAAAGTATTTGAATATTTTATGGGTTTTTAAATTATTTTACCATATTTTTTTATTTTTTTTAGGCCGTCACTTGTGGCACTAGTTCTTAAGGTTCTTTATTTTATTGTAATGTTATTTTTGGTGTGCACAATAAAGTATATAAGATTAAAATCTATCTATCTATATTTTTTTACTGTTTTTCTAGTTATCGGTATTCCCGCCGCGCCGGGAATACGCCGAGTCACTAGTAACCCTGTATATAAACTTAAAGCTTTTTTTGGGTAGATTTTTTAAATTTACTTTGGGAACCTACGCATCACGCCGGCCCATATGTTAGAGTAGCAGTGCCAGAATTGTGAACATGCGAACAAAATCCTGCGCCGCACTGCACTGCGCTCGTCAACGTGGGATATTAGACCGATATCAAATCTCTTCATGCTCAGTAATTTCTCTGGTAATATTACCCTTCAAACTGAAACAGTAATGCTTGCACACTACTCCTTGGCGGTTAAATAACTAGTAAAAGTGTATTACTTCCCCAGGCGGACTCTGCAATTAAGTTCTAACACTACATTATTATTAGACGGCCTATTAGACAGCCTTGTAGCTCAGTTGGTAATATGTCTACCTTCAGAGCTGTAGGGCGTGGTTTCGATCCCCACCCAGGACAAATATTTTTATGTGACGAACATTGATGTTTGTTCTGCGCTGGGTGTAGACTAGTATGTATTATAAGTATGTCGTCAGGACAAATATTTTTATGTGACGAACATTGATGTTTGTTCTGCGCTGGGTGTAGACTAGTATGTATTATAAGTATGTATTTACGAAAAAATATTGTATATAAGTATTCTATCAGCTATCTGATTTCCATAATACAAGCTTTGCTTCGTATAGGGCTAGATGGCGCTGTGTGTAAAATGTCCCCCAATATTTATTTATTTATTATATTTTTTCCCATTATAATAAGTAAGTACAGCTGCAAAAGCTACGAAATAGATCACAGAAAAGGGAAAGCCCTACTTCCCTTCTCTCTTCAGTGAAATAGATAACTTATCAAACAGACTATGTCGTGGGTTCATGGAGAGTTAATTAACTCTACGTGGCTACACAATATTGGTTTCAAAGGAAATCGCTGAAGCATCATCAACACCACAAATTAGTAGTAAGTATTTACCTACGTATTACAGTACTGTATTTTTTTATATTTCGGCTAACTATACCGGGTGTTAGTTTGAACACCGTTATCCTTCTAGGATATCATTGTACTCATCATTATGAACAACTTTTACTATGGGGCCAACCCTGAAATCACGAAAAAATAAAGCTGTTCTATACATTTTGTCCAAGATCGAAGAACGAATTGAAAAAATTTTTTTTTTTTAAATTGACCATGTCCACCTCATCTGTACGCCATATAAATTATATTCTTACAAGTAAGGCAGATTAAATAATAGTTGGTATGGTGCACAGAGGCGTGACGTAATTTTTTGTTTTGTGAGAAAGGGACAGAGTTTTCTCTACCAAAAACTTTAAAGGCTTGTATATCAGAAAACATTAATATCAGTTTTTTTTCAATAAACATATTATATTTACTTAAATTCTTAATCAAAGCTATTGGTTTCAACGATATAAACATCAGTCATCTACCCTAATCTTAAGTACTGTGGGACACTGTAACATTTCTGTCGGATACGATAACGTTGGCACAATGGGCTAGTATTCCCCTGTAATCTTGGTTATGATTAGCCAAACTGAACTGAGTGGCAAATCATTCAGTCAATCATTAATCTAATAACGTATAGTTTGAGGAACAACATGTCTCCAGTCAAAGGATTCTAGTAGGTAGGTACACGTACCATATAAGAAGTAGGGCTATCGCTTTTCTGTGTACCTTAGTGTGGCTTTGAACAAGGTTCAAAGTTCATTGAATGGTAGCGAAGCTGTCATAAAGGCTTAGTCCATTTCCCATATGCAGGTGGCCTAGTGGTAAAAAAAACCACACCTCCTTGTATACAATGTGTAACAAAAAGGTTCAACCATACGGAAGGGCATGTATGTACTCATCATTATGAACAACTTTTACTATGGGGTCAACACTGAAATTGCGAATTTAAAATCGGCTGTTCCATACAAAAGGTTCATTGACCTAGGAGAAAATGTATGGAACAGCTGATTTTAAATTCGCAATTTCAGTGTTGACCCCATAGTAAAAGTTGTTCATAATGATGAGTACATACATGCCCTTCCGTATGGTTGAACCTTTTTGTTACACATTGTGTACTACTTAGGCTAAGGGATTGTGATTAGTGGTTTTTGCACAAGTGTGTTTGCACAGGATCTGCACGATCTAATCCTGCCATCGCTGTTCTTTGTTCATGCAGAATAGGTTTGCGTTTGACCACACCCTGCCTGATTTTAAGCTTAATTTTAGCTTAACTTATTTCTTTTCAGTACATCAATTATGTCATGCTTTTATTGTAGTTACTTGCCTAACAAAATAGTAACTTATCCATGGTATTTCCTATGCTTATGTACTTAAAAGAAAAAAAGAAAAATTTTTGGTTGTATGTGTTCCGACCCCTTTGCTTTTTATTTATTTATTTTTTATTTATTTATTTATATATACATTCCCTTGGGTGAGCATTACAGGTTGCCCCCAATCCACCCACCCACGGATCAATATCATACGACTGCTGTAAAAACTAAATATTTATACATAAATAAAACCTACACGAAACATCCTCAAAATAAGAATGAAATTTTATAAAAAATACATTACACAGAATATAAAACCCTACTGTATTGGTTTCGTAACCAAGTTAGTTACAATATTAAAAAGTATTATCATTCTGTGCATCTCGGCCTCTGTACAATGAAAAAGATCTAGATCTCGGTTCTGAGCCAGCAGCGCGTTAAGCATGCTGAGCGCTCTCGGCACCGGTGCCAGCCTGCCGTACTCGGTTCTGCGCCAAGGCACTCTGAACAACCTGTGTTGCCGAACAGCTACAACACTCGCAGGGGCCGCCAGACTGAGCCGCTCGAGCACCGAGGGAACGCTCATCCGTCCAGTTAAAATCCGCCACACACAGAGCATTAAGGAAAGTCCACGACGCGCCTCCAGGGTGCTGTAGTCCAGCATTCCTCGGACGAAGTTGCTCGGGTACACAAACGGATATCCGACGTAATACCCGTACCGCTTGAAGTAGAGCCATCTTAGAAACTTCTTTTGGAGCTTTTCGACCATATCAATGTATTTGTCCTCATGGGGATTCCAGATTATAGCATTACTCTCCATTTTGCTCCGGACAAATGCATTGTATAGGGCCTTAATAGCCGAGATATTATCCAAGTGGCGAGCTTGACGCATAACAAATCCCAGCGTACGAAATGCTTGGGAACACATTTTATAGATGTGTAAGCTGAAAGTAAGATCACTATTTAGCAAAACCCCGAGATCCCTCACCGTGTTCATACGAGGAATTAAAAAATCCCCAAGACTGTATTGCACTGTTAAGGGGCTTTTAGCTTTAGAGAACGTAATTACGGAGCATTTCTTCACGTTAAAGAAAAGCTTATTACGTTCACCCCAATGGAACACCCTATTTATATCCTCCTGAAAAAGCAAACTGTCACTGCTGTCATGAATCTTCATGAACAGTTTCAGGTCATCAGCAAATAACAGACAACATGCTGTGCTAACGGTTTCCGGCAAATCATTTATCATTAACAAAAATTCTATCGGGCCTAAATTACTTCCTTGACTCACACCTGAGTACGTGAAATACGGTTCCGAAGTATGGCCTTTGTATTGTACATACTGCCGACGATTACGTAGGTACTCAGAAAAAAATTGGAGCAAGTGCGGCGTAAAACCTACTCTAGAAATTTTTTGCAACAAAAGATCATTATCCACAGTGTCAAAAGCTTTCCGAAAGTCAAAATATGCGGCGTCTACCTGTACTCCCGAATCTACTGCCTCCAAAGTATACGACCAGAAAGACAGTAGATTCGTAGCCGTTGAACGACCAGCCCTAAAACCATGCTGTGCATCAGTCAACTGACTCTCTACCTGTCTGCTTATCCGACTCTGCAGGATCGACTCAAATAATTTACCAAACACCGAGAGCACCGCCACTGGCCTGTAATCACTTACTTCCGACCCGGAACTTTTCGGTACCGGGACAACTCGTGACAATTTCCATACATCCGGATAAAACGCGTTCTCGAAACAAAGACTAAACATATATTGCATCGGTTCAATCAGGCGGGCTCCACAATCCTTCACAACATAAGGAGGAACTCCATCAGGGCCTACCGATCGCTTTGGCTTTAATGACCTGACTGCCAGCTCCACATCTTCTTCCAATATGGTAGAGATGTGTATGCGGGCGCTTCCACTATCCGTAGCTCTTATAACCTCATCGATATCTAGTTTCGGGGGCTGCGTTTTCATTAAACAAATGCGAAAAGAAGAGAACCATCTGTCGTCAGCGTCATCTATCTTTGGCTGTACAACTACGTTCCGTCAGCTGTCAGAAAACCACCCTTTGTTGCATTGCTGCGAGAAAGAGAAACAAAGAACGACCACAATTTATTAATCTATTGAGTTTTGGCGGGAACACGGAAAAATTATGTCGCTGCAATCTATTATTTTCTTATACTAGTGTTTTTTCGTGAATAAATGATTAAAAATGGTGGTGATTTATTCATTAAGTGTTGAATTACATGCACGAGTGTGGGCAAGTGATATAATGTGGTGAAACATGCCTTTTTGTGTTGTTATCAAAACTCCGTAGAAGCTCATAGTAAAGTCACCACATCTTTACTAGGGCATGACTTGGACTCGACTTTGACTAATTTCGTGTGACTTCATGACATAATATTTGACTTGATAATACAACATAAACTTGAACATTCATATATACTTGAATCTGGCAGAATGCACAACGTGTGATGCCAATAATTAAGAAAAAAATATATCTATTAGTTTTTTCAGAATGTCCTCATTTTAGATATGAAATTCACACTAATATTAAGTGTGGGAAAGTTTGCCGGTGTGCGTATGTGTATGTTTGTTCACTCTTCACGCCATAAATGGCTGAACGAATATAAATGAAACTCGGAATTGACATAGCTTATTTCCCAGAATAACGAATAGGCTACTTTTTATCATCATCGCCGTTTTTATCATCACGCGGGTGAAACCGCGGGCCGCAGCTAGTGAAGAAATAAAAACTTGTTGCGTGATATGCATAAATAATTAATTTAATTTTAGTACTACTTATTTCATATCTATGTAGTAGACATATTGATTCTAGATTCTCCATACAAACCTATTCCCCTTTTTTTTCTAGATAATGCCTCTAGACCAATCATTATTATTATAAATTCTAGGTCTACTGTAGACATGTCTCAGTCATTTTCTATTTTTCAGCAACTAATTGCTAAAGAAAATATAACCCTCGAAAGATAGATGTATTTTCACTAAACAACATCCAGATTATTTTATGAATCGTAGAGAAGTTTTTACACGCCAAAAAAGAATCAAGTTCACCAATTTGCTCTATCAACCTCCAGCCCGTAAAGATTTGAACAAGAGAAATGCTTATAATATGTGTATATCAATTTATAATAAAATACCCACTGATATGAAATTGTTAAACGGCAATAAATTTAAAAAAAACGTTAACTGATTGGCTTCTGAAGAATTGTTTCTATAGTGTAAAGGAGTTCATGGATTTTTCAAATAGGTAACAATAAAGATTACATTAAGTCAATTTAACCTATACAATAAATTAGAATTTTAACATTTGCACGTCTGCTTGCAGACTGAATACTGTGTTCTGGCAAATATTTAATTAAGATCTCTATTGTACCGTATTCTTGCAAATAAATGATTTGATTTGATTTGATTACTGGTTTATTCCGCTTTGTTCACCTGGGTCAAATCACCTAGGTGAACAAAGAGGAAAGTATAGTCTCTTTATTTCGCTATGAAAATATTTAAAGGGCTATAAATTTCTTTTAGCAATTAGTTGCTGTAAAATAGGAAATGATAGAGACATGTCTACAGTTATACCTAGACTTTATAAAAAAAGAGGCATTATCCACAAGACAATGGTTTTGTATGGACGTTTGTATGGAGAATAGCTCACCGGATTACTTCTTAATATTCGGAAAAGCTATTTAATTATATTTAGAATCTATGGATGTTTTCAGAACAGCCATCACAAGCTTGTAGCATTCCACCGATGTCCATGCACGATAGCGTGGATCCAGGTGCTGACGTTCTTGGCTGACACGAGGGTTGCGAAGACAGGGCCTCCGCTGCTCTCGTTGCAGTCTTCTGGCTTCCACGAGGATATGACGGCCCAGAGGATGTGGTTCAGCACAACAGGAGCGCCGATATCTCTCTGGAAGCGTTGTGAAATGTCACTTTCATCGAGAACATTATAAATGAGAACCAGAACGGAACGTATGGAACTCTTGTGCTATGTTAGTCATTACGCTCTAGGCTTCTTTATCGCGCTCGCCTGCGGCTCGCGCGCATAATACCGCCTCTAGTGTAATGACCAACATAGCACACTTGTATCATAATGTACTATTTTGTGCACATATTAAAATTTTATTTTCGATGTGTTGTTTTGTTGCGAGTCAGCTCTTTTGTGAGTCAATAAAAAAAAAAACATGCTTATTCCCTATGATTTCTTTCTTTCTTTTCTTACTTACCAAACAAGGGTCCTTTAAACCAGGATCTAAGCACATAATGGCTTCACTATCAGCCCCAATCTCCGTCAAATCGTCAGCACATTCTTCAGGGATGACCGGGTGGAGGTGCGTCACGGTTAACATGCGGTGTCTCTTGACCATCTCCATTGACTGCAAGTGGGTCGTGTTCTCGGATTTTGACTCCTGGAAAAAGTTATGCGTAATTTATAAAAGTGTTGATTTAAATGATTTCACTGCAACTTTACATAAATACTTAAATATTGGGGGACATTTTTACACACAGCGCCATCTAGCCCCATACTAAGCAAAGCTTGTATTATGAAAACCAGATAGCTGATAGAATACGTATATACAATTTTTTTTCGTAAATACATACTTATAATACTACACCCAGACACAGAACAAACATCTATGTCCGTCACATAAAAATATTTGTCCTGGGTGGGGATCGAACCCACGCCCTACAGCTCTGAAGGTAGACATGCTAGACTGAGCTAGGTAGACTGAGCTACAAGGCTGTCAAAATTAACTTTTTTATTATACTTATTTATTACTATATTATATTATAGTTTTTTTATTACTTTTTTATGTAATGGGCGAGGCGAGCGAGACTTTCGCCTGGTGATAAGCATATGGGGCCTCATTTTTGAATCGTACGCAAGAATAGCGCATGCGAAAGGAGCCGACCTTCGAACGATATTGCTTGGAATAAGGTTCAATATTGTTCGAAACTCGACTCGACTTTCGCATGCGCTACTTTGCGTACGATTCACAAATAAGGTGTCTCCCATAACAGTAGCAGTGCAAAAATTGTGAATGTGCGTATAAAATCCTGCGCGTACTGCGCTCGTCAATCTGAGATATCAGAATTTTCTCATCAAAGCGGCATAACGATGAAACACGGGGCGTTTCTCGGTTCTTGTAATCCTAAGAGTAAAAAACCCTATTTTCTTTTTAATTAATAAAATATTTACAATAAATTTTAATGCAAAAAACATTTTGTAAAATTATTGTTTACACGTAACATATTTTATGTTTTAACGTTACAATTCATTGCTGCTGCATTTATTTATACTCGTATTCATAATCAAATGGACTAAACTGACAGATTGAAATGTCACTTTTAAAAATAATGCTGCCTTCTAAAAAACCGTAGTGATGGATATTGTTAAGTTCATATCGGGCAAAGGAATTATTGAAAAATTATTAAGTGCCGTTAAACATTTAAAGTGCTGCCATTGTGTGCAGGTAGAAAGGGAAAGCATACGAGGGCGGCACTGAAAATTTCGGGAATCAAGGAAGTGACACAACATTACTATTTAAAAATATATTTATTGCTTTTCGAAGTATTCTCCGCGAAATTTGACACATTTTTCCATACGATGGAACCAATCATTGAAGCAACCATTCCATTCGGAAGTTGGGGTCTCCAAAATGGCCGTTTTGTAGGCGTCCACAGCTTCTTCAGGTGATGAAAATCTCTGTCCACGCAATTTATTCTTTATTTTAGGGAAAGTATAGAAATCATTAGGGCTTAGGTCGGGGCTGTACGGCGGATGGTCCAATAATTCTATGTTTTCTTGCTCTAAAAACTCTTTTGTTCTGTGCGCGGTGTGAGAACTCGCATTGTCGTGATGGAGGATGATGCGGCGGTTGCAGTTCTCTTTACGGAGTTCAGAAACGACCTGTGGCAAACAAATGCTAGCATACCATTCTGCATTAACCGTTCTTTGTCCCTCAAGAGGAATAGTCGTAACATGGCCGGTTTTGGAGACAAACGTGGCCACCATTTTTGTTGCAACACTCCGTGAACGAACAATTTTTGTTGGCTTTAACTCATTTTCGAACACCCAAACTCGTGACTGGTTTTTTGTTTCGGGTTCGTACGCGTATATCCAGGATTCGTCACCTGATACGATGTTGTATACAGCATTTGAGGATCCTGCGTGGAATCTTTCGAGAGTTCTGACGCACCAAGTAACGCGAGCCGCTTTTTGCTCTTCGCAGAGCGAATGCGGTATCCATCGGGAAAACAACTTTTTTACACCTAATTTTTCATGCAAGATTATTTGTATTTGACTCATGCCAATGTCTAAAGTTGCCTGAATTTCGCGGTATATCACATGTCGATCTTCCTCAATCAGCTTACGCACAGCATCAACGTTTTCTTGGGTGACTGCAGTTTTTGGACGACCTTGACGGGGATCATCACTGAGCTTGACACGTCCACGTTGAAATTCAGCAAACCAGCGATAAATTGTGGTTTTGGATGGGGCTTTATCACCAAATGCAGAAATCATCCGGTCAACACACTGTTTTTGTGTTAAACCACTTCGAAAGTCATAATAAATCATCGCTCTTGAATTTTCTCGAGTCAATTCCATTTTCTCAACGACTAAACAAGTTTGACAAAACCTTGTGACAAGACCGAGAATATTTTTTTAAATAATTAAATGGTATTCGATTGTTAAAACCAAGGAGTTTTCAATTAAAAAGATTTTAATATTACAGAAACAGTGGAAATATTCCATTCCCGATACTTTTAGTGTAGCCCTCGTATTGCGTTAAAAAGTTGTTCTGTAAATTGCTACACGGAATTGTAACATTATTTTCATGATTTATACCCTTGGAAAGATTGAAATCGTACATTATCAGGAACCACCTTTTACAAAGACTAATATAAATATATCTAAGTACCTAGTTCATTAAAGTTATATTATTATTAACGGGATATTTACCGTGATTATGTTGTGAAATGAGCTCCCGATATTTCGGCGCAGTTGCATGCACCATGTTCACGAGTAGACTCAGTCATAGTTCATTGGTGTGAAATCATTAAGTTTGTTAACATAACTTCATAAGATAATAAAAAGATTAAGTATCTTAACATTATGTTAATAAACTTAATATTTTTATCTCAGCACTATTAAAATTTTGCCAAAAAGTAGCAACACTCGAAATGACAGTTTAGTCCGTTTAATTAAGGATCCGAGTATTGTTGAGTGCAGATGTATTTTTTTTATAGTAGACCACGACGATCACCTGATTTTGGCCACTCGGCCTATACGAACTTACTTACGTACCTGATACATTAGTCGCGATTTCAGAATTGGTCTCATAGAAATAGTGTCAATAATGAGGAAAATTAGCTCCTTTCGGTTTCAATTTACAACCTTTCCGGGTAGCCCTGTTTTTTTGAAAGCAAGCTAATTACCAAGGGTCCCGGCCATGAAGTCACTATAAAGTGAGTAGCAGTAACGTCATCAGGAAGCAGCTGCAGACGTATCGCCTGCAGGTTTGGAGTATACCTCACTGGTTTCGCCAGCCTCATTAGCGCCAAGTCAAAATTAGGCCTTTTATCGTCGAAGTACGGGTGGATTTCGAATAACTTGATTCGCAGGACGGTTCCTCCCTTCTTGTAGTTTATACTACCAAGTCTTACTCGAAGGAATCTTATTGACTCTCTCATTCTGAAACAAAAAGCGTGTAAGTATAGCATTTTAACGCTTTAAACCAACACCTTTACACTATTGGGGTTACAGATAGTTCTCTATGTAGTGATTGCATGGAGGCGGAGGAAACGGCCGCGCACGTGCTGCTTGAATGCATCAGCGTGGCAGAACAACGTACGAAGATCCTCGGGGCTAGATCCTCCAAGCAAATGCGCGACCAATGATTGGCATTTTTTCGTCATAGTTTTTTTCTCTTAGTTATTGGCATCGCACGTTGTGCATTCAGCCAGTGTCAAGTTTATTAATTTTACAAGTTTTTTTTATTAAAATCAAGTCAAATATGTCATGAGTCACAGTCAGTCACACGAAATTTGTCATAGTCGAGTCCAAGTAATGCCCTAGTAAAGTTGTGGTGACATTACTATGAGCTTCTACGGAGTTTTGAAAACAACACGAAAAGACATGTTTCACCACATTATATCACTTGCCTACTCTCGTGCCTGTAATTCAACACTCAATGAATAAAACACCACCATTTTAAATCATTAATTCGCGATTAGCCTGACTGCTAACTATTCATTAGTCAGGCTCCAATTCCATTACAACTAGATAAGCTATCAGTAGTCGCCCTCCCCCCCCTGGATCCGCCGTTGTAATAGGGAGGGGTTGACATAGTCCCCACGCTTGGCAGGCGGGTTGGAGGTCGCAGAGTGCTACCACCGTTAACCAAGAGGACGCTGCTGCCCGTCCTCCGGTGGTTCTGGTTGTAGTTTTAGGACATACTCAGGTCCAGGTAGGTATTTGTTTGGGTAGCTAAAGTTTGCCATTTCGCTGTTCAATTACGATGTGTATCCCAATCGATGGGAAACATAATCATTTTCTCTTTTATTTCGTGACAAGTTTCCATTTTATTTTTACAGGATTTCCGGTGCTTTGTTTACTAGATAAATCAGGTAAAAGCTTTGAACGGACTTCCTCCAGACTTCCTGTCCAACTTCCTGATTAATTGTTTTGAAATCTTTAAAATTGTATCAGCTGAATGTAGTTTATATTTTACGGACGATATTTTATTTTACTAGGTTAATTTGATCAAAAACCGTAAATAAATAATGAATGAATATCGGTGGACATATCTAGCCCCATACTAAGTAAAGCTTGTATTATAGAAACCATAATTATAGCTGGATATAATACTAATATATATTTTTTGTAAATACATACCTACAATACATAAAACACCCAGACACAGTACAAACATCGAACCTGAAGAAAAACATCGTGAGAAAATCTGCATAATGTCCAGGGGCCTTATTTATGAATCGTGCGTAAAGTTGCGCATGCGAAAGGAGGCAACTCTCAAACGATATTAATTATTTCAAACCGTATAGTTCGAAGGTCAGCTCTTTTCGCATGCGCTACGCTTGTAACATACATACGTAACATACATACAAAAAACAAACATACAGTCGAATTGAGAACCTCCTTTTATCACAGGATAAACAATAGTACTACGTACAGAAAGTTAACTCCGCAAAGGAATTGAAATAAATAAGGACTCTATGTACTAGGCAATAAAGTAGCAATTCAACTCGCACAGCGCTGGATACCGCTCGCTATATTCACCTAGATATACCGCTCTCTTTCTATTACGTATGCTTAGATACGTGAGACGAGGGTAGCGTGCGACTGACTTTTGCCTTGCATTGTCCACCCGGACGGAGCGCCGGCCGAACATACTTAAGCTGCGGAGTGACACCCCCCCTGCTTTTATGAAGTCAGGTGAAAAGTGGAATGACCGCGACTTAATTTGAATCCCGACTTTGAGGCTCGCTTCGGACACTTTGAACAGAGGCATTTTGTACTTACAAGAACAGTCCATCTGCACTAGTGAGCACCCACTTCGTATCAATCAGGGCTCCACTACTCAGATACGTGGCTCCCTTTAGAACTGTCACCATATACGGAAACACGTTGCTGTCAGTCACCATCGTGTGCTCACTCAGATTATGGCCAAGACGATTGGAGATCAGGCGATCTGCTATCGGAAATCGATCAATCTTATCATTTTTAGCATGATCAGGTTCGTGATCATAGCCCACGTAGTTTGGATAGTTGTGTTCACCTTGGTAGTCAGCGTAGTCAGCGTAAAGTTCTGATTTGATTATTTTTATAAGTAATAGGAGTGTGATGATCTTTAATAGTATTGCTTCCATTGCTGTTCCTTGTTTTGGATATTTTGAGTCCAATTTGAAATTACAATCACATTCACGTAAAATGACCTTTTTAAACTTTTGCCACGGTTTTAATAATCAGTTCAATATGATTTAAGGCTTTTAATTACTCAGGCTTTGCTTCTGCATTCTTAGTCAATTCGAAGGGTCATGACATCATAAGCTCCGATAAACCAATGCAATTTCTATAAACTTCTCTCAGATTTTTCTTGTTATTTCTTATCGCAATTAATTTAAAAACAAATAAAACTTTGCAGAAATAGTTCGCACGTTATATTAGATTTGTGGATCTAGTTTAACTGAGAAACTGTTAACTTCGCTCGGCCGCTACACAATAGACTGTTTACAGATGAAATTGAAAACTTCTTGATAAAGTACAGTTTTTAAACAAGCTTGTATGAAAGCCTTGACTTGCTGTAATAGGAAAATGATTCTATTTAGTTGAGCACCAAAAGATCGGTCCCTGCCCGTGGTACACCTAGACTGTTCACCTAGCTGTACCAGGGGCATTTTTTTCTTCCCGTGGTCCACCTCAAGATAACTGGGCGTACCAGGGGATTTTATTTCTTCCCATGGTCCACCTTAGTTCACCTGGCAGTACCAGGGGTAATATTTTCTTCCTCTGGATCACCTGTATTATGGATATACAGGATGTTAATGAATTCATGAAAATAAATCTGCTGTTCCATACATTTATACGTTATGCGATCTTTCTCTTCAACCTCATCATCGTCATCAGCCCGGAGACGTCCACTGCTGAACGAAGACCTCCCACTTAGACCGCCACACTGTACGACAACTTGCTACCTGCACCCACCAGTTGCCCGTGACTTTTACAATGTCGTTGGTCCACCTAGTGGGAGGCCTTCCTACGCTGCGTCTTCCGGTTCGCGGAACTCAAACTGCATTCTCTAAATAAAAAGGTTTTCAGTAACACTACCGAATATAAGGAGATTTATAACACAAAATTAGTCGTCACGGTACTTAGTTGCAAACAAATATTATACTATAATTTTATGTTATAAGTGGTATATTTGCCACTGTATGCTTGCAAATGATCCGCTCGTTGGAATTCGTCCATCGAGAAACGTGCCAAGAGAATCATTGGCAACTACTGTCTGGTTCGGACCAAGCTACAAAGCCAAAAGTAGTTAGCCTATCGGTATTTTATCTCGTACATTTCGGAGAGTGTGCTGCGGATTTGCATGATCTTATTACGTGTCCTGTCCATTCGGATGGCCAGGACCTCGCAAAAGCGACACCGTTTCCGAGACCGTTACCGTCACCGTTAGTGAGAAACAACTCACGTTCAATCCGATGATTATAGTTATATCTGATACTTTTGTTTAGTGTGATATACTTACCTAATATTCCTTCCTATCTTTATACCTTCGGACCTGGGTATGTCCTTAAACTGCAACCAGACCCACCGGAGGACGGGCAGCAGCGTCCTCTTGGTTAACGGTGGTGACCATTCTGCGATCCCCAAGCCGCCTGCCAAGCGTGGGGGATTATGAAAACACCCCTCTATAAAGAGGGAGGCCTTCGTCCAGCAGTGGACGTTTTATGGCTGACGACGACTTACCTAATATAATAAATCAATCAATCTTCTATCTAATACGATAAGAATCTCTGTCCTGACATAATGACTGACAGACAACGCACAGCCAAAACCGCTGGTCGTACAGACTAAAAAAGTGGTGCATTTTGGGAACGGGCCGAATTTATTCCGTACGCGGACGAAGTCGCGGGTGACCTCTAGTTTTAAATAAAAGTGTCTAAATAGCTGGCGGTAGGGTAGAAAGAAAATCAGAAGTGCTATGTCATGGCCGATTTTCTTGAAAATGATGGCCAGTTTGATGCGCGTTTAGCATTAAAGATGTGCACTTAAATATTTCCGACAAGTTATTCAGGATAACTTAAGCCATGATACCGACTCTAAGTAAAGACTCTCCCGTGTGAATAAAAATATCGATTGTGTATGCGGCTACACCATAAAAGTAAAGTCATAGAAAAGAAAATAATATAATATATTGTTTATAATAATTATGGTAGAGGCTTCTACAGATAACAAAAAGGTCTTAAAAGGTCTACCTAGTTGTTTTTGCCAGCCTATGGAGATGGAGGCCAAAAATGTGCATAATGGATTGGTGCCAAAGGGTAGTTGGTATGCTGGACAAAGGCCTTCTCTCGACTTTCCAGTTTTGGCGGTCCTAAGCTACCTCCTTATTAAGGGGGAGACCTTCGTCCAGCAGTGGACGTTTTCTGGCTGATGGGTGGGGTGAGTGAGAGGGCTCCTGCCAATCTTTAAGTAAGCCGCATGCCGGAAGCCAAAATTACCAACAAGTATAGAGTCCCAACTCGGTGCAAAGGTCTGCTGGCTGACCCCCTACAAGATGGCGCGACGAGAACGCCCTCGAAAGCCTTAACAGAATAGTTTAAGGAAAAAAATACTTCAATAAAATCAAATTAAATCAAAACTTAAGAGAAAATCTTAAGATAGTTTTTTTTTGTCATACATGCAGCGATTGCGCGGTTGTGAAACTCTTCTGGTGTCTAACCCAAAATTACTTACCTACTTTGTGGGTGATAATTTGACGTTGTTGCAAAAACACAATTAGTCTCAGTACCTAATTATGTTTTATAATAACTTACCTTCATCATCATCATCATTGACAGTTTATTCAGCCCACAGCAGAGCATAAGCCTCTACCGTCTAATATACCTCACCTAATATGCTAAATTATTTATACTTATACCTAATACATTATTTATTAGTTTCAGATATTAATCATGTCAAATTAAATAAATTGTCAAAATATTATTAAATCTAAACAGATTACGTCTAATTTGGCCCTCGCCCAAACGTGCTCATTGGCTAGCTGCGTTCCCCCGCTGTATTGCGTGCGAGGGAAATCTGTTGCATAAGATATTCATGGACCGTGGGTCTCGTCCCCTATCCCACAGACGCCGACCTAGGGCTGCCACAAACTTCTTCGCTTCTGAACCCCACGGCCCCGCACCTCCACAGCAAACGGCACGAACTCACATGCCGATTCCTAGGCAAGGCAAGGCCTAATACATACCTTTACTAATTAGTACTAGCTCAGAACACTACATTCGTAGTACAGGGTAGGTTGGGGATCAATGCTAACATATAAATGTCTTGGTATTCTTTTGACAAGGCTAGATGACTTTTTTTTATTGTCCTATTAAAATGTGGCCCATACATATAGCTGATTAATGAAAAGAAAATGAAAATCTGATCAAAAATAAGCAATTTATAAACATTTTAATATCATGCTAGACAGAGAGAAGAAATAGCAAATCGTGACGTCACATCTCTGTACGCCATATAAATTCTATTCTGACAGTAAGGCGTGACGTCATTTTTTATTTTGTGGGAAAGGGACAGAGTTGTCTCTGACAAAAACTTAAAACGCTCATATATCAGATTATTAATAACCGATTTAAATTAATTTTTCAATAAACATACTATATTTACTTAAATTCTTTATAAAAGCTATTGGTTTCAACGATATAAACATCAGTCATCTACCCTATTCATTAGATTTGATAAGATATTTTATTATTAAGCGTTGTGTAGAAATATTTCAACAAAAAATATTATTATTTTATGCCTTAGCTAAACCAACCGTATAATTCCTAACAAACCGAAGAAACTCATGTTCGCGCAGGAATATTAGCCCAGAATTACTACAATAGGTGATAAAAGGTTTGTTATTTTAGCGAGAAATTCAATAAAAACAGTACGTTCTATAAAAGAAACGTCGCCTGGCAAATAAAGATCCTTTTATAACATACTTTCACAGGACCTGTGCCTACGTCAATATCACATCTACGGATATAAAATGCTTAGGTACCTACCTATCTTTGGTTGGTATAAACCATGAGCGACCGTGGAATGTTGATTTTCAAAATGGGGTTCATTTCGGTGCGATTCAACCAACTCAAATTATACCAGCTTAATTAATAAAAAATATACGTAGTGTAGTATATATTATGCGTAACCCAGGAACTCCAGTTCAACGGCGACAAGATGACATCCGGAAGTTCTGTGGAAATACAGGAAAGATTGGCGAAAGAGATACAGCCCTGCAGTATGCAGAATAAAGCCCGTCACACACGTAGCTATTATATATGCATGGTATATTACGATATATTTTCTATACAAAAATGGAAATGTATATTATAGCTGCGTGTGCGGGCAGTCGAACATTTGTATAGAAAATATATCGTAATATGACATGCTATGTTTTATTAATATATATATATATATAATATATTAACATATATTATAGCTACGTGTGCGACAGGCTGTAATAAAGTATTAAAGTAAGTAAGCTGTACTAGGCTTCAATCTGCGAGCGAGTAACTTCTCGCTCAACTACACTAGTTTTAAAGAACAAACATAATGTTCGAAAGCGAGCGGGGGTGCCAAGCAGGACGCGGCCGCACGCGCGTCGGGCTCTATTCTCACTCTTTGAAAAGGTCACCGGATGTGATCGTAACTATAGCCGGAGTAAGTACTCCCGTATAAATAAAACAAAATTCTGTCAAAACCACGTCAGTTTTCATTATAAAATAATTTTTCATCACACTTGCTCGTAAAGTGGATCTTATTACATCGGTTTTAGGCTCATAATCCAAGCTATTACGCACGCGCGCTTTTTACTTTACATTACGGCACTTGTGCTATAATAAGTAAAACCCGGTAAAGTCAAGTTTGTACGTGACTGCAATTAGACGTATGTATACGAAGCACTCTTAATATAGCCGGGTAAAACTTACAGTTTTTTTGTAATACCAACAAAGAGTTCTTATGCCGCTGATGTAAATGTCAAACTGCGCGCGCATTGCTGGTTTGGGCGCCATTTTCTTCAAATGTTTGTTGACGTTTTCGCTGTGTGGTTGATAATTATCAAAAAAAGTTTGTTTTTTCCTAGCAAGTGTGATGAACACAGTTGTATGGAACTCTTGTGCTATATTAGTCATTACGCTCTCGGTTTCCTTATCGCGCCCGCCTGCGGCTCGCGTGCATAATACCGCCTCTAGTGTAATGACCAACATAGCACACTTGTATTATCATGTACTATTACAAGCTGAGCTGAAATCTCAATACTTATCAATGTGATTCGAAAACTACACTTCAGAAGAAGTCAATTGATCAATGCTCAGTACCACTGAAGGTAGGCACTACTGACACTCTTTTACGTCACTAGTAACACTTGAGCACAATTAGCCATAATGTACCGTTTAAACCTAACCTAGTATATAAAATGGCAGTTTTACTCTTCGTCGGCTATTAATACTTACCTACTAGCTAATAGTAGCTAATAATTTATAGCAGTCTGTCCGCGCCCTTAGCTATACACAAAACCCGCGCGCGCTTGTGACTCGAAAACAAAATCTCGGTCTGTTCATTTGAAGGCGTCAATACCCTTTGTTGACTCTCCAGCTCTAGGGAAATGAAGAAATCAAGCGACTGTGGATTTAGTTTGATGGAAATATTGTCGAATTTGGCTTCGCACTAGAGTCGTGTCCTGTTGATCATGGAACCGCGCGATTCTATAGTAGTACCCATGGTATAATAATATACTCCGCCAGGTACCCCCAGGTAATGTACTCCCGAGCGACAAACGTCACGTGGGTGACACTAGCCTACGTCATTGACGTAAAATGATCAGTAGCGTGAAATCATAACTCCCCTTTCTTTACCTGTTACCTATTGGAATCCCATAAAACTATGTAATTTTGGTTGAAACTATGTTAATTCGTGTTTAACTTGAATCATTTCGCTTGAGAGGACACGAAATGACAATTGAAATGATTTATGTATTTTATAATTAATAAATTATTAACAGATTTGATTCCCAATTTACCAATTTTGTTGCCATAAAGTGGCAACTGGAAGGACGTAAGCAAGTGTCACTCCCGGAGTAGCAGACCTTGTTTTATTGGATCATGGTAGTGCCTGAAGGTTATTTATGAAAAACTAATTAAAAGGGTTTTATTATTGATAAACGAAATTAGTGTTTATTGTTGAAATTATGTATACCTAAGCATTTTAATTTAATAACTGTGCCTATTTATTTTGTAACGAATCCCGCTATTACAGGAACCGCCAAGGTTAGCCGTTAAGTAGGTACCTATTTGAGTCAAGAAATATCTAACATGATATGGCATAACTTGTAAAAAATAAAATATGATTACGATCAAAGCATGACTATTGCAGCAGTATATAGGCATTGATTGATATAAGTAGACAGATAAGTATACCACCCTCTTTATTATTTAGGTACTATGTAAACATTTGTAATGATACTGATCTCCGTAATACAGGGAATCCTAGTGCGGAGACCAGCGTCTGATAGATAAATTACCTTACCTTCCTGTTATAAATAAATAAATAAACTTGGACTTAACCGTGACTCACTTAGCTTTGACTAACTTGTTTGACAATATTTACTAGGTAGATACAACTTGAAACTTTCATAATTTAAAAACTCCTCCTCATTCAGCCACAGCTTAGTGCTCTAAGGACATAGGCCTCTCCCAAGGTACGCTAGACTTAGCTTTCTTTTTTTAAATATATTTACGAGAGCAATTGCAAAGTTACAATATGCAGCTCCATACACATCTTAAATGAAAAAAACAATATAATACACGTTCTTGTTTCTTATTCAAATTATTTTATATACGCTTTCCTCTTCTTTTTCGGATGATTGCGCCAAGCATGTGAAACATTTCAGAAGTGGGTCGCAACTGGGTATAAATACATTCTTTTCAGTAGTAATTTTCTGCGAGAGAAGCGCAAACAAATGTAAAACTTTACAGGGTCAAAACCTGCCAGAAATATCGAAATCGGAAATTAAATATAACAGTTTCAGAAAGCGTCGAAATATTTACAAAAATGTTTTTTTTTATTCGCTTTGTAGCTAAGTACTTCATCTTTTTGTAATGCAATATAGTCAAGGCCGTAGCCAGGAATTCATTTCGCCCCCCCCCCCCCAACCCCCCGGTCGAGCTCATTTCGGGGGGGGGGGACCAGAGACAATAAATAACAACTTTAAGACGACGACGATCTATACGTAAGTAGGTATGTATAAAAAGGTGGGTTGGCGAAGGCATTTCGGGGTGGGATTTGCCCCCCCCCCCCCATGCCTACGGCCTTGAATGTAGTGACGAGACGAGCGAGACGTTCGCCTGGTGGTAGCATCACGCTTGCCAGTAACAGTGCCAGAAATGTGAACTTGTGAATGCACTGCGCTCAGGGTCACCCTGAGCCTATTATATATTATAATTTATTATTAGATGTCAGATATCTTCATGCCTATAACAATTTCTCTGGTAACACGGTCCTTCAAACCGAAACACAGTAATGCTTGCACCTACTGCTTGGCGCGTGGAATAAATGCCAAAGGTGTGGTTCCCCAGGCGGTCTCTGTTATAATCTGCGCGTCCACTGCCTCGGATTTTGCAACTGCTTTATCGACATCCGAATGGCGTGTTCGCTACGGATGACGACATCGGCAGAAATACCGGTATCTGGTATACGGATTTGCCGATTAAGTGCACGCAGTTCCATAGAAATAATTTTACTCCTTATGTCATAATTCAGTGCAAGCTGATTTGTACTCTATCACAGAAAATCACTAAAACGTATTTTAAGCCTATTTTAGTTAAAAAGTGGTTTGTCCGTTTCTTACGAATTACGAAAAGAGAAAAAACACTTTTAAACTAAAATAGGTTTAAATACGTTTTAGTTTTTTATGCATAAGACGGTATTTGTATAATACAGTGTCCATATGTCACTGTGCTGAGGCGTGCGCGCAGCCAGCGGAAGCCGCGTGACTTCAACGAGCCAAGCACTACAATAGAATATCGATACACTGTTACACTCATTCAATTGAGTGTGGCGATTTGTCGAGCTCCTTTACAGCTGATTTTGTTTAAAGATTTTATTTTGTTAAACGGTATTGTGCGTTTATATTGAAAATGAAAATTGTATATGTCTGACGTTGCCAAGCGTATAATTGTTACCTATGTATACCAAAGGATCGAAATAAATTGAATTTAATTGAATACAAATTAGTATGCACTGAATATGACATTTTAGTAATAATAGGCTAGATGACTCTTTTTTAATTGTCCTATTAAAATGTGGCCCATAAATTTATTTATTTAAGTTAATCAATTAAAACGGCACAATGCCAATTACATTAATCAATATCATTATAAAATTTACACAGAAATTAACATTAAATATAGTTGATTAATGAAAAGATAATGAAAATCTGATCAAAAATAAGCAACTTATAAGCATTTTAATATCATGCTAGACAGAGAGGCGAAACAGCAGATCGTGACGTCACTTCTCTGTACGCTATATAAATTCTATTCTGACAAGTAAGGCGTGACAAAGCGTTAAGCGTGATAAGACGTTTTGTGAGAAAGGGACAGAGTTGTCTCTACCAAAAACTTTAAACGTTTATATATTAGAACATTAATAACCGATTTAAATATATTTTTCAATAAACATACTATATTTACTTAAATTCTTCATGAAAGATTTTGATTTCAAAGATATAAAAATCATCTACCCTATTATATTAGTTTATAGTATAATATATAAGTGTAATGTAATATATTAGTAAATAGGTATACTCGTATCTACACTTAGACGTGTCTAGTGAGTCTGCCCTTCTATAACTGTTGAAAGCCTATTTGAATATCGTGAATAATATCTATTTCCCTGGTGGCCGTAACCCTTATCGCGGCGAAGCGACACTCGTCCCATCTATTGAAAAGGTTAGACGCTGCAGTAGATTGAATCTGTGATTGGATACCCGGACTCTCGGCCAGATTTTAAGCCATGTACTTATACAAGGTTACACAGGATGGTAGTACTAAGCTGAAAGGAGATCATTTTCCTCATGATTGTGAGAATTGTAACCACTTTTGTCATGGAACAACCATATTATTATCTATACATCGTTGGGATAAACCATGGACGAACTCTGAAATCGCATAAAATCAGCTGTGTTTTAATTACTTTTGCTCCGATCCGACCACTCCTAGCAACAGGAAGTATTCTGTTTTTGGTATAGGCGCCGGTTACCAGAGGCACACAAACACGCACCGACCACGCCGGCGAGGTCGAGGACTCGCCAGATCTGTCAGAAGATCGGTTAGATTCTCTCCAAATAGTCCACCAGATCAACCTACTAGGGCCCCAAGGCACACTCCTTCTGGGGTGCCAGGGCAAGTCTGACCCCACTCCCGGCGACGGCCAAGCCGAGGTTCGTACCGTCTGAGGTGCCCTTGAGCTAGTCGCCTATAACCTAAACTAGGCCTAGTGCCATTTGCGCTTGCCTAAAGTCCGGTGACGCTGTAGAGGCCATCTGAGGCCAACTGCATCAGTCATTCATAAAAAATAAATAAAAATAAATTACATTTGCTCGAGGTAGAATGACGTTTGAACAGCTGTTTTTTATTATTATTGAAAAAACTGAAATTTTACGTGTATCTTTGGTGTTATCAATAAACTATCGTGTTGTATATATTTTTTTGTATTATGTGTTTAGAAGTCTACCCAGACTTCTATACAAATTAATTTTAACGTAATTAGTTATTTTATGTTCGGCTCAGACCTTTTTTACTTGAGACGAGATTAACAAAGCTTTATGTTTTGCGGTTCGAGACATTGAATTATTTTTCTAACATTTTTTAGAACCTTCAAAGAACTTGAAGCTACAAACCGAATGAGTACCTAATCCATTTAGTAAAACCTTGGACAAAGATGTCGCGCCATAAAACTCTGGCTACACACAAAAAAAAGAGAACTTAAAGTCGATTCTTAAAATAATGAACTTGTTTATGCTAAAGAAAGATGCCTTTTAGTTTCGGACTTACTCTATGGTTTCGGAGGCCAGGATGAATTTCGGACTCGGTGGTGGATTCACAAATGCCATTGAATTTTTTCAAGCAAGCTTACGATATTTTATTTACTGATAAGCCAGTGGTGTGAAAATCCGTACATACACTTTGAGGAGCTTGTCGGTACGGGCCCGGGATTTGAATCTACAACCTTACGATTCCGAGTCTCCGAATTAGGCTAACAAGGCTTTTTTAAATAGGCTTAATTTATATAAAATTTTGAATAGGTACGTATCTCGTGGTAGGTATGTGTATTGTACTGGTTGGTTAGTCACCGCATCCTGTGTTTAGTGTTACATTATCTTTGCCAGTGCTTTTTTTTTTTTCTTAGTTTTTGGCATCGCACGTTGTGCATTCTGCCAGTGTCAAGCTTATGAATTTTTACATTTATTTGTTATCATCAAGTCATATAAGTCATGAAATCACAGTAAGTCACATGAAATTAGTCCTAGTCGAGTCCAAGTCATACCCCAGTAAAGTTGTGGTGACTTTACTATGAGCTTCTACGGAGTTTTGAAAACAACACGAAAAGACATGTTTCACCACATTATATCACTTGCCCACACTCGTGCATGTAATTCAACACTCAATGAATAAAACACCACCATTTTTAATCATTAATTCGCGAAAAAACACAAGTTTAAGAAAATAATAGAATGCAACGACATGATTTTTCCGTGTTCCCGCCAAAAAAAACCTTGCCAGTGCTTACTCTATAGCGCTGGAGATTATGTCAGAGTGGATCAAATGTCACTGTCAGACACCTGTTTTCCGTCAGTTTTTGCCACGATATATAAAATTAAATCGCCGTCGTTTATTTGTTTATATATTATTACCTTGTATTGTTTTTGTTTGTTTCTGGTTATATTTGTTTGTTTAAGCGTACCCTGCCGTGTGGTATGCGTGGGGGACGTCACCAACGGTTCCAACGGAAGACCAGCGCTGGCTGTTCGCAGCCAGCATTATGCTGAGTTGGAACCGGTTTGTGGCGAAAAACTATTTTGTACTGTTTAAATTTGTTATGAGTTTATATTGTCTTGTCTTGTGTACAAATGTGTTTTTTCTACAAATAAAATATTGTCTATTGTCTATTGTCTATCTATCATGTTTTTAACTTTATTCGTCCCAGAGAAAAGTTTAAAGCTCTAGCTAACGATGGCTTAGCCTCAAATATACGCTGATGCATGGACGAAATCAAACCGAGGTCTGCACATATAAATAAAATATAATAAAACGCTCTCAAACAAAACTATTATGTAAGAATGTTTTCTAATGCTTGAGAAAAAAAACGCGTTAAATAAATGTACGCCATTTCGTAGTCTATTGTATCAAAATGCTGAGTGTTGCTGTAAGTGTACAGCGATTATAGAATAGGTTGAAAATTAAATATATTTTATCCTCAGGCCCTTTATGTGTTTTTTTATGTGGGACTTACGGCCTGTCATCACAAAAAACAAAAAAAAAATCTGTAAAACCCGGTCACAATATCTGTGCACCTGACCTCGTGACGTCATATCGGCGGTCTGGGTACGGTGTGAAAAAAAGTTTTTTCGAGAAATGTGGAGGTAAAAAAAATTACTAACCTTTTCAAATCAATTTATTATTGATGAAGGGTTTGTTATTAAAAAACAATAATAACAAAAATAACAATAAAGCGAGGTGCACAGATATTTTGACCGGGTTGTAGTTGAATATTTTGTTTCGTGATTATATGGTTAGTCTTATAGTAAAACTTGTACAAAATAATGAATTTGGTACAAAACAGTTGTCGTACCTACAGCGCAGCGACGACGGTGATAATGGAATGGACGGGCCCAGCGCTTGCAAATCGATCAAAATTAACAAGACAACACAATCAAGCATACCTAGCTAAAAGTATGCATATTATATTTGCCGGAAAATAGAGATAGCGAATCTAATTACTGCATGACAAAAAGAGAACACATGTACATGTATTAGAAGTTTGTATTGTCGTATCGTACGGCTCACATGTCGCAAAAGCAGAGTATGACTGATGCGAGTGGAGAGCCGGCGCTCAACATAATAGTCTTCAAAATCCGTGCGCTTATTTCCCGTGCATTCATCTTATCATTGTCGCTGCTTATTTGAATGTGAGCGTACCCTATTTAACTTGGTTATCGCGAGCCTAGAGCCGCAATATCGAGGATAATAACATTAATGTCGATATTGTGGCTCTTGGGCGTTCGATGTGGTTCGACAGAGTTGTGGTTTGTTTAAACATGGCAACTTTATGCGCAGTTGAAGAATTGAGAAAACAATACTATACTGTTGGTAAGTACGAAAATAATTTCAGTTTCAACAAATTTTAGACTCGCTTTACACTAAGTACTTACTTTGCAGCTGGCAACATTTGATGCATTTTTTTTCTTAGTTGTGTCAAGTTTATGAATTTTCAGGTTTTTTTAACTTTAATCAAGTCAAATATGTCATGAAATCACAGTCAGTTACACGAAATCAGTCATAGTCGAGTCCAAGTCATGCCCCAGTAAAGTTGTGGCGACTTTACTATGAGCTTCTACGGAGTTTTGAAAACAACACGAAAATACATGTTTCACCACATAACACTTGCCCACACTCGTGCATGTAACTCAACACTCAATGAATAAAACACCACCATTTTTAATCATTAATTCGCGAAAAAAACACAAGTTTAAGAAAATAATAGAATGCAACGACATGATTTTTCCGTGTTCCCGCCAAAACTCTTTTGATTTGATTTGATGCATTGCTTTCTATTGTTTCTACTCGTTTTTTTTACTTGTCTATTTCTAGTGAGTTTGTAAACATTTCAAAGTGTTTGTTTTTATACTGCGTTAAATCTACAGCAATCTGATCTGACAACAGACCTGATATCAACATGTCACATATCTTAAACTATTTGCAGCCAACGATTTTAGTTGCTCGCATGTAATTCACATAAAGCTCAGACTAGCATCTTCGGATCAAAATTAGCGTTTTGAATATTCAACGAGGCGTAACATTCTATTAAGTATTTAGTTCAAACAGGTTTAGGGTTGTTAAAGTTCTTCAGTTTGCTTAAGAAGTACCCATTTGCATTGAAAAAGCTAGTTAAAGCTGTAATCTAGAAAATTATTCTATAAGTACGTCGTTAAGGCAAATCTTGCTTGGTTTTATTCCATTATATGCATTCTATCACGGACAGATTTCTAGCTCCTTTAACACTGGTAGCCTTTTAAACCCAACTGCATTTCGTCTAGCTGTCAGCTTGTGCTTGGGTGCGAGGTGCTGTGAGGTCCATCGCTGCCAGTGTGGGACTGCTGTCGATCAGCTCGGTCACCAGCGCTTCGTGAGCAAGAGAGACCATCTCTCTTGCTCACGAAGCGCTGGTCGAATCGGCCGCCACGCTAGCCTGAACGATATCATAAGCCAGGCTTTTTCCACCGCCAATGTTGCAGCTGTGCTCGAACCGAGCGGTCTTGCGCGTGACGATGGCAAAAGACCTCACGGTATGACACATGTGCCTTGGAAGTTGGGACGGCTCCTTGTATGGGACGCAACTTGCGTGGATACTTTGGCACCGTCTCATCTTCCTGAGACACAGAGTAGGGCGGTGCGGCGGCAAATTCGGCAGAGCAGCACAAACGGCGCAAATATGCTAACCTCGGCATAGGTTACATATTTGAGCCGTTTGGTGTTGAGACATTGGGTCCGTGAGGACCGGGAGCTCATCATCTTTTCAAAAATATATCCGAGCGCCTGGTCGACGCGACGCGTGACCAAAATGCTGGCGTTTATTTGGCCCAACGCATAAGCATTGCCATTCAGCGTGGCAATGCCGCCAGCATGCTGGGTACGCTGCCGACTGGTGGGTTTGAGCATTTGGATTGTCTCTAGACTTTCATCGGTCTGGATACAATCCTTTTTTTTTGTGTTGTAGGCTAAGTAGTCTTTGTAGTTTGTTGTAGTTAATAAAGGTTTATGCCATTAATATTAATTAATTATTATTTAATTTATAAATAAAAATAAAAAATTATACTATTTTTATTATTAATAAATAATGCGCGAAGTCTACTACTATAACAAACTTAAATAAACTACTATGTATATAATAGGAAATAATTAATTTAAAAAGAACAACCGACTTCGATTTCGCCTACCAGCCCCCGTAGCACGCGGCGAGGACTAATTGGTCTTTCCCCGCGCGGGATGGTGACAAAGCTAGAATATGGATACGTCTGTCTTGTATTCGCGGGGAAAAAATATTGGATAGACGTTTATCACGGCTCGCGTGCTAGGCGGTCATATAAAACATTCGCATTTAATTTTGTTCCACCATGAACGTTGCTATGGAACTAATGCGAATTCATCTGACAGCCTGATAGCTCAGTTGGTAGCATGTCTGCCTTCAGAGCTGTAGGGCGTGGGTTCGATCCCCACCCAGGACAAAAATGTTTGTGATGTACATCGATGTTTGTTCTGTGTCTGGGTGTAGTATGTATTATAAGTATGTATTTACAAAAAAATATGTACATAAGTATTTCTATGTTTTTAAAGCTTAAACAGGAAGAAAAATTATGACCTCCGGCAGGACTCGAACCTGCATACGAGCAGTCGCTATGGGTTTCCGTCCCAACTGCTTTGCCAATTAAGCTACAGAAGTATCTGCCTTAGATGCCAAATTTCCGAACCTGTGCCACCAACGCTTTAGTTGGTAGCTTACTACCAACTAAAGCGTTGGTGGCGCCATATGTAATATTTTTTTTTTTTTTGTAATTTTTTTTTTTTTGTTTTTTTTTTTTTTTTGTAACACAAATATTTACCCAAGCCGAAACCGTTGCAGGTTCCAAGGTGTGGGCAGGTTTAAGTGTGGAATCACTTCATACAAAAATATTCAAAATTGTACATAAGTATTCTATCAGCTATGTGGTTTCCATAATACAAGCTTTGCTTAGTATGGGGCTAGATGGCGCTGTGTGTAATAAATGTCCCCCAATAGTTATTTATTTATTTATTTACCCTTAGCATCACATGGTCCATTAATTGCAACACTTGAATAAATTTTATCCATATTTGTATTGTAACAAACTACTTGCTTACAATATTTCATGATAATCGGTCCATGGATCTGCAAGTTAGCGTCAAACGAACGAACAAATATTTTTTTTCTATTTTGAGTAAATTCTCAGACTAGCTTCGCACGGTCTGTGAAATGAAATGTATTTGCACCTCCACCTGTCGTTATTTCAAATTGTCAATGCATAACATTTTCACAGTCTAGTAGACATCGATATAGAAAACGGAGCTGCTCTATTCGATGGGACACGAATACACAGTGAAGGCATAAAAGTAGAATTGTAGGATTAATAAATATAAAAAATAATGATACGCTTTTCAACCGACTTCAAAAGAGGAGGTTCTCAATTTGACTGTATGTTTTTTTTTGTATGTCTGTTACGCGATTACTCCACCAATTATGAATTGATTTTGATTATTGTTTTTGTTTCGTAGGTGATACTTGTGGTGGTCCCATATAAATTTTATCGAAATCGGTTCAAAAGTTTGGTTTTTAAATCAAAATAAACTGAAAAAAAAAACATATCGTCGAATTGAGAAACTCATTTTCACTCAGTAAAAAAAATACAAATAACCGACTTCAACTTCGAATACCTGGATGACATCTTCATATTTTCAATGATCAATGTATATTACATACATACAAAAATAAATAAATAAAACATACAGTTGAATTGAGAACCCCCTTTTTGATGTCGGTTGTAAATAACAATAGTCAGTAAAGCGCTGAAAAGAAAAACTACATTTATAAATTGTGTAAGTCAAATAAATTATTAAGTGGATAGTAAGATACTTATAATTTTGACAGTCATTTTTACTCAGTGTTGAGAATGATGGTAGTTGTAATGTTGTAAACCATAGTAAACGGTAAATTGGTTTAAAAAAACCAGCGCAGGTTTTCTATTGGGACCGGGAAATGTCGTCACGCATAACAAGGTAACAGTGGAATGCGGTACTTACTTGGGTCTTCAAGTCGCGAGTGAATTTGTTTCTTTTGGTTTATTCCACTATGTTCACCTGGGTGAAATCACCTAGGTGAACAAAGCGGAATTATAGGCAAGCGTGCTCCATCTTTGACAGCAATTTAGACGAGAAAGCCAAACCCTGCCTATTAAAAAATTGTCTACTGACTCCACTGTGTCAAAAACCCTGTTAACTTGATCAAAAATAGTCGAATTTATACAGATATCAAATACTACGATAGATAGAAACGCAACGAGCTAGCGCATTGTTTTAATCTGGTCTCGTCTAGACATTTTACTGAGCTATATTTGGTGTTTCATTTCAAGATTATACGGAGCTAACTGTCGAAGAAGCTTGGCTATGTTAGAAATAGCTTTGTATAAAAATTTATATGTTTTTTTCATCGTTTTTCGTATCGCACTTCGTGTATTCTGCCAGTATTGAGTACATTATGTAATTTTCAAATTGTGAATTTTTTTGAATGAAACAAGTCTTAGCCTCAGGTAAAGTCACACACATAGAGTAAGTAAATACTACGTAAAAGTAAATACTACGTAATAAGAGACGGGTGTTCCATAGAGAAAAACGAAAAAAACTGTCACTCAAAATGTTTTTTTTAAATACCAATAAAAAAACAAAAGTATGAAAAAAGTATAAAAGAATATTAAAAAAAAATACTTTTGACGTAATGGCAGAGCTGACATTTATTTTTTCCTTAGTTTTTGGCATCGCACGTTGTGCATTCTGCCAGTGTCAAGTTTATGAATTTTTACATTTATTTGTTATCATCAAGTCATATAAGTCATGAAATCACAGTAAGTCACATGAAATTAGTCCTAGTCGAGTCCAAGTCATACCCCAGTAAAGTTGTGGTGACTTTACTATGAGCTTCTACGGAGTTTTGAAAACAACACGAAAACACATGTTTCACCACATTATATCACTTGCCCACACTCGTGCATGTAATTCAACACTCAATGAATAAAACACCACAATTTTTAATCATTAATTCGCGAAAAAACACAAGTTTAAGAAAATAATAGAATGCAACGACATGATTTTTCCGTGTTCCCGCCAAAACTCCCCAAGAGCTGACATTGTCAGCCTGACAATACATATAATCACCTCAAATAGGGATGTACATTTTCTTATCGATAAATTTGCTACATAAATGTAGGGGGGGGGGGGGAGGATAATGTATGGTACATTAATTTAAGATCTCTGTACACTTAGTAGCAAATAAATAAATATGAAAGTATTTCATTTCATTTTTGGCAATTTTGTTTTATTTTTATTTAGTGAGTTTATCCATTACAAACAAACTTTATAATATTAGTAAGTAAGTAGTGTAGATGGCCGTTTTTTTAATGAAAGCAATCAGTAGTGTAGTTCCGTATTTTAGACTGAGTGTTCAAGATGAGATAGTGTGTTTCCCCAGTGGCTTGCCTTTGACTCTATCTCTACCTCTATGCCACTTTCCGGTCTTTAATGCAGGTTGTACTCTTTGATGGTCTTCGAATTGCCGAAAGAATCCACTGATGGCATCATCTTCGATGTCGTTTTATCCCAAGGATCTTGTGGTCAAGCATTATCTTGGCGCACTTGGCGGTGATTAAAATTTTGTGATTCGAGGGTATCATGTGTTTCGATCTTGCTGGTCGCTCCATCTCAGTCTCATGCAGAGTCGCAATACCACTTTCTGCACTGAAACCTGCCATAAATATTGTCTTTTCATGGCTCCCCGGATGACCTGGAAAGTGACGTTATTATTATATTTTATGGCTGCTTCAGCCTCCTCTACTCCCTCTTAAATTTGATTACTGCTTCCTAGCCTGTTTTTTTTTAAATTTATTATTATTGCGCTATGAGCGCGAATACCACGCGCGTACTGGCGCTATTTTGTATTTTTTTTAACGTAAATAATGAACATCGACAGTCGATAAAAAAAGGGACAAACACTATTGTTAGACTATTTATGGCTTATTTTCTTAATATTCCTTATTATTTAAGCTAAAACTGTAAATCAAGTAATTCTTATTCTATAACAGCCTTACATAATTAGTTTTTTGATGCTTACCTATCTTCATCCAAAGGAAATTTTGCCAGGAAGATTCGCTTTTGGTCATTTGACTGGCCGGATCTAATACCACATATTTAACACGTTTTCATTATATTTAATTATTATTAGGTTACACTCATTGTCTCATTCACATAATACCATGTTTTTACGTGATAAATTTAGGAATTTTGGTTAAAACAGGAAAATGATGCTTAACAATAACAAACAATTTTTGACAACCAAATCAAAACAGTAAATCGTAGTGGTTAAAACTCTTTGGTTGGCGACTGCGTAAATAGATAACTAACCTAAGCACCATTATTCCAGGAGTTTTTATCAAGAACGCGAAAAAATTAAGTCGCCGCATTGTACCTATTATTTTCCAAAACTTGTGTTTTTTCGGGTGTTACTGCATAAAATTAGTGGCGTTTTATTAATTAAGTGCCAGTTGACGTGCATGAGTATGGGCAATTGGTATAATATAGTGTAATATGTCTTTCGTGTTGTTTCCAAAACTCCGAAGAAGCTTGTAGTAAACTTGCAACGACATTATTAGGACATGATTGGACTTGAACCTGACTTACTGTGTGTGACTTGGACTCAGGCTAAAACTCATTTAGTCGGAATAAGAAGGATCGATGAAGAAATATTTATTCGGCTGAAGGCCTAGCTTCCATGGCCAACAACAAATTATAATACACCATTATTCCTAGTGCACTTTTCATACATGACTTGTCCATTCTGTCACTATGGCACTTTCGCCAGGCTGGTCACACAGAGAAAGTCAGGGTCAAGTTAAAAAATCATTTCCTAGGAAAATTGTTGCGATTGAAGCCTTTACTAAGTTCTGAAAATTAGCTCGAAAAGACACGTTTCACCATTTTACATTATTTTGCCACTACACGTAGGCGTAATTAGACTCTTAACATAACGCCACCGTTTTTAATCATATATTTTTTAATCTTGAAAAAACAAATTTTGGAAAATAATACAATGCAATGACAATGTTTTTTTCAAGTTCCTGGCAAGACTCCAAAATGTACCGAACTACAAATAAGAAAGAAAAAAAATAAGTACAAAAGAGGGATTAACTACTACTAGGCTAAATAACGTTTATTAAGACCCGACGGAAATTAAAAAGAAAAACGAGCGGTCTACTTCTTACCTTAGCAAGTGAAAATTTTTGATCAACGATTCATGAAAAAGAACTAAACCTTGATAGTACTTTTTTTTTCTTATTTCCTCCTAGGAGGTTTATGGCGCCGCACTTTGTGCATTTGCCAGTGTCAAGTATTTATTTGTATCAAGTTTTCGATAAATTTCAAGTCGAATGAGCCTAATTCACAGTCAAAGTCACACTAGTAAGTCAAAGTCACACTAGTATGTCTCAGTCAAGCCCAGTCATGCCCTAGTAAAGTCGTGGCAACTTTACTGCAAGCATTTTCGGAGTTTTGGAAACAATACGAAAAGACACATTTCTCTACATTCTATCCCTCAAACTCATGCGCGTAAATCAACACCCACCATTTTTATGCATTAACACTAAAACCACAAGTTTTGGAAAATAATACAATAAAGCACCTGTTTTTTTTCCGCGTTCCCGCCAAAAACTCGATAGTTCTTGTTCTACCGTTCACAGGAATTTAATTACCTAGCTGTTTCTCATAGCTAATTGAAAGTGGAACGTCTTATAAAACGAACTAACATAAATAACCTGGCCAGGTGCAATGTAGGTGAGCTACATAGTAGAGCATGTACAATTTATTTCACACTAGGTGCTACATCTCCTGTCTACGTAGTGAATCGCGTAGAAAACGCTACCATTTGTCAGGCTTATAGAAACGATTGCTCTACCCTTGCACACAGGTTTTCTTTTCGTTTATATTTATAGTTATTATGATGTTGGTGTTTTGTTTTTAATTTAATGTGTATGAATAATGTTAATGTAAGTGTGTTATCTTGGACAGATTGTTCAGTTAGGTAGGTCCAACTTCGACAAAGAGGTTGCCCGAAGAATCCAACTCGGATAGGCAGCGTTCGGGAAATTGCGTAATATCTTTTCGTACAAAATCCCTCAGTGTCTGAAGACAAGGGTCTACGACCAGTGTGTGTTGCCAGTGATGACATATGGAACTGAAACGTGGTCTTTAACTGCTGGCCTTTTGGAGAAACTCGGAGGCACGCAACGGGCAATGGAGAGAGCTATGCTCGGAGTTACTTTGCGCGATAGAATCCGGAACGAGGATATTCGCCAAAGAACCAAAGTTACCGACATAGCTCGCAAGATTTGCAAGTTGAAGTGGCAATGGGCAGGCCACATCGCTCGAAGAACTGACAACCGATGGGGAAGAAAGGTTCTTGAGTGGCGACCGCGAACCGGAAGACGCAGCGTAGGCGCGGCCTCCCACTAGGTGGACCGACGACATTGTAAAAGTCGCGGGCAACCGGTGGATGCAAATGGCAGGTTGTCGTACAGTGTGGCGGTCTAAGGGGGAGGCCTTCGTTCAGCAGTGAACGTCTCCGGGCTGATGATGATGATGAAGTATGTATAATTATGGACTAAATGTGTCTGAAATAAATGATTAAAATAATAAACAGTTCACAACTGAAATTGAAATGAATCTTAGTAGTTCTGCGATTAGCACTATTATCAGACTTCGCGAACTGAACCTCACGACATTATCTTGGAGTTTTGGCGGGAACACGGAAAAATCATGTCGTTGCTTTCTATAATTTTCTTAAACTTGAGTTTTTTCGCGAATTATTGATTAAAAATAGTGGTGTTTTATTCATTGAGTGTTGAATTACATGCACGAGTGTGGGATATAATGTGGTGAAACATGTGTTTTCGTGTTGTTTTCAAAACTCCGTAGAAGCTAAGCGAAGTCGCCACAACTTTACTATGGAATGACTTGGACTCGACTATGCCTAAATTCGTGTGACTAACTGTGATTTCATGACATATTTAACTTGATTTTAATTAAAAAAATAGAAAATTCTTAAACTTGACACTGGCAGAATGCACAACGTACGATGCCCCGAAAGCTTCGCCCATACATATCCAAGTTAAACAAATTTAAATTACAAACTCTGGAATCCCGACGCTGCTATACTGATTTTGTGTGTCTGTTTAAAATTCTACATTCCTATTTTGACTCGCCCTCCCTTCTTTCAAGCATTAATATAAATATTAGACCAAGACTTCGAGACAGTCACTCAAAAACTTTTGTACTGCAAGTTTTCAAAAACAACACTACATATTATAACCCGGTTGTTAGGATGTGTCGCCAATACAACGAAACTTCAAAAGAACACTATACATTATTGGATATTTTTGATAAAAATTTACCCAAGTTTAAATTTGATATTAGAAACATTTTATACGTAACCTATACAAATACAAATAATGTAACTTGATAGTTGTAAGTACTTGTTGGTTAGTATTTTTTTTCTTATTTCTTGGCTTCGCACGTTGTGCATTCTGCCAGTGTCAAGTTTATGATTTTTTCAAGTATTATATTAAAATCAAGTCAAATATGTCATGATATCACAGTCAGTCACACGAAATGAGTCATAGTCGAGTCCAAGTCATGCCCTAGTAAAGTTGTGGCGATTTTACTATGAGCTTCTACGGAGTTTTGAAAACAACACAAAAAGACATGTTTCACCACATTATATCACTTGCCCACACTCGTGCATGTAGTTCAACACTCAATGAATAAAACACCACCATTTTTAATCATTAATTCGCGAAAATACACAAGTTTAAGAAAATAATAGAATGCAACGACATGATTTTTCCGTGTTCCCGTCAAAACTCCTGTTGGTTAGCTAACCAACAGGACTCTTATGATAGCTTTGTATTCAAAATACCTACTCTAGTTTTTTTTTAAATGTTGGTAACCATTGCTTCGGAATTATAAAGGTTTCATTAATTAATCATGCTGTTTACACATGCTTAGGCACATAGTCTGGCTCGAAATTATACCTAGCTAATAATGTATATGTTTTGACTATGTTCTGTTTTGTGTATCAATAAATAAAAGATGCCTATAACTAAGAAAAAATAAAATAAAAAAAAGACATTATCTTGACAACTTGCCGAATTTGCTCACTACTTTTTCACTTATTACAAGTTCTTGTTTAGAATTGAGTTCCTACCGAAAGTGAAAAAAGAGGGGGGGGGGGGGGGTACCCCATAAAATCTAATTTACATTAGGTGAAAAGTGTCGAAGATACTGTCAAAGATTTTTTGTAGATGTGTAAGATGGTTTGCTTACAACAGCTTAGCTGATGTTACGTAACGGTATAGACGACTGTAGTCAGACACATTTAGTCTAGAACGGGAACTGGATCTCAAGTGAAGCTCAACACACACTCAGGTGCTTGACGGTCTTTTGTCGGCAAATATTTTGTGTGTTTGTACCTACTTAGTAGGTCTAAGTATAGTAGTAAGTAGTGTAGTAAATACGTCAAACACTGTTCTAATCTATCACGGCTGTTGGTAGTACAAACGTCTACAAACAACAGATTCTTATGGTGGAAATCTAAGTATTTTCCTCGAAATTCCATGTAACGTTGCCCAAAGTTAATATGTGGATTCCAGACAGGGCAAGCACATCTGAAGGTCAAGAGGAAACTCAAGAATGCCGTACAAAGGAACTAAGAAATTTCGTGGCCCTTGCTGTGCACAGAAAAGCGACGGCTCTACTCTTAGTCTCACTTCAGTGTTGCTGTGCGTGTAACTGTAATGTTGCTATGGTACATAATAGTAGATTATGCACTAAGGGAATAAAGTAGTGTCTTACGTCGCTGGCGGCATAATTAACCCTGAGCGTGAGTCTAGAGTTATATAGAGTCCTGAGTGAAGCGAGGGGTTCAAGTTGCCCAAGACGAAGACAGGCTATTTACTATCACACTTTTTTTTTTCTATTTTTCACACCTTCTGCGAGACAATTAAAAGCCACGGCTCTTTAAATTAAAATTCACTGACAATCACAGGACCAGACACCGTCTTTTGTTTCACATTCTTTGCAAACGCACTTTTTTTTTGAGTTCTGCTTGTGGTGGCCATCTGGCCAGTTAGATTTTCAAACAAACCTCTATATAATGCCATAGGGCCATTTTTTTACTGAGAATTTTCCACGAGCTTCCACATGAATTTGACGTTCCAAATTCAAATCACTTTATTCCTTAGGAAGTTTCATACAACTTTATATCCCTTAAGAGATAATGCTTTACTTTACGTTGAGGTTGCATAATATGTAATTGGACATTGTCGAGCAGGTGGTGTGAAAATACTTTTGTAGTGGTAGGACTCTCCTGCAGAGTCCGCCTGGGAAACCACCACACCTTTGCCAGTTATTCTATCGCCAAGCAGTAGTGTGCAAGCATTACTGTGTTCCGGTTTGAAGGGCAATGTTACTCGATACATTACTGGGTATGACGAGATTTGACATCTAATATCTTAGGGGGACGAGCACAGTACAGTGTGGCGCAGGATTGTATTCGCAAGTTCACAATTCTGGCACGCTACTGTTATGGGTATGTGACGCTTACCACCAGGCAAACGTCTTGCTCGTCTCGTCACTTGATTGTATAAAAAAAACTAACAAATAACAAATGTACCTAAGTTCAATGTTTCAGGCGGACGTATACTTAACCGCTCTACCAGTTCACGAAATGCCTATAACGAGCTCTGAAATTTCACAATAATTATTATAATAAAGTTAAAATATATGGTATACTCTAATGGTTTTATTTAGGAACATCATCATTTGTCCACAAACGATTTGAATTATTTATAGCATTCGATAGAAAATAATTTAAAAAAGGACGAGTTGATCAAGGATCAGTAAGGCACAACCCAAAAAAATCTCAAAGAAATCAACCGGGATCTTACTGAGTTGGGGCCGTTTTGTGGCAAAAATCGATATCATTTTCTTATTTTTCCTAATTTATTTTGTTTGTGTGCTATGTTTTTTTGTTGCAAATAAACTATTGTCTATTGTGTATCTTTTAAAACTTATTTCACATTTTTAAGTACACAAAGTAGAAGTTATTACAGATTTTTCTGTTTTAAATTCAAATTTATGTTTCTACATAATTGTATTTGTATTAGACGATATCTAGTTTGATCACGGTGATGCAGTTAAACAGATCTAAGAATTGTGTGTGATAGTTTAAAAAAAAAGAGAAAAGAAAATGGAAAAGAGAGCTAAAATAATCTAATCACACACTACAGGGTGTTAGTTTGAACACCGTTATCTTTCTAAGATATCATTTTACTCATCATTATGAACAACTTTTACTATGGGGCCAACCCTGAAATCACGAAAAAAAACAGCTGTTCCATACATATAGGTTCATCGATCTTGGACAAATGTATGGAACAGTTGTTTTTTTTTCGTGATTTCAGGGTTGGCCCCATAGTAAAAGTTGTTCATAATGATGAGTACAATGATATCCTAGAAGGATAACGGTGTTCAAACTAACACCCCGTATAATGTAGACTAAGGACACACTATAGTGTAGACTAACACCACAGCGTAGACTAACACTATAGTGTACACTGGACCTGGGTATGTCCTAAAACTGCATCCAGAACCACCGGAGGACGGGCAGCGTCCTCTCGGTAAAAGGTGGTGAGCATTATGTGATCCCCAAGCGGCCTGCTAAGAGTGGGGATTATGGCAACCCAGCCTTATTAAGGAGGAGGCCTACGTCCAGCACTGGACGTCTTCTAGCTGATGATGATAGTGTGGCTTGCATCCAAGATACGATGTAGCTAATATGAAGATTCTCTTAGACCTGCCAACCCGTTCAACTCAAAGATAAGAGAGACGGTTCTTTTTCACGACGGGTTGTCCTGATGAAATTATTCCTAAAAGATCGCTGAACACACCTTATCTGTATAAATGGGTAAAAGAAGGAACTAGAATTCACAATGCCACGCAATCAGGTTCGTTTAGAAAACGCGACGGTGGCTCTTCCACTGAATTGTCAAAATAAGTTGTCAAGGCTGTAAAGGATTTTTGCCATGAGCAATTTTCGAGCAATCAGTTACATTTCTGAAAGGGTGTTTAGCATCGCGCCTCCTAATTTCACTTTAAGGGGAGATAAAGCAATTTGTGTGAGAAGTGCCGTCTTAAAGTACTTTGGTGTTTAACTCTGTATAATATTGGCATTTATGCTGCGATCGGTATTAAGGGCTCTGTTTTAAAAAATCACGTGCATTTATAGCTTTTATGGCTAGGTTTTTATGAGTTTGTGTTTTCCCTAACATTCTATTTGTATCTATAAGATGTGAGAAGTGAAGTAACGCTATTGTAATCTTTAAAAAAAAATGTATGTATGTTACGTAATTACTCCGCCAATTATGAACTGATTTTGATGATTATTTTTGTTTGGTAGGCAATACTTCAGAGATACGGTACTACTCCCATATAAATTGTATCAAAATTGGTTCAGTACTTTGGTTTTTATGTGAAAATAACTAGAAAATATGAAGATGTCATCCAGGTATTCAAAGTTGAAGTCGGTTGTATTTTTTTTAAAAAGCGTATTATTATTAGTCGTTCACAACGACGTTTACTTTAAGGCCAACCTTGAACTCACCTGAAACCAAAAAACTCCTTTCAACGTAACCCTATACAGCTAGGTCAACTTATTTAATTTCTATATCAGTCGCTTATGAAAAACTATCAACGTCGGAAACTTCTGCGCTAATTCTTGTTTACTTTCTTTGAGGATCTAGCTCTCTTTGGTTCAAAATCAAACATTTTATAATACATCAGTAAATTAATTATTTCTAAACGGAAACCGGAAACTATTACCAAAAAGTATCGATAACCATATCGATAGTTTAATATCGAAAATATCAATCTCTATGTTGTTTTCTTTATTGATGACGTATACTCGTGTATTTACTGTAAAATGTTATCTTCCTGTTTCCGGAAAGTGACAGTGTGTGTAAAGTTTTAGCTGGTGTTTGATTTTTTGTCAAGTGAGCGTCTCACCGATTACTTGTGTGCGTTCCTCGTCCCCCGCCGAAATTGACAGGCTGTTTTGTTTGAAAATGAGATTTCATTTCCTATCCACATAATCAAAGTTTGCTTTGGACAAATAATCAAAAGTCCACGAGTCCCAGATGCTCTATTTATAGTGCTTCGCTGAAAGCAGCATGATTTTGTTGAATTTTCCAAGGAACAGAAAAGTATAGAGAGGAGATGGAATTGCAATAAATCTTTGAAGCAATAAAAGGTGCAAACCAGGTTTACGCATGTGTAATTTATTAATAATTTCGCATTTATTAGTAGGATAATAAGATAAGTTTAGAGTTTTGACTGAATCTGATAATTTAACCGAAGAATTAATTGAAATCAACTAGAAAATTTCTGAAATATAAGCGTAAAAAGTT
This sequence comes from Erannis defoliaria, assembly GCA_905404285.2. Taxonomy (NCBI): domain Eukaryota; kingdom Metazoa; phylum Arthropoda; class Insecta; order Lepidoptera; family Geometridae; genus Erannis; species Erannis defoliaria. The sequence goes on along the minus strand of FR990089.1, from coordinate 11,327,811 downwards.
TTTGGAAGGAAATGATATGTCCCATTCTAGCAAAAAAACATGCTATATATGGATGAGTAAGGATAAATCAGCTGTTCCAGAAAAATATCATTCACCCTCATCATTGTGAACAAGGTTAACTGAAACTAAAAGTTATTAATTGGTAATAGTAGATTACTCAAACATGTATTGTCTCCTGAGGCGAAGCCGAGAGTGACAATACATGAGCTCTAAAGCTTGTTTACTTGCTCCCTGCGGCGCTAAAGTCCTTTAGCCCCGCTATGCGGAGCGAAAGGAACCATTTTTTTCCCTGCATCGTATACACACCACGGGAGCAAGTAAAGAAGCTTCAGATCTTATGTTTGTCATCCTCGGCTTTGCCTCGGGAGACAATATACTTACCTATTTACATGAGATCTGAGACATTCTTTACTTTTGCTTCCTAGGTAAGTTATCTACTATTCAAACACAATTGTGAGTAAAACTGACTTCCTTTCCTGATAACAGTTAGTCAGTTACAACTAGTAATACCGTACCTACCGCATAAACCCTGTAACAATGATTTTCTCCCTGTGCTTATTTGGTAAGGGGTACTTATAACGCTTTGAGTGATATAGTAGCATATTAAGTTCTAAGCCTTTTTTTGTGTTGGAAACTGGAATCACTGTTTGCCACCTCCTCATTTCATTAACTCTGGTCATCTCTTGAGGCTCTTTGTTCGATTTGTCAACAGAGGGCGCTTTCATTGGGGCCAAGTGACGACGGCAGTAATTAGAGGCCCACGAATGTGGTTACAAGTTCTATGCTATGCTAGTAGGTTGAGTGACCAATCCCCAAGCAGCCTGTACTAGCCTATAGCTAGACTTGAATTTAAGGTAGGGCAGCTGTTGTTACAGGTATGGCGCTTCACAGTACTTTGCTTATTATTAGTTGATGGTATCTTTTAAGGTAGGGCATTAGTATTTTAAAGTAGGGCGTTGCCCGTCAGTGCCCCCCCCCCCTGGCTACGGGCCGACCCCCCCCCCCCCCCCTTTAAGGAAGATGCATTCGTTTAGCAGTGGGAATGATAATGAACAGTGGAATAATACTCTGCTTTCTTTAGTGTGTTTCCTAATATAAGTACCTACAATCTTAGGAGAAAGCGAGTGAATCTCGAAGCTAAGTTGCGTGTTATGTCGTAGACCGTATTATTAGAGATTCACAGATAGTGGTCATCCGCAAGCCAATTTGCGTGGGTGTGGGTGAGAATGTGTAAGTTAGCATGAAAACGAAAATCCATACCTCTTCATTACTCTGGCAAAGCATCACAATGATCGCGCGGCATTATAAGAGCAGGAAAATAGGGCTTGAGCTATTACCGTAGATTGGAATCACTTTATACGTTCATGTTAGGTTACGTGAAACTATTACCGCCTTTAATATCTTACGAACAAAAAACCAAGAGTCTTTCTGACTCTATTTCTATTATAATTAGTTTATTATTTTTTTCAGATTGTTTCTGAACTTCCAGAATTAAATACCTGTCTGGAAGCTGTGCGACCTTTCGTCCATATTTCTCAATCAGTGGTCTCTGAAAATGGACCGTATTTAACAGTATCAACCAACTTATCTACAGAAATGGCCAAATATGGATGTCAACAATTTTATATTAGCGGTTGTTGGAGTCGTTCAGAAAGTACGATGGTGTCGCCTTTTCACAGCTCATTATTTAAGGTGGTCGGCGTACAACATTGCTTCTCTCAAGTGACAAGGGCCTATGGAGTTCATTAGAGTAGAAAGTAGGATAGTGTGTTGCTCAAAGGTTTTGTACAGGCTTTTATCTTTTAAATGCAACGGAATCTCCCTAATGCTTGATTTGTACTGTTGACCATGTATGAATACGATTTGAGTGATATATATTAAAACGGGTTCATTTAAGTGTCAATGTTAAGAAATATATTTTACAACACATTTGCTCAAAAAGTGCATTTACTAAGCCTGTATATATCGTTCGAAAGTTACACATTACGCACCATATTACGGAGCGTGCGGTAAAGTAGGTACTCTCAGCATTTTACCGCACACTCAGTTGTATAGCGCCGTGCGTAAACTTTAAAGTATTTTTTAAATTAAAAAAAAAAAAATGAATTCCACTAAGGAGTTTCACATTACGAGAATAAATAAGCTAAATAATTGAACCTCATTGGAAGCGCTTTTGCTCAATACGTTTGTCACACTTTAATACTAAAGAGAAAATGAAACGAAAGATATAGTTCTAATTTTCACCACGCGCACGTGGCGCCATTTGCGGATTCACGCCATTTTCATATTAGAAACTCAGATAGAAACGTCAAAGCTTTTTTTTGTTCTTATGGCATTGCACATGGTGCACTTGCCAGTGTCAAGTAAATAATATCAGTTGTATCAGTTGTGACTTTCTGACTGATATTTATAAACAAAATAATAAAGTTTGTTTAATTATTACTGTTTTGTCGCAAATATGTTGTAAAATTTTGTATGATACTCGTGCGTAATTGGTTTTTACAAACTCGTAGTGACTATGGGCCCTCGACTTTGTCTTGGGCTTACATTCGTCTACTCATTTGTAAAAACCAGCTTATACCGCACTAGTATCATAAATAACTAGGTATTTCACAAATCATTATCGAAAAGTTTTTATCTAAGCTCAGTGTTAACGGATTCAAACTGCATTTCACTACTTTAGGCCGGGCGCATACGACGAGAAAAACCGTAAGAAAAACCGTCCGGTTTCGCCCGAAGGCGCTCCGTACATACATTTTGTACTAGGTCCCGCACACCGTAAGAAAATTCTCGAGAACCCCATCTCGCTCTCACCAGTTAATTGTGCGCAGTGTGTTACGGTCGTACGGCGCCGGACCAGTGCTTGACGGAAGCCGTGCCGAATGCGTGTGCGGACAGGCTTATAGGTAAGGTAGACAGACGAGTCTAGAAACATTGTAAAAAAAAAACTTAGCTATAACAATTCAATTTGTAAACATCACTCAATTCAGTCAACATCACTCAACTCGCCATCACTCGCTCATCACTCAACATTTTCAGTGGTCAGTGATTGTAAATCGACCATAGATTTGATTGTAAAACAAACATAGTCGGCGTTCTGCGCAGCGATCAGTATCATCGTCAACAAAGGAACAAAAAATCAAATAAAGGAACATTCATTAAACACAATCAAATATATGGGCGATCTATTAATAATTATCACTGTATCGGTACCTACATGTTCGCCATTTGAGATCTACTTCAAATTAAGTTATTTATTTATTACACACGCTTAACAAAACACAAAAAAACAGGTATTAAAAATTTCACTTATTACTAGCATGGTAATCTATAATTATACACTTACTAAAACGGGACAATTAGTTAATTTTGTGTAGCAGTCATAGAAATACGTTATAGTATACGTATTTCAACTTACTATGACATTTACTTAAATTTAAATTACTTATATTATTTTTGATCAATTTTATCTTTTCGATTTTGACATTATTGAATTTTTATGGATGTGACTAATGACTTGTATAAAAACTTTGATTTGATGATTTTATTTGGCCAATTTCTTGTATTTTTATAATATGTATATTTATACATATTATAAAAATTATATATTTATTTAAATTAAGTAAAAACATATTTATTTTCTATTACAAAGTACATGTCAAATTTGAATACACAAATAAAACAAATTAAATTTTAGTCAAATAACCCACCCCTGACTATACCCGGTGCAAAGGTGCCCATGACACTGGCAGCATTTCCGCGCTGAATGGCAATGGCCAGCCTTTGCACCAGGAACGAGCCGGAGCGAGAGTCACCAGTCGCCTCCTTAATACGGCGCCCTATCTCGCGGACTAAAGTTTTGGCATCGGCACCCCAACAGCCCATGGTCTCCACGGCGATAGGAACAAACAAATAATTTGGTTCCATCGCCGCGTATTTTTGCCGCGTATATTTATTTTATAAATTAGTTTTTTTAGTTGCAATCTAAGCCTTAAAGAATATTTCATTAATATCAACCAGAAGATATCCGCTGCTGAACGATAGGCAGCTCCCTTATTAGGCTGCCCCCTTATTAGGCTGACCCCGAATCAATAAACACTATTATTTATCTTGGTTGGATCACTGAAAGCCATAAAAATAAGTCTTTTGGCGTCTTTCGTGTGCACGAGAAAGTTATTGAATAACTTATTGTTGTTCACACCAAAAATGCACCAAAGCAAGGTAAAGGATATATTACCGTAAATTTGTGTACAGGGTCACTGGTAGAACACTTGTAACACTTTAGGATACCCATGAACAACTTTTACTATGGGATGAACTCAGAAATAGCAAAAAAGGATTGCTGTTCCATACAAAAATAGATTTTGACCCCGACAAAATGTATGAAACAGCTGGTTTTATTCGCGACTTCTTATTTAGTCCCATTGTAAAAGTAGTTCATAATGGTGAGTACAATAATATCCTAGAGTATTGCAAGTGGTTTACCAATCACCCTGTATGTGTGCGCTCGCAACTTTTTCAACCTTCAACCATTATCAACCCATTGTTGAGTATAGGTACCTATCCTCTTCAACGCGACTTGTTTTCCGCTCCTGTCAGTCTAATCCACTGCCTTCCTGCCGCCGAACAATGTCCTCCGGCCACAACGAGCTGGTAGCTGTAGCTGGAGCTGGCCCTATAGTCACTTCCCGTTCCATGGTTCTGTGACTGCTTTGGTCCACCGTCCGTCTTCTCTGCCAACGACTTATTATTATTGATCAAAGATTAACGGACAAAGACAGATTAGGTACTACAACTTGGAGGATCTAGCTCTCATCAAAGACTAGAACAGACAGATTTGGATAGACGTGACAGATGGATAGCTTAAAACTATGAAAACGGCTCGTTTAAAAAGTCAACCTGAGTTTTGTAGTTTATGTAAGGCAACGTGACAAAACGTAATTACTGATAAAATAGCTGGCAGTAAAGGAAGTAAAATGTAACGCAAGGTCATTTGTATACAACCTGTAACAAAAAGGTTCAACAATACTGAAGAGTATGTACTCATCATTATGAACAACTTTTACTATGGGGACAACCCTGAAATCACGAAAAAATAAACAGCTATTCCATTCCAAAAGGTTCATTGACCTTGGACAAAATATATGGAACAGCTGGTTTTTTGTGTCGCGATTGAAAGGTTGGCATAATAAAAGTTGTTCATAATGATGAGTACATACGTAGTTACGTACCCTTCAGTATTACTACAGCTTTTTAAAACACGTCGTATATCCGCTTGAACAAAATGTATGGAACAGCAGATATTTAAATTTTTTTCAGGGTTGGCGAGTAAACGTAAAAGTTGTTCATAATGAGTACATACATACTCTTCAGTATTGTTGAACCTTTTTGTTACTCGTTGTATATTAACCTAGGTATTACGCTACCTAAATATAGTGATCGTTTAAATGTTTAGGCTAGATGACAGGTTTTTTTTATTGTCCTATTAAAATGTGGCCCATAAATATAGCTGATTACTGAAAAGAAAATGAAAATCTGAACAAAAATACTTACTTAAAAACTTATCAGCATTTTAATATCATGCTAGACAGACAGGCGAAACAGCAAATCGTGACGTCACTTCTCTGTACGCCATATAAATTCTATTCTTACAAGTAAGGCGTGACGTCATTTTTTGTTTTGTGGGAAAGGGACAGAGTTGTGTCTAACAAAAACTTTAAACGCCCATATATCAGAATATTATTAACCGATTAAAATTATTTTTTCAATAAACATACTATATTTACTTAAATTCTTTATCAAAGCTATTGGTTTCAACGATATAAACATCAGTCATCTACCCTATTATACAGTTTTTGTTTTTTATTCTGTCATTTGTTTTTATCTTTCTCGCAGATATCCGTCGCCCAATAATCTGACCCACTAGAGAGAGAGCTAGATCCTCCAAGGACCTACTGCAACCGAATTTGTGAAAATTGGGCAGGACCTTGAATGATCTAACTCTCTCTCTCGTATATAATCAAAGGCATAAACACGGTAAGTACTACATACACAATTTCAAAAAATAATTTCGGATAAGTATAAGCAAAATTGGTCAAAAGCAAGGCCTACTGCTCCAAGAACTAGTTAATACATAGAAGAGACCTAAACAAGGCTAAACCCCAACTAAAGACAAATAAAGTTTTGTTCACCGTAAACCGCGGCAATAAACGGTTATCAGGCGTTTGACTACCGCCAGCCGTGCGCCGGCGCACGTATAGAGATAATGTTCGTACACAATGAAACCTGTAGCTATGAGCTGGAAAAAATCTGCTGCTTCAGGCGATTAATCGGCACAGCCAGGACCGGGCAGTAAAAATCGTATGATTATAATGTAGCTAGATGCGCCCCGCAACTGAAAAACGGTGATGATGAAAATAAAAAGTGCGATTATATCCTGTTCTGGGAAACAAGCTATCTCTATTCGGAGTTTCTAACAAATCCGTTCAGCCGTTTTGGCGTGAAAGAGGTAACATACAATAACATAGGTACACACAAACTTACACGTTCCGATAGCCTCATTTGAGTGCAGTTCCCATTTATCGCTATATCCTGTCCTGCTTGTTGACAGGTTCATTGTAAAATTACTACTATCCTGTTTGGGACCAATTTACTTGACAACAATGAAATACCAGAGACCCGTTTTGCCCAGAATTTTACCATTTTACCCAGAACATTATTAATTCTAGTGTCGGGGCAATATTTTTTCTTCGTTTAACGTAAACCAAAGTAAACGGTTAAATATTGCCCTGACACTAGAATTAATCATGTGGTCGATTCTGGCGGTTTAGTTGACAGAACTAAACTAACTAAAGTATTGCTGTCCTTAGCTAACATGCCTAGTAAAAAAGTGACAGCATTATTTTAATTTGTTTAGAACTGTCAACTATAACCGTCAGAATCGACCACAATATAGTACGAAATCGATGGAAAAAATATGAAAATAGTTTAATTACTACGAAAAAAGAGCCGCCATCAAAACCGTTTTTAAAAGCGTGAAGTCATTTATTATTATTATATATTTATTACATGAAATATAGCCTGTAGCCTTAGGGAATAGTGTAGATTTACTAATGCTAAAAGGGTTTATGAAAATCAGACCAGCAGTTCCGAAGGTACCTATAGATGTCGCGAGGTGTCTAAGGAAGATGCGAACTCATTTTAGAGAAGAATTAATAGTACTACTTTCTCATAGACCTTCGTTGTCAGCCATAAAACGTCCACTGCTGGACGAAGGCCTCCCACTTTATAGAGGGGTGATGCCATAATCCCCACGCTTGGCAGGCGGCTTGGGGATCGCAGAATGGTCACCACCGTTAACCAAGAGGACGCTGGTGCCCGTCCTCCGGTGGCTCTGGTTGCAGCTTAAGGACATACCCAGGTCCATAGTCCATAGGCTCATAGACCTTACCTCTATAATAAAAGAAGTGTTGATGTAGAAGTGTATAAAATAAAAATAAAAACTTTTTCTTCCTTTCTTTTTTCTTTCTGTTGTTTATCTATTCCTTATCTATTTTTGCATAGAGCAAAATTCTAGTAAATCACTCTACTGTACTGTTTGTCTACTGCCTATACTTGGCCATTAATCGAAATTTCCTGTCAATGGACAGTTTGATTGGAAAATAATCGAAATCGAGATGCAAGAGTACTCTGTCGACGCGAGCTATCATTCAATTTGGGTACAAATGGACGCTGATTCGTTTATACGGGTCGAGTGGTCAGACTGCTTGTGCCAGCTACTGGGACAAAGAAATACTGTTTTTTTCAAGCTATTAAGTAGATAGTCATTAACGTCTGCAAGACGAAGGCCTTTTTTATACAATCAAGTGACGAGACGAGCAAGACGTTCGCCAGGTGCTGGTGGTAAGCGTCATGCCTGCCACTAACAGTAGCAGTACTAGAATTGTGAACTTGCGAACACAATCCTGCGCCGCACTGCACTGCGCTCGTCACCCTGAGATATTAGATGTTAAATCTTTTCATACCCAGTAATTTCTCTGGTAGCATTGCCCTTCAAACCGGAACACAGTAATGCTTGCACACCACTGCTTGGTGGTTGAATAACTGGCAAAGGTGTGATACTTCCCGAGGCGGATTCTGCAGTAGAGTCCTACCACTACAAGAACCAGTACAAGATGCTTTCCCCTTAATAGGGAGGGGTTGCCGTAGTCCCTACGCTTGGCAGGCAGCTGGGGGATAGTAGTATGCTCACCACCGTTAACCGAGAGGACGCTGCTGCCCGTCCTCTTGTGGTTCTGGATGCAGTTTTAGGACATACCCAGGTTCTTTCTTTATTAGTAGTTACTGTCGCTGTGTGCCTGCGAATGCTGGAAGTTCGGTTAGGTGACATACGTAACTTTTCTAGAATATTTGTGTAGTTCATGAAAGTCGTATAACCGTTATTTTTTTTCCTCCAGACAATATTGAGAACAATCACGTCATTGGGTGAAACCTTGAAACTCATCATTCCGTTTTTTTTTATTAAGGGCCAACCCTAAAATTGCAAAAAAATTTTTTTTTTCATAGATTAAATTCATTGACTCTAGACAAAATGTATGGATCAGCTGGTTTTTTATTGCTATTGACCCCATAGTAAAAGTTGTTCACGAAGTTAAGTTTCACCCAATATTGTACTTAGTATTGCCTGAAGATCTTTAAGCTTAGGTTTACCCCAATCATAATAACCCATTAAGTAGATACGCTTTATTTTATTTATTTTATTTTACATTTTTAGGAAAACTAACAGCCTAAATAAATGAATGTTAACACTTGGTTCTATGACTGGGCTAATTATAAGTTTCCGCCAATAGAATAGTAAATTAAAGATTAAATACATCATAAACTGCGTAGCAACAGTATGTAGTAAGTATACATAAACAACGGAACTGGAAGAGTACAATATTACGAGTCAAAAAATAATTTAAATTTGTGAATGAAAAAATTCGGAAGCTAAATGAGAGCGTATAACATTTACGCTATCGTTAAATACGTCTATATTATTATTTAATAAGTATTTGTTAACAAATGATTTATAGAAACTGTTATAGTTGCATAGTAATTTTAAAGTACTAAAGTAAATAAAGTACTTCTATTTATTCAGCTTCTATGTATTCTCTTATTTTTCGTGAATTCAAAATTTATTGACTGAAAAATAAGACTAACTTATCTCAAAACAAAGTTTCAAAAACAAGGTAACGACTTACCTATTGTCAAGTATGAGTCATACTATGAACTAAGTACTAATATAGTAGGAAAAACCTACAAAAATTGTTGGTAGGTTAATTCTAACCCCAAACCAAATAGACGTGGCTTTTACCATCTATTTTTGTAGGATTTTTCTAAAATTAAGTCATGTAGAGTTATCTTCAAATTAAATCAAACAAAGTGACTTCAACTGAAATGATCTAAACGCTAGACGCTTAATCGCGTTTGATTACATTGCACACAGAGAAACATAGCCATATACATTCAAGCATACATGCGATCTTATAGTGATGCCCTTGGTACGGAAATTGCTACTTACGATATCGAGTCGAGTCGTAGAGGTTCTACGTATTGTTTGCTTTCGATACGGGTGTGCGTTATAGAGCACAGAGCGTAATATTATACGTTCAATTTTTTTATTGATTTAAAATTATCGTCCTTGCTATGAAGGACGATGTTTCCAGTACAATTAATAGAGCAAACATTTTATATTTCAAACTGAGAAGCGCAATGTGTTGCCGCACACGGACTTAAAGTTTATAATTCTGTGGTCACGTTCAATATTATTAGTGTAAAGCGGCGGAAATAACGGGATACTAAGAGCTGTTGATTGACAGGGGCGTTCATTAGGAGAGGTTTATATCCATTAGTGCCAGCAGCAGGCAAGAAAAGGCCTATGATGATGATGATGTTATAGAAAAGACCTTCAGATAGACATTCCACACATGAATCGCCAAGTTCGTACGGTGTGGATATATCCAGATAAAAAATTGTGGGTGCGAGTCGTTTGAAGGTGACGAGACGTGTAGTGACATAGAGGCAAGTACAAATCGCTTATAAGATAATAAATAATTACCCGTAAAACAAGCTGTAAAAGATAGATAGAAAGTTCACTTTTCTTTGGATTCGGAGTAAATTCCACATCATACGAATATATTGGCAAGCTTGGAATCGTCAACAATTTTAATGACTCCTCACTTTATGGAGGCAAGAGGCTAAAACTGTTGCAAGTTTTATCGAATACGTAATTTCATAACTCGAAACGCACATCACTAGTTCCATTACTAGCCAAACCATCTCTAAACATTCGTTTACAATTCTTTGTCGAGTGATACAAGTTTTTATTTACTTTTGCCTTACTACACATTAGATTATATTTCAATGCATTACAGTTCAAATTTAAATGTGATCAAAAACGTCTGAGATAAGAATAGAATAAATAGCAGTTAAACTATAAAAGATAGAAAAACAGTTCAAAATTTAGCTACCAGTTGAATAGTGCCTTTTATTTTCTGTTTGGCGTCGGACGCTCAGTCCACTCAGCCAGTATCGAGTTGTGTTAAAAGTGTTGTTAAAATGGTGTATACGATATCGAGATGTCTGGAAATAGTTCCAGAGGATAAAGGGAGCATTCGAATGGAGATATTTGTTGCTTTTGTGGGTAAGTTTGGCGCTGAAAGTTGTTTTAAATTTTAGACAACGATTCTAAACAACTTTTTCTATGAGACCAAGCTTCCAGTCAGGTCCCTCAAACACATAGGTAACTCAAACATTATGGAGTTAGAGATGGTGCTCTCCAAATCTTAGTCTTACCTTTCTGCAAGGATTATGAATGTTAATATAAAAGGTATTTTATCGGAGGCCTTAGATGTGGATGTAGGGGTTCCACAGGGATCAATTCTGGGTTCATTCCTGTTTTTAGTGTATGCCAATGACCTCCCTTTGCTCATGAAAAAATATGTCAAAAATGTTTTGTTTGCCGATAATCTGGCATTGAACTCGAGAAAAACAAATTCCATAAATTTTTCACTGGCAAGAGATCTGTATCAAAGTATCCCTTCAGTATCTCTTTCAGCTATTCCGCAACTGGGCCAGTGTGGTGGATAAAGCCCAATCGTTCTTCGAGGGTAGGCCTATTTCAAGCAGGTTATTGTTACAGATTATAAAAAAGGCTGATTGCGCTGTTATGCTTATTTCTTCCAGCCAGTATTCCATTCTTCACGTACGGCATCGAGTCGGCTTCCCTCTCATCATCAGCGCACGCCGGCGAGCTCATCACTCAGGATGGCGTCCCCTGGAGCACCACAGCGCTGGTGGTGGCGTCCATTGTCTCCGCGCCGGTGTTTTGCTGCTGTGTCGACCGTCTCGGCAGGCGCAGTGGTGTGTTTATTATCACTCTCGTCCAGGGGGTAAGTACTTTCGGCGGTATGTTCGCTTTTTTATGGGTAACACTATTTTGCGTTAGACTGCCATCTCGCCTGATGTTAAGCAAAGATGCGGTCATTTAACCGAATTCAAAAAAGGAGGAGGAGGTTCTATGATTGACTGTATGTAAGTATTTTTTAATCTATCTTCATCGTTTCTCCGTCAACTAGTGGACCGATTTTGAATTATTTTTTTATTTGAAAGGGTACACTCTCGAGGTGGTCCCATATTGGAATATTTTTCAAGTTATTTGATAAGCAATGGTGCCCATAACAGTAGTAGTGCTAGAATTATGAACTTGCGAACAAAATCCTGCGATACATCGCACTGGGCTCGTCACCCTGAGATATAAGATGTCAAATCTGTTTATGTCTAGTTATTTATCTGGTAACATTGCCCTTCAAACCAAAATACAGTACTTAATGCTTGCAAGTTACTGCTTGAAGTTGAATAACTGACAAAGGTGGCGGACTCTGCAATATCACTCCAGAAAATTAAGAAAATGGGTGAAGTCTGGGATGGTTTCTCGTACGTTTTCTGCATCGTTCTTTATGCTTTCTATACTAGTGTTTAGTTTTAATCATTTTCAAGTTTAAGTCCCTAGCACAAATCTGTTGGCACGGTCACAGGATCAAACTCGCAATCTAACAAAAGTCGTTCCTTCTCACTAACGCACTTGTCTTAATTTTATAGGCATCCTTGATACCCTTGTTCCTCTTAAACTCCACGAACACCCTGGTCCTACACGCGCTGGCGGGTGCTGCAGCCGGGGGACTCTTCACCGTCCTGCCAACGTACCTGGTGGAGCTCACCTCCTTGCAGAGCAGGGGCTTCTGCATGCTCATTATGATGGTCATGACTACACTGGGGTGAGTTGCTTCTCTGTAACCATGTGCTACAAGGGGAAGATTACTGGAGTTCTAATCTCCGTGACCTTGGTGATATTAACATTGGTGTTTGGATTGCGGTCAAACTAGTTGCCAAGCCAGTCACGTAACGCCACGCTATGGACCTCGGATCTGCATTATCGGGTTCCCCCTGACTATTCTATTACAGCCAGGAGCTCAAAAAAAGCGATATCGTTTCACGGTTGATATACCAAAAATATAGCAAGTTGAAGTGGCAATGGGCAGGCCACATCGCTCGAAGAACTGACAACCGGTGGGGAAGAAAGGTTCTTGAGTGGCGACCGCGAACCGGAAGACGCAGCGTAGGAAGGCCTCCCACTAGGTGGACCGACGACATTGTAAAAGTCACGGGCAACCGGTAGATGCAAATGTACAGTGTGGCGGTCTAAGGGGGAGGCCTTCGTTCAGCAGTGGACGCCTCCGAAAATACAAAAGAAACGGTTTGATTCCAATATGAAATTGTGTGAGTGCAGATTCCTAAACCATAATAAATGATGTTTAAAAAAATATAATAAAATATAATTGGTTTCTTCTGAACAAGCAAGCTCGTAGACTTCTTTACCGAGTTGGCGCTCAAACGTCAAATAAAAAAAACCAAGTCAACAAAACAAATAAAAAATAAGAACTGTGGACGAAGAGGTGTGGTGATGTTCTTCGTGACGTTCCTTCATCTAACAGAGGAGTGCTCCTAGCGGGGTTTAATTTCCGGGGAAATCTGTCCGACAGTGTATTTGCATTTGTACTGGGCTATAGTAACTTTGATTGCGCGATGCGGGTTCTTGTCGCTATTGTGTTAAACTGACGTGAGTTGCTGGGCAGATATACAGGGTTAGTCCTAATCAGTTAGCATCCTTTTAAGAGCATATTCTGTAAGTCAAAACATTGTCCAAACAAGACATTGTGTTGTCCCCATTGAGGCTTTTCCCATTATAGCGACAACGGGAAGGAAATTTTAACCATATTTTTTAAATATTTTTTTATATGGTAAAGTGACAGACATGCTAGACCTGGTGGTAAGCTTCACGCCTGCCGCTAACAGTAGCAGTGCCAGAATTGTGAACTTGCGAATACAATCCTGCGCCGCACTGTACTGCGCTCGTCACCCTGAGATATCAGATGTTAAATCTCTTCATACCCAGTAATTTCTCTGGTAACATTGCCCTGCAAACCGGAACACAGTAATGCACACTACTGCTTGGCGGTTGAACTGGCAAAGGTGTGGTACTTCCCCAGGCGGACTCTGCAACCACCACTACAAAACCGTTGTCCCTATTGACGCTTTCCCTTTATGACAACGGGACACCGGGAAATTAAAAAATATTTTAAGTTATTATTATATTATAAGTGATTATTTTTATTGCTTTGATCGGTTCAAAGCTTGCAAATACACACATCACGAGGCCACAGAGACAGACAGACATCAGCCAGAAGACGTCCACTGCTGGACGAAGGCCTCCCCCTTAATAGGGAGGGGTTACCATAATCCCCACGCTTGGCAGGCGGCTTGGGGATCGCAGAATGTTACCACCGTTAATTAAGAGGACGCTGTTGCCCGTCCTCCAGTGGTTCTGGTTGCAGTTTTAGGACATGCCCAGGTCCGAAGCCACACTTTTGGGTATATTGTTAGAAGTTTTTAGTAACTCTGTTCTTCTAGCTACACGACAAGACTGGTGATGAGCCTAGAAGGGAGGATGTTCCTCATGACGGCCCTGGTGATGCTGCAGATGATCCTGATGGTGTGCCTTTGTGAGTCTCCCAGCTACCTCATGATGAAGGGGAAGGTTGAAGTAAGGTTCTTTACACATTTTTGTTGTTTTATCTTTTATTTGGTCGGAGAAAAAAAATCTTAATTTTTGATCTAATGACAACTCTGACTAAGGTTACCATCTGTATAAGGGAGGATGCCTGTCCATGACGTACATAATACGCTTTTAACTTCTTTATTAACTTCGAATACCTGGCTGACATCTTCATACTTTCTAGTAGTTTTGATTTAAAAACCAAAACTGCTGAACCGATTTCGATAAAATGTATGCCATATATATACAGTATTACGTACCAAACAAAAAAAGAATTATTAAAATCACTTCATAACTGGCGGAGTAATCGCGTAACATACATACAAAAAAAATTACATACAGTCGAATTGAGAACCTCCTTTTATGAAGTCGGTTGAAAATGCCCGATTTTTCTGAAAAATACCTGAACAGTAAAAAAAACTTAAAAGAAATACCTAATACGCAAAAGATAGCTTTTAAGGCTGACATATTTTATTCAAAGTGAAATGATTGAACAAATTTTTACGTTTTGAAAGTTTTCTTTGGTCAGGTACTTAGCGCAAATGCCTGTCTCTGCTTAGCGCCGGCCGCACGCTTGTATACACTGAAGAGAGAAGTAAATAGAACGGAAATGTGTCGGGCTGTGCTAGCCGGCATTAAGTGCAAATGCGCTTAATGACAATTCTACCAATATACATGTTTTTATACTGAGAATACTCAAAAAGACAATTTAAATAGACGCGTAGGAAACCAAACCACATTGTATCGTAATTAGATCAACTTTAATCTGTTGCAAATTGGCATTTCGAGCGTTTTACTACAAATGCGCGACCAATTATTGGCATTTTTTCGTCGTAGTTTCTATACAAATAAGTGTGAAACTGGCGACAGCGGTTTTCCATACAATTGCTTTAGAACATTATTTTGACAGCCATTCTACTAAGAAGTAGGGATTTCGGTTTTCTGTGCTTGTAGAAACCGAAAAATGCCTGTCATATGCGGCAAATGCCTGTCAGATGGTAACCCTCCGACCATCCTTCGTGGTTCGATCTAGGATACGAGTACCACGACACTCGTTACGTGACGTAGGTACTAAAAAGTTTCTCTCATCCGACCTAATACCACAGCTAATACAGCACGACCCACATTTACGTCGACCTTACTAGAATACAGCATTAAAATGGATACATTAAAAGTTTTTCTGTTTAAAACTTTTGTACGAAACCTAGTATTTAAAAAAAATTACAAAATGATTTTAAGGTAGCTTTATTATTTCTACTAATTAGGTAAGTAAGTAAGTTCGTAAAGGCTCAGTGGCCAGCCCTAGTGTCAGAGTTAATGTGCCGCCCGACATGGCTTCTGACATGGCTGACGGTTGTTGCTATAGAAACTAGAACAAACAACCGGGACCAACAATTTAACGTGTCGTCCGATCCACGGTAGCGGTCAGAAATAAATGCCACTCACGGTCACCCATCCGAAGACTGACCGGACAGTCCGTTGCTTAACATCGGTGATCGTTTAGAATCACCTAGACAAGCTACGCCACGAGCGCTACTAATTAGGTACGACCACGCTACGGATACGCTATGGATGTAGTTTTATGTAAAGTCGAAGGCTGCTTTCATGATGATTTTGAGCTACTGGTGATGGAAAAAAACGTGAGGAAACCATATCATACAATGTGTAACAAAAAGTTTCAAGAATACTGAAGGGTATAGGTATATGCTACTGGCCAAACCCGATTACAGGATAAACTAGGTGCCTAAGCTAAACTAATTCTTCCTACATGCTTTAGGATAAACTGGTATAGTCTAGGCTAAACTAGTTCGTCCTAAGCCCGATAGGATAAACCAGTTTAGCCTTAATTAAATTGTATTTTATTTTTTTGACTTATTTATTATGTCGTTCTAGGTATTCTATAATGTTTATACTAGACCATACCAGTTTATTCTAAGAGTATGTATTTCTATCAGGATGAACTAGTTTGGCCTAGGCTAAACTGGTTTATCTTATTGGGCTTAGGAGGAACTAGTTTAGCCTAGGCTATACCAGTTTATCCTATTGCATGTAGGAAGAATTAGTGTAGCCTAGGCAAAACTAGTTTATCCTGAAATCGGGTTTGGCCGGTAACATCTCATCATATATGAACGTTTTTTTTTAATATGTGCACAAATAACGATATATATATATATTAGACATGGGAGGGAACCATAGCGTCTAATGACGTCAAAGTACACAATTCCTAACAAATTCTATACTAACACGTGTTTTGCTAGACACGCATATTCCGTGTGCAGCTATGGAGCTTCTGGTGCAAAATCCTCTATTTCATTGATGAAAAAGAGGATTGGCCATGACAGATCGACAGACTGACCGACAAGTGATCCTACGGGTCTTTATTCCTTTTGTGTTACAGAACACTAAAATAGAATTCTTCTGTCCGCAAGGACACTCATTACTTGTAATACTGAACTATAATGTTATCTGTTGTAATACACAAGAATCATTAAATAATTATTTTCCTGTTGCCAGAGATCAAAGAAGACGTTGTCGAGATTAAAACGGTTGCCTGAGGACAGTCCGAGTTTACAGAAACAAATAGGCAGAATGAGAGATGAAAGCGAGCGGGCCAGGTCGCGAGGGGAAATCACTTTGATTAGTTTTTGTAAGTACTTTTCGTGTGCTTATATCTTATATTAATTGGCTTTGGGTCTCGGTAATGAGTCACGCAACGGGCGATGGAGAGAACTATGCTCGGAGTTACTTTGCGCGATAGAATCCGGAACGAGGATATACGCCAAAAAAACAAAGTTACCGACATAGCTCGCAAGGTTTGCAAGTTGAAGTGGCAATGGGCAGGCCATCGCTCGAAGAACTGACTACCGATGGGGAAGAAAGGTTCTGGAGTGGCGACCGCGAACCAGAAGACGCAGCGTAGGAAGGCCTCCCACTAGGTGGACCGACGACATTGTAAAAGTCTCGGGCAACCGGTGGATGCAAATGGCAGGTTGTCGTACAGTGTGGCAGTCTAAGGGGGAGGCCTTCGTTCAGCAGTGGACGTCTCCGGGCTGTTGATGATGAATGGGTTCGCATTGACATCTTGCTTTTAATAGAAAAAAACACGTGTTGAAATGTCATCGCTATCCTAAAGTACTTGTTTCCTACATAGTACGATAAAACAAGCGTCGGGTGCCGACGCGTGCGCGTGCGGTCCAGTCCATCACCTCGCTATTTTGTAGCTATCGTATAGAAATCTGTCAGTCTCTTCAGTAAAAAGTGGACTCTATTCCAAGGTAGTACGATTTCACAAGCCGTTCATCTGTTATGGGTGTAAAAAGTAACAAGCACACACACTAGCAAACTCGCTATCGTATGGGAATCTAATCCATTTAATTCTACATTTCCCGGGACAAAAAGCAGCTTTTGTGTCACGATAAAAGCTTCATTCCAATTTTTATTCAAATCCATCGACTTGTTACTGCGTAAAAAAGTAACAAACCGTACAGACACACTCACACATTCACAAACTTTCACATTAATAATATAACTTAGTGTGATGTGATTACCACCTATTGATAGAGGACATTTTGGTCCCACATTCCACATTCTTTGATGCCCCGAAAATATACAGGGTGACATTGAATTCATGGGCATTATCTTAGAGGGTCATTCAATTCATCGTAATGAACAACTTTCACAACGAAATAAACTCGTAAATCACGAAAAAAAGTCAGTTGGTCCATAATTATTTTCATTCGCAAAAGCATTGCTTTGCCCGAGTGGGTGTTTCCAGATAGTTACAATCTGGTCTTCAAGTCGCGAGTCGATCGGTTTCTTCTAGGCAAGAGTCCATCGGAGACTGCATCTTCGCATTAGGCGGGACGTGTGTGGTGAGACGGCAGTCGAACGCAAGCATATACAAATAAAAAAGGATAAGCATTTTTTGTATGGGTTTTTTTCGCGTTTTCAGGGTTGGTTTCATGGGGCAAGTTGTTCATTACGATGAGTTTAATGACCCTTTAAAACAATGCCCATAAATTTAAAGTCACCCTATATACTACCTGCTACATTTTTTCCTGAGATCTAAAATCTAAGAATTTTAAGGCAGGAGTGGATAAATTTCCTTTAGATCAACATTAGACAATAGACAATACTTTAATTGCAACAAAAACAAAGCAAACAGAAATAAAGAAAAAGAACAAAAAAAATATCTTATCCATATCAAATTCCTTCATTTTCAGACAGAAACAAAATCTGGTGGGACGCGCTAAAGATAGGTCTCTGCTTGTACACCGCCTCGATGCTCTGCGGGTGTATCTTGTTCCTGGACCAGCAGAAGACACTGACCCAGCTGAAGGTGGACTCCGACCCCGAGAGCCGGCTGGTGGTAGCAGCCGTGGTCGCTGGCAGCTTATGCAGCCTTGTCTGTGCCACATTCTTGGATAGAAAAGTGAGAGCTCATTTTGTCTTTTATTTTTTTACACAGCGCCATCTAACCCCAAACTAAGCAAAACTTGTAGTATGGAAACTAGATAGCTGATAGAATACTTATATATTAACAAATACATAGTTAATTATTAATACTACATCCAGACACAGAACAAACATCTATGTTCGTTACATTAATGTTTGTTCTAGGTGGGGATCAAACCCACGCTCTACAGCTCTGAACGCAGACATGCTACCAACTGAGGTATAAGGCGGTTAAAAAATAATAAAATAAAAATAATAGGTGTGATTGCATTATTATATTAATAAGCGGATTTAGTTACCTAGTTTAGTGGACCTGGGTATGTCTTTAAACTGCAATCAGACCTACCGGAAGACGGGCAGCAGCGTCCTCTCGGTTAATGGTGGTGAGCATTCTGCGATCCCCAAGCTGCTTGCCAAGCGTGGGGATTATGGCAACACCCCTCTATAAAGGGGGAGGCTTTCGTCCAGTAGTGGACGTTTTATGGCTGACGACGAAGCGGATTTAGTTAAGAACGGTGGATTAACAAGAGAAGAAGAAAGAATAGAAGGAGGTTGAGAAGAGGGGGTTGAGGAGAGGAGGGGTTGGGTGAGGAGGACTGCTTGGTGGTAGAATGTCTGATAAATCTGATAATAATGTGCATGCGACCTTCTGCTAAGGAGATTTTCCACCATGCTTAAATTTGAAGCAAATAAGTTAATGTGGAAACAAATATATAATCGGAACGAAAGTAAAGGAAGTGAGGAATAGCTGTTGAATATTTGCTAAATTGGATAAATTGTTTCAAAATTAGGTTCCATAAAAACCGAACAGAACATAACATAAATATACATTTATGTACTTGACGGTGGCAAAAACACATTGTGCGACGACCAAGTGTATGTTTTATATTACGTAGTATAAAAGCAAGGCAATAATGTACGACACAGATAATGTACGGCATGATATTGTACGGCATAATAATGCACAGCATGATAATTGGTGTACATGTACATCGAATATCATGCTGTGCAATATCGTGCCATACGTGTACATTATCGGCTCGGCTCAATAATGCACACCCCGATTTTGTACTGACTGATATTTGATGTACAAGTACACGAATTCTTTATTTGTATAGCAGTTAGGTTCAGGTTATTTTTTTAAATGTCAATTTGAGAAATGTACACGGATTATTGGCTGTACAATATAGGGCCGTACTTTATAGACACGAGCCGATAACGGACGGCCAGTATTGTACGACATAGATTGTACAGCATGATATTCGATGTACATGTACACCAATTATCATGCTGTGCATTATTATACCGTACATTATCGTGTAGGCAAATATCATGTTGAACATTATAGACACCCGTGTAAAACATCCTTGGAAAGAAGACTTTCTTTCCGAGAAGGAAAGAAGAAAATACTGTAATTTAAATTATGAAATAAGGCTCGCAATTTTTTGTTTATTAAAAAAAAAATACCAATAATCTCATTACACAACCGTATCTAACCATACCCGCCAACCTTCGAGATAAGATGACAAGCGACATTTTGTCTCTACGTGAGATCCCTGTGAATTAGTCGAACCTTTAGAATAATGTACTTACTTTTTATTGCTGTGTCTATAATGTCCCCCAATATTTATTTATTTCTTTATTTACTAGATGTGCCTACAACGTTTTCCCGCAGAAAACTATAACAGAAGTTAGATATAATCATCATCTCAATCTTTGTTATTTACGTGTTTGTTTTTTCCTAAAAACAAACACGCAATTATAAAAGTAATAAGACTTGGTAGTACGCCCTGGTAGTACGTCTCCTTATAGGAGATTGCTCAGGTACTAAGTAATAAGTAGTAATATCTGATAGTGTAATTATCTAAAATCTTGGATAAGTAGTAATATCAGCAATTCTACGCTAAGCAGGAGTGTGTAAGCATAAGTGTCCCGGTTTGAAGGGCACTACTACTCTTGCTAGCGAAATTAAATTGCTAATGAGACTCAGTTTCAATCTAAGATGTTTTTACCTTTTACAACTCACTGGTCACAATAGAATGTTTCTAGGTACCTAATGACCGCATTGATATAAAAAAATATGCAAGATAAATATGATTTAAAATATGTCTACTTATCTATCTATTTATATATATAAAAGGCCCTGCTAAAAAGCTACAATCATTGCCGTTATCACCTCGCTGATTATCGCGATACTACTTGGTGGTATTGCTTCTGTGCTCTAGCGCTGTTCTAGCGCACTACTAAGATTGCCTGGAAGAGATTGCTTTTCGCGATAAGGCCGCCATTTGTTATCGTGTATTTTAAGTTCTTTGATGCTTTGTGTGTATTTATTGTTTTTTCGGTGTGAGCAATAAAGAGTGAATTTATTAAATTTTAAGAATAATGACAGCCTTATAGGTCAGTTGGTAGCATGTCTGCCTTCAGTGCCGTAGGGCTCTGTCCTGACTGATTGACTGACTGACTGGTGACTGACTGACTGACCGACAATGCACAGCCTAAACCGCTGGTCGTACAGACTTGAAATTTGGAGGGTGTATTCGTCTCGATGCGTAGGGGTAAGAAAGGATTTTTCGAAAGGGGGAGTGGAATGTTGTATGGAAAGTTATTTGTTTATAAGTTATAGTGATGAAAATGGATATTTGGGTAGTTAATTCAAGGGGGTGGGAGAGGGGCGGGGGGGAGTTGTGGGGGGGGCGGGCCGAATTTGTTCCGTACGCGGGCGACCTCAAGTATGATAAGTCTTCTTTAATTTAATTTTAATTATTTATTTAGTGTTAATTTTGACAATTGTTTTTATTTGTATATTGCTTGTAACTTTCTTCTCAATCAAATATTTATTGATACTAAATATTCTTATATTTATAATTTGTTGTAATAGTAATGATTTGTTTCAGGTTAAATTGATTATTTGTTTCAGACTTAATAATTTGATTAGAACTTTAGAACGCAGTAGTCACTAGCTTCGTACATAGTCCTTGACTAGATAGTGATAGAGTAAGCTCTTAATATACCTTCTGCATCGGTCCTCTACTATTCTGATCCAACAATTTCTGTAAAAATCTGTAAGTATATTGAAATGTAAATTATTTTGTTTCAGTATCTTCTGACGATTGGCTACTTGACCATGGCTCTCTCGTCAGGGGTGCTAGCGGTGTACACGCAAGCAGACTTGACGGTGGCAACCCTGCGGTGGGTGCCGATGGTCGCGCTGGCAGCCCTAGTATTGGGTTACGGGATGAGTTGGGCGCTACATGTTGTTATACTGGCGGAGTTGTTTGGGACTGAGGTATGCTTTGATAAACGTTTTGCCCATCTCTATTCCTATTAAGATTGACAATAACGAAATGGTACCGAAACTGGTCGTGACCGCACAAATCACTTGCTAAATCGAAATAAAGTTAAATAAATACCCCTATTTATTTAAATTTATGTCGCATAAGAGCAAGTGATTAGCAATTGAGAAGAGCAATTTAGATAGAAGAGCAATTTAATTAGAAGAGCAATTAGAAGAAGTAAAACTATGAATCAAATTTTTACATAGCATAATCAGTCTTTTCAAACGACTTCAAAAAAGGAGTTTCTCAATTCGACTGTCATGTTTTTTTTTGTTGTATTTATGTTACGCGATTACTCCGCCAATTATAAACTGATTTTGATGATTCATTTTTTGTTTGGTAGGTAATACTTCAGAGATGGTCCCATATTCATATTTTATTGAAATCGGTTCAGTAGTTTGGTTTTTAAATCAAAATTACTAGAATATATGAAGATGTCATCCAGGTATTCGAAGTTGAAGTCGTTTTTTTTAAAAGCGTTTTATTAATAGTCCAGGTCATAAACCTACCCTCGATGGGCGCATAAACTACGCAGGCCCTGTTGCTGGTAGGTGGATTCACATAAAATATGCCATTAAATTTCATCTCCGCACTTATACAGATTCCTTGCGATGTTTTCCTTCACTAAAATACATTTTAATTACTCCACGCGCCCTTATTAATAAACGTGGAGTATTCTCGGAATAGTTAAACTATCATCTTCTTGAAGTAAATATTTGTTTTGGTCGACTAACTGCGGTTTCAAGGCGTCTGACCAACGAGAGTGAAATAGATAATACATTTCTCTCTCCTTTGCTCTTATTATTCCCAGCGACAATGATAACATGAATAGACGGGTAATAAGCGCACGGATTTTGAAGACTATATGTTGAGCGCCGGCTCTCCACTCGCTTCAGTCATACTCAGACTTTGCGACGTGCGAGCCGTAAGTTACGACAATACAAACTTCTAATACATGTACATGTGTTCTCTTTTTGTCATGCAGTAATTAGATTTGCTATCTCTATTTTCCGGCAAATGTAATATGCATGCTTTTGGCTAAGTATGCTTGATTGTGTTGTCTTGTTAATTTTGATCGATGTGCAAGCGCTGGGCCCGTCCATTCCATTATCACCGTCGCTGATTATTATATGATTTACATGTACTGTGCAATAAAAAAATACGTAGCGTAAACCTACAAATCATACTGGAAACATTTTTTCAACAGACTTTAAAAAATGAGGGTTTCAATTCGACTGTATGTATTTTTTTAATGTGTTACGCGATTACTCCGCCACTGAACTGGTTTTGATGATTGATACTTTAGAGGTGGTCCCATATAAATTTCATCGAAACCAGTTCAGTAGTTTGGTTTTTTAATCAAAATTACTAGAAAATATGAAGATGTCATCCAGGTTTTCGAAGTTGAAGTCGGTTGTATTTTTTTTAAAGAGTATTATTTCATTTAAAATTGCATTTTTTTCAGCTTCGAGCAACACTCCTAGGAATCCTTTTTTCCTACTCGCAATTGATAAAGTTGGCCCACGTACACACCTTCCAGTACATTGAAGACTACGTCGGAATCTACACTATGTTTTATATATTCGCCGGTATAAACATGTATGGTGCTGTGTACACCTTGTTCGCTGTTCCGACCATCAGAAATAAGTCTTTCAAACAAATCGAGAAGCAATTGAAGAGGATTCCTTTGCCAGCGTAAAAATGAAACAAAAGACGATAATATACAAGCTGTTGTTGGCATCCCCACCTTTACAGGGCCAACCCTGAAATTGCGAAAAAGACAAGCTGTTCCATACATTTAGTCCAAGGTCAATAAACTTTTTGATCATATATAGAAATAGAACCCCTGATATTTTTTTCACGATTTCACGGTTGGTCCCATAGTAAAAGTTGTTCATATCGATGTTTATATTATAGTTGCCTTTCTTATTTTGGCAGGGATGCAAAACAACAGCTTGTGTAGCAGACTAAAATTATAAAAAAAATCGACTAGTGAGAAGCATTTCCTGTTAAGGTCATTTGAGTTTTATTGACCTGCAAATATTCCATCTACTTGGCCTTTTGCAAAAATAAACTATAATACCCATCAAAGATTACGAAGGATGCGTCATCGCGTAATAAAACAACGTTTGAAAATGACCCCCGTGCCGTCATGTTTACGAGTTGTGCTGGAGTGCGAAAGAAGATAGCACTTTTATGAGAGCAAAAGGGATAGCGCGCGTCTCGCTTAGTGAGCGCAGACAGGCGAGACAGTCCTTAGGGCCGTCTTCACGGGGCCATTTTAGTGCGCGATATGACATATCTCCCTTCTTATATATTTAATATCATTGATACCCATGTAATTTGATATTTAAAATTGGCTTAATAATAGCAACTACTACGAGTACCTACCCATAAAAGCTCGTAACGTGGGACTGGAAAAACCTTATTTTTGTCAAAGTCACTTCAGTAAGGGCCGGTTTTTTGATCCGTGGTCAAAGTCGACATAACCATTTGTTAAACTGACTATAGTTAACTAGCTAACCATTAGTTACATTTTTGACCACTGGTCATACTAACTATGAATAAAAAAACCGAGTTATTGGGATTTTAACAATTTGTTACCGTTTTTAACTATTAATTGGCTTAACTACGGATCAAAAAACCGGCCCTAAGTCACTGTCCTAATATTTAGTTTATGTAATGTAATGTAAGTATAATTTTAGTAATAAAAATAGCGATTTTGTTGGTTTTTTATTCCTTCAGGCTTAAGATAGGTAATTCTTAGTATAACCCATGACAATTGCTTATTAGTTAAATTATTTTAATAAATTTATACGTAAAGTTTCATACGTTTTCTGTTATGTTGATGATTTATTGCGCCAACTCGCCATACTGCTTGGTCATACGTCACACTTTCTTGGTGAATACCTTACTCACCCTTGTTAAATAGTGGCAATTTTACTACAAGCTTTTTCTTTCGATGACAACGTGACAAGGCATGTTGCACACACTCACGCACGTCAATCAATACTGAATGAATATGATATGAAAATGTTTTTTTCACAAGTTTTAGGAAATAATAAAATGCGGCGATATGATTATTCCGGGAGTTTTGGCGGGAACACGAAAAAATCGTGTCGTTGCATTCTATTATTTTCTTAAACTTGTGTTTTTTCGCGATTTAATGACTAAAAATGGCGGTGTTTTATTCATTAAGTGTTGAATTACATGCACGAGTGTGGGCAAGTGATATAATGTGGTGAAACATGTCTTACCGTGTTGTTTTCAAAACTCCGTAGAAGCTCATAGTAAAGTCGCCACAACTTTACTAGGGCATGACTTGGACTCGACTATGACTAATTTCGTGTGACTGGCTGATATCATGACATATTTGACTTGATATTAATAAAAAATACTTGCAAATTCATAATCTTAACACTGGCAGAATGCACAACGTGCGATGCCAATAACTAAGAAAAAAAAAGAACCGCGTTCTCCGCGTTCCCGCCAAAACTGTCCTAACTAGATGAAATTAATTGTTCTTTACTAATACCTACATGGCATCGCTCTCATTCCTCTAAAGCGTGCGATTTAGTTTTTTGTCGTATTTCATACTGGTGACGAATAAATAATTATTGTATGAATGAATGAATCAATGATTTATTAGTCTATGAAACTAGGTATAGGATGGGTAAATTATAAAAGAAATTATAGTAGGTGTTAATATTTCAAGGTTAGTGCTCTAGTTTCTACCTTGAGAGGCTTACAGACCTAAATTAACAAAAAATAGCTTATAGAAAAAAAAAAAAGTAGTGTAGTGTGAAATGTGCACATTACTGAGTTGGTATGCACTATTGCTATTGAAAAAGTTCCGTTTGTCCTGCCTTTTAAAAATAATCTATCTATCTATATATATAAAAGGCTCTGTCCTGACTGATTGACTGACTGACAGAACGCACAGCTCAAACAGCTGGTCGTACAAACTTAAGATTTGGAGGGTGTATTCGTCTCGATGCATAGGGGTATACTAAGAAAGGTTTTTTTTAATTCAACCCCTATAAGGGGGGAAACGTTTGTATGAAAGTCTTGTTTTTGGATTTTTGTCACGAAAAATTTAGGATTTGGATAGTTCATTTAAAATAAAAAATGCTGTTTTCAATATTTTTTTGACTGGGATGATTTAAGGGGGGGGGGGGGGGGGGGGGAGGGAGGAATGTTGTATGGAAATTTGTTTGTTTTTGAAGTTATAGTGATGAAAATGGATATTTGGGTAGTTCATTCAAGGGGGGATTTTTGAATTTTGGGAGCGGGCCGAATTACTTCCGTACGCGGACGAAGTCCTCCAGCACACTTATAAGAGTTGCTATAAATGTATGCACACGTGCTTGCTTAATACCACTTGAAATAATACTTGTCATGTTATTATCTGTGCATAATTTTGTCAAAAACACACCTTATCTGTAGGTTTATTAATATTTTTTGTCGATAAACGTAACATATTGCCGCGGTGCGTTTGATAAAAGTGCCAATTTGTTGCACGATTCTGAAGCACCACAATTGAAAGCTAGATGACATGCATACAAATATAATAATATAAACATACAGTCTGTTAGTTTGAACCAGCGACAATGATAAGATTAATGGACGGGAAATAAGCGCACGGATTATGAAGACTATATGTTGAGCGCCGGCAGCCACTCGCTTCAGTCATACTCTGCCTTTGCGACATGCGAGCCGTACAATACGACAATACAAACTTCTGATACATGTACGTACATGTGTTCTCTTTTTGTCATGCAGTAATTAGATTCGCTATCTCTATTTTCTGGCAAATGTAATATGCATACTTTTAGCTAGGTATGTTTGGTTGTGTTAATTTTGATCGATTTGCAAGCGCTGGGCCCGTCCATTCCATTATCACCGTCGCTGGTTTGAACAACGTTATCCTTCTAGAATATATTTGTACCTGAGTAGGTACAATAAGAGAGAGTAGTTGATGAGTACCTATCACTATAAGAACAACGTTTAACTAATGAGGTCAACATTGAAATTGCGAAAAAAATACACCATAAAAATACCAAAATCTATTATTTATAATATTTTTTGTTTTCTTTTCTCTATTTTATTCTTATTATTTTTTTTTTATTTCTTCACAATGGAACAACTTTTACTAAGGTTGACACCCCTTAGTAAAAGTTATTCCATAGTGAACCCTGAAATCGCAAAAAAACTTAGTTTCGTAACGGGATTTATATTTTTCTAAAGAACAGCCGAATTTTTTTTAAGCTTTGATCCATAGAGGTAGGAACTCCTCTATGCTTTGATCCTATTATTGAAGTTGTACACAATAATTAGTATAATGACCTCCATTCGGATTAGTAATACCGTTAGCCTAACCTTGTATATTTACAGTAAATGTAAATGTGCCACTTCTATTAAATAATTGCCTAGAAGTGGCATAGTCGAACAACGAACAAAACATACAAACATTTTAGTTGATAAATATAATACGCTTTTAAAAACCCTGGAAATAGTCAGTTCTTTGAGCGATGTGGCCTGCCCATTGCCACTTCAACTTGCAAACCTTGCGAGCTATGTCGGTAACTTTGGTTCTTTGGCGAATATCCTCATTCCGGATTCTATCGCGCAAAGTATAATTATTGAGTTTCAACTCGAAAATCTAGATAATGCTAAGCTTTGTTATGGAAAACACAGTATCCCCAGGATAACAAGAGAGGCCGCAGAGTGAAGGCTCTATTTACAGAAATTGTCAACACGTCAGGTATAAATGAACTCTTTTGTCTCGGAAAATGATAAATTTTACCGAAAAATGGAACCCTCCATGTGGAAAAGACAACACTAACAAAACAATTTATCTTCCATCTGTTAAAATAATAGCGTATGAAGGTTTGGATAAAATTGGAACTGGAAGGTTTGGTTATGTTTAGACAAGTGTATAAAAATATTATTATTTGTGAATGTATTGATATTGAAGCCGAATCTAGTTACTGTTTGCCTTACTCTGGAGTTTTTAACCTTCATAAGAAATATGAACATCAGTGAATTACAAACTGATTAGAAAAATAACATCTTATACTAATAAAAACATCTGGCGCCCAACGCGTGGCTTCCCATGTTGGGCGCCACTTTTATTTTCTATTCCAATGTGGCACTTTGTCTAAGCACGAAGATAAATTAAATAGGGTCTTATAAATTGCGTTTATGATACTTAGATCCATAAAAATCTCCTACTCTTATCCACATTTTGTTGCGTGAAAACCCATGTTGGGCGCCACAATTCAAAGCTTGAAAAATGTTAGCAAATTTATTTACGGTAACATAGGAGCTAAGCAGATAGCACGAGTGCCATCATGAGCAGTATGGTTCGTAAGAAAAAATACTGAGTCTAATAATTTATTTATTTATTTAATACACAAAACAGAATACAGTCTTTACATTTGCATTGTATAGGTTACAAATAATTTGTTCTAGATTGCATTCCTTAATAAATATGTACACAAAATGAACAACATAGAAGCAGTAGGTACCTATATCTATAAGTCAATCAAACATTAAGTAGTATTGTAATTACACAATTAAACAATTAGATATAAGCAGTTATAATAACTCAATAAAAAATAAAATTAAATGAACATTTAAAAGATTACGGTTAGGACAGGTGCCATACTAAAAAGAAGAAAAAGTAGTTGTTAACAAGCAACTCATTGACGCTGTTTCTGTTTTTCTAAAACGGCTAAGATATCACTTTTAAATTTAGTTAGTTTAAAGTTAAATATATCTATCGAACTATGATTGTCCACTAGGATATCGTTGTATTGGCGACACATTCTGACCATAGGGTTATATAAATAATTACGCTCGTATAGTGAATTTTTGGCATTGTATGTTTTCTGTAATTTTTTGGATTGAATTTTACGGAGTCAATGTAAGTCAGATTCAAACCTATGAATTTCAGATAATTGTCAAGTAAGCTTAGGTATATACATTTTTTATTTCAAGACTTGAATGAATAAATCTTTTCATAATAATGTACCTATTGTAATATCCTTCGAGGCTTCCTTTTAAGTTTACGTAGCAACATATTGTCCTAGCTGCTAATATATGGCGCTGATAGCCTGGTAACCCACACGTCTCCTTTGTCATGATTAGCTCGCATCCTGGTAATTATTTGTCTCTTTCCGTTTTTATTTTAGTGGCGGATTCCTGATATCCTGGTATTTGTCAGGATTTCTTAGTGTCGTAGTTTATGGTTACTCTTTTAAAGTCTTATCTTATTTAAAGCATGCAGTTGAATACTTGTTTTGCATCCGAACCCTAAAATTAAGAGAATACTTGAATTCTGTTTAAAGTTTGTTTGAAACGTTAGTCTTTATAATTAAGTATGTAATATACTGCTCGATTTTAATCAATTTAGTTCTTAAAGAAGAAAAATTTTTTTCGCTTTTACGGTTAGGTTAGCGTGCATTCAAAAACTATAACGCTGTTAAAACTACCTACGTTGCTTTGCCAGAATCCAGAAGTAAGAATACAACCCAATTCCCTTGGCAACTCGGAATGTAATTGTCAACTTCAATAGTAAAGTCTAACGTCTAATAAAGTCAATAACAATTATAAAAACTTCCCCTACCCCTAACTAGTAAAACTGCCCTTTAAAAAGTATTTTTTTTAATAAACCGACTTATGTAGGAGGAATCTTTCTCAATTTGATCCGTGTTTTTTGTCATCATCATCAGCAGCCAGAAAACATCCACTGTTGGACGACGGCTTCCCCCAGGGAGGGGTTCCCATAATCCCCACGCTTGGCAGGCAGATTGCAATGTATATATGTCACATCTAGTCTGGTTCTTATAAACTTAATTTAACTTTGATATAATATTTATTATTTATTTATTCTTAATTCGTAAGTTTACAAATTGGATGGTTGGTACAAGTTGTGCTCTTACTGCTAGAACTTGTCATTATAGGCGTATGAATATAAAAAAGACAGTAGGTATACGATGCAAATTAACCATACAATGAATACATTAAAATAGTTTTTATGTATTCATTGTATGCTATCTACAGCTGTCATATGTAATGTAGTATATGTGTATACATATGTAACGTAGTATAATATGTAACGCAACGTAGCGCTCGTGACGTAGCTTGTCTAGGTGATTCTAAACGATCACCGATGTTAAGCAACGGACGGTCCGGTCAGTCTTCGGATGGGTGACCATGAGTGGCATATATTTCTGAGCGCTACCGTGGATCGGATGACACGTTAAATTGTTGGTCCCGGTTGTTTGTTCTAGTTTCTATAACAACAACCGTCAGTCATGTCAGAGGCCTTCGGGCGGCACATTAACTCTGACAGCCCTAGGCTGGCCCACTCAGCCTATACGAACTTACTTTTTTTTAATATGTAAATTATAGGTGTGAATTTCAAAGTCAATGTCAAATATTTCATAGTGCGTTAAAAGGTTTTCGGTAATTGAGAAAGGCGGAATAAAGTGAATATAGCGGTATAATGGCTAATGACAGGATTGCGTGGACGGATCTGTAACAAAAGAATTGATAAATGACCGTATTTCAATAGAAAAGAGCCTATTTTCCTTTTATGTTTCAATAAAAAAATCACGCACAATATGCGCCTCAACTTTCATCAATTATGTCAAGCAAAATAATTTGCTCCACACGTGCGTGCAAAAATATTTTCGTAATTTTGTCCCTAGGGAACGGTGTAGGGTTTTTTGTGATAATGTACAAACCTTTAATATGAACGACAGAAAGTAAATGTTTTTTTTTAATTTCATTGTTTTATTTCATCTCTAGATAGTTGGGTTCAAAGGGTAGGTGAGTTAATTAGTCTTTGTAGCGATGATACCTCTGCTCGTTTGGATCCTATGTCTTCTGTTTGAAGGCCGTAGGTTCAAATACCAACAATAAATGATTGAATAAAATACTTTATGAATGAATTAATGAATGAATATTTCCTTTTGGTGAATGGAAACATGTGAAAAAAACTATTTGATAGAATGTTAAGTAGGTAGTACTAGGTACACCTAACGGTAGCTTCACTTGAGTCAGTTTCTGATCCATGTGTTCTGTTTCTGTTTCTGTTTCTAATAATTATTTTCGGTTAGTTCGGACTCTCCCCGCAAGGCCATAACAACAAATAGCCAACACGATATTTGTGATTTTAATAAATATATTTATACTAGAGGTCGCCCGCTACTTGCCCGCTTCCGCGTACGGAAGAAATTCGGCCCGCTCCCAAAATTCACCACATTTTTAACCCCAAAAAACCCCCTAACCCTAACCCCTAAACCTCATCTCCTTGAATGAACTACCTAAATATCAATTTTTATCACTATAACTTAAAAACATAGAACTTAGCTAACAACATTTCACACCCCTTTCCCCCCCTTAATTCGTCCCTGTCAAAAAATATTGAAAACATCATTTTTTATTTTAAATATACTATCCAAATTCAAATTTTCGTGACTAAAAGTACAAAAACAAAGGACTTTAATGCAAACGTTTCCCCCCCTCGCCCTTCAAAACCCCACGCTTGGCAGGCGGCTTGGGGATCGCAGAATGGTCACCACCGTTAACTGAGAGGACGCTGCTGCCCGTCCTCCGGTGGGTCTGGTTGCAGTTTAAGGACATACCCAGGTCCATCACATCACATCTGTATGTGGAAGGACTTTATTTCAGAGTATAGGTATAAACGTAGACCTGGGGAAGTACCGCAGGCCTTTGCCAGTTATTCAACCGCCAAGTGTGCAGCATTAATGTGTTTCGGTTTGAAAGGCAATGTTACCAGAGAAATTACTGGGCATGAAGGTATTTGTTCGCAAGTTCACAATTCTAGCACTGCTACTTTTATGGGCAGGCGTGATGCTCACCACCAGGCGAATGTCCAGCCCGTCACATTACTCGATTGAAAAAAAACGAAGCGATCGTATTCAGAATTCGTAAAAATAAATAAACAAGTACCTAAATAAATACAAGTCGTAACATTTGACAAAATTTTGTATTTAAGTTACTGCCATTAAATTGGACTTTTATGAGTGAGCTGGATAACGAATATGTCGAGTGTTCTAGAATTGCTGCTCTAACTTCGGTTAACAATATGGCTTGATTGCAGGTATGTTGCGTGTATGACTTAAGACGTTTCTAAGACCGCTTATAACACTAGAATGGGCGCAGAGGTGTAATCTGGCAAATCATCTGAAGATATAGAACGATATACAATGAGATGAGCTTCAAAATACTGTTTTGTGAGGAAGATATAATAATTTTGTAAAAAAAAATTGGACTGTTCCGAGTAACAGTATTAACATTTTTTTTAATACTTTCAAGTCTCGAGACGAGCAAGACGTTCGCCTGGTGGTAAGCGTCACGCCTGCCACTAACATTAGCAGTGCTAGAATTGTAAACTTGCGAACACAATCCTGCGCCACACTGCACTGCGCTCGTCACCCTGAGATATTAGGTGTTAAATCTCTTCATACCCAGTAATTTCTCTGGTAACATTGCCCTTCAAACCGGAACACAGTAACACTTGCACACTACTGCTTGGCGGTTGAATAACTGGCAAAGGTGTGGTACTTCCCCAGGCGGGCTCTGCAGTAGAGTCCGAGCACTACAAAAACATACATGTTATCCGTAAAGCGATATAGGTAATAGTTAGTAAGTAAGTTAGTTCGTAAATAGGTAGTATTCATTTAGGAACTTTGACTTTGACTTTGACTTTGACTTAGGAATATTAAAATCAACCCTAATATAATACCTATAATTCGTAACAATAAACTTAGTGACAATCCAAAGGAACATTTAGAAAATCTCAGGCATGACTTTCAAACGTATAAATCTTGAGAAGACTGCTTTGTACGTGGGCTAGGAACACAGGTCGGTTCTAGAAGTTTCTAAAACGTATCTGATGATCGCCGATACAATCTCGGACGCTTTTTAAACTTAATCGAACTTTTTCCTATAAATTCGAAGACGAGACAAGTTTTGCGATAAGACGGAATTTTTAACGAAATATGTGTTTGACTGACGATTTGTGAGTTGAAAGTACTTTTCACTTTAACTTTAGCTCTTTGTAAGTTTGGACGAATCCAAAAATTTATGTTTCGTTTGTCGCAGTGAAAATTAAATTTAAATGGTCTTTAAACCTAGCAATAACGTTGAAGCTTGCAACCATTTGCTGGACATGAGAGTAAAAAAAAGCACGATGAAAATACTATAATATTTCATGTTATCTTATAACATATTTCAATATCGCTACTCATATAAAACAAATGACGAACAAGTGACGAAGATAATTTATATATTTCAAAATTGTATGGCGAGCGATATTTTATCTTAACATGAAATATTATGCAATTTTGAAATATGTATTATCTTCGTCAATTGTTCGTCATTTGTTTTGTATGAGTAGCGATATTGAAATATGTTATAAGATAACATGAAATATTATAGTATTTTGGTCGTATGTGACGGCCTTTAAGGCTTGGGTCTCGTTCTCAGCATTCTATCATTAGCACATTTCGTGTTTTAAAACCAATGATTTCTATGTCTGACGCCTGATACGCCTGAGTTAAGAAATCGTAAGACTAATTTCTCTTTGACAAAAGAACAACGCCATCTCTCGGATTTCGCGGTCACTACGTACGCCAGTAAGGCGTGGTAGAAGCGCAAACTGTACGAAACTAGAAACGATATACTTACCTACACAACAAGACAAGACAAGACAAGTTGGTCACTTCTCCATAGAAACGCGGTAGTATTACTACTCCACTATGTAATTTTGTAGGTCCAAGACTAAGTATTATATCGATTAATCTCTTCATTATCTAGGATTGTAAATTATTACGAAAGTAAAAAGTTAATAAACATGAAAGTTATGAGCCAGGAAACATCTTGTATTTTAGCTCAATTTTAACGCCACATTGGACGTAAATAAATAACATAAGGAATACGAAAACTCTAAAATAATTTATCAAGCGGCATAGTTTAGTCCATAAACATTTCAAATAACTTAAGTTGGAATAAATTAACTCAGAGTTTATTCAACCACAGTACTACAGCTAAAGGTCGACAAAAAAAAAATTGCGCGCTCATTTATCTTTCTTTCTCCCTTTCCCACAGTTTGTTTGATGAAGACAGCATGCTTTTTAGCCGTGCCCACCGATGAGTTCGAGCCGTTAACTTGTCGATCCTTAACAAAAAAAAAACTTTTGTGTAAATGTTGACTTATGGGTCATAAGAAACGCCACCTTTTGTTTACTGCACCTTGAAATGTAATTCGTACAGCCCTTCACCACACAGTTTGTCATTTTGCTCTCAAGTAATCATGTCGGACGTGCGTCACAGACTGTGCCGGCATCGGTGTCAATGCGTTTCTTTGGCACCGACGAAAGGCGACATTTTAAAATGGCGTCCAACCGGTCCCTACTATGTATGTCTATGTTTAAAACGGTTTTAGTTAGCTTGCCCTGTTTGTCGTTGTTATTTTTTGGGTCTTACATTTTCGCCCTTCCTATTGACAGATTATTAAAAAAAAGTATATAAGTATTCTATCAACTATCTGGTTACCATATTATAAGCTTTGCTTAGTTTGGGGCTAGAAGACGCTGAGTGAAAAAAA
Organism: Erannis defoliaria; assembly: GCA_905404285.2. Lineage (NCBI taxonomy): Eukaryota > Metazoa > Arthropoda > Insecta > Lepidoptera > Geometridae > Erannis > Erannis defoliaria. Next base: position 11,293,220 of record FR990089.1, on the reverse strand, counting down.
ATAATTAAAAAAATTATTGAGCTGATATTTGGTACACACCTTTAAAACCGTCACATACGATGAGTATACTATAATATTTAATGTTATCTTAGAACATATTTCAATATCGCTACCTACTCATACATTTCATTGAGAGCACAATGACGAAGATATAATACCTATTTCAAAATTGTATGGCGAGCGATATTATATCTTATCATGAATTATTATAGCATGTTCGTTGTATGTGACGCCTTTCAGTTCTGATGACAAAACGTATTTTTTTTAAGTATTACCAGTTTTAAACCACAAAATTATTTAAAAATAAATATTCAGCTCAACTTATGATATTAACATTACGAAGTATTGAATACGTTTTTTAGTTGATCAGAGCAAATCCGTAATGGAGAATTGCTCCTCTGGTCACATAGCGGGTCCATTAAATTTTAAATTCCAACATAGGACCTAGTCGAAGAGGGAAAAATAATAATAAGAAAACCATCTTATAAAGCTTCTTCTTTTCAATAGGTCTTTGTTAACTTAACTGACTTTTCTCGACAGAGGGAGGAAATAACTTGTTTTGAAGCGAGGCAAATTGCTGGTAAACAGCGCTGTTGCGTTGTCCGTCACACAATAGGGAATAGTAACAAGTGCACACAAAAGAATGGATTTGCCCGAGCTTCAGAATCAATCTATAGAAACCCGACAATAGGCAACAGCGTAGCAAAGTAGTGTTGGAAATTCTGTTTTGCTTGGGGTGACTCGCTAATAAATCGAGACTGGATTTAGATTAATTTATTTTCGGAATTATCTAGCCTTTTTTGGACGCAGATACATATATATAGATTTGGATAAATATAAGTACAAATCGTTTTGGCAACCCTGCCTGCAGCTTTAGCATTAGCTGTGCTGCATCAAACAGTGTCTTCCCAGAATATGAGTTTACAATTAAAGTATATAACTAATTATTTTAACGGTAGAAAATAAAACAGTCAATTTAGATCATTCAATGATATTTATGTGTCTGAAGACAAGGAACTTCAACCAGTGTGTGTTGCCAATGATGACATATGGAACTGAAACGTGGTCTTTAACTGCTGGCCTTTTGGAGAAACTCAGAGTCACACAACGGGCAATGGAGAAAGCTTGCTCGGAGTTACTTTGCGTGATAGAATCCAGAACGAGGATATTCGCCAAAGAACCAAAGTCACCGACATAGCTCGAAGGGTTTGCAAATTGAAGTGGCAATGGGCAGGCAACATCGCTCGAAGAACTGATAACTGATGAGGAATAGAGGTTCTTGAGTGATGACCGCGAACCGGAAGACGCAGCGTAGGAAGGTCTCCCACTAGGTGGACCGACGACATTGTAAAAGTCGGGGGCCACCGGTGGATACAAATGGCAGGTTGTCGTACAGTGTGGCGGTCTAAGAGGGAGGCCTTCGTTCAGCAGTGGACGTCTACGGGCTGATGATGATGATGAATGATATTTATGTGTGTGTGTCAGTGTGTGTCAGTGTGTGTGATCCAGAAATAACAGTATTAACTCTTCGTGACTTAGCGGAGGGTGCTGAGGAAAATACTAGAAGTAGAGCGGAGAGATGAAGAAATCTGGTCTGAAAAAACACAGCCTTTGAATAAAAGCTGCTGACATACAGATGCAAAGCCATATTTTGCTTTGTAACCATGCATAGTATAAGGAAAGATAATAATATAATACTATACAAGATAAACCAGGACCTGGGTATGTCCTTAAACTGCAACCAGACCCACCGGAGGACGGGCAGCAGCGTCCTCTTGGTTAACGGTGGTGACCATTCTGCGATCCCCAAGCCGCCTGCCAAGCGTGGGGATTATGGCAACGCCCCTCTATAAAGGGGGAGGCCTTCGTCCAGCAGTGAACGTTTTATGGCTGACGACGATACTAGGTAATACGATATACAAATTAAATTAAAATACAATTTATACATTAGATATAACATTTGGTCGTTTGCTTATTGGTCAGTGAACCCTAATGTAAGGATAATGTTAAGGGTTGCCACTATGCCGCCCGATAGATTGACCGTTGCTCTTATAGGTCAAACAGCTGGGGTAGAACACTGTACTACGCTACGGTGCCTTTGATCCTTATTAACAATATGGAACAACAGAGGAATAGTTAATCTGACTTTTTTTCTACTAAAAACGAGTTTCAAAGAAAGAAAGGAAAAGTTAAAAGACGGAGTAAGTATTCCGAGACTAATCTGCGTTTAAAAAATTATAAATAGACATTCAGATGTAAAAAGTCACGTCACCCACCCGAAAACTGACTGGATGGTCCGTTACATAACTTATGCGATCGATTAGAACCTACAATCTTGCTACGTCAGGAGCTACGAGCGGTACAATAATTCTAATGATAGTCTACGTACTTACATCAAAAGTTAAACTATATACCCATAACTATACTGTTTGAATTAATACAGTTACAGTAATACTATAATACCGCTTTGACTTTGATAAAATAACAATTGAAATATTAACAACATTTGTCATGTCAGTACTCTCAGTTGGCATTATGGCTATGTAATCATTTCAATCGTTGAATATTAGAAAAATATTCAACTTTTAATACTGTCTTTCCATCAAACCACAACCGGGCCAACGTGGTGGAAACGCTCCAATTCTCCATCATACAATTTGACAATACATTAAATTACACATAGGTAATCATGAATTTCAAAATAATAACAATAAACAAACTGGAAAATCATCTGTGTAAAGCATTGAGCTAATATCTAAAGAGTCACAATCTCAAAGTGAAAAACAGTCAAAAAACGTGCGATTGCCGTTGTATGTACATAACTATACGTGCGTTATATAGTTCACAATTGTTCGAAGCGAACATTTTATTGCACGTTTGTGACTCTATAGATATTAGCTCAATGGTGTAAAGGCTTAATTTTGAAAACGAACAAAACAAACTTCTTTCTTCGTTTAACATTAGACGAGATGGCAGTCAAACGCAACTCTAAAAGTAATTACAAAAATTTAAATATAAAACCTAAGGTCTATGATTAAGCATAATAATATCAACCTTATTACTACTCCACAGCTGGACTTAGGCATACCTTCGAAGATTGAGTGGCCTATATCCACTGGGCCAGCGTCCAGTTGCGGGTTGGTGTACGTGCGCCTCACCGCTCGTTCACCCGCGCGATGCAAAAAAAAGGTGATGACGATAATGGAAAAAAAGTAGTCTTTACGTTCCTATGTCTTTAATACATAAACAGTAAAAAAATAAGACCTCTGCCAGGACTTGAACCTGCATACAAGCTGCTCCGGGATTCCGTCACGGCTTCGGATCGAGAAAATATTTTTTACAAAAAATTACAGATGGGGCGCCATCAACGCTTAAGTTGATTTTAGCAAATAAAATTTGAGAATTATGACGGGCAAGGCAGAGACTTCTGTAGCTTAATTGGCAAAGCACGGCAAAGCACTTAATTCGGGACGGGAACTCGGAGATTGCTCGTATGCAGGTTCAAGTCCTGCCCGACGTCTTCATTTTCAACCGACTTCAAAAAAGGAGGTTTCTTTTTTTGTATGTATGTTACGTGATTACTCCTGAATCGATTTTGGTGACTCTTTTTTTGTTTAGTAGATAATACTTCAGAGGTGATCCCGTATACATTTTATCTAAATCGGTTTCGTGGTTTCTTTTTTTATTTAAAATTGCTGGAATAAATCAGAATTACTGGAAAATTTTAAGACGTCACCCAGGTGTTAAAATCCTCAGAAGTAGAAGTCGGCTGTTTAAGAAAAAGCGTATTATTCGTACTGTCTACATTCAAAACATAAAAATACCTAAAGTGCGGACACGCTTCATATAAATATTCTATAGTCTATATGTTATTCTGGGAAATAAGCTATATCCGTTCCGAGCTTTATCCAAATTCGTTTGGTCGTTTAAGCGGGAAGTGGTAACAAGCACACACACACACCTCGACAAACTTTCGCATTTATAATAATTAGTGTGCTGTAAATGGCTCATTGTAAACTCGGCCCAAAGTTAATTAGCCACATATAAAAAACATATGTAAACTCGTCCCAGTCCTATTTACGCCACAATTATTTTCAACTAGGTACTGTAAACCTGCCACACTGGTCTTTTCCGTACAGACTGCAGAAAAATCAAACAAGAAGTAATTACGTTACATATTTGTCCCGAATTAAAAAAAACACTTTATTTTGGACAAATTATCCATAAGTACAGTGATAGTAGTAGTGACCTATGATATTATTTTAGTAGTAATAGTTAATATTTGTGTTATACCTAGCTAGAGCGGCTTTAAAATTCGTCACTAACTGTACCATACTTACGGCTGACATAAATTATTATTTGCTAAGTACGAGATGATACGGCCTGAAGAATGTCTATGAAACTGAGTACGACATGTTTCAGGAATTTAGTCAAACCTCGTAAACGAGATCGTTATGTCTCTCGTATTTAGCGTTGACATTTTATGAACTAACGGTAAGTACCAGTTTATTGCTGGTAAAGTTTGAACGCCGCATAGTTTTGTATATGGGCTAACATAACCGGTTATAACGAGGTCCAAATAACATCTAATATGATTATTTTGTAAAACTTCAAACACATCCAAAAAAAAAAGGAAAAATGGCATTGTTAATGTTTGAATGCGTATTTACATTGTATACTAGGTTACTAGTAAGCAATAATCGAGTATACTTTGAAATCCAAATGTCTCACTGTTGATTTACAAACCATACACCACAATTGCGCAATTTACGCGTATACTTTGAAGTGACCTTATAATTTTATTATGTAAAGGCGTGGTTCCGGAATATACTGCACTAGTACGCAATACAAACTAATCGTGTATATATCGGGTCAGCGGCCGGTGAAGCGTTGACAGGTATGTACAGCAGATTACTAGGTTAGGTTGGAACTGCGACAAAACAAAGAGCGAGCCGAGCGAGCGAAGCGAGTGTGGTACGGCAGCGCCTGGCAAAGCGTTAAAAAGTATGTTACGCAGGTTAGACTGGAACTGCCACAACCCAAGCATTTATTCCTTGATCATCTGTAACTTGGAACTAGGACTCTTACACTCATTACAAACTCTACTCGAACAGTACGCAAAATTCATGTAGGTATGTAGTGTGGTCGATTCTGACGGTTTTAGTTGACTGTTCTGAACTAATTAAAGTATTGCTGTCCTTAGCTAACATGCCTAGTAAAAAACAGACAGCAATATTTTAATTAGTTTAGAACTGTCAACTAAAACCGTCAGAATCGACCACAGCATAATCCTAAAATGTGAACAATAACATTACAACTATACGCGAGCAGCATCCTATAGATGCGTACTAGCCTTGTATAAAAAGTAAATACGCTGTTTGAATATACTTCAAGTTTCATCCAAAAAGGACGAGATATTTCAAAAATAATAATAATGGGTAATTAAACTAATTAGACAGTAATTATGTAAAAGTTTTACCACTAGGCCAAATGCGTATGTAATAATGTTTTTGGGGCTACTACACAACACAGTCTTTATGTTTTCCTTATCGGCACATTCTAGACTACAGGGCAGCTCATTTATGAGTCCCTGGTTAGTCGTTAGTAGCTTAACTAAGTCTGGTTAAACCTCGCTTCCTAATCGGATATCTTCCGCTAGATTGGTTCTAACTCTACCTAATCACTATAGGAGAATACTGAACGAACTAACGACTTTTTGGTGAAACTTACGAGAAAAGCTATTCAATATATACTTATCAAAGTCCTAGGTCCTACTTTTGTATTTACATTATGTACTTAGATTCTAATGCTTTGTACATGTGCATTTAAATAAATAAATAGGTACATATTTTTAGTGTTAAATTGTATAATATAACAAACAAAGAAACCTTTTTTACCACGTATTAAAATTGGAGGGGGTGGAGTGTGGACATAGCTTAAGCTATTTTATTATCCATACCTATATACTGTAACATAGCGAAGAAATATAGATATGAATAATAAAGGTCTGCATTTCAACCAGTGGTTATGAAGCTCAGACAGGCAAATAATCTAATAATAAGATTAAATAAACTGACGGACTGACTGTGCTATTTGTTTTTGGAGATAATCCGTCTGGGACTCTGAGGACTAAAATAATGACATACTAGGTGTTCTTTGTGGTTTAGTCGTTGGAAAATTTGTACAACGTAATAAGTAGGTGTAGAATATGTGGACAAGTACATAAATTAATTATAGGCCGGTTGGCTGTAATGTAATTAATGGTTAGGAGTCGTCGCGTCGTCCTAAGCCTACCCACATATAAGACTCGCACCCCAACCACAAGGCGCAGGCCTCACAGAAATGGCGTCGGGCGCGGACATGCCGCGGCTTGCCATTCCATTCAAATTTCATGTTACTCATCCGCGCTCGATGCACGCCCAAAGAACGTCGTTGGGTGTATCCTAAAATGTGCGTTATTTTATTATGGAAACTGACGTGGTTTTGACACATTTTTGTTTTATTTATACGGGAATACTCACGTTTAATAAAATTAAGACCGGTGGGTGGTCTTAAAACCTGGTTAACGACGGTTCAAAAATACCTAAAAGATGCTCAATTAACATCTGACATGGCACAAAATCGTGCTCAATGGAAAGTGTGGACAAGGAAGACAAGGTCTAGGAGGAAGATTTACGTTTAATTAAATTGGATACTCCGACTTTAGTTTCGATCACATCCGGTGACCTTTTTCAAAGAGTGAAAACAGAGCCCGACGCGCGTGCAGCTGCGTCCTGCTTAGCACCCGTAAGCACCCGTATCCGATTTAATTAAACGTGGGTATTCCCGTATAAATAAAACAAAAATGTGCGTTGTTGTAATGTGTTTAGTATGAAATTTGAATGAAGCCCGTGTCGTGGCCGCACCCGATACCATTTCTGTGTGGCTGTGACCAAAACGCTACCGCCGAGCTGCGTACTCCAGCTTTCATACATTTAAATTACGAACTCGCCACACACGGCACAACTGGCTTTCGCACGCTTCCGCTTCTAGCTTTAGGCAGCGACGTTTTGTGGCTGTGGCGCGGGTCCCATGTGCTAAGCAGTGCACTAATAGAACGCGATTCACCGACCATCGATAGTTCGCGCGAATTTTGGTCGTACGATCCCAAGGTAAAACATTGATGTCGTACTAATTACAACCAGCTGCCAATTACAGTTCATATGATACAGCCCAGTCATTTTTCAGGATCAATCTCAGTAGATACAGGAGCCAAATACACGATGGATCTAGTGAGATTTTATGTTCTCAGTGGATCTGTTTTTAAAGATATGACAGAAAATTCATCGGATAGTCAGACAGACAGCGTCTTTAGTATTACCTATAATATCTATTTTCGTATTTTTTTTATTGGGTAATTAGACTAATGAGTCTGCGTTTGACATACGTCATGCCTGATATCAAGCGAAGATGTGGTCTACGATGTGCCTAGAAGAAACCGATTCATTCGAGAAATTGAAGATTGTATCTCTACTCGTATCTATCAGAAAACGTCTTCTCGTGCAACGCATTCCTTAGCAGTTCGCAGAATAAAAGGGGAATCAAACCTTTTTTTACAGTTTTTGGAACTTCAACCAATGATATCGCTTATTCGAGCATATTGGCCTCTTGGCTGTAGTAGAACGGGAACATTGAAACTAATCGACTCTCCGAAATATATCCTATAAAAACCGATAGACTAGCAACTTGGTTTAATTCAAATTCAATTTTATTTATTAAGATAACTGGGAACCAGGGCTTAGTAACAATGGTTTAAAAAAATACTTACAAAACTATTTTGTGTTTCTATGAAAAACCTTGGTCTTTACCTATGAAATTGCCGTTCTTCAGTACTGGTAATTTCAAATAGAAAAATGTTTGGAATGGCTTTGTATTCTGAATTCAAATTAATTTTGTCTTAAAAACATGACATTATTTTTAAAAACTCAGTCTTTTGTTTATTGATTAGCGTTGTATTTTCATTACATTTGAACAATGCCCTAAACCAAAAATGACCCCTAAAAAGGTGATGGTCACTGTTTGGTGGTCAAGTGCGGGTGTGATTCACCACAGCTTGTTACAAAACGGCATGAGCATTACTGCAGATGTGTACTGGAGACAATGATGGAGAAGCTTGCACATCGGCAACCAGCTTTGGTTAATCGGTCGTCCCCACTGTTCCTTCACGACAACGCGCGACCCCATACTGCACAACAGGCAGTCTCCAAGCTGCAAGAGCTGGGGTTGGAAGGTCTCCCTTATCCGCCATACTCACCAGACCTTGCACCTACCGACTATTACTTTTTCCAAAATTTAGACCACTTTTTTAGTGGGTAAAAAATTCAATTCCCGAGAGGCAGTACAAAATGCCTTTGAAGAGTTTGTTGCCTCCCGTCCAGCTGATTTTTACAAGAAGGGAATCAATAAACTGCCAATTCGTTGGCAAAGATGCGTCGATTGCATGAATTGAAAATAAAATATAGATATGCCCCTGTGCAGAGGCACTCCGCCAGGACGAACCCAGAAACCAGAATAACATAAAGATCGTAACTGATCATCACTAATGTTAAAGATCTATAATTATTGTAACGGGAAATCTGTTTAATCTTCATTTTGAGTACGGAACCCTAAAAGAGCAATTTTAAAGACGCGGTCCCTAGCACATCTCTACAGCTGAAGGAGTTCAAAGCAATCACTTCTGAAATTAATCCAAAGTTTATTCTCCTATTTGTGTTCTTCAAATAGATCGCTGATAAATGTTCGCGTCTATTTGACTTGTATTAAATTCTGGCTTGGCGTGATTAATCGCTTTTCTGTCTAAAAGTTTCAGACAAGATTGTTTTTCTAAATATTGACAGAAAAAATCCAAAGAATAGGCGTGCATTAAAATGGGTCCAAAAAGTTTTAATGGTGATTTTGAACCTTTTGCTTGAGAGCTTAAAGCCGCTAAGTTAAAGACTTAGGACATTTCCTATACTCATCTGGCCTATGGTACAAATTTCCCAAACTGTAATTAATTAATCATTAATAATTAATGTAATTGGCTTGTAGCCGTTTTAATTACTAAATAAATAAATACTTTTAGTAGTGGTAGGATTCTACTGCAGAGTCCGCCTGGGGAAGTACCACACCTTTGCCAGTTATTCAACCGCCAAGCAGTAGTGTGCAAGCGTTACTGTGTTCCGGTTTGAAGGGCCATGTTACCAGAGAAATTACTGGGTATGAAGAGATTTAACATTTAATAATTATCTCAGGGAGACGAGCGCAGTGCAGTGCGGCGCAGGATTGTGTTCGCTAGTTCACAATTCTAGCACTGTTACTGTTAGTGGCAGGCGTGACGCTTACCACTAGGCGAATGTCTAGCTCGTCTCGTCACTTGATAGTATAAATAAAGAAAAACTTCGTTGTATGAAATATGGCAAAATGTTACATGGCTTTAGGACTGGGCTGGCTAAGTTAAAAGTATGTTGGAAAATCTCTGAGCCGATCCAGCGCGCAGCGAGTGGAGACCCAGAACGTCAGCAAGAGGTGGTGCATCAGTTTCAAAAGACGAATTTAGACATCTTTGACAAAACTGATGGTATACCGTCGCTCCAACAACGAGAAAACTTGAAAAGTCCGTTGATTTCAGTAAAAAAATCTGCTTTGCTCTATCTGTTGTGAAACATACAACTGTCTTATTTCTTAGTCCGTTTTCTAGCACTTTTCTAATTTTAAGTAATCTAATTACAACAACAGTGTTTTAGGGATAGGACCATGTATGTTATTAACATACAAATTGTTAGATTATAAGTTAATAAGTAAGAAAGTATAATAATTATTGAGACAAGCTATTGTTCCGCCACCCTAACTATGTATAACTAACTAGGGTAAAAAAAGTTTTTACCAGTAAACGATTATTTGATGTAATCTTAAATACTGATGTAAACATTTTCTGATAATTTACTATTATTGGCAAAAATGAAATGCAATGAGTGAAAAAATCAAAATTTACCGACCAAAATACTCGTAATATTTGTTGTAAAAATACGACGTTGGACTCAGGAGTTTAAAAGGTTAAGAGTAAGTTAAGATTTCACCCGCGCGTCTTGCATTAGTTTAGAGTCGAAAATCGCATGATACAATTGATGATGATGATGGCTTTGAGCAATTTAGGTGGGGTTTTATTTAATTATTCAAAATGTAGGCATGAAATAAATAAAAAAAGCTACTGTGCTAAAATATTATGTAGTTCGTAAAAAAACATGTGGTGCTGTCGCTGATAATTTAGAGCATTTGAATTAAAACAGTTTTCTTTTGTTGGTAATTTGTATTTTTTTTTTAAATAAAACCAGATTATTTTCCAAAATTATATTCGGTTACTCGGCTTCTTTAGGTTTTTCCCCTACCTGTAGTATTTTTTAAATCTGAACATTTACGTTCTTTATCATTTGTTGCTGACAAAGTATTTATTTCCTAACCTAGGCAGTGGGGATCTTAGACGATCTGAGCATTTGAGTGAAACTAGTGTTTATGTAGGTATTTTATGAGTATATTGCACGATAAGACACAGACAGTGATAATAAACAATATAAACAAGGCACAACACTGATACTAAACTTAACTTTATAACAGGATAGGAACTATAGGTAGACCAGACACTAACTGAGCCGACGTTTGACAAATAACAATCAAGTGTGTTGTTATGCGGCTACCGAAGGACTGGCCGCTAGCGAGTGCGCTTCCTCCCGTTCCCCGGGCGCGCTTTGCCCTTGCTGCATTAATAGCCACGCCCCTTGTCAAGTCAGGGACCCGCATTTAAAACGTGACCATATAAGGAGACAAAATTTAGATTTATTAACCAATGATAGCGCTGAATGCAAACTATCTCCTTATAAGGTAATGCATGGTGCGACGCGGCTTTGATTAGGGTTGCACCACACCACTTGAGTCTAGGGCTGTCCCCCTGTCGGTAACATATCTCCCGCCGTGCACATTCATTGTGCATAATAAGTGTACGATTACCGCAGACACAGTACAGCCCCAACCTCAATGGTGAGCGAACAACGTACAAACAATCTTACTATCTACATGGAACTATGCTCATCAACTATCGAGCGCAAGTTTTATACAATCTGTCACAACATACTAAATCCTTAACTAAACACATAATAAACAAAGAATAAGATTAAGTCATAACTATGTAAGATAGGTACATTAAATTAAGTTTTCTGCAATATGGCCTTTAAGTTTAAATAAATACATATTGTTTACCCATAATGAAGCTAAGAGTAGTTACTACAAGACATACTCTGCTATAATGTAGCCTACAGCAGTCTTGTAGCAACGCCAAGAACGAATACATCAGTATTAGGCATCTACATAACAGTACAGACTATTATAATTGTAACTATTCTACTGGTATGATGACGAGACGTTTAGTAGGACGACGCATTGTACCATTCTTGGTTCTGACATCAACGACTCTTATAACGCCGTCCGCACCCGGATACACGCGCTCAATCCTGCCCTTCGGCCATACGTTTCGTGGTAGGTTTGAGTCTGCTATGACGACCATGTCACCTTCCTTTATCGCTTCTCCTCGACCTCGCGGCTCCCGCCGGTATTGAAGTGTAGGAAGAACCTCTCGCACCCATCGCCTCCAAAACAGGTCTGCTAGCCGCTGTGACGCTCTCCAATGCGAGCGGCCTAACTCGTCCACCTTGGTGAAGGTTCCCGGTAGAGGTACCTTAGATGGTCCGCCGAGCAAGAAGTGGTTCGGGGTGATAGCTTCCTCGTCCTCTGGTGATACCGAGACGTGTGATAGGGGACGTGCGTTGATCGTATGCTCGACCTCTGTAAGCAGTGTGTGGAGTACGTCTTCATGTGGGTGTCGTTCATGCAATGTGGCGGATAAAGCAGTTTTCACCGATCGCACCAGTCTCTCCCACGCTCCGCCCATGAATGGAGCTCCTGGTGGAATATAGCGCCAGTTTATGTGGCGGACGTCGGCTTCTCTCTCTAGTGACGTCAGAGCAGCCTTAAGAAGAGTAGAGTCAGCTCCACGGAAGTTCAATCCATTGTCACTCCATATGGTTTCTGGGCAATTACGGCGTGCAATCATACGTCGTAGTGCCAGCACAGCAGCGTCAGCGGATAATGACGAGGCTATCTCTAGATGAACCGCCCTCGTCGTTAAGCACGTGAAGAGAGCTACGTAGCGTTTTTCGTGATGTCGCGCTACGGTGACAGACAAAGGTCCAAAGTAGTCTAGGCCGGTGTGTGCAAATGGGCGCTGATGATGTGCGAGCCGGCAGGGTGGTAAATCGCCAGTCAGCGGCTCTGGTGGCACGGCGCGACGAATACGGCAGGGCTGACAGCGCTTGATGACCGCTCGTACTGTAGGCCTGAGGCGTAAGACCCAATAGCGTTGTCGAACTTCGTTTGCGACGCACTCGACGCCGCTGTGATGCAGTTTCCGGTGCATCCAATCTATGTATAAACGGCAATAATGGTGGTTACCGTCCAGTATGGCTGGTGATTGCGCTTCTTGGTCGATACCTTCTGTGGCGGCGATGCGGGAGCGCAGTCGTAGGAGGCCGTGCTGATCCATAATCAATGATAGCTGACGGAGGCGGCTGTTAGTGGATACCGCTCTCCCGCCGGTGATGTCACGCAGTTCACCTGAGAAGCACTCCTCCTGTGTCGCGCGCGCCCAGAGAAGTTCGGCACGACGAGTGTAGTGCGCCGCAAGAGGTATGTAGGTCGTAGGCGCGATAGCAGGGTTGACGTGTCCGCGTACGCTGTGAGGCGTGCGCGCGGTGTCCTTCCCCGTTGTCTTCCACGTTGGATCGTCTGTGGTGGCGCGGCGGGTGCGTTTTCGTGTGGCACCTATTGTGCGAGCCCGACAACGTTGAATGAATTGAAGCACGCGAGCCGTAGTGCGGACGAGTCGTAACCAAGAAGAGAATCGCGTCTTATCTGGTAAGGCTTCTATCAGGCGTAGACGAGTGGAAGCTGTAGTCGTCGTGACGCGTTCCTCCCCGGTGTCTGTGATGGTGTGTTCGTGTTCGCGCGGCCAAGCCTCTTCATCGTCATATAGAAAGGATGGGCCGCGGAACCATCGGTGATTCGCTGAGAAGTCTGGCGGCACGTCTCGCGTAGAATCGTCTGCAGTGTTGAGGACGGAAGGCGTCCATCGCCATTCCGCGCCGGAGGTGGTCTCCTCCAGCTCTGCCACGCGATGCGCGACGAAAGGTTTGAAGGCGCGCGAGCCAGTGCGCAACCACGCGAGCACGGTGCGTGAGTCGGACCAGAAGACTCGTCGGTCGGGGTGCCGGTCGTGCTCTTCAACCACGGTGCGTGCCAGTCGACCTCCCAGTACTGCCGCCTGTAATTCAAGTCTAGGTATAGAAGTGATCTTAAGGGGCGCAACGCGCCCTTTCGCGGCCGCGAGCGATACCTTAACCTCGCCTTTGACATTCACTGACCGCCAATAGGCCGTCGCAGCGTAAGAAGATTCGCTAGCGTCCACGAGAGTGTGCAGCTCTAGCTTGGTAGCACTGCTGTACCCCGGGTAACAACGTGGAATACGAACGCCTTTCAGACTTTGTAAAGTTAGTAGCCAAGCGTGCCATTTGCACTGCAATTTCTCTGGTAGGCGTTCGTCCCAACCAAGGCGTAGGCGCCATGTGTCTTGCAATAGACGCTTAGCCTGAGTTGTGATAAGTGAGGCTAAACCCAATGGGTCATATAAGGACATAGCTATCTTTAATACTTGACGTTTTGTGGTCTGTTTGTCTAAGTAGGAGGGGTCTATTTTGGAAAAATTGAACCCTAGGGTGTCGTCGGCAGGTCGCCAGACGAGTCCCAATATTTTTTCCTCTTTACTGATGAACACGTCGTCCGGTGTTGCGGGCTCGGCCGCGAGGTCAGCGATGGCAGCGCTGCTGTTGGACGCCCACTTCTGCAGGACGAAGTTGCCTCGTCGGTGTACCGCGTCTACCGCACGTGACACCCTGTTGGCCTCCTCTGCGTTGTCGAAGCTCTGTAAAAAGTCGTCCATATAGTGATTATAAATTATTGAATTTAAGGCTTCGGGATATTCGGACTCATGAACTCGCGCGTTAAAATCTTTAACATAGATGGCAGTGCTAGGAGAAGATGTCGCACCGAATAACACCGATTTCATTCGGTATTCAGTGGGCGCTACAGTCGGGTCATCACGCCACAGAAAGCGCAATGCGTCTCTGTCTTCTTCTCTTATGGCTATGCGCAAAAACATATCTTTGATGTCAGCTGCTACCGCAACTGGTTTTTGTCTAAAGCGCATAAGCACACCTAGCAGAGATTGTAATAAGTCTGGCCCCGTTAATAGGAAATCGTTTAAACAGACTCCATTTGTGCGCGCAGCCGCATCGTGGACCAATCTACATTTGTCTGGCTTTGAGGGACTCAGTACTGGAAAATGTGGCAAGTACCATGTGCGGCCAATAGGTGGCGCCACTGTCGCCAACTCCGCGTATCCCATTTCCAACATGGATTTAATTTGATTTGAATATTTTTCTTTCAAATCGGAGTCCTTCCTTAGGCGATTTTCTACGCCCTGTAGTCGCCTCAGTGTATCTGTGTAATTATCTGGGAAAGATGTACCTTCTTCTTTCCACAGCAATCCCGTTTCGTAACCTCCCTCAGGCAGAGCGCGTGTTGTATTTTGTAGTATTTGCAACGCTCTAGTCTCGGGATCGGCTCGTGGTCGGCGCGCCTCTACTCCTAGAGACTCCAAGCTAAAATGATCCTGTATAAGTTGGTCAAGAGATGTGTCACTGTCTATACGTACATGACCACACCGTTCCAGGTGAGTACAGGTGTGTGCGCGTCCCTGATATCTGCTTTGTCCATGCAATACCCAGCCGAGCGGTGTCCGTGATGCTACCGGTTGAGTTTTGTCTCCTCGCCGCACCTCTGATGCGAGAAGTAGTGCCCAATTGTCCTGGCCGATCAGGACAGACGGTTCGCCCTTCTCATATATGAGTTGCTCGGATATTGACGTCAGATGATCGCAATCAGTAAGTGTCTTCGCTGGGATGGACTGTGCTGATATATCGAGTCGATCGATGGTACGCGCCTCTATTTTTATATTTTGATTTATGTACCTGCCACGTATGCTGAACGTGACGCGTCGCGAGCTGGCGGCGTCTATGCGCGCGCCCGCTACTGCCTCGATGTAGAAAGGCTCTTTAGGGCCTTCCGCGCCGATATGTTGTGCTGCTGTGGTCGTCAGTAGGGTCACGGTGGAGCCGTCGTCTAATAAAGCAAAGGTGTCTATCTCACCAAGGGGTCCGGATACCGTGACTGGTAGTACTTTTAGGAGAGTGCGCGTGTTCGCGCGCGGTGCCCGTGCTGACGTGACTACGGCGGGTGCGGTGCCATCGCGGCCCCACGGTGTGACGGCCTGCGGTGGCGACGCGCAGCCTCCGCTTGTCGTGGCCGTGTCACTCGCAGTGACTTCGACACAGGTGCACGTGCTACCCTCAACGTGTGATTTCTTTCTGCCACCGCCAACGCCGTCACCGTGAAGAAGTTTATGATGGTAGAACTTGCAGCCTCGCGCTTCACAAGGCTTGCCTTTGCACCGATGTTGCCAAGTTCTCTTTCTTAGGCACCTGAAACATAATTTTGTTTTACGAGCATTTTCCCACCTTTCTACGATAGACATGTCTTTGAACTTGTGACAAACAGCCGCACTATCACATGTGCCATTACATATGCTGCATGTCACTGAATTACTGCCTTGGGCGTTATACGACCTGTGTGATTTGTAATCGTTTGAGCTGCGGTGGTGTCGGTCATCTAATATCTCTGCTCTGGCATGGCGAGCGTTGAGCTCGGCTTCACGGTCGAGGAAACGACCCAGTGTCACTAGGCCGGGCTCTAAATCACTTGCTTGCATGTCAAAGTCATACCACCTACTACGAATGACCGTAGTTAATTTATCAGATACTATGTTAAGCATTTCGGGGCTATGCAAATATTCTGGCCTATTTAATGCTCGCACTGTCGAAATAACATTACTTACTTTTGACGCAAATAAGCACACATCTCTTGGGTTATCTGTTAGCTTAGGCAAATGCCGTAGTTTATCTAACTCGTGCGTTATGAGCGCGTTAGGACGCCCAAATCGACATTCTAATTTTTTAATGATCTCGCCCGATGTCGAACCCAAAAATAGACATTTAACGGCTTCCATAGCTGCACCTTTTAGGCTCTTCCTAAGGCGGGCAAGGTTCTCAGTCTCTGAATAAATGGAGACCGACTCCATGTATGCGGCCTTAAAATGTAGCCAATCACTGGAGGCCCCATTAAATGTAGGTAATTCAAATTGGTACCTGTTGCTGGCGGGGCGACCCCCGCGAGCTACCTCCAAAATCGCTGTTGCTAGATCCTTCAGCGAAGATGTGTCTGCCTCCCGCGTGTGCGTCTCTGACACGCCTGGAAGCCGATCTGGATCGGAGTGTGGTGAACTTGACGGTGTCGGCGTCGCTGCATCAGCGGCGGCAGTCAAGGTCACAGGGCCCCGCGTGTGCGCCTCTGACACGCCTGGAGTCCTATCTGGATCGGAGTGTGGTGAACTTGACGGTGTCGGCGTCGCTGCGTCAGCGGCGGCAGTCAAGGTCACAAGGCCCCGCGTGTGCGCCTCTGACACGCCTGGAGGCCTGGCTTGTCCCGAATGCTGTGGTGACCTTGACGGAGTCAGCGTCGCTGCTTTGGTGGCGACGGTCAAGGTCACAGGGCTGGCTGGTCGGCTCGAGTCGTTCCAATTTTCTTCTGTAGTATCTGCCTCAGCCTCTAGCAAGGCCAACCTAGCGACTACGAGGTCGTATCTGGCCTGTGCTAGGGCCTTTCTCTGTTTTTGTTTTCTGTCCATGTCGTTGGTAGGTATTACTCGTCGTTCTTCTCCAGTCGATGGCGATGACAAGGCAGGTGGTGCGATGACGACAAGGCCGCTCGAGTCCCCGTGCGGCAACGGAGATATATTCGCCTCTGCGGAGTGAAACTCGGGCTCCGCTGACGTCACGTCGTCTGTTCCCGCGCTTCCCGCGGAGATAATCTCGAGCTCCTCTTCTGTCGCTTCGTTCGCTCGCGCGGCACTTCGCGTGTTTACTACCATTTTAGAACTCGCGATACTAAGTACCTACACAAACACCAACCTCTCAAACGCTCAGACAAACCCACATAAATACAATTACAACGGCAAAATTCGATAACTAAGTAGATATCCGCTCGATAAGGACCAGCTTTGTTGCTGACAAAGTATTTATTTCCTAACCTAGGCAGTGGGGATCTTAGACGATCTGAGCATTTGAGTGAAACTAGTGTTTATGTAGGTATTTTATGAGTATATTGCACGATAAGACACAGACAGTGATAATAAACAATATAAACAAGGCACAACACTGATACTAAACTTAACTTTATAACAGGATAGGAACTATAGGTAGACCAGACACTAACTGAGCCGACGTTTGACAAATAACAATCAAGTGTGTTGTTATGCGGCTACCGAAGGACTGGCCGCTAGCGAGTGCGCTTCCTCCCGTTCCCCGGGCGCGCTTTGCCCTTGCTGCATTAATAGCCACGCCCCTTGTCAAGTCAGGGACCCGCATTTAAAACGTGACCATATAAGGAGACAAAATTTAGATTTATTAACCAATGATAGCGCTGAATGCAAACTATCTCCTTATAAGGTAATGCATGGTGCGACGCGGCTTTGATTAGGGTTGCACCACACCACTTGAGTCTAGGGCTGTCCCCCTGTCGGTAACATCATTAAACTATGTGTTTCAAAATACACCTTTTACTTACTTTTGGCATCCGTCGCCCCCTTAACCAGGGCTACAAAAAAGTCTGGCATAATTAATACCTTCTCACTGTTTCATAAAATAGATAACATAGGAATCGTTTTTAACTATGTAAGACAGTACCCCTACTAAATAATCAATTTGGTTGGCCACTCTAAGCAAACATTACACCACATCGGGCGAACTAGGTCCTAATTTCTGTGTCATCAAGAGCCTTCTGGAGGAAATTTATCACAACTTTCGAGGGTACAGCCATTGTTTGTTTGTTTGACGGTAAGTTTGGCTGAAGACAGCCAGCTTAGAGGGGAACTTTCCACTGTGAGAGAGGAGTTGTGCGGATTCCTTTTCATTTTGAGAACGCAACTTTATGGAGGTGAAACTGATGCCAATGAGCTCAATGCTTATAAAAAGATTTGGTTATACGGAACCAACTGTTCGCGACTACAACTCGCACTTATTTACGGTTTTATTGGAAACAAGCTGTAGCCCACGGTTTCTCCCGCGTGATGATGATTATGATAAGTAGCAATGTTATTCCGGGAAATAAGCAATTTCTGTTACGATTTTCATCCAAATCCGTTCAGCCGTTTTGGTGCAGGAAACATACACACCGACAAACTTGCATTTATGATAGAAAAGTAGTAGTAGTTTGTAGTAGTTAGAAATTTTATCTAAAATTTTAAATGTATTTTTTTGTCTTTGACAATGCATATAGATGGGACTTATGACATTGATTCAGGTGTTACTTTGCGGAAGTTCATATTATTAATTAACCGTGATATAGGTACTAAAATTTCTAGTGTAATTCCGTTGTAAATATTCTATCGAGTACCGTAATCTGCAAAACTCTCTGCATGTTTGCAGATTACGGTATCACAGGTAGGGAGACAGGTTTGCAGATTAGCCTTTTCGGCACTTTTTCCTATTGCTACTCTATAAGATAATTATTTACAGCGGAATTACACTAGAAAATTTTGTATAACACGATTGATTAAGATGGGACTTGTGTGAACGAGATAGCTTACGCGCGGCCAAACTCGAGGAAGTAAGGTAGCCGTCATTGTGCTCTAAGATGTTTTTGCGGCTCTATAAGAGGAAGGCCAGCTTTATTTTGAATTGAATTGTCCGATCTTCAGGAGCACTGTATAAATATAGGATGGGTTAGAGAACTTTAGATTGATTGCCGATCCTTTGGGTTAGTTATCAAGTTTGTGTTCGTTTAGGATGATTCCCTGAAACTCATGATGGTCACCGTGGACACTGTCATAATTTACTGTTATAATGATTGACAAGCTCACATAAGCTATCAACATAATTATCTGAAATCTATCTATATATATAAAAGGTTCAGTCCAGACTGACTGACTGACTGACTGACTGAAAAATTTCTGCCACTGCTAAACGAAGGCCTCCTTAGACCGCCACACTGTACAACTGTATCAAATTTAAACGGAAGTAAAAGCACTTGCCGACAACACATCCCGAGCAATTTTTTTAGCCCAACCGACTCGACCGACTCTACCAACTCCCCCTCCCCCCTACCCCCCCGCCCGGAACTGCACCAATTTTTGATAGCACCAATCCTTTATAATTCAGTGTGTTTTGGAATAAGCGAATCGAGGATTATTGAAAATTACTGCAGTTAAACCAAATAAATAAGAGCTTGCTAAGCGATTCCGGCTTAGGGTTACCATCTGACAGGCATTTTACGATTCAGACAGGCGTGCGATCGGCGCTAAGCAGAGACAGGCTTTTTACGATTCAGACAGGCGTGCGGCCGGCGCTAAGCAGAGACAGACATTTTACGATTCAAACAGGCGTGCGGTCGGCGCTAAGCAGAGACAGGCATTTTACGATTCAGACAGGCGTGCGGCCGGCGCTAATCAGAGACAGGCATTTTACGATTCAGACAGGCGTGCGGCCGGCGCTAAGCAGAGACAGGCATTTTACGATTCAGACAGACGTGCGGCCGGCGCTAAGCAGAGACAGGCATTTTACGATTCAGACAAGCGTGCGGCCGGCGCTAAGCAGAGACAGGCATTTTACGATTCAGACAGGCGTGCGGGCGGTGCTAAGCAGAGACAGGCATTTTACGATTCAGACAGGCGTGCGGCCGGTGCTAAGCAGAGACAGGCATTTTACGATTCAGACAGGCGTGCGGCCGGCGCTAAGCAGAGACAGGCATTTTACGATTTAGACAGGCGTGCGGCCGGCACTAAGCAGAGACAGGCATTTTACGATTCAGTCAGGCGTGCGGCCGGCGCTAAGCAGAGACAGGCATTTTACGATTTAGACAGGCGTGCGGTCGGCACTAAGCAGAGACAGGCATTTTACGATTCAGACAGGCGTGCAGCTGGCGCTAGCAGACACAGGCATCTTTGATTTCCGCGGTATCATGCAAGCCCATCTGCCAGGATGAAACTGACTAAGTATAAAAACATACCACACGCGCGCTGCACTGATAGAAAAATAAAAAAAGGAATTCAACCTTCAAAACTATTTGTTGCGCACTATTTATTTTAAGACTTACAATACAAAGAATAGACATGCAATTTTCTGAAAAAAAAACAGGTATTTTGTACGTCCAGGACAGGCACAGCTGGTCCCTTACACATATGGTAACCCTATTCCCGCTTGACATTCCGAGAACACTTTACGAGGAAGATTTCGCCAACGTATTATAAAACTGGGTTAACGTCATAACCAATAAACTGTTCATGCGACGTAACGAGTCCGAATTAGACGTGCGACGGCAGTTTACAGTTAATGGTTTAGTCCACTGGTTCCCAAAGTGGTTTACATGGCCAGCGATGCCCTCTTCCCTCAAATACGGTTGATGCGGGCTATGGCTGGCACATACGTCAACTCGTGAATGGATGCTTGCGGAAGCTGGACTGCTCGTTGTATCAACAATGTGTAAGAAAAAGGTTCAACAATACTGAAGGGTATGTATGTAATTACCACTATGAACATCTTTTACTATGCGGCCATACCTGAGATGGCGGAAAAAACAGCTGTTCCATACAAAAAGTTCATGGAACTTGAACAGAATGTATGGAACAGTTGACTTTTTTCGCAATTAAAATGTTGGTCCCATAGTAAAAGTTGTTCATAATGATTAGTACATTCACAACCTTCAGTATTGTTGAATCTTTTTGTTACACATTGTAATAATATTCCTTTTCAACATTTTTGTTAATTAATACTTAACATATAAAACGAACTTTTATATATTATGTATTAATTAACAAAAAAAAACATTTTGGCATAAAGCACGGACCCTGGAGTCCGTGATACTAAGACATATTAAAATAACACCCGCATCTACGACCTCTAAAGGGTCCATAATGGATTTTGCAAGAACAGTCAAGGAAGATGGCTTGTTAATTTTTAGACAAAATCTAATCAGCAGGCAGTACGGGGGTCTACTCAAAAAAACATGGCTTTGGTGTGCGAGAAAAAATGTTTGGGAACCTCTGTATTTAGCCAATTTCATACATAATTATTATGTAGCTTAGCATTATCGGCAGACATAGAGCTTTGGCACTCATAAAAATCTTTAGAAGAGGCCTACCTACGTCTAGCAGTGGGCGGCCATCAACTAGGCTGATGATGATGATAGCATTCGTGGTGAAGCATTTGTGGCAATGTATGAGAACAACAGTTGACGTATGGTCGCATGGACAATGCGCCACCACGTGGGAAAAAATGGCAGTGTGGATTCCCGTTGAAGACATACAGATTACTGATTAGTTCTATCGAGAAATATACTCGGGCACAGCGACGGTGATAATGGAATGGACGGGCCCAGCGCTTGCAAATCTTTCAAAATTAATAAGTCAACACAATCAAGCATACCTAGCTAAAAGTATGCATAATATCACATTTGCCGGAAATAGAGATAGCAAATCTAATTACTGCATGAGAAAAAGAGAACATATGTCTATTGCTCTCGAATCTCGAACAGTCACGAGCATTGACGAAGGATTCTCGAAGGCGAAGGCGATCGTAATCTTACGAGACCTCTCTGTCTCCTCCTCTCGCCTCAAAATGGCGATTACCTTAGTATATTTATTGAAATCAATTGCAGTTGTGACAAAATACAGTGATTAATGTGTATTTACTTATGGAATGTGATCCCTAAATTGTTATTGCGAATATTAGTAGTGTTCTTACACTTGTGGAATGCACATGAAGTCATAATTTGGATTTATTTGTATTGTTGTATAGTACAGCTCGCATGTCGCAAAGAGAGTAAGACTGACGCGAGTGGAGAGCTGGCGCTCATATTTCAAAAGCCGTGCGCTTATTTCCCGTCCATTAATTTTATCATTGTCGCTGCTCGGGCAGCGCATTTAACAGCTTCACGTCAGACTTTTATATCAAGAGAAGTTAGCCGTTTTTGCTAGCTAATAATTGATTATTCGAATATTCTTGACTGATCACGAAGCAAAGACTCTCCATTCACTTAAAACTCCCAAAACCTCGAGATTTATTTTATTTACAGAGTTCTTGATTTAATTGGTACTATCTAGAGGCTCTTTCAAGTAAAGGAGATGAAAATTGGTCCGTAAAATACGAGTTATAAGATAAATTTGTAGTAGACGTTTTTTTGAGGACGAAATAACTTCATTAAGATTTTTTATTTAAATTCGATTCCAGATAAGGGCTTCAAGGAGACTAGGGACTTTTAACATCTGTGATCGGCGATTTTGCGAAAGCAACGCTTACCTATAAATTTTCGAAAGTTCTTCACCAAGTGGTACGAAATTTGCCACAACAACGCTTTGCCGGGTACTGTCGTTCTTACCCTTATGAAGGGAAGATACCCTCCATTTTACTACATCATAGCTTAGTTGGTAGAATGTCTGCTGAGCCGTAGGACGTGGGTTTGAATCCCACCCAGGATATACATTTACGTGACGAACATAGATATTATTTCTGTGTCCGAGTGTTGTACGTATTCATCATCATGATCATCAGTCAGAAGACGTCCACTACAGGACGAAGGCCTCCCACTTAACATCTGGGTTGCCGTAATCCCCACGCTTGGCAGGTGGCTTGGGGATCGCAGAATACTCACCACCGTCAACCGAGAGGCTCTGCTGTCTGTCTACCGGCATTTTTAAAGCATGCACGTTGTATGTATTTATGTAGTTTGGCTTAGCTTTGCTATTTTGGGGTTTGATTTCTACAGTTAAAATTTTTGCGTTACAAAAGTTTACTTATCGTAGATAACCATTGTTTAATTAAGGGAAACAAGGGAATTTTATTGGTACTTTATATATGTTATATCTATTTATTTTTTGTGTGTTGTTTCCCCATCGGTTGTTTGTGAACTGACAACCGACGGGGAAGAAAGGTTCTTGAGTGTCGACCGCGAACCGGAAGACGCAGCGTAGGAAGGCCTCCCACTAGGTGGACCGACGACATTGTAAAAGTCGGGGGCCACCGGTGGATGCAAATGGCAGGTTGTCGTACAGTGTGGCGGTCTAAGGGGGAGGCCGTTCGTTTAGCAGTGGACGTCTCCGAGCTGATGATGATGATGAATCTATTTACTAAATTCAGTTAAGTACTTTTTAAGTTAAGTTACCGTTAACGTTAAGTTAATTGATAGGTAATATCAATTAAAGTCAAGTGATATCTCACTCTATTTATCTCAACAGCTCCATAACTCTATGAAACATCTAAAACCAATTTAAAATGAAGCCCTTGGAGGTTAACGACTCCAAAAAGCTGTGAATTTCAAGAGAAACCGGCCAATTTCCATAATAATACAGTCATGAATATTACCCACATCTTGACGGTAACAGCGGCTTTTGCTATGAGTTTTGAATCTGGATTAACAGCTTAAGCTTTGAAGCAAGCTATCTAATACAATATCTGGTAAAATAAAAATAGGTCTTTAACACGACTGCCCAAACAAAGGAGTAATGTTTTCAGGGTTCATGTATGTATGTAAGTAAGTTTCTTTGTTCCACCATTAACTTCTAAATGCCTGAATAGATTTTGATGTGTATGGGGTATCGTCAAAATCCTTACAACATCTCGACTGACATAGGCATTAATAATAAAAAAACGGCGGCTGTACGGCGCCATTTTGGAATGTGAAAACAAAACTAAAATAAACTCAATTATTATTACATTTTAGTGAGAGCTAGATCCTCCAAGATTCTAGTTCGTTGTTTGGCAGGGCAGTCGTGTTTTTTAATATACATTTATTTATAGTTGAAAGAGAATTGAGGATATTGATGATGAAGCCAGGAGTTGGTTCCATATTCGTTTGCTGAGTGAGACTCATAATGGGTCTTACTTAGATACCTTCAAAATATTTAATTGTGTACCAAATTGACGAGTCCATAATAGAAGCATTCGTAGGACATATTTTTATTTATAAAATTATTACTAATGTGACTATATGATAATAAATGATATTCTTATTTTTTATTTTATTATTAAGGATATTAATAAAATACTTATTGAAAAGTTTCCGTTTTGAACTTGAAATTCCACTGTAGCTAACGAACTTGCAACGCTCTTGGTCTTATAACATAAATATAATGAAAATCAAGCCCTAAAAATATATTTGGTAATATTAATATAGATAATGAACTTCATCTAATAATTCTGGCCCTTAAGAAGATGAGTACACCCAAATTGGCTTCATTTGGGTTAATGTTTTGCCAAATGTACAAATTCGACAGCACTGAAATAGTTATTTATGATACTAGTGTGGTAAGTTGGTTTTTACAAACGAGTAGACGAATCCATAGTCACGAGTTTGTAAAAATTAATACCGCACGAGTACTATACAACGTTTTACAACACATTTGCGAAAAAACAGATAACAGAAGAACAACAGATAATGAGCCAAACTTTATTATTTTGTTTTTATTATATCAGACGGAAAGTCGCAACCAAATACCTACAAACTACATTTGACACTGGCAAATGCTCAAAGTGCGATGCCATAATCCTCCTAGGAGGAAAAAAGAAAAAATACTTCGTGCTAAAGTTCGTCTTCGTTTAAACGTTTCTAATATGAGTGTCTTTTCGTGTTGTTTCCAAAACTCCAAAGAAGCTTATAGTAAAGTTGCCACGACTTTACTAGGGCATGACTTACTAAGTGTGACATCACTTTGACTGTGACTTAGACTCATTCGACATGAAAATTATCAAAAACTTGATACAAATAAATACTTGACACTGGCAAATGCACAAAGTGCGACGCCATAATCCTCCTAGGAGGTAAGATGAAATGGCGCGAATTAAAAAATGGCGCTAAGTGCGCGTGGTGAAAATTAGAAAAAAAATAAAGTAGTGGTGAGAATTTATTTCGTTAAATTTTTGGAGGATCTAGCTATATTAAAGTAAGACAAACGTATTGAGGAAAAGCGCTTCCAAGAAGGTTCGATCATTCAGCTTATTTATTCTCGTAATGTGAACTCTTTGGTGGAGTTCTTAAATAATTATTATGGAAATTAAAAAAAATCCGTAAAGTTTACGCATGGCGCTATACAAGGGAGTGTGCGGTAAAGGCTTTCCGCACGCTCCATTGTATGGTGCGTAATGTTTAACTTTCGAACGATGTATACAGGCTTCGTAAATGCACTTTTTGAGCAAATGTGTTGTAAAAAATTAATGTTAATCTAGATCATGTTTCCTAGTTGGCTATTGTTTCAAAAACACGATTTAGAATAATGTTCTCGATAGAAAAAAAAACGTAAAATAACCTCTAAAAATTAATTTCTAAGTTTTTTTTTGTATTTTTGTATGAAGACACATAACTTAAATTTGTAAAGATTACGAATAATACTTTAATCTATATAACTATTGAACTACTTTTTTTTCTTACGCAATAACTTTATTACAATTAATTATTTTCCAACAAAATTACGGTACGAAACGTGGCGCAAGCGCGCCGGCTTCTCTTTTTTACCTATGTAGTTAGACAGAGACCACAGACGCGCGGAGGATCAGCTATTGTCAGCGTGGGGCCTAAAGTCTCGACCCTAAAGGACACATCTAAGCACAAACATGTATTGTACATGCCGCCTACTGTATAAAGACTCGTATTTGTGCCGTTTGGGTTTTTTTACAATATACGCGGCAGCACCAGCGCAATCATTTTGTCCTGGGAAGATGAGACGATGCTAATTGTGTAGGGTCCCAAACAAAAGACCGCCAAAATAATAAGAAAAATAATTAGAATTTATGGGAAAAGTTTGTTCTATAATAAATAATTTAATAGCATCTGAAAAAGGTTGTAAAATTCCAATGGAGAGAGAATCGACAAATAGCTCGTCATCATTGATATACAACGTGTAACAAAAAGGTTCAACAATACTGAAGGGTAGGTATGTATGTACTCATCATTATGAACAACTTTTACTATGGGGCCAACGCTGAAATCACGAAAATAAAACAGTTGTTCCATACAAAAAGGTTCATCGATCTTGGACAAAATGTATGGAACAGCAGATTTTTTCGCGATTTCAGGGTTGGCCCCATAGTAAAACTTGTTCATTATGATGAGTACATACATACCCTTCAGTATTGTTGAACCTTTTTGTTACACGTTGTATAGTTAAAATAATCATTAAATAACCAATAATTGTTGGATTAAGATAACATTTAAATGCAAAAGTTTAAAATTGTTGATCTGTTCGATCATTAAAATCTTACATGATCTGAGTTCAAACATCTTTCACGGGATAAGGTTCATTCCGTCGGGTCTGTTGCCGTCATAAACTTTTCATTTATCTACCGTGGAAATTTATTCCGTAAACTTCATAAATAATTTGACTGCACGTGAACAAAAATTCATTTCACGTTTCATTTGCATTTAAAATTGAAACTAAATTACCTAGTAACAACTCTGTATTCTGTGACAATGGGACAAAAGAGCACTTGGATGGGCCAATTTGAACTCAATTCGTTTATCGTCACAGTACAGTTTAGACAGGAAGTTTATTCATCAGAGGTTAGGGTTTTGTGTGAATGATGGCGTGTAGCGTTATAGGAATTGCGGATTTTTGGTAACCTGCCAAAGATCCGCAATTCCTATAACACTACACGCGTTTCTACCATTTTTTGATCCATTTTAGTTTCACCACGTCCACGACCACGTCAGTTTTCATAATAATATTTTTTGATCCCTTCATTTATTTTATTATTGTAAAAAAATGCCATAAGTGTTGGCGGCGATACTTTTTTAATTCGTTTTTTTTTATAAATGCTGTGAAGTGAAGATGATTGTCGGAATATAATGTTAAAAAACCTATAAAAAGGCTTCTGTTTTGTAGCTGGTCTGCTACAATAAGAATTTACTATTTATTGATTTCTTATTTAAATAAATAAGTATGAAATCGTACTGTTAAAAGTAAATAAGTTCGTATAGGTTGAGGGGCCAGCCCTATAAGAGTTAATGTGCCGCCCAAAGGCCTCTGACATGACTGACGGTTGTTGTTAAAAAAACAAACGAAAAAAATGCATTTTTTCATCGTACTGTTGAAAAAATGCATAACGTAACTGTATAGAACAATATACTGATATGAGCTAGAACATTTTGGGACTAGCAAGAAGTATACAAGGAAAAATCTCAGGTGATGAGTCCACGTTAAAATTAATTAAAGACACTTGCTGAAATTAAGAAATACTTTTAACAAAATATAAATCATTAAAGTTTTTTTTGTGGCATGGAGTGACGAGACGAGCGAGACGTTCGCCTGGTAATGGTATTAAGCATTGCCATTAACGCCTGCTCTTAACAGTAGCAGTGTCAGAATTTTGAACTTGCGAACAAAATCCTGCGCCCCACTTCACTACGCTCGTCACCTCGTCACCAAGAAATTAGATGTAAAATCTCTTCGTGGCCAGTAATCTGGTAACGTTTCGCTTCAAACCGAAACACAGTAATGCTTGCACACGACTGCTTGGCTAATGAAATTAATAACTGGCAAAGGTGTGGTACTTCCCTAGGTGGACTCTGGAATAGAGTCCTACCACTATAACCCGTAATAACACGTTCCAAACGCTTCTCACTTAGACCACTCTTATTTCACACAACAAAATTTCATTGTCTCCGGCTACGTGACTCCAGGCCAGATAGTGTGGCTGATTGATGGTAGGCTACCAGCGGGATTAGCCACCAGATAAAGTTATTTTCCAGCAAGATATTGCGGAAAGTGGATTGTAAGTGAACGCAAGGGACCGTTGACTAACGTAACTGATATAAATTTTAACTTCATGCTTCCACGCGTTCCAGAGAAAAAGGGTCTTGACAAACAGACGGACGAACGGACGGACGAACGAACGGACAGACGGACAGATAGACAGACATACAAAGAAGTGATCCTTAGTTTATTTTCTCCTTTTGACGTACGGAAACCTACAAATTGCGTGTTTTATAGAATGTCGAATTACGTGCACGTGTGTGGGCGAGTGATACAATGTTGTGAAACACGCCTTTTCTTGTCGTTTTCAAAACTTTGTAAAAGGTTTTATTGAAGTCGCTACAACTATAATAGGACATGACTAGGACTCGAATATGACCAATTTATGACCAGACTGTTCTGTGAGTTTATGACTTATGACTTAATATCATAAAAACTTGAATGCATAACGTGCATTTAAAAAAAAAAAATTGAGGTCATTCCGTAGACATATCTCTGTCACTTCCTTTTTTACAGCAAATAAACGTAAAAACAAAATGTCCAATTTTTTTTTTTTTGTGATATTTATATTTTCTGATGAAGAAACAAAGGGAGGAATACATTTGTATGGAGAATCACAAACCGGATTCCCTCTTAAGGAGCTCAGGTTGGTTTATACTCTACTACTACTACTTATAGGCTTATAGAGGATGTATGTACAATAATACAATAAATATTTACAATTACGAAAATGTACATGTGGCATTTTGGCGTAGTGATTTTTAGTATGTTTGGAAAATGAAACCTATAAAAATCGATAGACCATTAGAATGCGATGCCTAAATGTTCTAGCACTAACCCTGTATCAGTTTCCGTTTCCGAGTTATTGTCGAATAAAAATGCACTATTTGTTCGAAATTATATTTTTACTCGCGGCGGAAGATTGAACCTTTACAAACCGATAGAGCATATAAATGCAATGCCTAAATGATTTAGCACTAACCCGGTATCCGTTTCCGTTTCCGAATTATTGTCGAATAAAAATGCACTATTTGTTTGAAATTATATTTTTGCTCGCGGCGAAAGACCTTTACAAATCGATAGAGCTTAAAAATGCGATGCCTAAATGTTCAAGCATTAACCATGTATCAGTTTCCGTTTCCAAGTTATTGTCGAATAAAATGCACTATTTGTTTGAAATTATATTTTTGCTCGCGGCGGAAGATAAAATCTTTACATATCGATAGAGCATAAAAATGCAATGTCTAAATGTTTTAGCACTAACCCTGTATCCGTTTCCGTTTCAAAGTCGTTAAAAAGCGTATTATATTAAGAAAGTTTGCAAGTTCCGTCGCATTAAAAGTTGTTTGATAAAGCTTTCCCGCCTAGTTCAATCCGGTACCTACGTCTTGATGCCCGAGATATAAATTAGCCCACCCATACTACGTGACCCATTTTTTATTTACAATGTTTTACCCCCCTCCCCCACTCAGTGACCACCCGTTGTATATTATGCCAAGAACCCCTGCCTTTAATTTTCACGTAGTAATTAAGAAATATTGGCGCTTGCCGCGTGACACCAAGAGTGCGTGTTTACCTATAATATTAATGGGTCAGCGTGGTGGATATGGGTCACTCTCTTCAGGGATAGGCCTCTTAGTCCAGCAGAGGCCTAGGATTTGAAACCGCGACCTCTTTGTGCTATCAAGGCTTTTAATAATTACTTTAATAATTTATGTATCTGTCCCAGCCGAATTGTAGAATTCGCCGTAGGTATTATATAGTGGCTAGCCATTTTCAAAACTGACCCGTTTTGTAATACGGCGGATCAACGTTTAGCCGGATTGTCAATGCGATACGTTCTACAATACGGCGACCTATGCTTAGCCAAATTGTAACCTACAATGCAAAATGCTTACCATATTAACAAATTAATGGTATTCAGTAAAAAATATAATTTAATGTTAGAAAGGGCACTTGGTAAGTCAGTAGCAGGCAAACAAAATGTTTGAACCAAATAAAAAAGTGACATATATGTTATTATAGCGTCAAAGCGTCGCGATTGTCCAAAATTTTAACTAAAGATTTCCAAAGCAGCGGATCATGACCCGCTTAATTACATTATGGCTAGCCATGTTGTGCGGCCTTACTTTCAGCCGTAATACAATCTGGCTAAACGTTTTTTTAAATGGCTAGTCGTTATGTAATACAGCGTATTCTACAATATGACTGCGACATATGTACTATTATGATAATAGTATAAGTACTAATATTAGAGATTTGTGAGTTTGGATAATCTTTATCAGACTCATTCAATGACATCAATGAAGTATTTTTTATGACCCATTTTTATAATTCAGAACAAAGTAAATTTTATTTTACCTACGGGTGTCTTATAATACATTTCGAAAGCTTTTAACCGGCGAATATTCAGAATCAAGATCTAATAATCTTTGTACAAAGAGGTCTAAGTTAACTCAATCTGAATCACTCTTCATTATAATGAGTTCGTTCATTCACTCACCTTGTTCACTCTGCAGTCCCATCTCTGTCTTGAATGGAAGTAGGATTCTATTTCATGCGGGCTTAGATTGATACAGGGTGTTTAAGGTAATCATAGAAATACTTAAGATGGGGTTTTCCACTTTTACCTTAGCTTGTCAGTTTACTTACTAAAACATATTTTTTAGTAAGGAAATACTCAGTTTACTTAAATTGAACATACAATGTGTTAAAAAAAGGTTCAACAATTATACGGAAGTGTATGTATTTACTCATCATCCTGAACAACATTCACTATGGGAAAAAACAGCTGTTCCATACAAAAAGTTCCTTGACCTTGGACAAAATGTATGGAATAGCTGATTTTTTTCCACGATTTCAGGGTTGGCGCCATAGTTAATTCATTCATGTTTCATTTAGATTAAGATAGATAGTTTTTTAGAAGTACAAAAGATAATACACCTAATTTAAAAAAAACACGTCTGCCTTGTCAAAAAACGATAAAAAAATATTATAGCTATAGTCACCGCGTTACCAACTGAGTCGTGCGGCCATAAATCATTCACTATGTCTTTCTCGCTCGCACTTGTGGGTCTTGCTTGTGGTCGCACTTGTGGCTTGCACTTGTGGGTCGTGCGGACATGATTTATGGCCGCACGACTCAGATGGTAACGCGGTGACTATGGTGTCACTTGGTTGTCATATTTCTAACGATTCCTATATTTTATATCCAAATCTGTTTAGGCATTTAGAAGTGCAATAAAGCAACATACTTACATACATTACATACACGCATACATGAACTCTTAGAACAATACACTCCTTTTTTTTGGGCAGTCGTGTTCAATGCAAATGTTTATAGCAATAGGTCCTTCCCTGCCGGTGGTCCACCTAAATTAGTTCACCTGGCTGTACCAGGGGTATTTTATTCCCCCTTTTCCAAGATAACTGGTTGTCGTCGTCAGCCATAAATGTCCAATGCTGGACGAAGGCCTCCCTCTTTAATAGAGGGGTGTTGCCATAATCCCCACGCTTGGCAGGCGGCTTGGGGATCGCAGAATGGTCACCACCGTTAACTAAGAGGACGCTGCTGCCCGTCCTCCGGTGGGTCTGGTTGCAGTTTAAGGACATACCCAGGTCCCAAGTAGGTAACTGGTTGTACAACGGTATTATATTTATCTCCTTGGGCCACCTATGCAGTTATTAATTTCTGGTTTTTAGAATATGTATGTATATATTTTTTTTGGAATCGAAATACAGTACAGATTTTTGCTCCGCTAAATGTGACCATGTCAGGAACAGTATAAGAGCGATGATCGGCTATACTAACAAGCTTGAAACTTAGGAGAAGCTCGCCTGAAGTATTGTTGTATACGCCTGAAACACTCTGTACACTAAGGCTTGATTCGGCTAGTGTTTGATTAAGTTAGGCTATATTCGTAGTCGATGCAATAAAAGCCTATTTCTGATTATTTTAACTTACATTAAAAATTTGCCTCGCAATCTAGCGAGGCAATGTGTCCATCATTTTAAGCCATTGAGCTAATATCTAAACAGTCACAATCTCTAAGTGAAAACACTCAAAAAAGGTCCGAGTGCCGTCGTACGTGCATTATATAGTTCACAATTGATAGAATTTAGTGGTTATGTCGCTTGTATAGTGTTCAATGCATGCTTGGGCGCTTGTGTCTTATCGTACTTCAAGTCGTTCAAAAAGTCAGCGAAGAAAAGCAATGCATAGCGTGCGCCGAGTTTTGGCGCGGACATTTCTTTTTGCACGTTTGTGACTCTATAGATATTTAGCTCAATGTTTTAAGCACATTACCCGAATTTGAGACCGTTTGACATTTTTTTTTGTGTAACGAGAATGACGAGACGTTCGTCTGGTGGTAAGCGTCGCGCCGCCCATAACAATAGCAGTGCCAGTATTGTGAACTTGCGAACAAAATCCTGCGTCGCTCTGCACTGCGCTACAATGTGATACGCAACACTTGACTGCCTTATAGCTCAGTTGTAGCATGTCTCCCTTCAGAGCTGTAGGGTGTGGGTTCGATCCCCACCCAGGTCAAACATTTGTGTGACGAACACAGATGTTTGTTCTGTGTCTAGGTGTATTATATGTAGGTATTACAAGTATAAGTTTCTATTTACAAAAACAAAATCATCATCAACAGCTACTGGACGAAAGCCTCCCCCTTAATACAGAGGGGTTTCCATAATCCCCACGCTTGGCAGGCGGCTTGGAGATCGCAGAATGATTACCACCGATAACTAAGAGGACGCTGCTGCCCGTCCTCCGGTGGTTCTGGATGCAGTTTTAGGACATACCCAGGTCCTTTTGGACATACCCAGGTCCAGACCCAGGTCAAAAACAAAATATAAACTTATAATTATTCTATCAGCTATCTGGTTTCCATATTACAAGCTTTGCTTAGTTTTGGGATAGATGGCGCTGTGTGAAAAATTACCACGGTTATTTATTTAATTTTTATTTTATGTGAGTTGCATTGGGATATAAAACACCCATTAATATTGTCAGTAAATCGGGCTTAGACACATTTCTACCGTTACCTTGAACTTTGATTTACCGACCGCTGCCACAGCTATAGATAGCGCCGAATCGAACTGACCTTTCACACCTGACTCCAGCCATTACGGAGCTCTATGTCAACGGAAATGTTACGTACAAGTACCTATCGCTTTATTAAACCTTTTTAACGAGTAGGTGGAAGTGTAAATGTCTTTTCCCGGACAGTCCAATTATAGGAAAAGATACTTATGTTTTACCACATTCTATGAGTGTTATGTAGTATTTTCAACCGACTTCAATTAAAGAGGTTTTCGATTCGATTGTACTTTTTTTTTTGTGTTTATTACGCGATGACTCCGCCAATTTTGAATTGATTTGGATGATTCTGTTTTTGTTTGGTATATAAGTTTCTGATACATTTATCAAAGGTGGTTCCATATACATTTTATCGAAATCGGTTCAGTAGTTTGGTTTTTAAATCAAAATAACTGAAAAAAAGATGTCATCCAGGTAATAGAAATTAAAGTCGGTTGTTAAAAAATATATATTGTAAAATTATAGTTTTTTCGTTTGGTATGACTCTACTGCAGAGTCCACCTGGGGAAGTACCACACCTTCGCCAGTTATTTAAACGCCAAGCAGTAGTGTGCAAGCAGTACTGTGTTCCGGTTTGAAAGGCAATGTTAACAGAGAAATTACTGGGTATGAAGAGATTTAACATCTAATATCTCAGGGTGACGAGCGCAGTGCAGTGCGGCGCAAGATTGTGTTCGCAAGTTCACAATTGTAGCACTGCTACTGTTAGCTGCAGGCGTAACGCTTACCACCAGGCGAACGTCTTGCTCGTCTAGTCACTTGATTGTATAAAAAAAACATTTAAGACAAATTTAAATAAACATGTAACTACAAAGAGAATATTATACAATTTATATAAGGTACTGTATACAAATAAGGCCTACATAACTTGAGACCTTTATATCTAAATAAATATCAACATTTAAAAAGAAAGATTCGATGGGTATAATTTTCCACTTTATTTTCTGTAGAAAATTAGGAAAACATGCTAACACATTCTTAGAAAAAGTAAGAAAAAAACACCTTTTAACAAAAGTCTGCTTTTGGCCTTAAAAAATCACCTACATTTAATAAGGCCTATGAACTTCAATTCCAAATAACATCTTAACAAATGATGTTTTTAAAAAATATATACTTTTAACGGATAGCTTACAGTTCTATATTTTTAATAGGCTAATGATTTGTTAATCGGTGCAATTTTTTTAAACCTTATTGAGTAATCAGTCTTATCGGCTCATATTAAGAAAAAACAAAAACATATGTAAATACAAGTAGGTTTATCACATTATATTTATATCTATTAACATATTTCTTGGAAAAAAATATTAAAATACCTAAAAAAAAATTTTTTTAATAGGCCTTATTAAAACACCGTGCTTTAATAAGGCCGCATAAAAAAAATACAGTTCTTATAAGTTTTTTTTATGTCTTTGGCACAATTAACTTTAGTATCTGAATATTTACCATGTACTTTATTTATTTAGTACGTACCTAGAACTCTTTCATTTGATGCCTTCTTGTACTAGCTATCTCAAAATTATTTAAAAATTCAAAATTAGATGCGAGTTGCATAATAAGGCCTATGATCACAAATAAGGCCTACCGATTATAAACAAGGCCTAGGCCTTATTAGTCGTCCCTTATCTTATAAAGTTATAAATTCATAAGTAATTCAAAGATTTAAAATTATTAAATTCAAAGCCTCCATACTACTGATTAAAAGCTTAAGATTCAGTGCGTGTTACTTAATAAAATTAAAGTAAAGAAAATATGACAGTTTACTCACTTTTAAATGACGAAAAATTTAACTTGCATCACGAAACTCACGCCTCCTACAAAGAAAGTGTCGAGACTA
This sequence comes from Erannis defoliaria, assembly GCA_905404285.2. Classification (NCBI taxonomy): domain Eukaryota; kingdom Metazoa; phylum Arthropoda; class Insecta; order Lepidoptera; family Geometridae; genus Erannis; species Erannis defoliaria. The sequence goes on along the minus strand of FR990089.1, from coordinate 11,258,246 downwards.
GCACAGCGAGCGGGAACGGGATGCTCTCACTCTCACAACAAGTTAACCAGGTAAATGCGCGCACATACGATAGGTATAATTGTTGCCATACGTAATTATCCGGGTTTTAGGGACATTAGGCCTTTTTAGAGCATAGGCCTTATTTGTATAAAGTACCTTATTGTCAAAAATATATGGTTTAAAAAATGTACACAATTCCTCAACTTCACAAAATAATTACCACATTTCCTCCCAAAGTTTCAGATAAATCGAATTTCCGTTGTTCCAAATCTGTTATCCAGTCGGCAGCCTATCAATATTCTCGGTAAAGTTGTTCATAACTCCGGAGAGTGCTTTTTCGGTTTTACAAGTAACTTTTGGAAAGCGAGTCGTGCTGTTTTTGGAACGGGTGTTTATCTTTTCAACGGACTTACAACAGAAAAGGGGGTCTCAATTAGTCTGTATATTATTTTGGTTTGACTCCGCTCTACCAATTATTTAATGATTTCGTTGAATGAGGTTCTACAGACAAATCTTTTCGCAGAAGGCGCCAGCGGCGGACCGGATGTAGCTTGCTTATATCTATCTGCTCTTGAGTCCAAGGAAAAATACTGGGTACTGTGCCTTGTTTTAAGTATCTATAGATGCATCTGTCGACGGCCTAAAATAGATTTGTAGGTTAGATAGTTATTGTTTACATTTTATGTTGGACAGAGCTTTAATAGGGTAGACGCTTACCACCAGGCGATCGTCTCCCTTAATCTCGTCACTTGATTGTATATAAAAAATATATATAGGAAACAATGATTTCTATGTCTAGATACGCCTGAGTTATGAAATCGTAAGTCTAATTTCTCTTTGACAAAAAGACAACGTCATCTCTCGGATTTCGCGGTCACTACGTGCAGCGCCTTTAAGGCGTGGTAAAAGAAGCGCAAACTGTACGAAACTAGAAACGACTTACCTATTAGCTAAAAATAAAAGTTTTTGTGTAAAAGCAAGTTTAGTTTAACTTAAAATTTTGACTTATGGGTCATAAAAAACGCCACCTTTTGTTTACTGCACTTTGAAATATAATTCGTGCAGCCCTTCACCACAGTTTGGCATTTTGCTCTCAAGTAATCACGTCGGACGTGCGTCGCAGACTGTGCCGGCATCAGTGTCAATGCTTCTTTGACACCGACGAATGGGCGACATTTCAAAATGGCGTCCAACCCGTCCCTACTATGTATGTCTATGATAGCAAACTATGCCGGTGCTTGACCACGATCTCACCTGATGGAATGCGATGAGGTGATCGAAGATGAAACACGCTTGCTTAAATGATGTAATTATTCACGCTTTTCATGGACAATCCCGCAATTTTCTAAACTGTTTCATAACCAGTTTTTCATTATCATTTTCACTTGCTCGTAAAGTGGATCTTATTGCATCGGTTTTAGGCTCATAATCCAAGCTATTACGCACCCGTGCTTTTTACTTTACGGCACATGGTGCTAAAATAGGTATAACCCGGTAAAGTCAAGTTTGTACGTGACTGCAATTAGACGTACGTATACGAAGCACTCTTAATATAGCCGGGTAATACTTACAGTTTTTTTGTAATACCAACAAAGAGTTCATATGCCGCTGAAGTAAATGTCAACCTGCGCGCGCATTACTGATTTGGGCGCCATTTTCCGCAAATTTTTGTTGACGTTTCGCTGTGTGGTTGATTATTATTTAAAAAAAAAGTTTTTTCCTCGCAAGTGTGACGAAAACAGTCGTATGAAACTCGTGTGCTATGTTTCAATACACTCTCGGCTTCCTTATCGCGCTCACCTGCGGCTCGCGTGCATAACACCGCCTCTAGTGTAATGACCAACATAGCACACTTGTATCATAATGTACTATTATAATGTACCTACTGTATTATTCGAAGTTGCGTAACCAGTAATTAAATCAGAACATTATTTTTTAAATTGTGTTTGTTAAGTCCCGGTGATAAACATAATTATTATGTGTTCAAAACGCGAAAGTTTGAAAGTTTCAATAGTTTTGTTTTTAAGGTAGTTTTTTGGAGTTAATGGTTGTTCCATGTGGTATTAAACGCGTAACATCAGACCATCTAAAAATAAATAATAGAGCAAAAGCTATACATTATTCGAGCAAACTTTGAACTCAATTAAGGCAAGTTGAAACGAATTTGGTGCCAAATTGAGGCTTCACGTCGCCCGTTACTAATTAATTGAGATTTTTAATGAATATTCAGTTTTCGGTGTTTCTGTTTTCTTTCATACGATTATGTGCCATATGCAAGATAAGTTATTTGTATAGAAATGTGAAAATTTTCCATGAAATAACAGATTTAAATTTCGATTAACTTGATGACATTTTTTTTCTAGTTATTTTGATTTATAACTGAACTACTGAACCGATTTTGATGAAATTTCTGTGAGACCAATCTGAAAGTATATCCTTACGAATTATTTTTTCTAATCGCTTTTGTAAATGATGGAGTACTGAGGTAACTTAACATATTTATCAAAAAAAAACAGTATTGTTTAATCGCCTGTTGAAAGATTTACCTAACCTTACCTAACATAATCTCGATTCTCTTAGTCACTGCTTAAACTTCTCTGTCTTGTTCTTGCATGTTACACTTCACGTCAGAGAGAAGGTGGCAGAGCATCTTAAGCAGTGATTAACGACTCAGAAGTTTTTTTGAGTAACACTGTATGAGACTAAATCTAAACGCTCAAGTTACCAGTCGGTAGCATACCCAGCATGCTGGTGGCATTGCCACGTTGAATGGCATTGCTTTTCCGTTGGACTTTGGCAGGTGCTTTCTATTGGCCGAATATAATATTGATTTCATAACGATTATTTTTGTACTAAAATTGGCAAAAATAAAAGCACCTAATTTCAGCTTCAGTTCATTTTATCGTCATTGTGAAGCGATTATTACATTGCCAGTGATCTGTAAGAAATTAAGGTTGTTTAAAGAAATACCGTTCACGGTTCCGGGAAATATCTTTTGTGTATTTCGAACCCAAGATGCCTTTCAACTGCTTAATCTGTCTTCCGCAACCTGTAAAAGAAAATTAGACTTTTTATTTTCGTAAGAAATTATAAGATAATAACTTAATTAGGTACTTTTTGACTTTGATTACGTAACAGGACTGGCTCGTCATAGCTTTTTGGTTACACCGGTTACACGTGTCTTTTTAATTTAAACGTCTTGTATTTTTTTTTGACAGCTTACATTTTTTTTCTTAGTTGTTGGCATCGCACGTTGTGCATTCTGCCAGTGTTAAGTTTATGAATTTACAAGTTTTTTTTATTAAAATCAAGTCAAATATGTCATGAAATCACAGTCAGTCACACGAACTTAGTCATCTACTACTTACTCTTACTTTTTACTACTTACTTTCTACTTAGTCTTAGACTTGGACTCGACTATGGTCGAGTCCAAGTCATACCCTAGTAAAGTTGTGGCGACTTTACTATGAGTTTCTACGGAGTTTTGAAGACGGCTTACTTGCAGATTAGTAATTTCTAGGAAAAAACTTGGTTTGATTGTAGGATCACTCCGTTGTCCGTCCGTCCGTCCGTCCGTCCGTCCGTCGTCCCGTCCCGTCCCGTCCCGTCTTGTCCCGTCCCGTCCCGTCCCGTCCCGTCCCGTCCCGTCCCGTCCCGTCCCGTCCCGTCCCGTCCCGTCCCGTCCCGTCCCGTCCCGTCCCGTCCCGTCCCGTCCCGTCCCGTCCCGTCCCGTCCCGTCCCGTCCCGTCCCGTCCCGTCCCGTCCCGTCCCGTCCCGTCCCGTCCCGTCCCGTCCCGTCCCGTCCCGTCCCGTCCCGTCCCGTCCCGTCCCGTCCCGTCCCGTCCCGTCCCGTCCCGTCCCGTCCCGTCCCGTCCCGTCCCGTCCCGTCCCGTCCCGTCCCGTCCCGTCCCGTCCCGTCCCGTCCCGTCCCGTCCCGTCCCGTCCCGTCCCGTCCCGTCCCGTCCCGTCCCGTCCCGTCCCGTCCCGTCCCGTCCCGTCCCGTCCCGTCCCGTCCCGTCCCGTCCCGTCCCGTCCCGTCCGTCCGTCCGTCCGTCCGTCCGTCCGTCCGTCCGTCCGTCCGTCCGTCCGTCCGTCCGTCCGTCCGTCCGTCTGTCTGTCTGTATGCCTGTCAAGAGCCTTTTTCTCTGAAATGCGTGGCATTATCAAGTTGAAATTAATATCAAATAAATACGTCAGTCCACAGTCCCTTGGACCTGTAAAAAAATCAAGCTTCAATAAAAAATTACAGCTATTTTTGTGAGTTGTTTAAAGAGAACTAAATCAAAATTCATAGGTACTTCCCGTTGACCTCATAACTTGTTGACTCATGAAATTCGGCAAGAAGCAAGGTCACATAACAGTAATTACGGTAAAAATCTGAAAAATGATAATGTAGATATATCGTCATTTCTCAAGCCAAAACTGAAATAGTTATTTTGTTTGTTTCTTTAGTTACCAAAAAAATTACTAGATAGCGTTCTACACCGTAAAACATTGTCACACAGTTGCATCTAATAAATGTACGACCAACTTATCCCTACAGATGGACGAGCCACGAGCGTAGGTTTTGAAGAAAACTGACAGCTGCATTGTTTTTTTTTAGTTCTTGCATTTGACCAACATTACAAATAAGTTGGAGGTGTAGCCCTCCAAATTTATTCAAATTTAGCTCTTGAAGATTGTAGAAATAAGTTTTATAAACTAATTAAAACCTTTTCTTAGGCCATATTCTTTGCACCTAAAACCTACGGAGAAAAGTAATAACATAAAAGTTAAAATGTTTTGATAGGTCCTGTGAGTTTTTTTAGTTCTAGCATTTTTTACCAATACTACAAATTTGTAGGGCTATACAATTCAAAAACTCATAGGGAAAAAGGAGTTTTGTACGATTTTTAACTTAATTATTTTCCTTATTTTTGTAGGACAATTTGGTAGTTTTTTCTTTCAGTATATTTGATCCTTTTTGTTACATATTGTATAACGGTTAATTAAGATGAACTTCCGCGAAGTAACGCCTGAATTAATCTCATAACCCTATTATTTCTGAATTCCTCTTGATTTGATAGCTTTGGTGATATAGATTAACACTATTGCAGGTGTAGCAATTCTACTCCTTTAAGAAACATCATTATACACAACACAACTACAACAAATTACATAAATTACTTATACCACTTAACATCTATACTACACAAAAACAAAAGGATTATATCCAGACCGATGAAAGTCTAGAAACGAACCAAATGCTTAACCCACTACTGGTCGGGAGCGTACGCAGCATGCTTGCATGCATTGCCAAGTTTAACGTCTTAATATGTGTGGGCCAAAAAACGCCAGCATTAATCACGCGTCGCGTCGACCAGGCGCTCGGATAACTTTTTGAATAGAAGATGAGCTCCCGGTCCCCACGGACCCAATGTCTCAACATCAAACGGCTCAAATATGTAACCAGTAATAACCACTGACGAGGTTAGCATAATTATTTGGTCCAATGATTGTTGCCAACATTAATCCACCATCCCATCCCATCCCATCAGCCAGAAAACATCCACTGCTGGACAAAAGCCTCCCCCTTAATAGGGAGATGTTGCCATAATCCCCACGCTTGGCAGGCGGCTTGGGGATGGCAGAATGTTTACCACCGTTAACAGTTTTAGGACATGCCTACTCCATACCATAATACCCATAATCCACCATACTTAGTTCTAATTCTAAGCTATACCACATAATAAATAATAGTATAATAATAATAATAAGTCTCGTAATAGTAAGTTCTCGAGAATGGTCGTGCTTTGCTCTACTGGGACCGCTCCATCATCACGGACAGGACTATTGTCGCCAATAAGTCTGATATCGTGATGGCGGATCGGTCCCAGCGCCGGGCAGTGCTCGTCGACGTCACCACATGACGAGAATCTCGTGAAGGCCGAGAAGGACAAGCTTAGCAAGTACCTTGACTTGGCCTTCGAGATAACCGCCATGTGGGATGTTGACTCGACGATAATTGTCCCGATAGTCGTTTCGGCAAACGGTCTTATAGCGAAAAGTCTCGACCAATACCTCAAGAGGCTCTCACTGGTCGGTTGGGTCAAGGGTCAGATACAAAAGGCAGTGGTCCTTGACACGGCACGTATTGTCAGGAGGTTCCTCACTGTGCGCCCTAACCACCGGCAGCTTGAGGCCTGCCCCGCTGCTGGCGGCACCCTAGTTTTTAAGTTTTTTATAATATTTATAATTTTTGTATTTATATTAAAAAACTAAAAAATTAAGAATTTAAATAAATACGTGAATAATAATTCTCGGTACAGAAAGTTCACTCCGCAAAGGAATTGAAATAAATAAGGACTCTATCTACGAGGCTATAAAGTAGCAATTCAACTCGCACAGCGCTGGATACCGCTCGCTATATTCACGTAGATATACCGCTCTCTTTCTATCACGTATGCTTAGTTACGTGCGACGAGGCTAGCGTGCGGGCGGCCACTGACCTCAGCCTTGCAGTCTCCTCTCGGAGCGGAGCGCTGGCCGAATATACCTAAACTGCGGAGCCCCCCTGGCTATACAATGTAATTCTAACCTAATACTAGGTGTCCCTAACCTTTTCCCTGAAAGTTTTTGACCTATATATTTGTCCAAGGAAACCCTAACAATAGGAAAAGGTACCAATTTATCCGCTCGGTTGATGGTGGTGCTTGCCAAGAAAAAATATACAGCTTTCCTTTCTAACAATATCGCTGGTTGTTATAAAAATGTAGCAGAAGAGTCTCAATAAATTCATAGGTAGATGCATCTGACCAAAAATTTGAGCTTTGATCTTTCGCGAAAATGGTACTTTAGTGATTTGGTCATTCGCGTATTTCAATATGTGCTTTGGCCGGTTGCGGTTTTGGTACTGTGCGTCGAACCCGTTTAAGTCAGTATTTTTTGTCCTTGGTTCAAATGCAACTTCTTAGTTTGCAAAAGAAGTTTGCTTTGGTTGCTTGACACGTGGATACCTAGACTAGGCTTTAGGAACAAAAAGTAAAACGAAACATGTATTTTAAAAAGATGTAATATCAGAGCCAAAACGCATATCATCATCATCAGTCAGAGGACACCCCCTGCTGGACGAAGGCCTCCCTCTTAATAGGGAGGGGTTGCCATAATCCCCATGCTTGGCAGGCGGCTTGGGAGTCCCAGAATGCTCACCACCTTTATAGGCTAGAGGACGCTGCTGCCCGTCCTCCGGATACAGTTTTAGGATTTAGGCTAAAGTAATTGTTGTCCGTCCGTGTCAAGGCTCTTATCAGGAATGCCTGAAGATCAAGTTGAAATGAATATCAAATTGGTAAGCCTAAAGTCCCATAAAGCAGTAAAAAAATTAGATTCAACACAATCAACACAATCAAAAAATACAACCAAGATACAGGTATTTTTGCCTAAATTGTTGGTACTTCCAATTAGAAAAAAAATTAGTAAATCGGGTGTATCGATGAATAATGGGCTAAATATTTTTCAACTACAAAGTTAAGTTTGTTCCTTAACCTGACTTACATTTTCGCAATTTTTGGTGGTTACATTATGGAAATACGGAACCCTTGTTGCGTGAGTCTTATTCATACTTGCCAGCTTTATTTTTCTTAAGCAGATTTATGCATGAATATTATTCGCTAAAGTAGTTAGCCACTACAGCCAGTATTCAAAAGGTTGTTCACAGGTTAAGCTCTGTAAAAAGAGGTTTAATCCATTCAAAAATCATTAGGGATTACTTGTAAGTATTTAATTTTATGATTATTTGCTTTTATTTTTAAAGCGAACACGGTCTATATAAGTTTAATTATCCCTTGGAGTAACTCTAGCATAACCAAATTGACGAATAAATTTGGGACTGGGGAATTCGTATATTCTCTATATACGGCACTTGTGACACTAAAGGGCTCTAATGGCGTTAGCTGAGTAATTGCTTGCATTTTTGTTTAATTGTGGGAATATTTCATTTGGAAGGTCGTAAATATTTTATAATAATAATAATCGTTTATAACAGGCAAGCAGCAGTTACTTAAAAAAAAACACGGGCCTATTTATTAGATACCTTACAGACTAACATACACTATTATAAAAATAATCTTAACTAACACAATTTAGGCTGAGTATTTTTTTATGTTATGTACTAGAGGTCGCCCGCGATTTCGTCCGCGTATTTCCCAAAATACACCACTTTAAATCATCCCGAGCAATTTTTTTTGCCAACTCCCCCATCTCTATCATCCCGAGCAATTTTTTTTGCCAACTCCCCCATCTCTACCATATCTACTCTAAAGTTGCATCCACCGGTTGCCCGCGACTTTTACAATGTCTTCGGTCCACCTAGTGGGAGGCCGCGCCTACGCTGCATCTTCCGGTTCGCGGTCGCCACTCAAGAACCTTTCTTCCCCATCGGTTGCCAGATCTTTGAGCACCAGCATTACTAAAAAACAAAAAAAACTCACCCTCACAGCCACTCAGCCACACTTCAGCCCACTGCAGGGCATAGCCTTCTTTAACTTTCGCCAAACCTTCCGCCTCCGCTCATTCGCCTTTTTGTTTAGCGCCAACCTTGTACATGTGTTTCCACAGAACTTCCAGATGGCGTTTCACCATCGTTGGACTGTCTTAAAAATGCCATAGCTTACAGCAGAGCGTATCCTAATTTAATTTACCTTACCAGAGTTTTATTCTAAATGTACATGCATTATACATAACCTTTATTTGATTGATGAGTTGCCGAGAACAAATACTCTGACGGCTTTAGATGGACGAGTGTTGCTAAATAGAACGGAGCAGATGTGGCTCCAAAATTCTGGCGCAGAAAAGAACCTACGTGAAGGTGAATTCTGAACCTACGTGAAAGTGAATTCTGATAACAGATTAACTAGCTCACCTAGGGCTGATGACGTTTCATTCGAGCTAGGTGTTTAGATAAAGAGGTTCCACAGGTAAAGCTGTTCTCAGATGGCGCCAGCAGTGGTCCGGCTGAGGTAAAATCAAGTTTCAAGTTTTATTATATCTCTCTTCTCTTGATGAAGGCGTTGTCGATAATGTAGTCCAAGGAAAAATACTGGGTACATTGCCTTGTTTTAAGAATCTTTGCAGCTGATGAAGGGCGGTAAATAGATTTGTAGGTTAGATAGTTGTTTACATTTTATGTTGTACAGAGCTTTAATTGGCAAGGCAAAGGATTGCTGTACAAACCAGTATACTTATGCAGATTCTCCGTGGTAATCCGAGTCTTTAAAATGTTCTGCGCATAAAAAAAAACTACAAAACGTATAAGATTGACAGTTGACTATGGCCGGATCGACGATGCGCCACCTAGCGGTAAAATCGCAGTGTGGATCCCCATTTTTACGCACTATAGTCATAAAGTAGACTAAACCAAGTCGTAAGTACTGCAAATAAATGCAATTTACAAAATAAGAGCTATAGGATATGACCGACTTAAAATTATACACTACAATAATCAGCAGATTTCCTGCAATTCTCTTTAACTGTCTGAAACAACGTTGTTTTTCAAACTCCACGCATTAAAAATTACTTATGTAAACAAACAGAAAACCTATTAATCATGATTCCCTCAAATATGTAGGTAAACACGATTAAAACGTTGAAGGTAATGGATTTTACCTATACGCTTTGAAATTTTTGATGGGGAACCAAAATCAGTCAAAGAGCTGTAAGGGGAGTAGAGAGGTCTCCTAGACCTTCTTGGAGAACTTAATTTATGCATGTAGTATTTTATATGCAATGGAGAGACGAAACCAGAGAGACAGCAAACGGTTTGATTCCACTTCCCCTCTTGGTAAGCATCACGCCTGCCCATAACAGTAGCAGTGCAAGAATTGTGAACTAGTGAACAAAATTCTGCGCCGAACTGCACTGCGCTTGTACCCTGAGATATTTAGTAAGATGTCAAATTTATTCATGTCCAGTAATTTCTCTGGTTGTTTCACTAATGCTAGGGCTTCACCTGCGTGTAATGCCATTATTTAGCGCGGCATTTGATACAGTACGCAGATATAGCCGGGTGTTAGCGCGCTAATGGGCTAGTGGCATTATTAACGTCGTTAGACGTTAGGCGATATTCAAAGTCAAATGATAGTGTGGCCACCCGTGTAGCGCATTGTTTAATGCATCATTTATAGCACGTTAATTATTCCGATAACAGGACGTAAAGCGTGTCGCAGGTGAAGCTCTAGCATTAGACTAAATCACTGCGGAGTCTTCGGTCATTTCCATAGAATATAATTTCTGTGCTTTGTTATTGTTTATTCTGTTTCCCCTGCAAATTCTACTATCGGTCAACCATGACTTAAAAAAATCGCAACCAAGATATTTTATATCAACCATGAATCGGTCGATTAATATATCAACACACAGACGAAACGGTTTGATTCCACTTCCATTGTTCGAACTGCCAAACTGTGGAATGCGTTGCCCAAGTAGGTGTTTCCCGATAGTTAAAATCTGAGTCTACAAGTCGCGAGTCAATCGGTGTCTTGGAAAGCGTGCTCCATCATGGACTGCATCCTCGCTTAGCACCCGAGATGGCGGTCAAACGCAAGCCTGTAAAAGTACATATATATATTTAAAAAAAACAGTAAAATACAGTCTGAAATAGTAGGTTACGTATTTATTGTCGATAGTTGCCATTTACAGACTTTCAATGGCCGGCCTTCGAGTCTAATCAGACGCCTTGGAGGTCGGCAAATGACTCCCAGTCTTCAAGATCTTTCTTATCATTAGGTACGAACTCGTTCGGAAATGCAATGCGTTGGAAAATGAACGAGGGCAGAGTTTGGCATTAACCTCCTTTTTGTGACCTAGTTCTGTGATGAATCTTAGTGTATTTGTATTTGTACGAGGCTGTGCAGAACGGTAGCTACCTTAAGGTGAGAGGAGCACATTATTACAATACTCGAATTTATAATTAAATGGACTAAACTGACAGGATAGAAATGACACTTAAAAAAAATAAAAATGGCAGGTAATTCTGATCTCACTTCGTAGACAGTTCCATATTAAGTATGTCTAAAAATGACACACAACTCCTTTATTTTTTTAACAAGAAACTTAAAAAAAGGGACCACCTCGAGAGTATATACCATACACACAGGGTTAGTTCTAATCAGTTAGCATCCTTTTAAGGGCATATTCTGTACATCAAATCTATCAACTTCAACAAAAAAAAACAGCTGTTCCATACAAAAAGTTCATCGACCTTGGGCAAAATGTATAGAACAGTTGGTTTTTTTTTCGCGATTTCGTTGTTGGCCCCATAGTAAAAGTTGTTTGTTTTGATGTACTGAATATGCCCTTAAAAGGATGCTAACTGATTAGAACTAACCCTGTATATATTGATGGTATATACCCTCTTTGTTCTATTTATACGGGAATATTCATGTGTAATTAAATCGGATATTCTGACTATAGTTTCGCTTTCGATCACATCCGGTGACCTTTTTTAAAGAGTGAAAACAGAGCCAGAAGCGCGTGCAGCTGCGTCCTGCTATGCACAAAAAACAAATGAACAAAAACAAATAATTGTCAAAACACGTCATCAGTTCTTATATAGAGAAAAAATTAAGTTTTTCAAATCGGTCCACAATTGACGGAGAAATCGGTAAAAATACATTAAAAAAAGATACATACAGTTGCGCATAGAACATCCTTCTTTTCTACCTTTTCTACTTCTCTACCTCCTACTCCGTCGTACAGTGCGGCGGTCTAAGGGGGAGGCCTTCGTTCAGCAGTGGACGTCTCCGGGCTGCTGATGACATGTGTCGTACTCACTAGGTGATTGCGAAGATAACTCAGTTATCCTCAACAACTGAAGCGCGCAAATCGGAACGACAAGCGTTCCCAGTTCCAAATCAAAACTGGAACATTTTCAGCGAAAAACACTGTTGATGTGCCGAAATCAGGCCTTGAACTGAAACCAATGAATGGATGGAGAATTTTGTTAGGATTTTGTAATTTTTTTAGGATCTGGGTATATGTCCTAAAACTGCATCCAGACCACTGAAGAGAGAAGTAATTAGAACAGAAATGTGCCGGGCCGCGCTAGCCGGCATTAGGTGCAAATGCGCTTGATGACAATTCTGCCAATATACATGTTTTTAGACTGAGAATACTCAAAAAGATAATTTTAATAGACGAGTAGGAAACCAAACCACATTGCATCGTAATTAGATCAATTTTAATCTGGTGCAAAATAGCATTTCGAGCGGTTTACTTCAAATGCGCGACCAATTATTGGCATTTTTTCGTCGTAGTTTCTATACAAATAATATAAAACTGGCGACAGCGGTTTTCTATACAATTGCTTTAGAACATTGTTTTGACAGCCGCTCTAACCTAAGAACTACTTCTTAGGCTTTCGCTTTTCTGTGATCCAGACCCACCGGAGACGGGCAGCGGCGTCTTCTTGGTTAACGGTGGTCAGCATTCTGCGATCCCCAAGCCGCCTGCCAAGCGTGGGGATTACTGCAACCCCTCCCTAATAAGGGGGAGGCCGCTGAACGAAGGCCCTTACCATTACATACCATTACTTAACATTATGTAAGTTCGTATAGGCTGAGTGGCCAGCCCTAGTATCAGAGTTAATGTGCCGCCCGAAGGGAACATGGCTGACGGTTGTTGTTATAGAAACTAGAACAAAAGAACCGGGACCATCAATTTAACGTGTCATCCGATCCACGGTAGTGCTCAGAAATAAATGCCACTCACGGACACCCATCCGAAGACTGACCGGACCGTCCGTTGCTTAACATCGGTGATCGTTTAGAATCACCTAGACAAGTTACGCCACGAGCGCTACATTACTTACCATTACAAAGGCTACTTGATACAGCTTGAGACTTGTAGATCGCATTAAAAAAAAGTGCTTGTAACTTTGAATATCTTGGCCTTAAGTTCGTAACTCACGTATGCCAACCATTTCATTACTCCCTAAAAGAATATTAAAATTACTTCTTTGGCACGCGACAAAAATGTCTATAAAGTACTTTTACCGTGAGTAAATTTAATAAACCCAAAATTGGGCAGTCGGTTGGCTTTTACGAAATTCCGTTTCCGGCTACCGGATTATTGCGGGTGAAAATATTACAAGATAGGAATTGTATTTATACTATTGGTCTTTGTTTAAATAAAAATGATATTTAGCGTATTTTGTAGTGGTAGAACTCTACTGCAGAATCCGCTTGGGGAAGTACCACACCTTTGCCAGTTATTCAACCGCCAAGCAGTAGTGTGTATTACTGTGTCCCGGTTTGAAGGGCAATTTTACCAGATAAATTACTGCGTATGAAGAGATTTAACATCTAATATCTCAGGGTGACGAGCGCAGTGCAGTGCGGCGCAGGATTGTGTTCCCAAGCTCACAATTCTGGCACTGCTGCTGTTAGTGGCAGGTGTGACACTTACCACAAGCCTTGCTCGTCTTGTCACTTGACAGTATAAAAAAAAAGGTTACCAATAACATACGTCGATTTTTGTGCCCAGGCCGCAAATTGTTAGATTTTTTCTCATTTTCATTACAGACAGAATGATGGAATATCTGAACACCAAAGCCTCGATACGTGATTCTAATTTGCAATCATTCGATTAACATTCAAATAAAATTAAGAAGCCGCTCTTTCAACTCGCTTTGTAGATCTGGCCTCGATTTGAATTCAAAGTTCGTACCACAAAAATCGGCTTCGTTTCCTTATAAGAGTGTTTTAGATGATTTTGGTACATAAAGTACTCTTGTACTCTCATAGTCGTCAATTTAAATACTAAAGAATAACTTTTAAATTAAAAAAGATGTTATTAAATAGACGGTCAAGTCATTATATTCATGGGCATCGGTAAAGCAGAAACTTAATTTAGGATGATCGACTCGATAGATAATACAATAATCAAAGATGACGCTGATATATAAATATGTTAGTAAGTAAGTAGGTTCGTATAGGCTGAGTGGCCAACCCTAGTGTCAGAGTTAATGTGCCGCCCGAAAGCCTCCGACATGGCTGACGGTTGTTGTTATAGAAACTAGAATAAGCAATGTGTTAGTGTCCTGCTATGTGATTTCGAAACAAAAACGGATTATTTATAAGCTTTTTTTTATTTATTTTTTAAGTGACAAGACTGGTGGGACGTTCGCCTGGTAGTAAGCGTCACGCCTGCCACTAACAGCAGCAGTGCAAGAATTGCGAACACAATCCTGCGCCGCACTGCACTGCGCTCGTCACCCTGAGATATTAGATGTTAAATCTCTTCATACCCAGTAATTTCTCTGGTAACAATGTCCTTCAAACCGGAGCACAGTAATGCTTGCACACTACTGTTTGGTGGTCGAATAACTGGCAAAGGTGTGGTACTTCCTCAGGCGGACTCTGCAGTAGAGTCCTACCACTACTAAATACTAGAATTTTATCAAGAATCACACTGAAGAGAGAAATGAATAGAACGGAAAAGGGGCGCCCCTCGCGAACACGCATGGACGGTTTATGCCATATCGTCCCGAGAAAGATCGTCCCATACTAAAAAATTTGCTTTCGTCCCGCATTGTACGCCGTATTCGGGCCAACATTTATTTTAATTAAATAATTCCCATTTCGTCCCACTTCTCAGCTCCACATTCGGCCCAAGTTTTTAAATATAAGTAAATTATGATTATTTCATTAGAAGTTGAGTCAGTTGAAGCTACAAGTTTCTACACGCATCCTGTGCGTGTAAGCAACGTTCCGAATTCCGTTTGACAGTTGCTCATGGGGTTTCGAACGCGTGTGGGCTTTATCGGATTTATTTACAAAATGCCGTGGTGTGCTATTATTTCTACCACAATAGGGAATATGTATGGTTTTTTTTATTAACTCACAAAAAAGCTGACTGGTAACAAAAGAAATCAACGTAATAATGAAGCTATAAACATTTTAGTTTCATGTTAGACAGAAAGGGCACTATACTAGGTTTATGACGTATGATGTAAATGAAATAAGCTTTTTTTTATTTTTTTACCTTTTGACCTTGATTCATTCATTCAAAACCTTCAGAACCACAGAGTAGATAGTGATACTATTCAGAATCATGTCTCGTCAACGCCATCTAACGGATTTTTATGAACTATTTTTTTATTGTCTTTCAGAAAACCGCTCATTGCGACTCTTGATTATGTTATATAAATTCGCATGACTTAGAATGTTCTTTTAAAATAGCTATATCATTATAACACATTTATACAACACCCTCACCGACCCCAATTGATCATTTCTGTCCCATTTTCCTCGTTCCAAAACGAATTTGCTGCGAAAATAGATAATTTTCGTCAAGTGCTTCCTGTAGTGCTCTCGACCGACAAAAACAGGCCCGCTGATAGGCGGCAATCAAGCCACAATCCGAGGAATCTTTTCAAGAAAGATAAATTACTTAGCAGCATCCGGACTTGTGTTTTTTTTTACCGGACGTTAGAAAAGCCTTGATGGAGTGACGATATACGTAGGACATTTAGTAGTGGTTGGAAGCAGGTAACTGAAGATTGGTCTGATGGTGTGTCTTAGGAGAGGCATACGTCCAGCAGTGGACTATGAAACAAATAAATAAATACTGGTGAACATTTTACAGAGCATCATCTAGCCCCAAACAATCCGAACAAAACAGCCGATATAAAAAAATACTCATAATTATACTTCTTTCGCAAAAAAAAATTTATTCAAAACATTTTGTCGAGGGCAGAGAAATTTACTAGGTCGAGGGTGAATGATTTTTCTATGGAACTGTAGTTTTTTGGCCCCATAGTGACAGTTAACTGATAACCCAACTGATGGAGTTTTGGCGGGAACACGGAAAAATCATGTCGTTGCATTCTATTATTTTCTTTATCTTGTGTTTTATCGCGAAATAATGATTAAAAATGTTGGTGTTTTATTCATTGAGTGTTGAATTGCATGCACGAGTGTGGGCAAGTGATATAATGTGGTGAAACATGTCTTTTTGTGTTGTTTTCAAAACTCCGTAGAAACTCATAGTAAAGTCGCCACAAATTTACGACTATGACTAATTTCGTGTGACTAACTGTGATTTCATGACAGATTTGACTTGATAATACAATTAAAACTTGAAAATTTATAAACCTGACACTGACATAATGCACAACGTGCGATGCCAATATAAAAAAAAAAAACCCAACTGATAACCGATGGGGAAGAAAGGTTCTTGAGTGCCGACCGCGAACCGGAAGACGCAGCGTAGGAAGGTTTCCCCCTAGCTAGATGGACCGACGACATTGTAAAAGTCGCGGGCAAACGGTGGATGCAAACTGCAGGTTGTCGTACAGTGTGGCGGTCTAAGGGGGAGGCCTTCCTTCATGATGATGAAAGCGAAACAGCGAAGCGAGCTTAGTGAAAGCTGTTCACAATGATGAGTACAATTACTACCTGTTTGGACTAGTAGTATCAATACGCGTAACCCTGCATAGAAGCCAGCGTTCCCATTAGAGGATGAGCACACTATTTACGTAGCACAATGACCGCAGGAAGTAGGATGGCCGGAATGGGCGTGCGGCAACATAGGTGTGTCTACAGCATGTGGCGCTTGGCTTTACAGAATGACAGTAAGGACTAATGCACTAGTATTAGTACCCACTACAACTAGTAGTAGTACTAGTCTTTACAACCCTGTAAAGACTGAGTAAACACATAACAATACAAAAAATTACAATAAACTGATTTCGTTTTTAATAAATAAATTAAAACACAGTTTTATACAGTTCGTCTACTTCTTTACGCTACGCCATATTTTTGTTTGTAATTGACGCCACACCACATTTTGACTGTAATTGACGCCACACCACATTTTGACTGTAATTGACGCCACACCGCATTTTAACTGTAATTGACGCCACAACATATTTTGACTGTAATTGACGCCATACCGCATTTTTAAATGTAATTGACGTCACACCACATTTTAACTGTAATTGACGCCACACCAGATTTTGACTGTAATTGACGTCACACCGCATTTTAACTGTAATTGACGCCACACCAGATTTTGACTGTAATTGACGTCACACCGCATTTTAACTGTAATTGACGCCCCACCACATTTTGACTGTAATAGACGCCATACCGCATTTTGAATGTAATTGGCGCCACACCACATTTTGACTGTAATTGACGTCACACCGCATTTTAACTGTAATTGACGCCACACCAGATTTTGACTGTAATTGACGTCACACCGCATTTTAACTGTAATTGACGCCCCACCACATTTTGACTGTAATAGACGCCATACCGCATTTTGAATGTAATTGACGTCACACCACATTTTAACTATAATTGACGCCACACCAGATTTTGACTGTAATGGACGTCACACCGCATTTTAACTGTAATTGACGCCACACCAGATTTTGTCTGCAATTGACGTCACACCGCATTTTAACTGTAATTGACGCCCCACCACATTTTGACTGTAATAGACGCCATACCGCATTTTGAATGTAATTGGCGCCACACCACATTTTGACTGTAATTGACGTCACACCGCATTTTAACTGTAATTGACGCCACACCACATTTTGACTGTAATTGACGCCATACCGCATTTTGAATGTAATTGGTGCCACACTACATTTTGACTGTAATTGACACCATACCGCACTTTGAATGTAATTGACGCCACACCACATTTTGACTGTAATTGTCGCCATACCGCATTTTGAATGTAATTGACGCCATACCACATTTTGACTGTAATTGACGCCATACCGCATTTTGAATGTAATTGACGCCACACCACATTTTTACTGTAATTGACGCCATACCGCATTTTTACTGTAATTGACGCCATACCGCACTTTGAATGTAATTGACGCCACGTCACATTTTGATTGTAATTGATTCTACGCCATTCAAAATAGGCGATACTAAGTTTTCTATGAGATGTGATACTAAGTTCAGTTTCAGTTTCAAAATTTCTTTATTAATTCATAAAATAAAACACATTATTTACTACAACCAGTGTGATTTTGATCTTAGCAGTAGAATAGTTGTGACATTTTATATATTTTGCAAGCAATAACTTCATACAAAACTTTTTAAATCACTATCACCCTGAAAACGCCCACTGCAGGACGAAAGCCTCACCCTTAATAGGGAAGGGTTGCCATAATCCCCACGTTTGGCAGGTGGCTTGTGGATCGCAGAATCCTCGCCACCGTTAACCGAGAGGACGCTGTTGCCCATCCTCCGGTGGTTCTGGATGCAGTTTTAGGATATGCCCAGGTCCATAACATGCAAAATCTATTTTGATCATTTGAAGACCTATGTGTTGATGATATGCCATACTGCTTCATTCTGTACTAGTCTCTGGCGCCATGCCCACCTGATATTGACGCTTCCCCTGTCAACAGCGCGTGTGGTCACTTTGACTCGTGACGTCATGCTTTGGATAACTTGAACTAGTACCATTTCTAACTAGTAGCTTTGAGGCAGGACTGCCAAGTTCTATGACTACTACAGATGACGAAATTAGAACTATTTCGACTGCGTTATAGCTAAGTTGGTTGTAGCTCTGGGGGTCTAAAATGGCCGCATTAAGCAATTCCCATCATTGTGAATAGTAGTTCATCTTATGAATTGTTAGCAGAATTAATTGTAAAAAGTTGCTCTCGAGTAACTTCTAACGAATCTGCTAGTTGACTTTATGCAATTCATCTTTCATCGACAATTTTACGACTTTCTATAGAAAACTGTCAAACTAATGAATTCCGTATTAGAATCATTTGCTAAATCATAGTATAAATTGGGACTTAAGTGACCTTTTTACGATTTGCGAAATGAATCGTCATGGGATCATATGCAGAATTACTAAACGCGATCATTTTAGCCCCCCTGCTCTGTGGCGTGTGTTTGATTCCCACCCAGGACAAACATTTTGTGACTAACATAGATGATAGATCTGTCTGAATGTTTTTAACTCTTTGTAATAAAATGTTTGTACAAACAAAACAAACGTTTGTAATGGACCGGAGTACCTATGCCCTAAAACTGAATCTATAACCACAGGAGGACGGACAGCAGCGTCCTCTCGGTTAACGGTGGTGAGCATTCTGCGATCCCCAAGCCAACTGCCAAGCGTGGGGATTATGGCAACATCTCCGTATTAAGAGGGAGGACTTCGCCCAGTAGCGTTGAGTATAGACATCTTGTAGTCGATGATGAAATAAAACGTTTTATTCGTTTACCTGGAGAAGAAATTGAATGGCAATTGCTTATTTTGCACACTTGCATAATAAATTACTAATAACTATTGATTATGCAAGTGCTATGAATGTTCATAGATACTCCCAGTAGATAGATAGATAGATAAACTCTTTATTGTACACACCAAAAGCAATGATAACAGTCATGATGAACACAACACAAAAAAGGAACTTAAAACTAGTGTGTTACAATTGGCGGCCTTATCGTTAAAAGCGATCTCTTCCAGGCAACCTTTAGTAGCAGTACCAGTAGTGGGATATCAAAGGTTGAAATACATTAGCTACATTAGCGATTCGTTATTCAATTTATATACATGTGACATTGAATTGATTGGCATTCTGTCATACAACTCATAATAATTGACAACTTGTACCATGAAACCAACCCTTAAAACGCGAAAAAAAAACGTTTGATTTTTTTTCGCGGTGTCCATATTGATTTCGTAGTAAAAGTTGTTCAATACGATGATAATGTCCTCCTAAGATAATGCCAATGAATTCAATGTCACCCTGAATATAATATATACAAGTATATAGGGGCCGATTTATGACTTTGGGGGTTTTTATATCTACGCAAAATCGGTCGGAGTATCTTTAGAGATATGCCTACGCCGTAGATAGGCGTACACTAAGCGTAGCACATGCTACGTGCAGTCTACGAAAGGCTATATACCATTCAGGGTTAAAATATTAATTAAGTAGATACTTATTTTTAATTTTTGTCTTATATAAGATCAGATTAGCAAGGAACCGTACAGAACTGGTCAGTGTCCGAATGGGTACCGCGAGTGGCATTTACAATTTGGAATTACCGGGGGTCCGATGAAACGTGTTTGTTTGTCATGTGAAAGCGCTAGAAGTCACTAAGCTACGTTGTAATGCTTTAACTTACATTATTATCAGAATAAGTATGTATTGTACAAAAAAATACGAGTATAACGTATTCATATATTACGATAGTACTTAATATGTATCTGTTTGCCTTGAATATTGTTCATTGTGGTTCTAAGAAACTATTTCAATGTGCAGTACTATCTAGCTTCGCCGCGCCGGTTCTCAAATGCGACAGACTGATGGTAAAGCCAATGATAAGTAAATAACTCGATTCACTCGAATGCATTTGCAATTTAAAATGATATCGATAAATATCAATACAATAGAGGAAAGAGGGTTGTTCCGAGTTCCAATTACCGGTTTATGTTCTACAGATGAGTTCACAGATTTAATAATAGTGGCTACTGGGTACCTGGAGCAGTCTAACATCTCTCGGCGGGGTATAGGGCTAGCCTTGAAGCGATTGATCGATACTTCTCCACGTTGGTCCAGTGTGAGTTGTCAGATCTTATGCTCTTGGCGGTAAGCATCACGCCTGTTCATAACAGTCATCATCAGCCCGGAGACGTCCACATCCGCCACACTGTACGACAACCTGCAGTTTGCATCCTCCGGTTGCCTGCGGCTTTTACAATGTCGTCGGTCTACCTAGGGGGAGGACTTCCTACGCTGCGTCTTCCAGTACGCGGTCGCCACTCAAGAACCTTTCTTCCCCATCGGTTGTCAGTTCTTGAGCGATGTGTCCTGCCCACAGCCACTTCAACTTGCAAACCCTGCGAGCTATGTCGGTGACTTTGGTTCTTTGGCGAATATCCTCGTTCCGGATTTTATAGCGCAAAGTATTTCCGAGCACAGCTCTCTGCTACACCCATAACAGTAGCAGTGCCTAAATTGTGAACTTGCGAACTAAATCCTGCTCCGCACTGCTCGTCACCCTGAGCCATTAAATGTCAACTTAATGTCTTACAAACCAATAGACAGTATAATGGGATGCATTTGCAATGCTTGCACAGTGCACACGCGGGTTGATGAATTTACATAGATACGCTATTGAACTTCTGCACCAGATTTATATAGGGAGGTACACAGGTTTCTTTGCGATAATGAAAGCCAGTGGTTATGAAAACCTCTCGGGATTTGAACTCGTGACCTTACAATTCCAAGATGCATCTTTAAGTAATTGACCTTCACGGCAATTTTTACGAGAAGTTTTCAAGTATGATGTACAAACATTTTCTGTAATATTAAATTTTTAGGTCAAACTCAATGTCTATTTTTAAATATAGCGTAGTATTAAGTAGGCTGTTATAAACTTTGTTGCAATAATTTACAACTGCACTATTTAGCGACATCGCTCAGCATTCTGCAAATTTTAGCTCAGTTACTATCGGTATTATGGTTGAAATTCGTTTCCTTTCCCCGTTTATGTGAATTGTTAGCGTGTTATACTTCAAATATTTCAATATTGGGAATATGTCGTTATTTATAGAGCTCGATGGAAGTAATTTTACTTTATGGCCGCTTTAAAGTTGTTTGTCTCTATATGTTACATCTATGATAAATTATAACGAGAATGTTCAATTTTGTATGAGTGTAGAGTCTGTAGAGGTTTATTTACTCTACTCGGTTCAGTTTAATTATTAGTGGTATTATGTTAATTGCTACTAAATGTACGAGGGTATTTTTTATACAACATGTTACAAAAAGGTGTGATTATATTGAAAAGTATGTATGTACATATCATTATGAACAGTGTTTACTATGGGGCCAACACTTAACGGTTCTACAATTCCAGAGTTTCCTCTCGAAAATATGGATGTTATTTAGTCAAATTGCTATAAATTTTGCCAAATTAAATTTATTATATATATATTAAATCTAAAAACACGATTAATTATACTTTCATCGATAGAATAAAATACCGAAACAGTGTCTATTTTTAAACATTTTCGGTTATATGTCCTAACTACATCACATAGTTACAATAAAAATTATTATATTACAGGATAGTAGTATTTTGGAGAACTTTCTATGATTGAAAAAATATTAATTTCGATACTTTTCGAGTAATCGTAAATCTGAGTAAAACTTCATAAATCGAAGCTTGACACGCACGAAATCTGCGTAACCGCCATATTTTTGCTCCGCTAAATGTGACTTTATCTCATACAACTTTAGAGTAATGATCGATTTCATAAAAAAATGTGCTTGAAACGTGGAGTATGACCTACTTAAATAAAAAAAACCTCCTCCTCCTCTTTCCTTAAATGGAAAAAAACATGGCCCTTAACTGTAAAAAAAAAGAGTTAATATTACATTAAGGATCGACAAGTTGACGGCTCGAACTCATCGGTGGGCGCGGCTAAAAAGCATGCTGTCTTCATCAAACAAACTGTGGGAAAGGGAGAAAGAAAGATAAATGAGAGCGCATTTTTTTTTGTCGACCTTTGGATGCAGTAATGTGGTTGAATAAACTCCGAGTTAATTTATTCCAATTTAAGTTATTTGAAATTTTTATGGACTAAACTATGCCGCTTGATAAATTATTTTAGAGTTTTCGTATTCCTTATGTTATTTATTTACGTCCAATGTGGCGTTAAAATTGAGCTAAAATACAAGATGTTTCCTGGCTCATAACTTTCATGTTTATTAACTTTTTACTTTCGTAATAATTTACATTCCTAGATTATGAAGAGATTAATCGATATAATACTTAGTCTTGGACCTACAAAATTACATAGTGGAGTAGTAATACTACCGCGTTTCTATGGAGAAGTGACCAACTTGTCTACTCTTAACAAAAGAATAATAATATTAATATTTACAGACAAAGAAGAAAATTAAGCACTTCTATAAAACATCTTACTTAGTAGACATTTTGTAAAAAATTCATTTCTGAAGACCAATATATCTGCTGATTTGAAAAAACGGGTAAACTAGAGTTAAGGATCACTTAACTATTCAAATTTTCTCATAAATATGAGAATCTATTGAGATAGATTACTTGGCTTTTTGTATTCACTCTTTTTTAGCTATCTTTAAGGGCTTTGTTATTTTTATCGCTGTCTATGTTTCCTTTGTTCACTGTCTTACTCGCGGAAACCATGTAAAACGTATTGTATTTTAATACCTATTCTATCATCATCATCATCCCGGAGACGTCCACATCTGAACGAAGGCCAACACACTGTACGACAACCTGCCATTTGCATCTACCGGTTGCCCGCGACTTTTACAATGTCGTCGGTCCACCTAGCTCCCACTAGGTAGACTTCCTACGCTGCGTCTTCAGGTTCGCGGTCGCCACTCAAGAACCTTTCTTCCCATCGGTTATCAGTTCTTCGAGACACTTGCCATTTGCACCTACCCTATAGCTTAAAAAATATATATATTATTAATATTATAGGTAGGCTTGCGTTTGATTGCCACCTGATGTCAAGCAATAATGCACTCTACCATTCTACAATAGGGAGGGACAAAATACAATTCTACAATTCTACGCTTATTTATAGAAGAATCCGATTCACTCGCGTCTTGAGACACCCTTAATTATTATAGCTCAGGAAACAAACTCAGGAAGCGCATTCCATTGTTTAGTTGTACCTACCACAGAAAAGCGAAAGCCCTACTTCTTAGGTAGAACGACTGTCAAAACAATGTTGTAAAGTAACTGTATGGAAAACCGCTGTTGCCAATTTCACAATTATTTGTATAAAAACTACGACGAAATGCCAATTATTGGTCACGCATTTGAAGTAAAACGCTTGAAATACCATTTTGCAACAGATTAAAGTTGATCTAATTACGATGCAATGTGGTTTGGTTTCCTACGTGCATGTCTGTTTAAATTGTCTTTTTCAGTATTCTCAGTTTAAAACGTCATCATCATTGACAGCCATAAAACGTCCGCTGCTGGACGAAGGCCTCCCCCTTAAATAGAGGGGTGTTGTCATAATCCCCACGCTTGGCAGGCGGCTTGGAGATCGCAGAATGGTCACCACCGTTAACCAAGAGGACGCTGCTGCCCGTTCTCCGGTGGGTCTGGTTGCAGTTTAAGAACATATCTACCCAGGTCCAAAAACATGTATATTGGTAGAACTGTCATTAAGCGCATTTACATTTAATGCCGGCTAGCGCGGTCCGTCACATTTCCGTTCTATTCACTTCTCTCTTCAGTGATACCTACGCACAAAAAAAAGTGGAATCAATCCGCTTCGTACGGGTTCTTGGTATATAAAATAATATAATCAAACATGAAGCGGTGTCGCTTTTTCGAGGTCCTAGAAAAAAGATCATGCAAATCCGAAGCATACTCTACCAAATGTAAGTATCCAATAAAATACCGACAGGGTATGTACCTAGATACTTGGATACCTGGAAATCGTTGTTTAAGATTCTGTTTTTTTAAACTACAACAAACTAGAAAGACTACATAGCCTACTACAAAAAAAAAGGATTGTATCCAGATCGATGACAGTCTAGAGACAATCCAAATGCTCAAACCCACTACCCGTCGGCAGCGTACCTAGTATGCTGGCGGCATTGCCACGCTGAATGGCAATGCTTATGCGTTGGGCCTAGATTATCGTCATACTTTTTTCAATAAGCTCCTATTGTTACCACTTCCGCTTCTCAACGTTCATAACAATACTAATTAAGTAATTGAGTTTGATCTAGTATTATGATGGGAAATAAAATAGTCAGATAATCACGATTCGAGTTCTCTATAATACTTAATTATATTTTTATAGCATATAAGATTCTCTTTGTTCGGAAGCTAATTTATTACTTCCGGACATATTTTTTTATTATATTAGATAGATAGATAGATAAACTAAAGAACTAACTAACTAAGAACTAACTTAGATATTAATGTCTAGGACTATCATTGTTTTATGTACGAATAAACGATCGATAACAATAATAAACGGGCACGCAACGGGCAATGGAGAGAGCTATGCTCGGAGTTACTTTGCGCGATAGAATCCGGAACTAGGATATTCGCCAAAGAACTAAACTTACCGACATAACTCGCAAGGTTTGCAAGTTGAAGTGGCAATGGGCAGGCCACATCGCTCGAAGAAATGATAACCGATGGGGAAGAAAGGTTCTTGAGTGGCGACCGCGAACCGGAAGACGCAACGTAGGAAAGCCTCCCACTAGGTGGACCGACGACATTGTAAAAGTCGCGGGCAACCGGTGGATGCAAATGGCAGGTTGTCGTACAGTGTGACGGTCTAACGGGGAGGCCTTCGTTCAGCAGTGGACGTCTCCGGGCTGGTGATGATGAACAATAATAAAAACAAAGAAATGACATCGAAAAGGCACCAAAAAAAAGTTTTTTGTTATGCCGCTCAGGCAGCATAGGTATATTGCTGCCTGAGCGGCGTCACATCATCATCAGCCCGGAGACGTCCACTGCTGAACGAAGGCCTCCCCCTTAGACCGCCACACTCTCATTTGCATCCACCGGTTGCCAATGACTTTTACAATGTCGTCGGTCCACCTAGTGGGAGGCTTTCCTACGTTGCGTCTTCCGGTTCGCGGTCGCCACTCAAGAACCTTTCTTCCCCATCGGTTATCATTTCTTCGAGCGATGTGGCCTGCCCATTGCTATTTTAACTTGCAAACCCTGCGATCTATGTCTGTGACTTTGGTTCTTTGGTTTATATCCACGTTCCGGATATTATCGCGCAAAGTAACTCCGAGCATAGCTCTCTCCATTGCCAGTTCTGTGACTCTGAGTTTCTCCATAAGGCCAGCAGTTAAAGACCACGTTTCAGTTCCATATGTCATACTAGCTATGAAACAATAATTTTTTTCGCTATTTCATAACCAGTTATAAAATAAGACTCTTTTTTCCATTTTCATAATTACGAATCCTTCCATTGTCATGAGGGTTAACGAACAAAGACTTATTTACTGCCCCATAACCAGTTATAGTGGCGGCTTTATTATTTAACTTCTATAGAGTTTTTAAACCAACACGAAAATACATGTCGTGGTACCATTTGCCATAAGTGTGCTAATAATGTGCCATGTAATACGGGACACGAATAAAACGCCACCATTTTAAAAAACAAATACTTGTAAAATACAGGTTTGAAAAGCAAATACATTGCGGTGACATAAGTTTTTTTTGCGTTCTGACTTAAGTTACTTAAAATTTTCAAATAAAGATAAAGCAAATAATTTTATTAACTGCAAACAGAACCTAACATTATTAAAAGCTTTCTTTATGGAGCTTACTTTTATCTTCAAAGTCGGCACGAAAATGTTTTTACAATATTGCTAAAATCCACATTGTGTTATATTATTGCTATAAGTACCTAGTTCAAAACTAAACCAATACAAAGAAAAACTCCCATAGAAATACGATTACAGCGAGTTGAAATCTCGCTACATGCCTCATCTAGTCGGTACGGCACGTAAACTCAGTTCTCTTTTGCCATCCGTCGACGCTGCATGCTTTGGCGTAAAACCTTGCTGCCGAGACGAAAACTTTTCGCGCCACATTAAAAAAGAACCGCACAATATAGATATAAACCTAATTAAAATAAAACTTAAAATGTTTTGGTTTTCGAATTAGGAACTTTTTGTGGTCGTTGAAAAAGTTTGTGATTGAAAAAGTTCATGCGGATTGTTTTATGCCAGTTTCAATTGTTTTTTTCGTGCGTGTAACTTTTTTGGCCGCGTGCGAACTTTTTGTGGCTAATTAGTTTTTATTTGTGTTCGATTAGTTTTTTTAAGTGAAATAAAAACACCATGAAGTGTCTATCATTTTGAATCAAAAACTTTATCCCGTGTGGGGTGACGCTAACGATTTTAAAGTTTTTGAAGAGTGTGAAAACATTAGTGGTTTTAAATCGCTGCCAGAAGTATGAAAAATGTAAGTAATAATCATAGTATTCAAGTTTTCCTTGAAAAAATATTTTTCACTATAAAATTTAATCGATTCGCAAACGAAAATATGAATAGCCTGTAAAATCAAATTATCGATATAGATATATTTTTTTAAGAATACGTATACGTGCCTTGCCTGGAAGAGTTTTTTTTAGCAATAAGGCCGCCACTTGTTCCAATATTTAAGTTTATTAAGTTATTGCTGTGTAATTCTTGGTGTGAACAATAAAGAGTTAATCAATCAATCAATACGTGTAAAAGTTTCTGCTATCGAAATCTTTTTTTGACTAAAAGTTTATACTGAATATCACGTACAGAATTGATATCTCACAATAGTAAGCCTTTTTTGATAGAAGTGTACTTAGTTAAGTGTACGGATTTATTCTTATTATATTATTTTGGTATGGATTTACTAATAAATAACTATGACTATGACTATGACTATGACTATTACTCTAACCGTATTATGCATAACGCTCTAAAACAAACATTTATAAATCTATTTTAGTTATAAAGTGTTGTTTTCTTTATTCAAACTCAATTCGAAATTCGAAAGAAATTGATAAAACACTCTTTAACTAAAATAGGTTTAGTAATTGTTTATTGTTTTATGCATAATACTTATGGTTAAAGTTTATTTATTTATTTATATAATAAGGTACACAAAACAGAATACAGTCCTAAAAGAAACAGAATTAATTAAAAATAACAGTTACGAACTAAACTATATCCCAAAACATGTATGGCCGATAGCAGTTTAATAAAGAAGAAATTATGATTATTATGATTGTTAAAGCTAAAATCCTCGTAACCCTCGAATATAATCCTAGAGCAAGTGACCAAGTTGTATTATTTTTCCAATTTGAAATTCGAGAGTTAAAAAAAAACATAAATATAAGTTTTTTTTATATTTCGAATTTGAAATTCGAGACTTAAAACAATTACTTAAAAAAATAATGTTTTTAAATATATTAAAAATGACATTTATGTTATTTTTAAGGTAACATTAAACACGCTATGTTTTAAATGTGTATGTTTGTTGCCTCTTCATCCCAAAACGGCTAAACAGGTGTGGATAAACTCGGGATGGAGATAGCTTATTACTTGGAATAACATATAAACTTATGTAGGTAGTAGGTTGGTACTTAGGTAATTCATTTTATTTCATCAGTTAAATTTAAGAGAAATGTATAAACGTAAGTGTTTGTTCCACTGACATTATATTAATGTTTAATAAGTCGGAGTCAAGTCTCGTCAAGTCGGAGAGGTCAGTGTATATTTTGGGGCCCGCGATCTACAACCGTATACCAGCTTCCATTCGGATGCTCCTTCCACCGGGTGCTTCAAAAACAAGCCCAGAGCGTGGTTACAAGAGAATTTGTTTTATGACATTGACGCTTATTTTAAAATAAGAGATTATTAACGGATTTCTATAATTATCATTTCATTTTATTAAGTGATTATTTTTTGTGATGTACTTAATGAAATTTGACGTGTAACTTTGGTGTAATCAATAAACTATTTTGTTATAGTTTCATTAAAAAAAATGTCCTATTAATATCATGGCACTGTTGTACAAAAATGAAAGTAGTAGTAGGTAAGTAGTTATAGTATTTAAAAAAGTGTGCCATGCGTGTTTACACGTAAATCACAGAAATTATCCCCCGCAACAAAGGGGCAGAAAATTGTGATAGGCAGGTAATTACCATTGGCATCATTTTTTTTAACACAATCAATTGCCGAGACGAGCAAGATGTTCGCCTGGTGGTTAGCTTCAAGCCTGTCACTAACACTACCGGTGCCAGACTTGCGAACTTGCTAACACAATCCTGCGCCGCACTGCACTGCGCTCGTCGCCCTGAGATATTAGATGTTAAATCTCTTCATACCCAGTAATTTCTCTGGTAACATTGCCCTTCAAACCGGAACACAGTAACGCTTGCACACTACTGCTTGGCGGAGGAATAACTGTCAAAGTTGTGGTATTTCCCCAGGCGGACTCTGCAGTAGAGTCCTACCACTACAAAAACTAACAAGTTACAGGGTTACCTACTTAAATACTACATTATAAAAAGTCCTTCAGGTATTTCTTATTAATGTTACGATAAAAAAAAACATCGACAAAAAAGCCCGTAAATAAATAATAAACTAACCACACTCTACTAAAGATTTAAAAGTTAAAATTTAAATAACATTAATTCTCTATGAGCAGGTGTATTTAGATATGATTTAGATAAATAATACACAATAGCACGAAGCGGTTAATACGTGACAAAATGTAATTATAACAATCTAACATTAAAATGTGATATATTTATCAGAGGCCTATAATTATATTATATCGTGGTTCATGAGGTGACTGCAATGTATGAAGACATGAGACGATTATAGAAATATAGGCTAAGCCTTAGTCATATTTCATTAAAAATTCTGTTCACTGGTGAAGCCGAAAAACAATCAATGTGTGCGTGAAACGTACATGACACGTAACTAATTTCTTTGAAACGCACACAAGCTGCTAAAAATGTTGCAAATAAAAATAGAAGTTTTCGCCATAAGTTGGGAAATTGAACAGAATAGTGAATAATGTATTGTCATCGTGGTAAAAACAGGTCAAGTGCCGTACCTACTTGGCCTATAAACACGTTTAAAAAAAACTGTATTTTTGGCTTTGGCCGACTCAGGTTCTAAACCTATTATTTTTATTGGCTCATGTATAACTGGTAGCAATGAGTTGCAAATAGCTGCCGGAGGTACCTAATTATAAATACATTTGAAAAGAAAAAATTTGATGTGAGGAAATTTGACGTTGGCGTTAACAATATATTGCGTATTTGTAAAATGTAAGTCTTCAAACTTTATTTTGCCGCGTTTATAAAAACCTGGGCAATTGAAACTAGAGCTCCTTAACAAGAGTTCCGTACATCACAAGATATATCGTATTAAGGTAAAAATCTTTGCACAAAGCTTGCTCAAATGATTGACAGAACTTCATTTTGTTTCGTAATTTTTTTTCATCTTGGAATTTGGTTCATTGTGCCAGACCATGCAACTCTTACTGGGCAAATGTTTACTAATATTTTTTGTTAAAAGTACTTACCTAAAAGCACACACAGTCACACTCCGCAGTTTAAGTATGTTCGGCCGAGGCGCTCCGTTCCGAGAGGGCAATGCAAGGCTGAGGTCAGTGGCCGCCTGCACGCTATTCTCGTTGCACATAACTAAGCGTACGTGATAAAAAGAGAGCGGTATATCTAGGTGAATATATAGCGAGCGGTATTCAGCGCTGTGCGAGTTGAATTGCTACTTTATTGCCTAGTAGATAGAGTCTTATTATGAAAACTAACGTGGTTTTGACACATTTTTGTTTTATTTATACGGGAATACTCACGTTTAATTAAATCGGATACTCCGACTATATAGACTATATATAGACTATAGATAGAGTCCTTATTTATTTTAATTCCTTTGCAAAGTATATACCCTAGACCCTAGAGACCAAGATCTCGTGTTGGTTGACGATGTCAACCCTTAATTTTAAGCTAGTGTCATAAATTTAGGCGATAGTGCGTGGGACAGTCTGATATACTCGAGTGGGGACGCCCACTTACTGACGTCCAAGTACCGCACTGGCGCCTACGGGTTTGGTATTTAAAGCACCGAAGTTCCTTATTTTTATAACTAAATACAGCCATTTTACAATTTTATGCTGCATTTGTTAAAGAAACGTGGAACACTTACGAGAGTTAACCTCAAACTACAATTAAAACAGAAAATATAACTTTTTATTTAAAATCATTAAAGTCACCGACGAGCTTATAGCATTAACCAGTCTTCGTATAGGTGACCACGAGTAGCAAACAAAATTATAAATTTAGATATAATTTATCTTGAGTCAAGTGGCATGTTAAATTATTGGCGAATCATTTTCAATTTATACAAGGCATTCAAGTTAATAAAAAATAAAATAATCTGACATGACTATGAGAAAAAAAAATAGAGCCAGTTATTATCGGGATGATGTAAGGATTCTAACGATCCCCCATACATCTAAATCTGTTCAGGCATTAGAAGCTCATCATCATCAACAGCCAGAAGACGTCTACTGCTGGACGAATGCCTCCCTTTATAGGGAGGGGTTGCCATAATCCCCACGCTTGGCAGGTGACTTGGGGATCGCAGAGCGCTCACCACCGTTGACTGAAAGGACACTGCTGCCCGCCCTCCGGTGGTTCTGGGTGCAGTTTTAGGACATACGGTGTGCCGTATACCCAGGTCCGTCCCTGTCCGTACCCAGTCCTTTTAGAAGTTATGGTAGAATAAAGATTAGTAGAACATTATTAAAGATTGGTAGAACAAACATACATGAACCCTGAAAACATGACACTCCTTCTTTGGGCAGTCGTCTACAAGCATTATTTAATTATTTTTCGGTTTGAAAGGGCAATGTTTGGGTATGAAGAGATTTGATACCTAAGGGTGACAAGCGCAGTGCAGTGCGGCGCAGGATTATGTCCGTGACGCATTGCTACAATTATGGGCAGGCGTGATGCGTGTCCTCGGGGTGGGACCATGGAGGATAAGGAGTTGCGATGAGCGACTTGCAGCCGCAGATCCTATTTTGCGGACGGAGTGTGTGACGTCATACTTAAATGCTCAGTCTGCTAACGTCCGCCACGCGTAACGGTCATTCGAACTTACATATTAGACGTACGATTTTTAATGTTTTTACCCAGTAACAGTAAAAATGTAAAATATGTAAAAAAAACACTTCATGTAAAAATGCCCGAGGGAAAAATTCAGATGACATGTTTGGCATCTAATTTCGTTCGTAAGTAATTTTATTTCTATATTTAGTGATCCGTTCTATAAAATTTGAAAACGTGATATCTAGCGTGATATTAAGAAATTAAGTGTTAATTCAGCTAAGTTCACTAGTTCGACTGTCAAAAACTTTTCCTGAAAACAATTTGCCACGCCTCCCGCGAACCTACCCACGGGGAGCCGCACAGTCACGCGTCTTTCTAAGAAAAATCCTTTGATCACATCTCTGCCTCTATTACTCTGTGGGTGGGACACAACTTACGTCTTGAACGTGACTCTATTGCTTTAAAAAACTTAATTTAAAATAGACCAACAAACGTAACGTAAAAACGTAAAGTTAAATGAACGCATGCTAAGAGGCTCATCGCTCTTGAACCTATCTCAAACTCTATTTAACCGAGTCTTTCAGGGCGTTCTAACTCATGTCTAAGTGATATGAATGTCTGTAATTTTCTCTCTGTAGCAGCTTACATTCAGAGCGCGATTATTTTTCTTCCGCTAAGTAAGAGCAAGGGAGCTAAACTTCCCGGAGATAAGTGTGAATAATTGTGTTTAGGTATCTGTTTTTGTTAAGCTTGGCAGTGAAAAAATCGCAATGAGCCTAGCTGTATGTTATGCATAGATAAATAAATTATATACTGGTGGACATTACACATAGCACCATTAGTAGTGGTAGACCTCTACTGCAGAGTCCGCCTGGGGAAGTACCACACCTTTGCCAGTTATTCAACCGCCATGCACTAGCGTGCAAGCAATAATGTGTTCCGGTTTGAAGGGCAATGTTACCAGTAAAATTACTGGGTATGAAGAGATTTAACATCTGATATCTCAGGGTGACGAGCGCAGTGCAGTGCGGCGCAGGATTGTGTTCGCAAGTTCACAATTCTGGCACTGCTACTGTTAGTGGTGTAGTAGTGCTACTGCTACAGGCGTGACGGTTACCACCAGGTGAAAGTCTTGCTTGTCCCTTTACCTTAACCATATTTAAAAAAAACTAGCCGCAAACTCAGCTAAGGTTACTAAGGGAACCAGATATATGATAGAATACTTGAATGGATATTTAAATAAATAATCAGAATTTTATATAATCCACTGCTGAGGGTCTACCACGAGCGCTGCTCTAGTTGTAAGTTTGTGTATGGAGGCACTATGCTATTGAATTTCTTTTTCGAACTTATATGCAAGTATTCTTTACGATGTTTTTCTTCATCGGAAAGTAAGTGATGATGATAGTGATAATATAAAAATGCTTACTTTGTAGTCGGTAATTTTCACCTTTTTAATGAAAGTTCAAGTGATCCAAACCAGACCATGGCAATTGACATTGATTTTATATCTTTAAAAAAAATATGAACTGCTCATGCGAGATAGCGGCGTTCTGAGTTTTAAGAAGCGTTTTCAGTAATTTGATGTAACTCTATAATACGTTGAAGAAAAAGGCATGAGATTCTCAATGCGATCTAACTGCCCCTAGTATATGGGTGGCTTTCTGCAGAAATGCCTCAGGAATCATGGTGATGGTCTAACTGATACCATTCCTACGGAGATTCTAGTGTCTACCTCCAAAGGACTTTGGCGAAAGCAACCTCGCAGAACTTCTCTGAATTCTAATGTCACTCGCATTAAAATTCAGCTAGGTTCTGTGGGATTTATCGTCAACATTTTAAAATAAAGAACGAGTTGCTTTACATACAACATAGTTAAACCAGATGGCTTTAATAATGTATGCTTTGGCTTATCTAAGCTAGAGTTGATCTACATCCATTAAATAAATTAAAAAACTACAGATAATATCCATTGTTTGAGTAGATCAATAGTCACCAAAAAAAAGCTATGGCGAAGAAAATGAAAAGCATCCAAAAATACTACAGACGATGTTATTTCAAGAGGATGAAACGACCTTCAAATTCAAAATACATACAGGCTCCTTAGGGTTGGTGTGCTCAGAAACCCGTCGATCATATAGGTGGCTAGAACATACTCAAAGCATAGATGGCATCATTGCAGTTTTAGGGGATGTGTAGTCAAACCTGTAGTGGTACGACTCTACTGCAGAGTCTGCCTAGGGAAGTACCACACCTTTGCCAGTTATTCAACCCCCAAGCAGTAGTGTGCAACCATTACTGTCTTCCGGTTTGAAGAGTAAAGTTGCCAGAAAAAATACTGGGTATGAAGAGATTTAACATCTGATATCTCAGGGTGACGAGCGCAG
Source organism: Erannis defoliaria (assembly GCA_905404285.2). Taxonomy (NCBI): domain Eukaryota; kingdom Metazoa; phylum Arthropoda; class Insecta; order Lepidoptera; family Geometridae; genus Erannis; species Erannis defoliaria. Next base: position 11,224,206 of record FR990089.1, on the reverse strand, counting down.
TGCTGTGCGGCGCAGGATTGTGTTCGGAAGTTCACTATTCTGGCACTACTACTGATAGTGGCAGGCGTGACGGTTACCACCAGGTGAAAGTCTTGCTCCTTGAGCGTAAAAAAAAACCCTTAGAGCATAATTATACAATTGGAGGTGGCAAGCCACGGCGTACCCTTCTGCCAAAAGATAAAATTTGTTCAATTGATCAGTAACCATGATTAGAATACCTTTGTGTGTTTTGTGAGGTTGTTTTATTTATACGAACATAAATTTGTTTTATTAGTGTGAAAGTTAACATTTTATTTTTTATGCGGTCAAGTGACGAGACGAGCAAGAATTTAATCTGCTGGTAAGCGTCACGCCTGCCTCTAACAGCAGCAGTGCCAGAAATGTGAACTTGCGAATACAATACTGCGCCGTACTTGTAAGTGCCATGTCATGCTTGTGTACTTCGTACTGGTAACCTACTGTTACACATTACACTATGCCATATCGAAGATGCATATCGGACGCAACATTCACACGTCAAATCGTTCCAGCATGCAAATTCCACGTTCCCCCACTGACATTTGTACCCTGTGACCTAGACACGTACCGGAAAGTTATAAGGCTTTTCAGATAACACTACATTGCTAGCTGTAGGATGTGGATCAGAGCGTTAGAAGAAGGTTCTACTCCTATTGTGTCTGGAAGACGGTTTTAGTGATAGGGCCGCAAATTTTTACAATAGTTCTAAGTTAATATTTCTGTCGTCATGATCATCATGACTGTTATCATTTCTTTTGGTGTCTACAATAAAACGTTTATCTATGTATCTATTTTAACTATTTATCTATCTATCTACTGTTCTAGATGATCAACAGCAAGCACTAAGACGTGAAATAAAGTTTTTTTTATTATTATTTTGGATAAATAGTCTTATGTCTCTCTCAGTCGACATAACATTTTTAACCCTCAACATAACAAAAACTTACGGTCTTATTTAAAAAGGCCGCTCAAATAAAGCCGCAGCGCGGCGGGGCGGGCCACATTGCACTCGCGGAAATCCGTCGCGCAATAATCCGACCCGCTGCGGCCCGACACATTGTGCGATAGTTCAATAAAATGTATGAAAACAATCTGCGCGGATTTTTGCGATGCGGCCCACCCCGCTAAAATGAATGAAATATTTAATGAATAAAAAATGAATAATATTTAATGAGTAATTAATAATATTTAATTAATTTATTTTGACAATATTGTATTACATTTAATTAACAAATGTAAAGAATAATTCATTATTAATGATTATGTACAAACTAAATAATTTTCATGCCACGGTGCTAGAGCATGGCGATCTCAATGTTGTACCAGTTTATATAATATCTCCCAAAACCCATGTCTCTGCAAATAAATATTTTGAAATTGAATTTGAATTTGAGTGGTCTGATGGAAATGACGTAATATCTGTTTATGATCGTAGGAAGGCCACCAGGTGGACCGACGACATTGTAAAAGTCGCGGGCAACTGCTGGATGCAAATGGCAGGGTATCGTACAGTGTGGCGGTCTAAGGCGGCGGCCTTCGTTCAGCAGTCGACGTCTCCGGGCTGATGATGATGATGGAAATGATTACCTTAGTTTTACTGGTGTCCTCCAGCCTCGCCGAGTGGTCCGGCCAGCTCCACTTCAGTGCCATGTTTGTGTAGAAAAAATCAAATCATTCGCGGAGAGCTTAAAATGAACCAAGATCACATTATCGTGCCTATTTCTTCTTTATTCATATAATGTAGACGTTAAAAGGTTTCTGGGACCGAGTATTGAGAAGCCTAAGATCTGATTTGGTCTGTTCTTGGAAATCCGAAGTAATATAAGTGGTTTCTTGAATAATTGGATTAAAGAGTTATTGGGTTTCATGTTACGTTCAAATGTTGGCACAATTCGGCACAAAGCAAATACGTCGATTTATTTACTCAAATAGGATATTATTTATTGGACATTTGGATCGGGAGCAACACTATTTTGAGCTCGAGCAACGTAGGTTTACTTTGATCCCCTCACTACGCTTCAGATTCAAAGAAACACTCACCTTAAAATGGTTGTTTCCACCCTTGGTACTTTTTTTAAATTATTAAGTATTTTTGTATGGTTTAGGTATTTTCTGTTTTGTGTCGTGTTTTTTTGTGATTTAATGTTGGTCTTGTCTATGTAATCAATGTTACCATTACGTAAAATGTAATCGTGCCTAGTATCGTGCGATAGTCAAATCAAGGAATCAAATCAAATCAGTGCCAAGCCCAACGGAATACATTTTCGCCGGTTGTTCACAACCGGCATCTTACTGAGTTGGGGCCGGTTTGTGGCATAAGGTATAACTTTTTTTTTTACTTTTCCGTGTTTAAGTAATTCTTATTTTGTTTATATTTTATTCTACATATCGAATCACGCAACCTTGTAATAAGGGTATACCATAAGCATAAGGCACGGGAACTCCAAAAATCACGGGCAAGTCTCAAAAAGGTAGCATTTGCGATTTCTATGTTAGCCCCATAGTAAAAGTTATTTGTTTCGATGTACAGAATATGCCCTTAAAAGTATGCTAACTGATTAGAACTAACCCTGTATAGGTAGGTAGCGAATGAGTTTTGAAAGAGAAACGATGACTGGACGAATCTGAAGCACTTTGTTCCCTTTAAATTCTTTTTTCAGCGAAGTGTTTTTTGCGAGTGTTTCAGTTTTCAGCGACGCTTCGGGCGATTTAAGTACCTAAGTTACGGAGTTCTTTGGTCTTTTTGCAGACAGTAAAAAAACGATGACGAGGCCGACCGACGGTTGTGTTTATAGTTTTGAGGAAATTAATTAACACATTATACAATATATACATTATTATACATTATATTTTGTCTATTGTCTATTGTCTATTGTCTATTGTCTACATATTATTCTAGAAAAATCAAATTACAATATAAAAAAGAGCGGTTAGCAGCAACTGGTCCTAGATAACTAATGTGTGTAATATTTTTATACCAGCGTTAAACAAGCAGACGAATTGTCTGATGGTAACGTGCATTACCAGGGTCGCCACTAATACCTAGATCAGTCGTTACTTTATAACTACGTAACTTTAATTTTATTTTATTTGGACAACCAAGGTTTTGTAGTGGTAGGACTCCACTTGCCGACTGGGGAAGTACCACACCTTTGTCAGTTATTCAACCGCCAAGTAGTAGCGTGCAAGCATTACTGTGTTCAGCTTTGAAGGGCAATGTTACCAGAGAAATTACTGGGTATGATGAGATTTAACATCTAATATCTCAGGGTGTCGAGTGCAGTGCGGCGCAGGATTGTGTTCGCAAGTTCATAACTCTGGCACAGCTACTGTTAGTGGCAAATGTGACGTGACCACCAGGCGAACGTTTTGCTCGTCTCCTCACTTGAATGTATATTAAATAAAACACAACAGCCTTGTTACGGGGAAAGAATAAACAGTATAATGAATACATTTAGGCCAACAAAGGATATCACTAATAGACAGTGGTTCTGATGCTAACATGCAACACACACAAAGAATTAATCAATCAATCAATCAAAGGGAAAATAAAGTAGGTAAATGCAATCAATGTACCAATGTGTGACAAATTGACGATGTGTGTGACTGTGTGTGTGTGTGTGTAGCAATTTTAAGTTTCTGTTCACGCGAAATTTTATTATCATTGTTTATAAGCTCGCGTTTGACTGCCATCTCGTCTGATGGTCAACGAAGATGCAGACGAAGAAACCGATTCACTCGCGACTTGAAGACACTCAGATTTTAATTATCGCGAAACACACACGGGCAGCGCATTCCACTATACCAGTTCGAATAAAGAAAGTGGAATCAAACCGTTTCGTACGAGTTTTTGGTATATCAACCATCAACTGTTTTAGTGAAAGAAAACACCGCGAAACCTGCTTACGTCTGAGGAAGAAATTCCATGGTGTTTGAACCCACAACTAGGCCAGGTGGCGGATACACAATCGAACTTCGAGGGTAAACCTATTTCAAGCAGTGCACTATGATTTGCTGATGTTATTTATGACAAGTACAGACAGACACATGCGTAATGCAACATTTTGTGATTAGTGATATTGATGATGATATGCTTTTTCCACACATCTATAATCAACTCATAAAAAACGACTGACTGCAAACAATTATGGGACCTCGAGAGTATCATTGTCATCATCAGCCTGGAGACGTCCACTGCTGAACGAAGACCCTTAGACCGCCATACTGTACGACAACCTGCCATTTGCATCCACCGGTTGCCCGCGACTTTTACAACTTCCTACGCTGCGTCATCCGGTTTGCGGTTGGCAACCAAGAATCTTTCTTCCCCATCGGTTGTCAGTTCTTCGAGCGATGTGGCCTGCCCATTGCCACTTCAACTTGCAAACCCTACGATCTAATGTCGGTGACTTTGTTTCTCGAGAGTATCACCATTTATAAAAAAATAAAATGTTTTAATCATCCCGAAATTGGCGGAGAAATCGATGAATATAACCTACATAAAAAAACAGAGCAGATCATAGAAACTCCTCATTTTTAAAGTCGGTTAAAAATGCAAACAAAGTCGAAGGTAGTCCACACAGTAACACAGAATACATAATAGTACAAGTAACTGTAGATAATAGATATGCAAAATGGACCACAGCCCACAGCTGTTCCTGACGTTTCTGCTTTCCAATTTAGCCAAGCCAAATTGAATTCATAAAAGTGAACAGATAATTCAATACGGTATTCTTTCCTTTTCTTTAATATATCACACAAAGTCTTTCAATTTGTTATTTGGTGGTTTGGTTTGTTATTTGCACAATATAGTGCAAGCTTATCAAGAAAATTTCTACGTACATCTATCTAGACTTATTACAATAATGGGCGAGATGCAGTTTTCCAGGTCCAGCGGGTGGATACGCCACCGAATTTCATCTCCAGATTTCTAACATGATACCTCATGATGTTAACATTACCTACCTAAAAGCCAGTGTATGAGAATTCGTATATAAACTCCATAATGTTTATTTGGCCCGGGGTTCAATCTACGACCTCGTGATTTCGAGTGAGTAGTGACTACGACAGCTAAGATTGTATGTAGATGGAAATATCGAGTCAACTCAAAGAGACAAAGATCACGATTTATTAATACTTACTGAGCACACACCAGTCGTACCGAACGAAACGGTAACAGATTCACACACGTACGATTACAATTTATTTTGTACACCGATGTCACAGAAGAAACGGAGGAGAAAACCTACTAGCTATGCGCAAAGATAATATAATACTATACTAGTCAATGTGGGCAGCGTACTTTGGTATAATCGACCCGAGGCTATCATGTAACTTTTCGGGATCGCGATTCGGATACGAGTTGTCAAAAATAGACTCTTGTTACTGTCACTGCCAAAACTCATTTGACCCTGCAGGGCAGGATGAAACGCCAAAAGACCGACGGATTTGCTTAACTTAATTAAGGAAATCAATGCATTCGTTCGATAACGATAGCGAGAGAAATCCCTCCGTGATACTGTGAAGCTGTGACAGTGACAACTGACATTTATGACAAATCGCGATCCGAATCGCGATCCCGAACAGTTACATGATTAGCCCGCTGGTTATGTGACGGACAGCAGCGTCTTCTCGGTTAACGGTGGTGAGCATCCTGCAGGCCAATTCAGCTAACCAAAGCCGAACCGCTTCCCATGCGTTTCGAGGTACCCTTGGCCGGACCAAGATCGTTAGTCCGCCGCTGTCAAACAAGAAAAGTTGCGGAAACGCATAGGAAGTGGTTCGACTTTGGTTAGCTGAATTGGGGCCCTGATCCACAAGCTGCCTGCCAAGCGTGGGAATTATGGCATCCATAAAATATGGCAATATAATTATTTCTTTTGCATCAGCCTCAAACGACTTCTGGTTAAATAAGCTTACCCTTGAAACCCTGGAGTCAAGGTTTTGAAATACTGCATCGGTATCGAGCCTGTCGTGAGAGTCAATTATAAAGGGACCTTTGGGCTTGTGGAGGGTTAGCTTTGGGGATCTGAATCGAGAGTCCCCAGACAACGGTGCAAAGTAGCCCGCACCGTTGACGGATGAAGAGGAAATGCTCACAGTTTGTCCCGGGCAATGTTGCCGAAAATAAAGTGCTAGGAGGGTTCCGATTTTTTACTATGGATATCCTGGTGCCCTCTGGCAGGAACAGAGGCAGGCCACCGAAAGAGTCTTTAGTAGGTGTAATACAACGTAAACTGGATGTACCCCAATTTTATTGGTTGTACATCTTTAGAAGTTTTCCCCGATACCAAAATAATGCCTACACACAAAGCGTTATTAGCCTATATTTCACCACACACCCTGTGCAGGACAGTAGATATTAGAATAAGAATATGAATAAGAATAAGAATATATTTATTGCCAAAAACACGAGGAAAACACTAAAAATAAAACATAACAGTCGTTGTGCGGCAATAGGGGTACGCTCAGCGCTGTGCTGCGTACTCCCGGAGGTTCACGCAGGGCTGGTTTTCAGCGTACACCTCATGCTCAGATAAAAGGTGTAAGGTGAGCATTATAAGCGGTGGCGGGTATTCCCTACAATACATACCAAATAGTTGCAAAAAATTAAATAAAAATTACTATTTATATAAACTACTGTGTGTGAGTATGAATGTGTGTGCGTGTAAACGTGTGCGAGTGAGCAAGTGCCAGAGAGTGTGTGTGAGCAAGTGAGTGTGAGTGAGTATATGTGTGTGTGTGAGCAAGTGAGTGTGTGTAGTATGAGTGTGGTGTTACACCGGTGTCTTATATAATTTTAAAAATGGCTTCAAAGTTCTTTTTTTGAATGTCATATAATAAACTTTTAGCATCATCACAATCAGCCCATCATGGACAGGCTGGACACAGGTCTCTCCAGAAGACGCCACAAGTTTAAACTCTCACCCATCAGCCAGAAAATGCCAAAGCTGGACGAAGGCTTCCCCCTTAATAGGGAGGTGTTTATAATAATCCCCACGCTTGGCAAGTGGCTTGGGGATTGCAGAATGCTCACCACGGTTAACGGAGAGGCCGCTGCTGCCCGTCCTCTGGTGGTTCTGGTTGCACTTTTAGTATATACCCAGGTCCAAGTTTGAACTCTACCTACTTCAAATTCCTCATACTGTGTCATTCCACCATTTCGTCCCCGATAGCCATCTATCCCCATTCGGAAAGGTTAATATCCAACCTTATTCGCTTTATTTTGCTATAAAATTGACATAATGCTGACACTAAACCATACACATTTGAGCAAAAGTGCTTTCTTTACGACTGGACAAATAATTTGGTGTAAGTATAACACGGTCATTAACGCCTGTCGCGTGAAAGCATGTCCTTTTCTCTAAGGAATAAAGTAAAGAAAGCTCTTTCTATCTTAAAATCGGATTAGTATTTTCCAGACTACGTACATTTAGGCATAAGCCTTTATTAACTACAACAAACTATAAAGACTACTTAGCCTACTACACAACAAAAAACAAAAGTATTGTATCCAGATCGATAAAAGTCTAGAGACAATCTAAAATCATACATTATATTGCATAATACATTTATATTTCGAAGATTAATCCATATTCGCAAAATCGTATAATAAATAATAATAAATAAATAATAAATATTGGGGGGACATTTATTACACACAGCGCCATCTAGCCCCATACTAAGCAAAGCTTGTATTATGGAAATCAGATAGCTGATAGAATACTTATATACAATTATTTTTTCGTAAATACATACTTATAATACATACTACACCCAGACACAGAACAAAGATCGATGTACGTCACACACAATAAATAAGATCAATAATCTAAGATATCGATGTTTTGGCCATATTTTTGATGAAAACCTGTCGGGAGATTTTAATTGTTCAAAAATAAAGGACCCAACGTCCCAAGTTAAAACGCATAATAGCGCCTATGAACTTCCTACTATTTACTATCCTACACTGAATATCCAATAGGCTATATAGTATAGAGTCCAGAAAATTGAGAAGTTATATCTAAGCTTATTTTAGTCTACTTAGACGCCTAATTAGGTAACATTCACACTCTTGGAGGATTTAGTTCCTCTCACTGTTTAGAAGTGTTTCTAAAAAGTGACAGACTACTTAATAAGTTATTCATCACAATATTGATACAAATCGCTAAAGTGGTGTGAAGGTACCTTTAATTGTAATATAGAGAGATAACTAGATCCTCCTAGGAAGTTATAGGTCGCGTCATGTAAAAAGAACGCTGGAAGAAAGTAGAGGGGGTGTGTTTGCGCATGTGTACACTTGGGCACAATAGTACTAGGTCTATTGTTTTAAATAATTATCAGTTAGCCTTTTGTTCGCAGCTTCGTATATTGGTTATTGCTAGGTACATGGCAAAATATATTAGATATCGCCTAAATCGCCTACTGCGCAGCTTAACTGCCAGCGTTCTCTATACATGACGCGACCTATACGAGTAGGTACGTGATTCACGAGACAAAGGGACGTAAGTACGTAGCTTGTCGTAAGAAAATTTATCTTACACCGCTGCTTTATTTATAAGGCGGAACAGATTAGCTTTGACAATGGGCTAGTTATGACTTGGCTATGAGCCTGCGTTTCGGACAGATGTACGTTATGAGCTATAAATTTCTTTGGTAATGAGCGATTTTCTTAACATGATTTAAAAAAAAGTGGTATCCTTTAACTCGACAGATAGCGCAGACAAAACGTGCCAGTCAAAAACAGCACACTATTGTCGATATATGGCATATGAAATAAAATAAAAAAGCTTGACTATGGTCACCCCATCTAAAGAGCTTTTTTTTTTTATTGCTTATCAAAAAATCTCCCATTATCACATAACTTACGCCCACTCGTTCAGTGCCTAAACTAGCTGATGTAAATAGATTAGCAAAGTTTATGGGATACGTGACTGTTTAGTGGCGTAGCGTCGGGGGACGGATGGAATCGAATGCTCACCTTTCTTTTATTATCTGTCATAGACCAGCAGGCTAATCATGTAACTGGGGTCGCGATTTGTCATAATTGTCACTTGTCACTGTCACATCTTCACGGTATCATGGAGGGATTTCTCTCGCTATCGTTAACAAACGAATGCATTGATTTCCTATTTACATGAAGCAAATCCGTGGGTCTTTTGGCGTTTCGTCTTGCCCTGCAGGGTCAAATGAGTTTTTTCGGGACAGTGACAAGTGACAGTTATGACAAATTATTCAGTTATTCGCGATCCCGAACAGTTACATGGTGAAACATATAACATCATTGTGATTATATATGGTTACTGTGTCCTACATGAATTTACTGTTTTACTCATTGAACTCATACAGTAAGAGAGAAACGTTACCCGTACCTCGAACAATGTCAAATCAGGCGTCGTCTCCTGATTGAGTCTCAGTCGCAACAGGAGTTAGAAATCGCGCGTTCTTGTGTTAGAGGTATTAAAGCTATCTCATGTGCGTTTGCTTCCTGCTTGTCTTCCTGCCATTGTCATTCATTAAACGGTTCATACAATGGAAGTATAGCTGTGTGCACGTTATTTACATGTATACAATTTTCTCTACATTATATTACCGTAATATTAAAGCCTACCCCATCTCCCCTTTTTTATTTAAATCAATGGTTTTTCTGTTGCTTTTTTGGGGCAAGTGCCTTTAAAACTACAAAAAATATATAAAATTCAACCAAAAGCTCAAGCATTACCACTTGGCGGCATACTCAAAATGTTGGCGACATTGCGACGTTGAATAGCAATGCTGTGCGTTGGGCCAAATAAACGCGACCTTTCTGATCACGCGTCGCATTACTACCTACTGATTCCATGTAGAAGAGATATTTTATGTAGCGTCCAAAGCACAACTGTGCTCATGTCTATTGAGCTACTCATATTTTTTGCAGATGTATTGTGACGAGTTTGGTATTTGGTTTGGCATTAAGGCACCTTTTCACGCATTTGTGGGCTAACCCATGAAATCAAGCACAAACGTGAACAGATATACCGCCCGTAGTAAGTTTTATCCAGTGATTGTGGTCTCCTGCGACCAACTCCCAGCAGACTACCTCAATATTGAAGGATGAACTTCACCATCTACGCTGCCAACAATTAGTAGCGTGCAAACATATATTTCCGGATTGAAGAGTATTTCGGCTAGCAAAAGCCAGGGTAGCAAAGTTCTTCGGAGATGGTGTACTTCTTTGGAATTACAAAAAGGTTTAATAACTCATACTGGCTTTTCGGTGAAAGAAACCATAAAGAAACCTGCATAATACGTCCGCAGATCAAATTCAATGGCGTTAGTGAATCCACCAACCTACAACGGGAGCAGCGCTAGATATAGCCCAATCGCCTTTCAAGGGAAGAGCTATGCAGCAGTGGAAAAATAAAAGACAGATTTATGCTTTATAAATGCTCTTCCACACAATAGGCCAGCGTGGTGACCTTATCCCAAGACCCAGCCACTCTTCAATGGTAGGCGTTTATTGAGCAGTGGCGTTTTGGCTGTTGCAGTGAGGGTAACATCGCAATTACTTACCACTAAACGAGCTGCCGGATTATCCATTACTTTTGGCTTTAGTGTAGGATCGTTAGCAACTGTCGGCTAAAGCGGGTTCATATATTTGTGGTGGCTCGGGTAGCCGTCGTCGGGTAATTTATCAAATGGGTAACTGATACGGTCGGCCGCTACCGGACCGAAGTACATGTAACGTAATAATGATGTACAGCGCTATTGATAAAACACTGTTTTAAATCACGGTTATTTATTACAGATGTAAAAAACTGCACAAGTTGAATATTTCGTCGTTTTTTTGGTGTGTTTTCGAGAAGTACTTAAAATACATTTAATTCCAATTATATCTATTAAAAACAAATCCTACAACATAATAAATACAAAACTTAAACTAAAAGCCCCGCAGTTGATGGAAAAGTGGTATTGCCACGTTAGATGGCAATACTAAATTTTCGCCAAAATACAAGCTAGCATACCGGTCACCTGACACCTCGACCAAACGTTTGGCCAGGTCCCTATATAAGCCATGTGCGGCCGGCCCCCAGGGTCCTAAAGTCTCGACCCCAAACGGCACAAACATGTACATTCTGTATGTCAGGTACCTATATTTGTGCCGTTTGAGGTTTTCAGCATTAGAAGCGGCAGTGCCAGCGTGATCATTGTACTGGAAAGAAGCAGAACAAAGATTGAAGATCTTCTTCTTCTCATCTCTCCTGAAGATTGAACCCAAGTTGCGCAAAATAAAGAGTCAAAAAAGGAAGGAAGGCACCTCGCAGTGAGACTGCAGTGACCTAGTAGTGCAGGCTACTTTCTTAGTACTACGCGTACGGTAGTAATAAAAACAGAACAATGTGCTCATCATTGTAGACGATTATTACTATAGCGTCAACTCTGAAATTGCGTTAAAAACTAGATGTTCCATAAACAAAACGTTCTTGTATAGTTTTAATTTTCGCGATTTTAAAGTTGACCTCATTGTAAAAATTCTTCTTAATGAAGTAGCGTCCAGTAGGTTAACGGTGGTTAATATTCTGCGATTCCCAATACGCCCGCCAAGCGTGGGGGATTATGGCAACAAATAGGGCGGAGGCTTTCGTTCAGTAGTTGAGGTCTTATTACCGTCCCGCGTAAACCTCATGAGACAGTTGGCTTATGTGTTGAGTCTTTGGCCATCTCAGTAACATAAAAAAGGCATTTTATTTCTTAATCTATTTATTCATTAACTTGTTAAACTTTTTAACACTATCGAATTAGGATTAAATTTAATTAGTTTTAGCTAATAAGATTTATCGACTCTACTATCTACAAAGTTTGTACATTATGAGAGACCTTATAAACAATATATATTAATAGAGTAAAAATATTATAATAATTAAAATTTCAAAGATATCAAACATTATTGATTTCAACTGCACTGTGAAACATAGAATATCATTTGCAGCACTGACCACAAAACTTTTGATTAAAACTGTTGTATCTACTGTAACTGGGTAAAATTATAGATCTTACATCTATAATAGGCTAGATGACTGTTTTTTTTTATTGTCCTTTTAAAATGTGGCCCATAAATATAGCTAGATTAATGAAAACAAAATGCAAATCTGATCAAAAATAAGCAACTTATAAGCATTTTAATATCACGCTAGACAGAGAGGCGAAACAGCAAATCGTGACGTCACTTCTCAGTACGCCATATAAATTTTATTCTGACAAGTAAGGCGTGACGTCATTTTTTGTTTTGTGGGAAAGAGACAGAGTTGTCTCTATCAAAAACTTTAAACGCTCATATATCAGAACATTATTAACCGATTTAAATTATTTCTTCAATAAACATACTATATTTACTTAAATTCTTCATGAAAGCTTTTGTTTTCGACGATATAAACATCAGTCATCTACCCTATTTTACCCAGCTACAGCAGATACAAAAGTCTACAGTCTAGATAATCCAAGGGCTAAGGCCCTTGGAAATAATAATTCATGGAAACTCTGTACACTTTTAATGCACTGCAACGCTAGTTATAGTTGAATGTACACACTATAGTACTATTATTGTTTCTGTGACATTAGCTTGTTTGGGGGTTTTAAAGTTTCTGCGATATTCTTAGTAAGGCCAAGATCCACCAGTCTTCACACCGTAGATACCACTCCTGAGAAACAAATTATTAATAAGTAAACAAAAGAAACGATAATGCTACATAAAAAAATTTTTTTTGGACTTTTATTACGGAGTGTGGGTTCTAATGATACTTCAAAATATATTAAGCCATATTAAGTATATAAGCTGGACCTGGATTGGACCTGGGTATGTCCGTAAACTGTAACCAGACCCACCGGAGGACGGGTAGCAGCGTCCTCTTGGTTAACGGTGGTGAGCATTCTGCGATCCCCAAGCCGCCTGCCAAGCGTGGGGATGTTGCAACACCCCTCTATTGGGAGGCCTTCGTCCAGTAGTGGACGTCTTATGGCTGACGACGAAGTATATAAGCTATGTAGGAAGCAATATTATAAAACATTACATTTTTACTCGGTATCAAGTTTTAATTTAATCATCAAGTCTTGTCTTGGGTCAAGCCCAAGACATGCCCTTGGAAAGCGGTGAATGCTGTAAATAAGCAAGGCTTCCATAAAATGATTCTTCATACAAAATGATACTAATCTTGAGATTAATTTTGTATGAGGACACAATTGGGGGAATAGCAATGGAAGATGTTCTGACAGGCCATTAAAAAGGAGAAGCTCATTGTAGAGATGGCTCTGACTTTGCGCAGATCAGTCGTGGCTATCAAGTTTTTATTTTATGTCATGTGCCACATATTAAAAAAAAATGCTGTTTTTGTCTGGCTATAGTACACGTATCGTGTACGTATAGTCTGCGCTATCTATCGAGTTGAAGAAAACTACCTTTATCGTGTTTGGTAAATCGCTCAACATCTTTTAATATTATGTAATAAAGTAATAAAACTATTTTCATGTTCGCGCCAAAACATCAAGCCGTTGTCCGGGCGCCGTGTACTGGCATAAAAATAAAATAGCTTCAATAAATCTCTCCTTACCCGCGCTTTGTCAAAATCGCGTTCCCCATCTTCATCCTATCTCCGAGACACGATACCCTCTCGGCGTCAGTGATGCTCTGACATCTGTATCCGAGTAGGTGGTTGTAGCGAACGGTAGCCGCGAATAGCTCTACAACCTGATAAATATAATGGTTTGGTTAAAAATAGATCACCTGATGTTAAAATTAAAAAGAGAACTACGCTATATTTAATAGGTTTTAAAAAAATAGAACCGACTTCAATTTAGACTTCCTGGGTGACATCTTCATATTTCCAGTAATTTTGATTTAGATATCTATAAAATGAATACATGGTTAGTTCTAATCAGTTAGCATCCTTTTAAGGGCATATTCTGTACATCAAAACAAACAATTTTTACAATGGGGCCAACATTGAAATAGCATAAAAACAGCTGTTCCATACATTTTGCCCATAGTAAGATGTACAGAATATGCCCTTAAAAGGATGCTAACTGATTAGAACTAACCATGTATACATTTTATAGATATTTAATTCAAAATTACAGGAAATATGAAGATGTCATCCAGGAAGTCGAAATTGAAGTCGGTTCTATTTTTTTAAAACCTTTTGTTTTTTAGGATGTTTTTTAGGACATACCAGATTCATATTATTTTAATGCAAATTAGTGTCGATGTGATCACGTCTGATCGTAAGCATCACAGATTAAAAACACTGTAAGGCCCGTAATTCTGATATATAATGGACTATATTTTAAAATACTTGGTGTTATACCGAAATTATACCGAAACCTCTTTTATGGGACCACACAAAAAAACAGCTTTTTTAGTGATTATGTTTTGCCTGTTAAGCTTTCACCCTCAAAGGAGTTCCTGTCATCAACACATCGCTCTTCAAGACAAATAAGACAAAAATGAGATCAAGCATCTAGTTTAGCTTCTCGGTATTTTTTCTTACCCTGCTATGAGAACAGGTGCTGAGGAAGCACCCTGGCTGTGGGTTCCTGCCTCCGTTGACATAGAAGTCAGCTTGGCCTAAGCTGCCGAAATGGCCGAGGCGGTCGCCGTCAGTGTGAATAGCCTCCACGTACTGGCCGTCAATAGGGCTTAGATTGTCAGGGTTACCATGAAAGAGGGGACCAGCTGGATCTAGACCTAGAAGTATGAAAACATATAGAAAGGAGAGAGTACCTTTTACAGCAAGGCTGAACAAGGGCTTTGTTGTGACCTGACTTGTTCTTAAAGCATGAATTACAGAATTGCTCTTACTAGCATAGCATAGCTTGTCACTGGCCTTTCTTCCGTTCCTTCATATTTATCTAATTAGGCAACTTCTATGGTGGGTCAATAACGCTGGGAACATTCTGCGATCTCCAAGCCGATTTGCCAATTTGCGAGCCAATTGAAGTAGGGTTTTTGATTTGCTGTGATACTCCACGTCAAGTTTAACCTCCGAACATAGAATACGAAAGGGATTTTGGAATACGTACCGGTAATTCTAGCAGGTTTCCCACCGGCAAACCTTCCAGCACTCCCCGCAATATGTGCTCCCAAACTAAACCCAATCAGGTGTACGTTGTCCCAGCTGGCTCCAGAAGTATCTATCAGCCACGTCAAGAATGTCGCTATATGGCGGCCTACCTAAGAAAGAAAAGGAACAAGAAACACCAACGCCATGGTTATATTTTAATAAAACGACAAAGAAATAATTTCTTTAGAGGCGCACAAGCGAAAGACTTTAAAGTCTTTCGCTTGTGCCAAAGACAAAATCATTGTACTCGTAGGCATTGTCTTGCTGCATAGTAATAACCGACAACGTAACGACGACAACGTATCACAATTGATAGCTTATTTATTATCTAAAGTAAGTCACCGTCAGCATTATCTTTGGTAGCCGATAAAACTCTGCAGGGCATAAGTCTATCTGTCTTCTTTCGCCATTTCTTCCCGTTTAAAGCCAACATCATCCCCGTACCACTTTGATTAACGTCATTTCATTATTTTAATGAAACTCTTCATACTGGATTTAACGTACTGAACATCACCTTTGTCAGCGACGGTGATAATGGAATGGACGGGCCCAGCGCATGCAAATCGATCAAAATTACGTATATTAAAAGTTTGTATTGTCGTATCGCACGGCTCGCATGTCGCAAAGGCAGAGTGGGACTGAAGCGAGTGGAGAGCCGGCACTCAACATATGATCCGTGCGCTTATTTCCCGTCCATTCATCTTATCATTGTCGCTGACCTTTGTATGATGACCTGGTTAAAAATTATTATAAGATCACCTCTGGAACAGCCTGCACTGAAGTTCCATATCCCGTCTTAGCGAGATTCCTCCAGTCGACGACGATAAAGTTGACATCTTGCACAGAAAGGAAACTAGACTTCATAAGAGTGCTGAAGCCATCGTAGCCATCGCTGAGCCAGCCGTGGACTATGACCTTGATAGGGCGGCTGGGCTTGAAGTTAGAGTAGTAGATGCTGTCAGGTTGGTAGAGGACTAGCTCCTGAGGTGTATAGGCATTTTGCCTGAAAAACAATATGCGTACAGGTTGCTGAAATTACTTCTTAGTTTATGCTTCTAATATTATAAAAGAAGTTATCAGGTCAGTTGTGCAAGCTCTAAGTAGTGAACCGCTTCGCCAATAATTATTCCCATAATTGTCTGGGAGAATGGGTCGCTACCGTGAGTCAAATATCGGCGAGGCAAACTATAATAACAAAAATCATCATTTTGACCCTTGCCTTGCAGCTGAAAATAGGGCGGTCTCTTGTAGAAGTACTTATATTACTGCTATCTGAGTTAGCTCTTTATTAAACCATTAATAAAGAGCTAACTCAGATAGCATTCCGTGCCTGCTTTCTGGGCCTTTCTAAGTTTTCTGTCGCAATCACGTCCCGTAAAACGAGTCGTGTAAAAGAAATATTTCAGAATCATTTATACTTAACTAGAGGTCGCCCTCGACTTCGTCCGCGTACGGAAGAAATTCGGCCGGCTCCCAAAATTCACCACTTTAAATCAACCCGAGTTTTTTTTTTACGCCGACTCTTCCGACTCTACCGACTCTATCGACTCTATCGACTCTATCGACTCTATCGACTCTATCGACTCTACCGACTCTACCAACTCCCCCTCCCCCCTCCCAACTTCCCCCTTTTAATGAACTACCCAGATATCAATTTTTCATCACTATAACTTCAAAAACAAAGAACTTTCCATACAAAATTCCACCCCCCCTTTCCCCCACTCTTAAATCGTCTGAAAAAAATTTTAAAACTGCATTTTTTATTTTGAATGAACTATCCAAATCCAAATTTTCGTGACTAAAAGTCCAAAAACAAAGGACCCCCCCCCCCCCCTCCTGGGGGTCAAATTTCGAAAAATCCTTTCTTAGTACACCCCTCCGCGTCGAGACGAATACACTCTACAAATTTCAAGTCTGTACGATCAGCGGTTTGGGCTGTGCGTTGTCTGTCAGTCAGTCAGTCAGTCAGTCAGTCAGGACAGAGCCTTTTATTATATTAGATAGTTAGATGTTAGTCATAATAATCAATACACCTTAGCGCACTGTTTAACCTTTTACCCGCCACAAACACCAACGCCAAGCCAAACGCCAAGTTCGAGATTTATGTGGCCACAGCACCACGACTTCATTAAAGTGCATCATTACCTAGTTTTTAGGTTCCTTGGCATACAGGACACGGCGATGCAATTAGTCTGTGGCGGTCAGAATGTTAAAATAGGCCTCTCCAAATGCACGGCTTTTCTCAAAGACTTAAATCGAAGATCGGGATAAATGTTTTAAGTAGTTAAACATTTTTTAGATCTACGACATGTAGAGCCATATTGTATTAGAAGAAACAAATTTACTCACAACTTGAAGACTCCCGGATTGTATCTATAGAGAAAATTGTCACCTAGTGAATAGCCAGTATTCTGTATCGGCCACGCTCCTCTCCTCAAACTCCTGGCCACCTAATTCCAGCAGGTCTACCAAGTGCGGAGCCCCGACTCCGTCTGGCATCCAGATGTAGCGGCTCTGGCCTTCCACATAGTGGCTGTTGTCGCCAGGAACGGCTGGTACCAGCTCGTCCAAAAACGAGTATTTGAAAGATTGTGCGGTTTCATTTGATGACCTGCAAAGTTAGTTGGATCATTACCTACTGTTCGTAGAGGACACACACTTAAATACTTATATCTCGTGATGATAGAAAATAAAGTTTGTCCAAAACCATTTCAGTGGCATGCAGAACTTTGAGTAACAAAAGTATGTTCAGAACATTACAAAAACCAATAGTATAGTCTAGGTATTATATCATCTATAATAGTACTTAGAAGCGTTAAAAAATCGTCTGCTCTATACAAATAATCTAAAAGAAAAATTTGATGTAACATTGATAGTGCAAGCATTTATGTTTCACTTTGACGGGCAAAGTTACCAGAGAAATTACTGGCATGAAGAAAACTTCTAATATCTCAGGGTGACGAGCACAGTGCAGTGCGGCGCAGGATTTTGTTCGCAAGTTCACAATTCTAGCACTGCTATTGTTATGGGCAGGCGTGATACTTCATCATCATCGCCAGCCATAAGACGTCCACTACTGAAAGGGTGGTGAGGGTCCACTACTGAAAGGTGAGGGGGAGACGAAAGCCATCCCCTTACTAAGGGGGGGGGACCCAACCACCAAACCACCCAAACCACCCAAATGTTTCGCTCGTCTCATCACAGCAATGCATAAAAAGTAAGCAAAGGTAGAAAAATTAATAATAAAAGGAAAAATTGTGTAAAACAATGGCAATCTCTTTAAATGCGCTCTTTTCATTTTAATCCATTTCTAAAATCTTAATTATTCCTGTACGATAACGCTTAAGATCGCGTAACTGTAGCTAATAGGTACTTTAAAACAAAGATAAGGTTTTACCTCATAGCACAGCGGGTTTTGAGTCTGCCGTGTTATGCGCCAAACCGGAAACGTTATCAATTCCTTAATATTTGATTATTTCACTTATCACTGTTTTTGTTATATTATTATTCTAATCTAATTATCATATCAATAAAATATGAGTCACGATAATACTTATAATGATATAGAGAGTGTTTATAATAAGAAACCGTTTTTCCTGTTAACTTTTAACTTTTAACGAAATTAACGATGAATAGATTAACCGATTGACGTGAATCTGAATAGGCGTGTGGCCTAATGTTTAGTTTATGACACATAACAGGCTTAGGGATGAATATAACTAAATACATTACACATACTGAAAAAATAACTTGTATTGGCTGATAAATCTCTGAGATATGAGGGTTTAAAGTTTTAGGTGGGGATAGAGAAGGGATGCTCTATCCCTTTCTCGCAAAGCACGTGTTAGTATAGCATTTGTATGCCGCGCCTGAGGTTTGACGTCATAGCTCACTATAGCGCGCTCTCTGTCTGGCTTGAAATTAAAATACTTAGAACTTATTTATTTTTGAATTATTTTAAATTTTGTTTTTGTTGATAGGCTCTATTGATGATCAGCTTTTTTATGAGGTAATAAAAAAAATGTAGTAATCATGCCTATGGTACGATTTCTTGATTATTGTACTAATGAAAAAAAATACCCCACACTAGCACGGCCGGTGGTAATACTACCACAGCAGTTGCCGCATAATCAGTCTTTTTAAGGATCGACAAGTTGACGGCTCGAACTCATCGGTGGGCGCGGCTAAAAAGCATGCTGTCTTCATCAAACAAACTGTGGGAAAGGGAGAAAGAAAGATAAATGAGCGCGCAATTTTTTTTTGTCGACCTTTGGCTTCAGTAATGTGGTTGAATAAACTCTGAGTTAATTTATTCCAACTTAAGTTATTTGAAATGTTTATGGACTAAACTATGTCGCTAAATAAATTATTTTAGAGTTTTCGTATTCCTTATGTTATTTATTTACGTCCAATGTGGCGTTAAAATTGAGCTAAAATACAAGATGTTTCCTGGCTCATAACTTTCATGTTTATTAACTTTTTACTTTCGTAATAATTTACAATCCTAGATAATAAAAAGATCAATCGATATAATACTTAGTCTTGGACCTACAAAATTACATAGTGGAGTAGTAATACTACCGCGTTTCTATGGAGAAGTGACCAACTTGTATACTCTTAATAGTCCACTGCTAGACTAAAGCCTACCCTCCAAAGGTGATTGGGCCATATCCGCCACGCGGCCCAGTTGCGGGTTTGTGGATTCACGTCATACGCTACTGATTTTCTTCTCCGTATATATTCAGGTTTCCTTACGATGTTTTCCGTCGCCGAAAAGCCAATGTTAAGAAAATCCGTACATATTCTCCATAGCTTATCGGTACGGGCCTAGTTTCAAACCCGCGACCTAATGATTCTTAGTCAAACGGTCGATTAGGCTATGAATGATGTCGTTCTGACGGTTTCCGCAGCTTGCGTCATTATAAGGAAGGTTTCCCATTAAGAATTCCAACCTTCTTGTCATCAAGTTGCCATCAAGCTGTGCATCTTTGTTCAACTCGTCATCATCGATCCTGTGTTCACTACCAGGCATCCATATAAACCAGCTGGTGTTTTCAACATTGTGGTGTTCTTCCGAAGGCAGAAGCTTTCCACAGCATTCGAAGATTTTATCATAACTCGCTGGCCTGAAAAATGAGACGTGAGTTAAAACCTAGTCACAAAAGTTTTCACTTAAACGAATGGCGTAAAACTTTATTTTATTTAATTAAACCTAGTGGACGGTTTTAGCTCGGAACGTGCTCAGAATTGCACTTGAATAAATTCGTACATCTTGATTTTTTTAATTTACTAGCTGATGTTCGTGGTCTTTGGCCTCATACTGGAACTTTGGTCTGTGGCTCGTAATTTGGTCTAATTTTTTAATATTTTCTTTCTCTGTCACATAGGGTTGACATTTCTATCACACGAAAGTTGTTATTTAAAGGAGTTGCCTGCATTAGATTTTATTTCTTAACTATAATTAATTCTATACACAGAAAAGATGCATTTCGGTCACAAATCACACAGATAGGTACGTACGTGTGTACACTATGTGTATACAATTATTGTCACATGAAACAGAGTGTTTTCGCGATATCGATTCAAGGAATCTCTATGGTTGAGGACGTGAAATAAGGTTACGTGACGTGCGGAACTTTGACTATCAAATTATGACAGATAATACTTTTCCTTCGGTATATTCCTTATGTAAAGTATTTGCTAAAAGACCTTAAATTAGTTGACAAAAAATGTTGTGAAGTATACCTATGAAGTATATTGTGACAAAACAAAGAGTCAGTGCAGCTAAAAAAATATGTTTTATACACTGCTTCTACAATTTTTCTCTCTATTATTAACGGTTTTATAAAAGATAACGTAGATAATTGCTTTAAGACATAAAATATGACTAAGGTAACACAAGGCGCTCTCATAACACGCAATTTAGAGAAGCATCTGCTACCACAGAGACCATCTTTGCATTGATTTAACCCAGGCTTGCCTAATTTATCTAGTGTCACTCCAAAAGTGAGTTCAGAGAATGTTAAACGAATTTTGGTGAAGATAGACGTGTCATGAGTTGTAAGTTTTTTAGACGAAAAATATTAGCGTGCTCAAGGCAGATACATTAGCTGCAGTCCTCGCGTTTAACTAATTCATCTTGGGCAGTGAGTGTCGAGAATTTATTTCATAGTTGGAAGATATTTTGAAAAGTTAGTTTTAATTTATTCAAATTACTTTTTTAATCAAATGTGAATATCGCATCGCAGTGATATTTTAAATGGACAGTAACTTCGTCTCTCTGATTTCATTTTGGTAAGAAACGCGTGTTA
Source organism: Erannis defoliaria (assembly GCA_905404285.2). Lineage (NCBI taxonomy): Eukaryota > Metazoa > Arthropoda > Insecta > Lepidoptera > Geometridae > Erannis > Erannis defoliaria. Next base: position 11,202,785 of record FR990089.1, on the reverse strand, counting down.
GAACAACATAGGATAGGACACGTTAATACGTTTGCTTCCAATTAAGAAAATACGATTAAAATTGCGTGATGCTCGTAAAATTATATAAACAATACCTAGACCATATTAGTTTTACAAATATTTTTTGTGTTACGGGATACATTTACCTAACCTTAGAGAGGGATACTTTTTTTTTATTCAATCAAGTGACGACACGTGCAAGACGTTCACCTGGTGGTAAGTGTCACGCCTGCCACTAACAGTAGCAGTGCTAGAATTGTGTACTTGCGAACACAATCCTGCGCCGCACTGCACTGCGCTCGTCACCCTGAGTTATTAGATGTTAAATCTCTTCATACCCAGTAATTACTCTGGTAACATTGTCCTTCGAACCGGAACACAGTAATGCTTGCACACTACTGCTTGGTGGTTTAATAACTGGCAAAGGCGTGGTACTCCAGGTGGACTCCGTAGAGTCCTACCACTACGAAGAATAATAAAAGGGAAGAGAAACGACACCAAACATTTTTACTAAAAAATAATAAACAATTTTACCCACACGTTACTAACACAGTCACTACCACTAGGAGCTTCATTTTGACTAGAACATTTAGAAGTCTTATCAGAAAGAGTTAGCAGTATTTATTCATATATTTATCATAGTTATGAGGTAAAAGTTAATCTAGAGATAACCGAAATGAATGATTAGGGAAGTGTGCCGATCGATTGGTTGTGTAAAATGAGTCACAGCTTGGAGGCAAACTTGGATTCGAGCTGTTGTGGTAATATGGAACACACACAGGAATCTTTTCGCTTAAGGTATATACAAACAACACCTCTTTATAACCCTCTGGTCAGAATGTGTCGCCAATACAACGATATCCTAGTGGACCATCATAGTTCGATAGATATATTTAACTTTAAACTAACTAAATTTAAACGTGATATCTTGGCCGTTTTGGTAAAACAGCATCGATGAGTTGCTTGTTAACAACTACTTTTTATTATTTTTAGCAAGTCACCTGTCCTAACCGTAATCTTTTAAATGTTCTTTTAATATATATATATATATTTTTATTGAGTTATTATAACTGCTTATGTTTGATTGTGTAATTACAAAACTACTTAATGTTTGATTGACTTATAGATGTAGGTACCTACTGCTTCTGTGTTGTTCATGTTGTGTACACATTTATTAAGGAATGCAATCTAGAACAAATTATTTGTAACCTATACAATGCAAATGTAAAGACTGTATTCTGTTTTGTGTATCAAATAAATAAATAAATAAATATGGACACTTACCTTTTGTACGTCGATAATTTATTAATATCTAATCCTACGCTTTAAAAAAAAATACAACTGACTTCAATTTCGACTACCTGGATGACATCTTCATATTTTCCAGTAATTTTAATTTAAAAACCAAACTACTGGACCGATTTCGATAAAATTTATATGGAACCACCTTTGAAGTATCACCTACCAAACAAAAATAATCATCAAAACCTATTCATAATTGGCGGAGTAATCGTGTAACATAACCAATAAAATCAAAAATAACATACTGTCGAATTGAGAACCTCCTTTTTTGAAGTCGGTTGAAAATAGGGGAATTAGTAACGTCTATTTATTATTATAGTATCAGTTAATGAAAATTGAAAACTTTATGACGAAAAGCTCGGAACCCTGAGTCCGCGGAGATAAGATAAAAAAAAAAATTTGAATATTTTGTGCTGTGCATCTTACAATATTTTGTGTGCGAAGAATTTTCAACTAGTTTTTGTTTAGTATTTCATTAAACTTGGCCAGACATGTGACTGGAGTATGTGCATTTATTTAGGTCAACGCGAAGAAAATAACAATATCAAAATAAAACGTTGTTCTAAATACTACTAAATTTGTGAGATGTACAGAATAAATAAAATAAAATAAACATTTTTTTTAATCTAATCTTCATCATCATCAATATATATAAAAGGCTCTGTCCTGACTGACTGACTGACAGACAACGCACAGCCCAAACCGCTGGTCGTACTAAACGACGGGCTAAAAAAATTGCTCGGGATGATTTAAAGTCGTGAAGTTTGGGAGCGGGCCGAATTTCTTCCGTACGCGGACGAAGGAGCGGGTGACCTCTAGTATATAACAAGGTTTAAAAAAAAAACATCCGACTTCAACTTATAATACCTGGATGACATCTTCATATTTTCTAGTAATTTTGATTTAAAAACCAAACTACTGAACCGATTTCGATAAAATGTATATGGAACCACCTCTAAAGTATCACCTACCAAAAAAAATTACATCAAAATCAGTTCATAATTGGCGGAGTAAACGCGTAACATACATACAAAAAAAAACATACAGTCGAATTGAGAACCTCCTTTTATGAAGTCTGTTGAAAATTTACATACAAGTACTGGTGATCAGCGATTAAAAACTCTTTTCTCAATTTTCACATAGAAAGGAAACAATATTAGCTGCTCATTGCACATTTCCTGAATGCTAACAAATATGACGCACGCTGATCGTATCGCAAGAACTGGAGTCAAAGTTCAGAAATAGAGCGCTGCGGAGCTATTTTAGCATTAATCGTTACATATTTCGAGATTTTACTATGTTGATTAAACTCTGTTTTTGTCAACCCTAGGGTGAAGCAAAGATTAAGAATTGCCTAGTAGTAGTAGAAGAGGCATTAAATTCGGGAGAAAAAATAATTGCAACTTATTATTGGAAGATGGGACACCTACATCAAAGGAATGAGCACTCTGTACCTTTAGTTGACTAGCACATGGGATTTAGC